>CM035848.1:74676880-75261566 GCA_020510985.1 Pholidichthys leucotaenia
ATACTCACCATAGACACGGAGAAGGATGACGCACCTCCCGCCACAGCAGGCAGCATCATTTATCAGGAGAACAGGCAAGTAAAATTTCATTCAATTTCAATTTCTGATGATATGTCTTGCCTGATCCCTGGTAGGGAGGCTCTGGTTGTGCAGTCCCCCGAGCTCCCTCCACCTGCTGCTATCCATCAATTCTTACCTGTCCTCTCCGTGTCTCCTCTGGTTATCCCTGAGTGTCCACCGACCCCAGAACCAAGCCACTGGACAATGGAGGAGCCTGTGGCCCTGGAGGACCCTAATCCAGCGCCAGCACAGAGCTGACCCCCAGCCGCCACACCGAAGGAGCCACCAGTGTGGGTTACTTTGCCTGGGGGCACCATGACTGCTACCACCATCACGCCTGCTGCGGAGGCCACCACAGCAGAGTCAGCAGCTGAGCTGGACCTCCTGAGGGATGGGCTCTGAAGCATCATCATTGTCTGGATCGTCGGAGTCCTGGATGGCAGTGGAGCTCGAGCTCAGGCAAGTACTCTCTTTTGAGCTCGCCTCACCGGGCTCCACTGCTGCCAGTGATCCTGACCCCCCTTCTCTATCTGTTTCCTCTGAGCTTCTTCCCAGGGTCACCAGCCCGGGCCCACTGAGGGTGCTGCATTGGCCCAGCCTGGGGCAACCGAGGGTGCAGCTTTGGCCCAGCCCGGGCCTGCCAAGGGTGCTGCCAAGCTCCAGCTTGGAGCCACCGCGGGTGCAACTATTCCCCAGTCCGAGACCACCAAGGGTGTTGTGGTCCCCCTTCCTCCTCTACTAGACGCAGTCGTGGTCCCCCTTCCTCCTTTGCCAGACGCTGTTGTGGTCCCTCTTCCTCCTCTACCAGATACTGTTGTGCCCCCCTTCCTCCTTTGCCAGACGTCATCGTGGTCCCTCTTTCCCGGGCTTGCTTCCCATCAGTTTGCCTTCTGGGGGGGAAGCTGCCTCCTGGGTTACCTCTCCGGGACTGGTGGCAAAAGAACTTGAGCCAGCTGCCATAAAGATTGAGCTGCCGGGTCAGGTGGTCCATATTTTCTAGCAGGCCACCCGATTCGTTCCACCTAGCCGTCTGGTTGGCCTGGGACTTTGGTAGGCCCCCTGACCTGTTCCACCTTGCCGTCCGCTGGGCCTGGGACTTTGGTCGGCCCCCTGAACTCTTGGGCTCTGCGGGCTGGGGGGCCTAACTCTGCATTTCTGGTGTGGGTCCTGAGCAGGGTTGTTTTGTTCCCTCCTGGCCTGTTCCCCCCACCACCCACCCTCGGTAGATTGTTGTGGTTCTTGTGTGTGTGTGTGTGTGGGGGGGGGTTCTTTTTTCCTTTGATGTTACCTTGGGGTGTCTGGGTTCCACCCCTTGAGAGGGGGGCTCTGTCACGAACTGAGCTTGGATGTTCACCCAAGCTCAGTCTTGTGGCTTTTTTCTGTATTCATATTTATCTGTTGTATTGTTATGCCCTTTTTGAGTTTATACTGCCTTCTATTTTCCTTGTGTATGTTCAGTCTCTTTTGGTCGTGTTTTATTTCATTTGCAATTTATTTCCAGCTTGTTTCTGAGTATATATTTCTGTTGTTGGTTCTGTGGTATGTTTGCACAGTTTATGGCCTTCTGTTCTTTTCTTTAATAAATGTCATGAGTGTAATTAAGCACGTGAGTCTGTCTTCCTGCCCTGTAGGGGCCAGTACATGACATGTTGTGAAACTTGAGTGTATCTACCGTGGCACTTCTGCCTCCGATTCTGCTGGGATTTCTCTGTGCTGAGATGCAGGGCTGATGTTGCTTTGTCCGGGACTGCGATCATGTTGAGCCCGCATGACACTGGTTGTATGGAGGTCCTTTTGGCAGCCTCTGATATCACGTAAAAACTTTGTAAAAGTTCAGTGTATTACTGAATACGAAAGCTCCACCTCCCTTTTCCCTGTAACCATGGAGTTATAGCTCCATCCATGCTGTAACAGTTTTACTGTTGAAATTTATGAAAAATATCCATATAATTCTGTAGTAAGGAGTTGTCAGTTTTTTGGGTTTTTTTTTTTGAGGCTTTAAATTTAATCCTTTGAGTGTGACTGTTGCTAAATTGCGACATAACACCTAGTACGGTAGTCAAGAGTGGTAAATATTTTTTGTCAATAAAATAGTTCAGATTTCCAAGGCTATAACTTGAAAAGTGGTAAGAGATAATGGCTTACTGTCAGTTAGAAAGATGTAAAATATGATCTAAAGTTTCAGATAGGAGTGATTTTACACATCTAATTCGCATAATGCTGCAGCATCTATTTTTAATTGCATAACTCAGTCAAAAGCGGACTTTGGACATATTTACACAAAGAATGGTTCAATCTTTTGACACCATTTTTTGTACAGAGGTACGTTATCTTACCTTCAAAGTATATGAACAAGAAATCAGTAAATGTAAAAAAAAAAAAAACAAACAAAGAAATTTGTCACTTACCGGCGGCTAAGGGGACTCGCTCGCTGCCGTGGTTGGTGCGTTTTAGTCCATCGTGGTCGTTATTTTGCATTCTGTCGGTCATTTTTGCTCTCTACCACATCTACAAAGTCTTATGATTATCCCACAGAAATTTTGCTTGCATTCCGCGGCTGTTTTCCATGTACGAAGCCATCTAAGTGATGGTGCACGACGATGGACGCCAGCCATATTAGCTTTCTGGGCTAAAAGGATGAAAACAGGAAAAGGAAATGGGGTGGTCTTCTTCTTTGGTGTATTACGTGTCATCCATTGAGTCCTCCAATGTGTGTCTGCCACCTTCTGAAACTGGCAGATCAGTACAAATTAGTACAAATCCTCACTGCAGCCGGGGATGTCAGACTGAGATGACAGGCGCAGTGCCGCGATCTGCCACTAGGGGCACTTGAAAGCTCACCCTCAGAGGGTTAAAACAGTTTTTCAGTACTGAAAATGTAGTATAGAGGTGGACTTTGTGAAATTTTGCTTTTCAGATATTAGTCTTTTTTAAATGCAGTGCTCTTTATTTTATGTGCTCCTGTAAAACTTTTCATTTTTATAATTTTATCTGTAAATTTTAGAATTTTATAGCTATTTATCTGGAGTCAAACACATTTAGTGTTCTCCTGTATTATAAAATTTTATATGACATGGTTTTTTTTTTAATTGAATAAAGAATTAATTTGATTTATTTGTTTAAAAATTAATACAGAACTAAAAGTAGGTAAAACATGAGCTTAATAAAATAAAATGTAAAAGCAAGTTAAATGATACTGGCCTGCCTGGAGAAAACTGTGGTCTTCTGAAAGGATGTCCATGAAAGGATAGCAGTTCTGAGATGAATTTGTCTATATGTGATTTGCCATTTTTCTCTTCCATTTGTTTTATTAAAGGATATTGGAAGTAAATGTATTGGTCATTGCAAATACTTTGCTTTAAAAGTACCAAGTTATCACACAGTGGGAGCCAAAATCCTGACTAGAAAAAAAAAAAATGCATCAAGATGCGTGGAGAATCATTTTAGAATCAAATTGGAGCCTTGAATCATAAGGTGCCTGAAGATTCCCACAACTAATTCAGACTTCAGCTGGGGAGGAGGACTAACTTATTGGACCACTTGCAGTTTTAGTTGGTGACCCCTGGTGTATAGTGTAATGTATACAGTATCTCACAAAAGTGAGTACACCCCTCACATGTTTGTAAATATTTTGTTATATCTTTTCATGGGACAACACTAAAGATATGACAGTTTGATACAATGTAAAGTAGTCAGTGTACAGTTTGTATAACAGTGTAAATTTGCTGTCCCCTCAAAATAACTCAACACACAGCCATTAATGTCTAAACCGCTGGCAATAAAAGTGAGTACACCCCTAAGTGAAACTGTCCAAATTGTGCCCAATTAGCCATTTTTCCTCCCAGGTGTCATGTGACTCGTTAGTGTTACAAGGTCTCAGGTGTGAATGGGGAGCAGGTGTGTTATATTTGGTGTCATCGCTCTCACACTCTCTCATACTGATCACTGGAAGTTCAACAAGGCAATTCATGAAAAAGAACGCTCTGAGGATCTGAAAAAAAAAAAAGAATTATTGCTCTACATAAAGATGGTCTAGGCTATAAGAAGATTGCCAACACCCTGAAACTGAGCTGCAGCATGGTGGCCAAGATCATACAGCGGTTTAACAGGACAGGTTCCAATCAGAACAGGCATTGTCATGGTTGACCAAAGAAGTTGAGTGTACGTGCTCAGTATCATTTCCGGAGGTTGTCTTTTGAAAATAGACGTATGAGTGCTGCCAGCATTGCTACAGAGGTTAAAGGGGTGGGGGGTCAGCTTGTCAGTGCTCAGACCATACGCCGCACACTGCATCAAATTGGTCTGCATGGCTGTCATCCCAGAAGGAAGCCCCTTTTAAAGATGATGTACAAGAAAGCCCGTAAAGAGTTTGCTGAAGACAAGCAGACAAAGGACATGGATTACTGGAACCATGTCCTGTGGTCTGATGAGACCAAGATAAACGTATTTGGTTCAGATGGTGTCAAGCGTGTGTGGCAGCAACAAGGTGAGGAGTACAACGAAAAGTGTGTCTTGCCTACAGTCAAGCATGGTGGTGAAAGTGTCATGGTTTGGGGCTGCACGAGTGCTGCAACACTGGGGAGCTACAGTTCATTGAGGGAACTATGAATGTCAACATGTACTGTGGCATACTGAAGGAGAGCATGAGCCCCCCCCCCCCTTTGGAAACTGGGCTGCAGGCCAGTATTCCAACATGATAACCACCCCAAACACACCTCCAAGATGACCACTGCCTTGCTAAAGAAACTGAGGGTAAAGGTGATGGACTGGCCAAGCATGTCTCCAGATCTAAACCCTATTGAGCATCTATGGGGCATCCTCAAACGGAAGATGGAGGAGTGCAAGGTCTCTAACATCATGATGTCGTCATGGAGGAGTGGAAGAGGATTCCAGTGGCAACCTGTGAACCTCTAGTGAACTCCATGCCCAAGAGAGTTAAGGCAGTGCTGGAAAATAATGGGTGGCCACACAAAATATTGACACTTTGGGCACAATTTGGACATTTTCATGAGGGGGCGTAACTCACTTCTGTTGCCGGGCGGTTTAGACATTAATGGCTGTCTTTTGAGTTATTTTGAGGGACAGCAAATTTACAGTTATATAAACTGCACACTGACTACTTTAACATTGTATCAAAGTGTCATATTTTCAGTGTTGTCCCATGAAAAGAGGGGTGTACTCACTTTTGTGAGATACTGTAATAAAGCAATATTACACAAGACGGAGTTACGGTATCGTGATTATATTAACTGCATCTGTGATACGGCTTAATGCCCTCCGCGTGTAGCAAAGGGCATTAAGCTGTGTCACAGCTGTAGTTAGTATTATTGTGATAATTAAAGGTGTGTTATTGTGATAATTAAAAGGTCTTCTGTTCTGTCAAAAATACACAATTATAAGTTTCATCCATCCATCCATCTTCCTCCCCATACTGCCCTATAAACGTAAGCTATAATATCCCACCTGTAGCTTGTAAGAATGACTAAGCTAACTAATCACTTTTACAAGCTACAGGTGGGATATTATGAAGTTCACTGACATTTGCCTGGTGGGCCAATGCTAATTTCAAGCCCTGTTTGTAAGAATGGCTTACTACAAGAAAATATGTGAACACTAAACCACTTCCAATATGATGTTTACTTTGGTTAAATTAGTTAAGTTAATCCCTTCCCCAACATGTGGGACACCATGTGGTGTATGGGGCTCTGCCTATCTCTGTTTTAGATTTGGTAGCACTTTATAATACAGCATGCAAACTGCAAAGTAAGTATGATAAAAGTAAAGTAAGTTAGGGATAAGTAATAGGGAACAAACTTTCATCTGATAGTAATTGCTGTATAAGTATATAGCAAGTGCCAGAAACAACAGAGGAAAGAAATGGGTAAGAACAGAGTGGGTAAAAGGAAAGTGGGGGGGGGGGGGACAACACAGTAAGTAAGGGGTAAGTCCTGGGATGTGGGCTGTATTATGCGTCATTAATATCAGATGAAATAATACAGCGTACAATCCAGTGCTTACCACCAAACATACCCTGTTTTTTTCATCGTTTTTTTCCTGACATTCCTTGTATTTTCCCATACTTTCTCTCTGCTTACCATGTGCAGGGGTGGTCCTGGCTTGTATAACGTCCTGGACGGGACCCCCCCCCCCCCCACACACACACACACAATTTTTTAAACTTTTTATTTCTCTCTTAAATGTCCAAATGTTCAATTATCTCAACAATTAGTAAGGGTTTTCTTGCATTTTTTTCCTGGGAAGTTTTTTTTTTTTTTTTTTTTAATTTTGCCATGTTTCACTTTTTTTTCCTCATATTTTCATAATTTCCTTGTACATTTGCCCCTAAACTCTCACTGATAGATGCATCTCAATAAATTAGAATGTCATCAAAAAGTTAAGTTTTTCAGTAATTCAATTAAAAAATAAAACTCCTATATTATATAGATTCATTGCACACAGAGTGATATATTTCAAGTGTTTATTTCTTTTAATTTTGATGGTTTTGGCTTACAGCTAAAGATAACCCCAAATTCAATTTCTCAAAAAAAAATAAAATAGAATATTACATAAAATTAGCTTTAATTTTTTTTTTTTTTTTTTTTAATAATTCAAAGTCAGTGTAGCCATCTACTGGGAAATTTTAGAGCACTTTATGCTTCCCTCTACTGACGAGCTTTATGTAGATGCTTGTTTCATTTTCCAGAAGGACTTGGCACCTGCCCGCAATGCCAAAAGTACCAAAACCTTGTGTAATGACCATGGTATCACTGACACTGATTAGCCAGCAAACTCTCCTGACCTAAATCTCATACAGAATCTATGGTGTATTGTCAAGAGGAAGATGAGAGACACCAGACCCAACAATGCAGACGAGCTGAAGGCCACTATCAAAGCAACCTGGGCCTCCATAACACCTCAGCAGTACCACAGGCTGATCACCTCCATGCCACGCCGCATTGATGCAGTAATTCATGCAAAAGGAGCCCTGACCAAGTATTGAGTGTGTACAGGGACATACTCTTCAGTCAGTCAACATTTCTATAAAATATCCATTTTTTAAAATTAATCGTACATAATCTTCTATTTTTTTGAGAAACTGAATTTGGGGTTTTCATGAGCTGTAAGCCATAACTATCAACATTAAAATAAACACTTGAAATATATCACTCTGTGTCATATAATCGATGTAATATATGACTTTCATTTTTTTAACTGAATTACTGAAATTGAATTATTGAAACTGAATGTTCTCCCCATGTCTGTGTGGGTTTACTCTGGGATTTCTCCGGTTTCCTCCCACATGCCAAAAACATGCAAGTTAGGTTAATTGGCATCATACTGGGGATTCTAACTTGTCCTTAGGTATGACTGTGAGAGTGAATGGTTGTCTGTCTCTCTGTGTTGGCCCTGCGGTGGACTGGCGATCTGTCCAGGGTGTGCCCTGCCTCTCGCCCGGGGATGCTGGGATAGGCTCCAGCCCGTCCGCGACTCGAAAAGGATTAAGCAGAAGAAGATGAATGAATGAATGAATGAATTAATGAATTAATGAAACTGAATTATTGAAACCAGAGGTGATCAATCATTTCAGTCTTTTGCACCAAGACTATGAATGAATCCCACTTTCTTTACATTGTTTAAATTGTGTTGATTCCTTTAAAAAACAGCTGAAGTCTCTGCTTTTTGAACAGACTTTTAGTTAGACTCAGGATGCATGTTTGTTTTTAATTCTTTTATGATAACTGTTTTATATCATTTTATGTTTTTACTTTGTTTTTTAGCTTTTTGTGTGAAGCTCTTTGTGAAGCACTTTGATTTCTGTCTGAGAAAGGTGCTATATAAATACATTTTTCTTGCTTGCTGAAATAAATCAACTTTTTGATGACATTCTAATTTATTGAGATACACCTGTACTATGTTGTCCTGTATAAACTATCCTTGCAGTCTTTCTGGGGATAGAGGGGGCAGTTTAACAAAGGGGATGGCTTTGGTTCATTTTGCTGACTAGGCAAATGGCCTTTTTCAGATGTTTGCAAAGATGTTTTTATTTTGGAGAAATACTAAATTTTCAATGGAAGCTGCCCATTTTTTTTTTTTTTTGTCGCTGACCATTTCTTAATTAATGACGAAGACTGTGGTCTCTGTGGTAGTTGATAATTTGCAAAAATCTGTGGGGTATTAAATATACCCATGAGTGTATAGTTATTAAAGTAAAATAGATACCAACTAAGTAATATATAAACTTGACATATATTTTTAACAAATCTCATTCCACGTGCCCTTTTTTTTAAAAATTAATTTACGCCCCTGCCTCTCAAATGGTCTCTGCACAGACCTGAAATTAATTCATGTGGCCACAAAATTGAAGCTAACTACAACATATTGGAGAAAAATTATGTTAACGGTTCAAATTTTTTTTGTCAATACTACTTTACGTACAAGACATACAGGAGAATTGAAATGCCATTTCTTTCTCTTCAATGGTGTGTGCAATATAAAAAAAAATAAGGCTGGGAAAACAACAGCAGTCTATGTACAGTAATGCTACCCATAGTGCAAATAATGACAAAAGATAAAACCCAGACATCCCCTAGTGCAAATCAAGATAAACGATAAAACCCAGCAATCCTCTAGCAGAAAAAGGTAGATCAGTAATGCTCGTAGTTGCAAGTTTGATGGGTAGTGTAGGTGGTGACAGTGAGAGATTGGACTGCACATGATCAATATTGCAATAACAGACAGCAGCAGGTATGGCATTTGTACAAATGGTTGCAGTAACGTGCAGAGACATACAGCAGCAGATGTAATTACTGTTGGTGTGGCAAGTCTTTCTGTGCCAACAGCTGAGGTAGTTACAGTGCATCCGGAAAGTATTCACAGCACTTCACTTTTTCCACAATTTATGTTACAGCTTTATTCCAAAATGGATTAAAATTAAATTCATTTTTTTCCTCAAAATTCCACACACAATGACGATGTGAAATACGTTTATTTGAGATTTTTGTTAATTTATTAAAAATAAAAAATACTAAGAAATCACATGTACAAAAGTATTCACAGCCTTTGCCATGAAGCTCAAAATTGAGCTCAGGTACATCCTGTCTCCACTGATAATCCTTGAGATGTTTTTACAGCTCAGTTGGAGTCCACCTGTAGTAAATTCAGTTGATTGGACATGATTTGGAAAGGCACACACCTGTCTATATAAAGTTCCACAGTTGACAGTGCATGTCAAAGCACAAACCAAGCATGAAGTCAAAGGAATTGTCTGTAGACCTCCGAGACAGGATTGTCTCGAGGCACAAATGTGGGGAAGGGCCCAGAAAAATTTCTTCTGCTTTGAAGGTCCCAATGAGCACAGTGGCCTCCATCATCCATAAATGGAAGAAGTTTGGAACCACCAGAACACTTCCTAGAGCTGGCCAGCCATCTAAACTGAACGACTGGGGGAGAAGGGCCTTAGTCAGGGAGGTGACCAAGAACCCAATGGTCACTCTGTCAGAGCTCCAGCATTCCTCTGTGGAGAGAGGAGAACCTTCTAGACGGACAACCATCTCTGCAGCAATCCACCAATCAAGCCTGTATGTTAGAATGGCCAGACGGAAGCCACTAAAAGGCACATGGCAGCCCACCTGGTGTTTTCCAAATGGCACTTGAAGGGGTTTCAGACCATGAGAAACAAAATTCCCTGGTCTGATGAGACAAAGATTGAACTCTTTGGTGTAAATGCCAGGCGTCATGTTTGGAGGAAACCAGGCACCGCTCATCACCAGGCCAATACCATCCCTACAGTGAAGCATGGTGATGGCAGCATCATACTGTGGGGATGTTTTTCATCGGTAGGAAGTGGGAGACTAGTCAGGATAGAGGGAAAGATGAATGTGTGGAGTGTATGAATAAAGAGGGAGATTCATGGACAGACAGTTTATTACACACTTCACATCTCACAAGCACAGAACAGAATGAATCATCTCAGCAAGCTCTCCCCTTTTACCCAAATCACTCTTCACACGTTTCATGGCATTTCTCATCACACAGCATGACATTTACATAACACTGCATTCAACCCCCTATGTCCTTGACTCCTTCCTGCAATCTCGCCAGGAACCCCTGGGCATTGTTCTCCCATGCTTATTCACTGTCTCTGTCTGAGATGCTAAATAATCTGACTTCCCCAAGGTCCTACACCGCCCCCCCAGCATCTTAGATAGAACATCAGTCCACACGCTGTTTTGGCTTCCGTCTCCTCCCATATCTGCTGTAACGGGGGTTTACCGTCTCCGTGGCGCTGCTGTGCCGGTGGGGGGCTGCTGGGAGTGTATCTGACTGCGGGTGGGCAGTGGCGAGGGGGGTGGGGAAACTTCGCTCTGTCCGTGTGGCTGCTCCGGTGAATCGTTTCCCTGGGGAGCTCTCCGTGGGGGTCTTCCAAGCCGAGGAGCCCTAGCCAACAGCACTTGCTCGTCCGCCGCTACAAAAGTGGGTTTGAGTCTGTCTATGCCAATTTTCTCCCGCCTACCCCCCCAAGTCTAGCAAAAAATGCTTATTCCCTGTTTCCAACACTCTGAACGGTCCATCATAAGGTGGGCGCAATGGAGGGCGGTGGGCATCTTGTCTGACGAACATGAACTCCACGTTCTTCAAAGTTTTAGGCACGAAAGCACGTGGAAAACAGTGGTGGGCCGGGCCCGGCAGCGTGCCTGTGTTTGCGCTACATTGCAAAAGCTGAGACGGACAGCTGTCCGGCGCGGGATTATCTGGCAGAAATTCCCCGGGCAGCCGCAGGGGCTGCGCAAAAACAAGCTCTGCCGGGGAAGCTGCCAAATCCTCTTTTGGCGCAGAGCGCAACCCCAATAAAAGCCACGGCAACCTGTCCACCCAATTTGCATCCGTCAGTGAAGCCTTGAGTGTTGCTTTCAGTGATCTATGAAAACGCTTGCATAACCCATTGGCCTGTGGGTTGTACGCGGTTGTGCGATGAATTGCAACACCCAGGCTGCGAGCCATTGCAGACCAGAGGTCGGAAACAAATTGAGGGCCCCTGTCGGACGTAATGTCCGACAGGACTCCAAAACGCGCCACCCATGCTGTTTAAAAAGCGCGTGCTATGTCCGCGGACGTGGTTGCCGCCAGCGGGACTTCTTCTGGCCAGCGTGTGGTGCGGTCCACCACTGTCAGAAGGTGCGTGCACCCCTGTGATGGCGGGAGGGGGCCCACGAGGTCCACGTGAACATGGTCGAACCTCTTAGCCGGTACCCAAAACGACTCCAAGGGAGCCTTCGTGTGTCTGTGTACCTTGGCTCGTTGGCACGCCACACAGGTTGCAGGCCACTCTTTTACTTGTTTGTGTAGGCTCAGCCACACGAACTTCTCTCCCACCATTTTGACTGACACACGCACTCCTGGGTGCACCAGAGTGTGAACCGACTCAAACACGCGGCGGCGCCACGCGACTGGGACCACTGGACGCGGGCGTCCCATGGAGACATCGCAGATTTGGGGGGGGGGGGCATGCCGTCTTGTAGCACCCTGCTCTCCAGCCTTAACCCTGTTGGTCCAGGCTGGAGCGCGCGCACGTCTGCATCACTAATCTGCTCCGCGGCCATGGCTGCGTAATCTATCCCCACGTAGACTGGGACCACCACGGCGTGCAAGAGGCAGTCGGCCACCACATTCAGTTTATCCGACACATGCTGAATATCTGTAGTAAACTCTGAGATCGCGGCCAGCTGTCTCTGCTGCTGGCCCGACCACGGTTCTGAAACCTTGACCATCGCGAACGTTAGTGGCTTGTGGTCCATGAACGCGGTGAAGCTGCGCCCTTCCAGCCAGAACTGGAAGTGGCGTATGGCCAGGTGGAGAGCTAGCAACTCCCTGTCAAACGCACTGTATTTACGTTCGCTGTCGCGCAAAGTTCTGCTGAAAAAGGCGAGCGGCTGCCAAGCCCCGGCGATGCTCCACGACAGCCCCTATGGCCACGTCTGAAGCGTCGGTGGTGAGCGCTATCCGGGCCGCCGGGTCCGGATGCGCCAGCAGTGCGGCGTTTGCCAGGGCTGCTTTAACCTCCAAGAACGCCCGCTCTCGCTCCGGGGTCCATTCGACCCCATCCGCAGGTTTCTGTCTCTTGAGCGCGGCGTACAATGGCTGCATGAGCCACACCGCGCGGGGAAGGAAACGGTAATAAAAGTTCACCATCCCCAAAAATTCTTGCAGCGCCCTGACCGTCTGAGGCCGGGGAAAATCCGCCACAACAATGTACAGTGTATTGCACAACAATATACAGTGCAAAGTTAGGCACTGTATAGGCTCCTCTTGGCAAAGTAAATCTGTTTTGGCACAGTAGGGTGACAGATCCCTGTTCTGTTTGCCTAGCTGCCTGACAGGACAAAAAAAAAAAAAAAAAATAAAATCCGCCACGGCGCGCATTTTGTCAGGCAACGGGATCACTCCTTCCGGAGAGACGTGGTGCCCCCCAAAAATCAATCTCCGTCACGCCGAACTGGCATTTCGCCGGGTTGATTATTAACCCGTGCTCCTCTAACCTCCGGAAAACCGTCCTGAGGTGGGTTTCATGTTCGTCTTCGGACGCACTGGCTACCTGGATATCGTCCAGGTAGACGAACACAAACGGGAGATCACGCAGCACTGCATCCATCATGCGCTGGAACGTCTGTGCCGCGCCTTTTAACCCGAATGGCATGCGCAGGAACTTGAATAAACCAAACAGAGTTATTACCGCTGTTTTGGGTACATCCTCCGCGC
The DNA here is from genome assembly GCA_020510985.1 of Pholidichthys leucotaenia. Taxonomy (NCBI): domain Eukaryota; kingdom Metazoa; phylum Chordata; class Actinopteri; order Cichliformes; family Pholidichthyidae; genus Pholidichthys; species Pholidichthys leucotaenia. The sequence continues at coordinate 74,689,697 of CM035848.1, forward strand.
GCACTGGGACCTGGTGGTAACCGCGGACCAGGTCTATTTTGGAAAAAATACGTGCTCCGGCGAGGTGAATGGAAAGATCCTGTATGTGGGGAATCGGGTAGCGGTCGTGTGCTGTGGCGTTGTTCAACCTGCGGAAATCACCGCACGGTCGCCACGACCCCTCAGCCTTAGGGACCATGTGTAGCGGGGATGCCCATGGGCTGTTTGATCGCCTAATGATGCCCAACCTTTCCAGGTTGGCGAACTCCTCGCGCGCTATGGCCAGTTTAGCTGCGTCCAAGCGCTGAGGTCTTGCCAAAACGGGCGGTCCGGTGGTGGTGATAAAGTGCTCCACCCCGTGTTTAGCGATGGCTGCCGAAAACGTCGGGACCGTGAGTGCTGGGAACTGAGTGAGCAGTGCATGGAACTTACCGCCTGGAGCTGTGACGTTGGCTTGTGCTGTTGGCAGGGTCCCTCAAGCTATACAGGGGAGATATTCAAAGGACAGTGCATTAACCAGGCGTCTGTTAGCAACATCCACAAGTAAACCATGCGCACACAGAAAATCAGCTCCCAGGATCGGGCAACACAGTGCTGCTATGATAAAAGTCCACTCATACGAGCGGCCATGTAGAGATAAGGCCAGTGTTCTCTCACCGAACGTCTTAATCTCCGAGCCGTTTACTGCTACAAGTCCGGGGCCACTAGGTCCTGCCAGCCGGTCAGCGTAGGACAGCAGGAAGATGCTCTTCTGGGCTCCGGTGTTGACGAGGAAGCGTCTCCCCGAGCGTGAGTCCATCACGTAGAGCAGCTTGTTCTCTTCACCGGTGGTCGCAGCTGCTACCGACTGCCGGCCTTGGCGTTTCCCAAGCGCTTGAACTGGCATGGTGGCGCATATCTGCATGTGTTCTCTCCGAAGCGGCAGTGGTAGAAGCAGAGCGTGTCTCTCTGGTGCTCCTTGGCCCCGGCTGCCGCTACCGTCGGTGGCTCCTCGCCTCCTCTGGTCGTCTCGCTGGGCTCTGCCGCCGCGTTGACTGTGATCTCCCTGGTGGTGAGGATGATCCTGTCTGCCTCCTGGGCTAGCGCACGGTAGTCACGCGTGGCCAGCAATGGCGAATTGGCCAGAACTGCTCTCGCCTCTGTTGGAAGGTTCTGGAGGAAAAGGTGGGCAAACAGAAAGTGCCCGTCGTCCGTGCCCATTAACGCCAGCATCTTCTCCATCAGGTCGACGGCCGAACCATCTCCTAACTCGGTCCACCCCAGGAACCTCTCCGCTCTCTCGCATTCCGAGAGCGTGTAGCGCCGGGTCAGTGCAGCCTTGAGCTCCTCATATTTGTTGCAGGCTGGAGGCTGATCGAGCAGGCTCGCTACCTGCTGGGCTGTGCGAACATCCAGCGCTGCTACCACATGGTAGAATTTGGTGTCGTCTGCCGTTACTCCCCGGAAGGCGAACTGAGCCTCGGTGTGGTGGAACCAAGAGCACGGGTTGTACTGCCAAAAGTTCGGTAGCTTGACTGAAACCGCGCATGCGTTGCTGGGGGTTCCAGTCCAGGCTGTCTGTGGGACGGCTGCTGCGTCGCTGGGGTTTCCCGACCGGGCCGGCTCCGGGGTGCTTGCCTCGTGTTGTGGAGTGTGTGAATAAAGAGGCAGATTCATGGACAGACGGTCTATTACACACTTCACATCTCACAAGCACAGAACAGAATGAATCATCTCAGCAAGCTCTCCCCTTTTACCCAAATCACTCTTCACACGTTTCATGGCATTTCTCATCACACAGCATGACATTTACATTACACCGCATTCAACCCCCTATGTCCTTGACTCCTTCCTGCTATCTCGCATGGAATCCCCTGGGCATTGTTCTCCCATGCTTATTCACTGTCTCTGTCTGAGATGCTAAATAATCTGACTTCCCCAAGGTCCTATAAATGCAGCAATGTACAGAGACATCCTGAATGAAAACCTGCTCCAGAGCGCTCTTGACGTCAGACTGGGGGTGACAGTTCATACTTCAGCAGGGCAATGACCCTTATTTTGTTTTAGTGTATCGGGACCTGAGATTTACTCCGGGTCCACACACACAGAAAAAAGATGATAGTAAACACTCGTTTGGGGGCACCAGCTCTCCTCTTTCTCGGTGAACAATTGATTAATTAATTTCACTCTGTACCTGTTTCAACACTCAATAAAATAATTAATAATCAGTCTCAAAATATTAGTGAATTTGATACTGGGGCTTCGAAGAAAGACTCAGAACGGAATAAATTCCCAACAACTTCTCTCATTTTATAGATTTATTAAATGAACTCTGATTAAATGATCTTACATTCAAATAACTTGTGAGCAAGTGAAATGATCATCATTAAACCATCACATTAAACTTGTAACTGAGGATGGAGTAACAGAATATGAGTACATTTGCACAACCATAGTGGAAATGTAAGCTTGATTTGGAGCAGTTTGAAGTTGAAGGATTATGAAAAACTGAACGTAAATTTATTGAGAAAATTAAATTAATTTTATCAAAAATTCTGGATTATTCTTAAGAATTTTAATAAGAAAAATTATCAGAATCAGAATCAGAATCAGAATAAACTTTATTGCCAAGCATGTAAAAAAAACACACGAGGAACTTGACTTGACATTGGTGCGCATGCGCGCGACACAACGACACGGCAGCCATAAAGGCGCCTCATCAAACAGAGATAGATAAGAAAGGGAGGGGAAGGGAGGGAACGACACAAGGGGGGAGGAGAAAAAAAACTTTGTTATCAAAATACAGCTTATTTTTAAGCAGATTGTGATTACAATGAAAAAAAATCTCTCAATAGCACAGAGCAACAACTCAGAATTCACGAGACACAAGAGAGCAGTGTACAGTATATCTTTAATCAGTTCATGAATCAATGTGTGTGCGGTGTTGAGCAGTGTTGATGATAATAAGAGAGACCCAAGGACCCTTGGCAGAAGATGTTTTGTCTGTCTGGCGCCCAGTCTTATCTGGCGCTGCAGCTGGCTGTCCAAGGCCTTGTGCTCATGATTTTGAAAAAAAACACAGTCTGCAGACAGCCAGGAGGAATTTTCATGGGGAATAATAATGCCAAATAGGACTGATCACAGAGAAGACTTGTATTTCTTCTGTAGATTCAGTACATTAATCCTTCATTGCGCAGCTTTGAACTCGTCGTGGAAAGACCTGAGCGAACCCATGATGTAATCCACCTTACGAGACAGTTCTCCAGTAGTCGCTATCAGGGTCTTCTCCAGTTTCTCAATTTGTTGGATGCACCTCGCCTGGCCAGCATTTTGATAGGTTGAATCCATCTTCAGCAATTTGCGGTAAACCAAGACAATTCCCGTCCCAATCAGAATTATCCCAATCACCAAGATTACGAAGATAAACAAATCTTCAATATCTTCGATAGAGAGATTAGAGAGACACAGCATTTTCCAAATACCTGTGTCACATAGATAGCCCACTGGAGCCGTTCCAGCGGGGCAAACAGCTTCCCCCGGAGCACTTTTCCTTGTTGAAAAAATAGTGTCAATTGTGTTCAAAGCCCAGCTTATTAACTCCATAATTTCTTTTCGGCGGTCGCAGTCAGACGCAGACAGACAACAGCAAGCTGGGATCCAGTAGGAGGGGAGGAAAAAATCAGCAGGAGAGAAGAAAAAAGCGTCTGCTCTCTTGGGAGGGCGGAAGTGAAAAAAATATATTTATTTATAATATATTATTTCTCTTTTAATTTTGTATCTGATCAGATGCTGAATTATTCCCAAATCTTATACATTCTTATACATTCATTCAGCAGATGGAACGAAGAGGGCTCACATGAATCTGGGTTGAAGTTCTTTTGGCGGCTTCTCCTGAAGCTTTATTTTCAGATGGCACCAACACCAGAATATCTTGCCAGCAGATATTCGGGCAAGGTACAGCAGCTCTCAAAGTCCACAGTCACAGTTGGAGCTTAGGTCAAAACAAAGATGGCCACGGTGTTTCTTCAGTGGCGTGGTAATGGCGAGATGAGGTTTTTTCTTCTTTTTCTTCATTGGCAAGTGGCTTTCCCAGGGAATTCGAAATAATTACAAAATCTGATCCCAATAGCAAAATTAAAAGGTATTTTCTGACTTCGAGGAGTTGAAAACAGCTTCCATTATGGAGATGGTCAGTCCTTGGAAAACACACGGTGAGTTAAAGAAAGTTTAAAGGAGAAAAATAGAGAAACACCTAAGAACGGGAGTTTTTAACTCCGAATCAAGATTTGAACTCAGGAAAGAAAGAATTAATTCCTAGACGTTTAAAGAAAAAACATTAAAATACACAGAAGTTTGCACAAACACAATATCCCATGTTCCCTGTAAAAACTGAAGGGACAGAAACTCTGATACTGCTCTGAAGTGCTCTCCTACTGAAAAAGGGCATCTCCCCTCTTTATAACTTTAGACAACTTTCACGCCGGGTGATTGACATAAGCCCAAGCCAACAGTCTTCCTTCGTGGATGGGTTTTATGAACTTTAGTCCAATGAACAAACAGTCTTTTGTCTATAAGAACCAATGGAATGAAAGAGCTGTAGCCCAGCATATGATGGGTGATGATTGGCTGATACCGGTCCTCACAGAATGACACATTTTAATACACTGGAAATTCCTTAACCTACTTATGTATAAAGTCTAAGCTAGCTTTAGTGAGCATGCAACTTTATAACTAGTGCTTTTAAATTAACGTGCAAGAATAAAATTCATTTTAAACATTTTTAACATGCACATATTTAAAATCAAGGGTTAATAAGCATTTCAAACCCAAACGATTGTCCACAGAATATCAGAGTCCCACAGAGGCAGTGATCTTCAACAAATAGTGTCCTTAGAATTGTCCTGAGAAATGAAAAGTGAAGAAAGAGAGTTAATTTCAGTTCATCATTGTACAGTCAAAGTGAGCGTCTGCTCCAGAGACGTCCACCAGGGGTAATGTCCAGCTGTGGATAATCCTAGGGCCTTAGGACATGCCTTTAAACTTTATGAGACGCCTATTCTTTGTCCACGTTTTATGACCCATAAAACGGTCAGGAGAAAGAGCGTTTCCAGTTTATTTATGATGTGAGGTAATCCATTGGAAGCATTCCTTAGGTTTGGTTAACAAAGGAATATTGGTTCAGCTATGGTCCTGGGAGGAAAAGCAATTCTTTGACCAGACATCCTGGGTGAAACAATGTCTTTAAGATGAAGAATGATTGTATTGATGAGAGCCAAAGCAAGATGATGCTACACAAAGGAGTGGCTTCAGGACAACTCTGTAAATGTCCTTGAGTCGCCCAGCCAGAGCCCAGGCTTGAATCCATTTGACCATCCCTGAAGAGATCTGAAAATGGCTGTGAACCGACACCTCCCATCCAACCTAATGGAGCTTGAGAGGTGCTGCAAAGAGGAATGGGTGAAATTGCCCAATGATGGGTGTGCCAAGCTTTTATCATCATATTCAAAAAGACTTGAGGCTGTAATTGCTGCCAAAGGTGCATCAACAAAGTAGTGAGCAAAGGCTGTGAATACTTATGTACATGTGATATCTTAGTTTTTTATTTTTAATAAATTTGCAAAAGTCTCAAAAAAACTTTTTTTCATGTTGTCATTATGGGGTATTGTGTGTAGAATTTTGAGGAAAAAAATAATTTATTCCATTTTGTAATAAAGCTGTAACATAACAAAATGTGGAAAAAGTGAAACACTGTGAATACTTTCTGGATGCATGGTATTGTGAGGGTGAGTGTGTGTCCGGGGTGGTGGTGGGTGGTGGACAGAGTTCAGGGTCCTGATGGCCTGGTGAACAAAGCTGTTTGGCAGTCTTATGGAGCAGGCCCTGAGGTTCCGGTACATTTTCCCAGAGGGCAGGGGGCAGAAGGGGGAGTGTGAAGGGTGGTAGGTGTCGCCTGCAATGTTGATGGTGAGGCGGGTGAGGTAGATGTCCAAAAGTAGAGGGCACATGGGCACCGATGAACTTGCTGGCAGCTTTCACTGTGCACTGTAGTGTCTTCCAGCAGGAGGCGGTGCAGCCTCCATACCACACAGTGATGAAGCTGGTGAGGATGCTCTCAATGGTGCCCTGGTAGAATAAGCACATGATGGGGGGTGGGACTTGTGCTCTCCTCAGTTTGTGGAGGAAATAGAAGCGAGTTTGAGCCTTCATGGCCAGTAATATGATGTTGATGGACTGGGAGAGGTCCTTAGAGATGTGCATCCCCAGGAACTTGATGCTGCTAACCCTCTCCACAGCTGCTCCATCGACGATCAGAGGGGGATGCTTTGTGTGTCCTCTCCTAAAGTTGGCCACAATCTCCTTGGTTTTTCCTGCATTCAGGAAAAGATTGTTATCACCACTGGACCAGTTGGCTCACCTCATTTCTGTAGTTAATGCCCTCGTGATGAGGCCCACCGCTGTCGAGTCATCCACAAATTTGATGATGTGGTTGGTGTTGTAGGCTGGTACACAGTCATGGGTCAGCAGGGTGAAGAGCAGCGAGCTGAACACGCACCCTTGTGGGGCTCCTGTGCTCAGTGTGATGGTCTTGGATGTGTTGCTGCCAACCTGCACATTCTGTGGCCTCCCTGTGAGAAAGTCCAGCACCCAGTTACAAAGAGAGGTTTTGAGTCCCAAGTGTCTGAGTTTTTGTATTAGGTGCTGGGAGATGATTGTGTTGAATGCTGAACTAAAGTCCAAGAACAGCATTCACACGTAGGAGTTCTTTGAGTCCAGGTGCGTGAGGGCTCGATGGAGAGCAGCAGCGATGGCATTCTCTATGGATCTGTTTGACCTGTATGCAAACTGAGATGGTTCATGGGAGGGAGGGAGGATGGACTTGATGTTCTGCACGACCAGCTGCTCGAAGCACTTCATTATGATGGGGGTCAGTGCTACGGGCGGGATAATCATTGTAGCTGGACGGAACGGGCTTCTTTGCGACTGGTATTATGGTGGCAGTTTTGAAACTGGTGGGGACAACAGCTTGAGTCGGGGAGATGTTGAAGATGTTGGCCAGGACATTCTTGAGTTCCTCCGCACAGTCCTTCAGAATGCAACCCGGTATGTTGTCTGGACCAGCTGAGGTTGCGTGAGGTTGATCTTGCAGAGGGTCCTCGTCACGCTACCCAGATCCAGACTTATGGCCTGCTCATCTGGAGGAGGAGTGGTCTTCTGTGCTGATGTACTCTTTTGTGCTTCAAAGTGGCTGAAGAAGTCATTTAAGTTCTTAAGCAGTGTGATGTCACTTGTACAAGTCTGAGGTGGAGGTTTATGGTTGGTGAGGGTCTGTAGGCCACGCCAGAGGGAATGTGCATCTCTGGCGTTGCTGAAGTGGCCGGATATTTTCTTGCTATACTGTTGTTTTGCTTCCTTGATTCCACGGGACAGGTTGGCCCTAGCTGTTGTTAGTCCTGCACAAGTGATTACAAGAGTGTAATCACTTTTGTCTTGTTTACTCTTTTTTCTTTGAATTCTTGGATGGAATATGGGTGGGCAATATAAGCTGCGGCTTCAGCCATCACCCATTTCGGATAACTCACGTGGAATTGTTTAGTAGAAGGAGTCTTTGTCTAATTTGACCTTGTTGTTATATTATACAGTTTCTTTTAACCTGTACTGTATTATCCGAAATAAATTCATTCATTCATTCATTCATTCATTCATTCATTCATCCTGCAGTTTCGCTGGCCCTGAAGGCTGCATCCTGAGCCCTCAGGAGCCTGTAGACCTTTGCTGTCATCCATGGCTTTTGGTTAGCACGAACAGTGATGGTTTTGCAGTGAGTAACATCATCAGTGCATTTAGCTATGTATGCTACAGCAACCTCAGTGTAGTCCTCTATGTTTGTGTGTCCATTGTGAGTGGCAGCATGCTTGAAAGTGTCCCAGTGTGTAGTGCTGAAGCAGTCTTTCAGAGCATCCAAGGCCCCCTCTGGCCACACACGTACTTGCTTTTTTGTTGGTCTGACTGCTTTCACTCTGGGTGTGTATGCAGGCCTCTGTAAAATGGTGATGTGATCAGAGAGACACAGGTGGGGGAGGGGAGAGGCCCTGTACGCTCTCTTGTGAGTTATGTACACCAGGTCCAGCAAATTGTCTCCTCTTGTTGGACAGTCCACATGTTGGTGTAGTTTTGGTAGGACGGCCTTTAAATCTGCATGGTTGAAGTCTCCTGCTATGATAAGGTTTCTGTCTGGATGCTGATGGCCTGATAGAGTTCCTTTAGTCCTTTACTCCTCTCACCGATGGTGGTGGGCAGGACATACAAGGCGAGTAGCAGGACAGATGAAAATTCTTTTGGAATGTAAAAGGGTCGGCACTTGATGATCATAAACTCCACCAACAGAGAACAGTGTTTGTGCACAACAGTAGCATCTTGGCACCAAGCGTCACTGATGTAAACACACACGCCTCCCTTGCGGGTCTTTCCTCCTTCCATAAACCCCCCGATCAGCACGATAGCATGTTAGCCCTGCTAACTGAAAGGCAGAGTCCAGGATATTGTCATTTAACCACGTTTCTGTAAAGATAAAAAACACAACAGTTCTGTGCATCACATTGCGTAGCTCTCAAGAGCTGTATGTGGTCTGTTTTGTTGTCTAGTGAGCGTACATTGGCCAGAATCAAGAAAGGAATCAGGACTCTCTGTGGGCTACCGGCTAACTTCGTTTGGATACCTCCGCATTTACCTTTTTTTTGTCACCACTCACACCATCTACGATGTCTCCATTTCGGATGGGACACAGCAGTTGAGTCCGGGGGTGTGGAGGTCTGGTGGAGAAGACCTAGGCCACGGACTTCCTCTGTAACGCTCTGGTCCAAGATGTAATGTTTGGTCATATTCCTCATCTCCAGAAGGCTGTGTCAACTGTAGCTTGTGCGCAGCATCATATACGGGCATTAAACACATGAATATATCCTTGGGCGTAATTAAAACAACACTAAACGGCACAAAAACATGAAGAGAGGAGGGAAGCCACTATTCACGCGCCACTTAGTGGTAAAAAAAATACATACATAAGTTGTGATAATCAAACGTTGCCATTTTGGGGCTCAGTGTTTTAAAATTCAAACCGCTGCATGATTTAAGAAAAAAAAACAACAACTTAATTTTAACTTTTTTTTTCCTCCTTTGCTCCACTTTGAATGTCTGCCATACTGTCTGATCTGTGGAGTCTGCCAGCCGCAGCCAGAGGGTGCTGGCATCCCGCCTGTAGAGGGCACCCATTTGCCACAAATACATGCTCAGCACACATAATTATGATTTTTTTAAATTATTTTTTTATTGTTGTTTTGATTCTTATGGTGCCCTGGGTGCCTGCCCACATAGCACATCTGAGTCTGCCACTGACCATGTGATTTGTGATCTGTATTATAAAGTGGTGCCCTTGATTGCTTCGAAGGCGATATAGTGACCCAACTCTAACCCTGGTTAACAGCAGATGCAGATGGCTAGACAGGCCTATACTGCACAATAAATGTGAATGTTTAAATATACTGGTACATACCCGTGCATACCTGTCCATGCCCGTTGAAACCAAGCATAAGCAAGTATTTCTGCATGCCTGTTGCTGAAGGGTCTCCTCCTGTCTGAGACGGCTGTGTTGTTCACAGTCATGCCGCAGACATCACTGACAGAGATTTGTTGAATTTATTATGAATTTATTATCTATTCTGCATCTCCTGGGTCTCAGCTGGTCTGTACCTTGCCTGGAGTGCAGCATTGCTTGCTTTGCGGGCATTTCGAGCTTCAAATGACTCAGCAAGTGCATGCCGCACCGCCACACGTTTCCTGTCTGTCTGTGCATCCCTTGTCTGTTGTACCCTATGCTGGTGAAGAGTCTCCTCCTGTGGCAGGCATCATAGGACACCACATCATAGGTCGGCAGGCATCGTGAGTGATGGTCTATATGACATCATAAAGACATAAGGCAGGTGAAGGGTCTCCTCCTGTGGCAGGCATCATAGGACACTACATCATAGGTACGCATGCATCGTGAACCTTTCAGTTGTTTGCTATCCGCCAGTAACCGAGAGAAGAAGAAGAAGATGACAGTCTATTTGACATCATAAAGACATCAAGGCAGGCATTGAGGGACACTACATCATAGGTAGCCAGTCCTATTGTCTATATGACGGCATTGCCTATATGATGTCATCGCGAGTCCTATGAAGCCTGAGATCGTAGGATCATCATAGGGCATCAAGGCAGACATCATAGGCCGTCCTATGATGTCCTATGATCATGACAGACAGACGGATTTCTTAAATTTATAGTGACTAGTACATACCCATGCATACCCGTGCATGCCCATAGAAACCAAGTATAAGCAAATATTTCTGCATGCCCATAGAAAGCAGGTGTAAGAAAGGGTGTAAGCAAGCACATCAGCACTCATTCAGTGATACCTGCCTTTGATCTTTGATGGTGTCATTTTTTTTTTTTTTTGTTTTTTTTTTTTTGTTACTTATTTGTACCCGTAGGTAGACTTGGTTTGCAGTCTGGTGACAAGCCACCGGCTGCTGGTCGCTGCGAGCGCCCTAAACCTACATGTTTTTGGTGTGCGGGAGGAAACCGGAGAAATCCCGGAGTAAACCCACGCAACACGGGGAGAACATGCAAACTCCACACAGCTCACTGTTGGTCGGGGGCTGGGATCGAACCCGCGATCCCCCGGCCGAGGGTAAAACTGTGCTGCCACAGTGCTAAACCACTGCGCCACCGTGCAGCCCAGCAACAATGTCATAGTGAGTCCTGTGATTGTTGATGATGTCATAGTGAGTCCTATTATCGTGAGGCATGCCTGCGTTTGATCTTTGAAGATGTCCTATGATCTGTGACACACAGACATGATGTACTGCTTTGAACGAGTGTGGTTTAAAGTAGTGTGTCCTATTCTAGCGATTCTTGTGCTCTGTATGACATCATATAGACAGCCTTCTGAGATCATAGGAACAGCAGCCTTACGGTTTATCTGACGTCATATAGAGTTCCGTTTATGTGCATGCCCATAGAAACCAAGAAACTGGAGCACCCAGAGAAATAAGCGCTTTCCTTGGCATCTTACACATTTGTAGTGTAGACTGGCATTCGTCAAGGTTACACATTTGCCGTCATGTAGGCATGGCGAGTCGTCCTATGATGTCTGAGTTCATAGGACGCACTATGATGATGAGGCAGAGATCATAGGCCATCCTATGATGTCCTAGAAACGTGCTTTAAAGTTCTGTCGTACCCTGTACTGGTGAAGGGCATCCTCCTGTCTCAGACGGGTGCGATGTACTGCTGGAACCTCAGGTGTTTCATCTTCATGGCATCTTTTCTGATGTGCAGCTGTTGTCGTCATTCTATTGCTCTCCATCTGGTGGGTCTTCTTCTTCTTCTTCTTGTTCATTGAGACCACTGTTTGAGGGATAGGTGCGTCGTAATTCCAGTTCATGGACAGGATCATTATGACACTACTACATTTGATCTTAGCCAAAAGGCCGAGAGGCGATCATGAAAATAGATCTGAGCAAAAGGAGGCTTTCCGGCATGGACTCACTGTATATGACATCATAAACACATGAAGGCCGCCTTGATGCATTTGATATCATAAAGACATGTTGCCTGATGTCTGTCACTGTATATGACATCATAAAGACATGAAGGCAGGCTTGATGTTTATGACATCATAAAGACAATTGGGAGTCATCCTATGATGCCTGAGTTCATAGGACGTCCTACGATGTTCAGGCAGAGATCACAAGCTGTCCTATGATGTCCTATAAACATGACAGACACACACACACAGAACCGAGAGAAGAAGAAGAAAATGGAGATAAATGAAAGTGATGTGCTCAGACAGGAGGAGTGATGATCATCAAATGATGAAATATTTCCACTTCTTCCTAATGACACACACTCTTCTGCAGCCTATTTGTGCCACTTATGGCATGCAGTGTAAAAACATAAAATATTGCTCTTCAAACACATTGAGTACACCCACGCCAGCACCAGGGCACAGTGCAGACAGACATGCTATGTCTGTCACACACACACTGATTCTCCTCACTTTACTGCTTCTGTAGCAACACACACACACACACACACACACACACACACACACACACACACACACACACACACACACACACACACACACACACAAAGATAACGTCTAACATCAACCTGTGCAGGAGCAGCACAAAAACAGCAGCAGTAAAAATCTCCTCTCACCGTTATGTTTTTATGAGGTTTAATTCAATGCTGTATTTTACCTCTGCCAAGGGAGGAATAATGTTTTTGGATCTGTTTGTTATGAGCAAATTTTTATTAAATTCAACATTTATACTGTGCTAAAAATCCATTTTTACCTTTTGTTTGCATAGGTTGAACGTGCTAATGTCAGCTATGTATGTTTAGGCTAGATGTGGCTACAATGTTAGGCTGGATGCAATGTTTAGATCAGGCCTATTCAATTAGTGGCCCATGGGCCACGTGTGGCCCACAACCAACCTTGGAGTGGCCCAGGCCAAGGCCATGCCAAGGAAATATAAATTTAAGAAAAAAATATGAAGGAATGATGGTCCGCCAGCACACACACGAACAATGCGCATGACCATCATCCGTGCGGAGTTCAGAAGTGCCCCACCCGTGTGACTGTTCCAGTCGGCAGGCTGAGTGTCTCTAGCGTCACAGTCCAAGAGAAGCATGAGTTTATTAAAGTACTTTAAATGTGGAAAAAACGTGGAAAAAAGCAGAAGAGGTATGTAAGCAGTGGAGGCATTTATCATGGTTTTAACCCGCTGGTAACGGGAACAATAATGAAGAGTTGTTTAGCTAACAGGTGTGTTTAGGCTTCATATGTAAGTTAAGATAACGGAAATTCACGAAGTCAGTGACTTTAATGTCATGTCTGAGATTACCTGCTGTACAGAAGAGGCGAGGTGACTGGGAACACCGCTTTATTTAGTTCAATGATAACGACAGTTATAGACTCAGCACCGGCCAACTCCAGGTGAGATAAGTGAGACTAATAAGATGGCCAACCCAGCCTTATATAGGGCGGGGCGGAGGCGTCACACAGAGGTGCGTGTCCATCATACACTTTACTTTTAAATACATATCTCACCCCCCCCCTTAAAAAAGTCCAAATCCACTCACTCAATTAAGACCCTCCCCAATTTGGGACCTGAATCATGCTGTCATAAACCCCCCGTGCGCCCTTCCATTGCACACGGTGGAGAGAAGGAAGAATGAGCATTTAAATGCAGGGTTTCACCAAACACACATTTATTGACATGAACAGTGCAGATACAGACAGACACGTTAGTCAGAGTACAATGAGGATGCGCTCGGAGAGCGGGGAAAACTACAGGGTGTTAAACGACTCAGGGAAACATAAACAGGGCAACAGCCTAAGTGTAGCAGTTTGCTGCGGGGAGAAACAGCAGCAGAAGCGCAGCAGAATACTGTGAGGGAAGAAGCGCTTCTGGTTCAGCGTAGCAGCAAACCACGGAGAGAAACGCAGTTTACTCACAAGTAAAAACAGTCCTGAAAGTCCAATCCTCCCAGCGATCATAATCCAGATGTCCTTCCGACGCGACGGTCACACCATGGAGAGTAGGAGTGACTCGTACAATGACCCAGCGGCATTTGTCTTGCAACGAGCTGCTTCAATCCAAACGCCGCTGGCCACACAAATTGGGAACACCTGAGGTGCGGGAAAGATAATTACCGGGGCTGGGACAGCTGGTGGAATTATGGAGAGCGAGGGGGCGTGGTAGGACCGACAGACTGTCAGCAGTGTGGGAAAAAGATCAGAGGCTGACTAACAGCTGCCGGTCGGGCAGTGGCTAAGATGATGGAATGAGTACACAAAATGCACATAAACAATGAAGCCAAAACCCAGAGAGAGATCAGGGCCAAGCTGGGGGAAACCAAGCCGGCTCGGCTCATGACAGAGCCCCCCCTCTAAGGGGTGGATACCCAGACACCCAGGGTAACATCGAGAAGCCCCCCCCCCACCCAACTGTTGCAACAACAACAACAAACAACACAAATCTGGGTGGGCGGAAGGGGAAACAGGAAGAAGGGAACACAATGCCCCACCCAGAGCCCACAATTAATCCCCCCTTCTTCTTCCGGCTTTCAGAGAGAGCAGACGCATTTCTTCTCCTCTCCCTTCTCCTCCTCCCCTACTGATCCCAGCTTGCTGTGTCATGTCTGTGTCTCGCTCTTCTTCCGCTACATCTCGACCCAAATGGAAAATTATGGAATTGAGCTGGGCTTTAAATGCAATTGACACCACTTTAAAAGAAGATCGGGCCAGGGGGAGCCCATGTGGGGAGACTCATGGGACAATTGGAAACTCATGTGTCTGTGTGATTCAATTGAAGATGTGGAAGACATCTATCTGTTTGGCTTTGATCACAGGATTTCTACTGTTTGGCTCTGGAGTTTCCTGGTGTATCGGAAATTAAAGAAGTTGGAAGAGCTGGTCAAAATGTGGACCCGGCGAAGCTCCTTCAACAATTCGACCAGCAGGGGAGTGCACTGATAGCGGCAAATGGTGAACTGATTGGCGAACTGAATCAGAAGGTTGGAAACATCTTGAGTCGCTGGATGCTCTCCAGGGAATGATTTTAAAGCCTGTGAATGTGTGATGCACAGAATCGCATGAGCGAGGAAATTTTTATGCTCTATGTGGACTGTGCTCATCAGGCCTTGATTCGGCGTCCTTGGGAGACTCATTCCTCCAGGAGTAGAGATAAAGCAGAAGGGAGTTTTGGCTTCTCTTAACCCAAACAACTGCTGTTGTACAACAATCTGAACTCTCCAAGGACAGCGTTTTCATGTGACTAACACGGAATTTTACCATCTGGCATGAAGGGAGATGAACTCTGTGGACATGTTTATCTATGTTTAGTATACATGGACAGCCGTTGCCTGGGAGACGATTTTTGTTGTGCACAAGTAACTGATACATTCACACTGCACTCACACTGATATCATATGACTGATATACACACACTGGTCTCTCTCTGCTTTGTTAATGTGTGGATCTGTTTGTAACTTGTCTGCTAAGTGTGCATTGAGGGTTTTTTTTTCTATGTGATCATAATCTTGCTTATTCAAGCGCTATTCTGATAACTATGTTTTTTTCTCTCTGCCCAATGTGTCATTCCCTTCCCCTCTCCCTCTTTACCCCTACTGCATTAGGCGCCTGTCGGCTGCTGCGCCATTAGTGTGCGCTTAACATGAGCGCACCTAATGTCAAGTCAAATTTCTCGTATGTGTTAAACATGCTTGGCAATCAAGTTCATTCTGATTCTGATCCTGATTCTGATTCTGATTCCCAAGTCCACGGGCGTTGGGGTTCAGGAGGCCGCCCAGAGTCCCAGGCCCAGCAGAAGGTCCGGTGGATGGAGTCCGGCGGCCTGCCGGAAAACATGAGCCACCTGACTTGGGAAGTCAATTCTTCTGGTGGCCAGCCCACATTGATTAGCCACCAGGACCAAAGGGGTGAAGCAGGAGGTGGCCTACCCACCGAAAGGCTCACCGGTGGATAACAGGACCAGAGAAAGGGGACCTCCATGGCGTTCTCAGGGTGGTCCGCAACTGTACCCGCGGTGGACCCCGACTGGGCCGGCTCTGCTGCATCCATGATGGCCTCCAACCGGGCCGGCTCAGCTGCACCCACGATGGCCTCCGGCCGAGGCTCAGCTGCACCCGCAGTGGACCCCAGTTGGGTCAAAGCTGCACCCATGGTGAGGGGGCCAACCCGCAAAGACACCAGCCTGAGGAGGCGATCAATGGGAAGAGCCCTGATAACCTTGGCAGGAGGGGTTGAAGCAGCGACGTCCTCCCTCGGCAGGTCCAGACCCTCGGCGACCTCCGGTGGCGACTCTGCAGCACCTGCAATGGGCCCCAATTGGGCCAGAGCTGTACCCATGATGATCCCAGTCTGGGACGTGGCTGCACCCGTGGTGACCTCCGGCTGAGACTCAGCTGCACCCGCAGTAGCCTCCGGCTGAGGCTCAGCTGCACCCGCGGTGGGCCCCGTTTGGGCTAGAGCTGCACCCACGATGGTCCCGGTCTGGGACATGGCTGCACCCCCAATGGGCTCCGGCTGGAGCACTGTTGCACCAGCGGTGACCCCCATCGGGTGCCTCATTGCTCCCGCAGTGGTCTCCCCAGTGAGGGTGGTGGTGCTCCTAACCCCACCTGGCACCGGATCCCGATCCTCGGCGGCCTTTGGTGAAGTCAGCTGCTCTCCGGCAACCCTGGCAGGGGGCTCCGACCCCGGAGGGAGAGAAAAACAGACCGGGCCAGGGTTGCCGGCTGCGGCAGAGCCCAGTGAGGCGGCCCTGGGGGCTACTACAAGCTGCCCCAGGCACTCCTTGCCATGAGTTGGGCAGTGTGACCTGGGCAGGATCATCCAGGGCCTCAACCTACTCCATCGTCAGGTGGCCTGGTTCTTGGTCCGGCAGGCCCTCAGAGAGAATGGGAGGAGACACGGAGAGGGGAAGGAAACAATCATTAATTGCAGCTGGAGGAGAGGACCCAGTGGACTGCTGATACTGGGCCTCCCCCTCGGGAGACAGGCAAGATTCAGTGTTAATAAATGATTCAGACTGAAAAAATACTTGCCTGTCATCCTGGTTGATGACATCTGCAGCTGCAGAGGGCAGGAACTTGTCCCTCTCTGTGTCAGCGATGATTTGCACCCCTCCGCAGAACCGTCTCCCTGACGACAGAGGTAGGCATGGCCGGGGTGAATCCAGCGGACCTCTCGACGGTTGAAGCGATGATGGCCGCTGCAGAAGAGGAAGACTTCTCCCGGCATCCCCCTGCAGGACGACGCTGTCCTTTATGTGCCCAGACAGACCGTGCTGGTGCAAGTGGAGGGCCGAGCAACACGCCAAGGAAGCAGCCAGTTTGCGGGAAAGGGGGCCTCCGTCCCGGCGTCGTGGGAAATGCCAGACCCGGGAAGGAACGCTGGAGCGAGCAGACTGTGTAGAGCAGGTCAGCGTACTGTGGGTAGGTCCATAGCCCAGGGTGTGCTTCCAGAATCCCCACCGCTCCATAAACACATCACCAATCCCTCTCGGGTCCGCTGGCAGCAAAAAACTCATCCACATAGCTTCAGATGTAGACAGCTGACACCTCCTCCTCCTCACTCGGAGACCCCCGGCCGATCCTCCTCTACTCGGATGAGGTCGATGAGCCCAGGGCATCATGCGCTCCAACACAGGTTAGTCCAAAACAAAGAAGCAGTTATAATGACAAAGGAAAAAATGATGTGTGGGTGAACCCGCTAAATCCTTTTTCCTGGATGGGTCATTCTGTCATAAACCCCCCGTGTGCCCTTCCATTGCGCATGGTGGAGAGAAGGAAGAATGAGCATTTAAATGCAGGGTTTCACCAAACGCACATTTATTGACATGAACAGTGCAGATACAGATGAACACATTTGTCAAAATACAATGATTATGCGCTCGGAGAGTGGGGAAGCCTACAGGGTGTTAAACTACTTGGGGGAACATAAACAGGGCAACAGCCTAAGCCTAGCAGTTTGCTGCAGGGAGAAACGGCAGCAGAAGCGCAGCAGAATACTGTGAGGGAAGAAACGCTTCTGGTTCAGCGTAGCAGCGAACCACGGAGAGAAACACAAACAGTTTACTCACAAGTAAAAACAGTCCTGAAAGTCCAATACTTCCAGCGAGCATAATCAAGATGTCCTTCGGACGCGACGGTCACACCATGGAGAGTAGGAGTGACTCGTACAATGACACAGCGGCGTTTGTCTAGCGACGAGCTGCTTAAATCCAAACGCCGCTGGCCACACAAATTGGGAACACCTGAGGCACAGGAAAGATAATTACTGGAGCTGGGACAGCTGGTGGAATTATGGAGAGCGAGAGGCGTGGTAGGACCGACAGACTGTCAGCAGTGTGGGAAAAAGATCAGAGGCTGACTAACAGCTGCCGGTCAGGCAGTGGCGAAGATGATGGAATGAATACACAAAATGCACATAAACAATGAAGCCAAAACCCAGAGAGAGATCAGGGCCGAGCCGGGGGAAACCAAGCCAGCTCGGCTCATGACACATGCACTAATAAATGAAAACTAATGTCTCAAAATGGCCTAACACATTCACACACCAAAACCTAAAATAGGGAGGACGGGTGGACTGCTGTCTTGCCCACATGGCAAGGTGGATTATTCTGCCACCAGCTGGGGTAAATTAGCTGTGCTCCTAAACTAGTACAAAAAATAATCCATTCTATAACATTTTTTTTTAAACAACAACACCAACACACCACATGAACTTCAACATATGCTATGTACAACCCAAGTGTTAAAGTAAAAAAGGACATACAGTAACTGGCATGGGAGCCCAGGGCACCCTCTCAGCAGATGCACCCCTGGAAACAGCTGGTCTTTGGGGTGATGACTGGACCTCCGGATGCTGACGCCGCTCCTCTTCACCATCGGCCTCGTCCCATGTCCAGCCTCATTTCCCGGCGTCTTCTCCCGGACACGCCAAAGCCGATTTGCATGCCATACCGAGCAGTCAGACAGCCTGAAGTGCGCTGTGTTTCTCCACTATGTGCAGACACTCACAATGCTCCTCAGGTTGCTGTCTGGCCCGTCTTCTTCACAGACGTTCCTCATCTTGGCTCCAAACCCAATCCAGGACCATCAACGGGGCCTGGCTCAGCTTGAGATGTTGTCAAGCACGTTGATCCTCCATGCTGCTCGGTCCTGCCCCGGCTTCTTCTAATACCGTTGTAACGTTCACCATCGTAGCCACAGACCCTCCGTCCTTCCATGGCCAGGCTCCAGAGGCATCAGGGGCCCATTGGTGTTGCTCGTCGGTCTAGGTGTCGACCCTGGGCAAAATTGGTCCTGCTTGACCGCCACAGTGCCCGGTAGTTCTTCAGCCCACACCGTGTGGATGGTTGTCGGTGGTGGGCAGAGTGATTTCTTCCATGGGCTCTCCAGGTTAAATCTACGGCAGATCCTGGCAAAATGGTTCAAGCGACCACATCTGTTACAACGTGCTTCTTTCGCCGGACAGTCCTTAGCTTTTTTCCAGTGTGTCTTAGACCCACAATCCATACAGCGGGACTTTCCTGTGGCCGACCCCCAGCTAGTAGCATTGGCTTCCATCTCGTCTACGTCTGAGCTATCTTCACTGTCCACGTCCATGGCATTTGCCAGGACAAGATGTTCTAGCAGCTGCTGTGACTGTCTCCCGGTTAGCTCTAGAGCTAGCTTGTCCGCGGCTTCCATTTAGAGCGCTAGCTTGATGGCTCTGGCTAACGTGAGTTCACTTGGTGCCGTAAGTAGCCTAGCTCGCAATGTGGTGCTACGGGTATGCTCTGCCAACTGGTCATGAATCATTTCCTCTTCCAAAGCTCCAAAACGGCACTCGCTAGCAAGCTGCCTCAAATCGGGGACAAACTGCCGCACCGGTTCACCTACCTGTTGACGTCTCTGTCGAAAACGGATCCTCCGGACGGTCACATTATCCGGGGTGTCAAAATGGCTAGCTAGCAGCTCCGCTACCTCTTCATAGTTGTCCACAGCACCGAGCGTTCACAGGATTTGCTGGCCCTCTATGCCTAAATTGTGCACCAATAGCGTCCGGGCTGTCTGCTTGTTGAGCTCTCTGAGACCCAGCGCAGCAATGTAGCTCTGAAAGGCCTTGTACCACCAAGGCCAGGGCATCAGTGGTTCTCCAGGCACCTCGAGGAAAGGGCAAATAGGGAGCATGCACACTTTCATGGTTTAATCCGACGTTGCCAATGTTATGTCTGAGATTACCTACTGTACAGAAGAGGCGAGGTGACTGGGAACACCACTTTATTTAGTTCAATGATGACAGTCATAGACTCAGCACCAGCCAAACTCCAGGCGAGATAAGAGAGACTAATAAGATGGCTGACCCGGCCTTATATAGGGCGGGGCGGAGGCACCACCTGGAGGTGCGTGTCCATCTTACACTTTACTATTAAATACATATCTCACATTTAATCTGTTAACATCCTCAGAAAAACTAAACGTGCCAACATTTGGACTTCAAAAAAAGGGAGGCTTTTCCTGCTGTTTGGTTGGTGAAGAGAGTTCTAAAAAACTTTAAATATATTGAAATATTTTAACAGAAATAACTGCATTTTTGGTAATTTAAGTAAATTTATTTTGTTAAATATAATTGTATTGTTTTTTCCTTTGAAATCAGAGTAAAATTATTATTCTGTTCTGGCTCTGCAAAATTATGGTCAAAAGTGTAGCTTATATAAGGAAAAAAAGTCAAAATTTTATCACAATCTGTTTCAAATTTATAAGAAAAACCCCCCAGTAATTTTATTAAAAAAACAGACAAAAATTTGTCATGGCTGCCAATTTTCCGCACCTGTGCGCACACCTGCTCTTCATCCTGGCCTGGCTATTTATACCGTGAGGTCCTGAGATCGGCGCAGAGTCGTCTGTCTCCTTCCCACAAGACTTGCTTTCGCCTTCTCCACGTCGAGCTTCCTAGCCTCGTCAGGTTTTCTCCACTTCGAGCTTCCTAGCCTTGTCAAGTTTGCTGTCCAGCCTTTCAGCTACTGGACTCAACGTCTCCCCGCTTCAAGTAAGCAACCATCAATTCCTTTACCTTTCTATGATCCCTTGTGCACAGTCGGAGATCCGTGGCGGTGGATTCCTTCCACCTGGTGGCGGACTCGTCCTCTCCATTCATCACCTACATCATCTCCTGCGGGCCTGCTGGCACTGTCCTCCTGGCCGGGGCTACTGAGCTTAACCTGTGCTCCACTTAACCACCACTAACAGTAAGCGCTGAACTTTCTGGTGCATACCCTGCTAAGACAGCATCTAACTCTCCCTCTGTTTCTCCATAGGGTTGCCAGGTTGCACGGTGCTCTGCTCGCCCCAGTTGATTCACCCTCTCACCATATACCTCTACAGATACGCATACACGCACCCATACACTCTCACTATATTCAATAAATGGTTAATTGTGTCATTCTCGAGTCGTGTCTGCTCTTTGGGTCTGAAACCATGTCAGTACGACTCCGCTATAATGACCCAGCAGACAGTGCTTTAGCACGCAAGGGTAGCAACTTAGAGGTTCGAGTTGACCAGTTAGCCTACCAACAGCAGATTATTCTGATACAGCTAGCTCTGGTTACTGACAGGTTGGATCGCCTGGATCGCCTGGTTAGCTTTCCCTTCGGCTCCCGTTAGCTCCTCTGCTCCCGCTAGCTATGCCGCTAGTCAGGCTACACTGGGTCCCCCGTTACAGCTTACTCCTGTCCCAACTCCCACCCGTTTTTGTGGCAAATTAGGGGAAGCTAAGGGATCCTAATGCAGTGTGACATTGTGTTTCAACGAGTGCCGGGGGATTTCCCCACTGACCACAGCTGTATAGGTTATATGATTAATTTGTTAGAGGGGCGGGCTTTAGCTTGGGCTTACGCCGTTATGGCTAGGGCTAACTATGCATCCCTAACCTTCACACAGTTTGTTAGCGAGTTTAAGGAGGTGTTTGACCACTCCGACTTTGATAGTGTGCTTACCTCCCGGCTGTTGAATCTTAAGCAAGGGGCTAGAGCCATTGCCGATTTTGCCGTTGACTTCCGGGTGGTGGCCACAGAGGTGGGGTGGGAAGATGCCTCATTATGCAGCATTTTTTTAAGAGCCTGTGTCCTAGCCTGCGGGATGAGTTAGCCCGCCTAGATAAGCCCACTAGCTTAAATTAACTAATCTCACTAGCTATTAGCCTCAATAATAGACTGAGGGAGCGGGTGGCCGAGCGGAGAACTTCCAGTTGCTTGGGTGGTCAATCCCGCTGCTCCCTACAGCCCCCCCCCTGCTGGCCCTACCCTCTGCTGATTCCCCGGATGATCTGGAACCTATGGTGATGGGAGGGTTCAAGTTGTCTTCGGCAGAGAAACAGCGCCACCGGGAGTTGGGGTTGTGCCTTTACTGCGGGAGCCAAGAGCATGAGATTGAGTCTTGTCCCAAACAGCCAAAAGGGGGAGTCCGTGCGTCGCAGTAGGCGGACTCACAGACTCGCCTCGTAATAATCCCCTCTCCCGTTTTCTGATTCCTATTCACTTCAGTTATAATCATAGAGAGACAATCACACACGCACTCATTGATTCGGGGGTCGAGCAGAGCTTTATTTCTGGGGAGCTGGCAACCCGGTTGGGGCTTCCCGTGCAGTTACTAGAGACCCCCTTAAAAATCATTGCTCTGTCTAAAGCCCCTTTGACCACGGTCTCCCACCGGACCGCTCCAGTGTCAGTAATTATATCGGGCAATCATCGGGAGGAGCTAAGACTGTATGTTCTGCTGGTGTCCTCCACCCCGGTTGTTCTCGGTTATCCCTGGCTTCATCTTCACAACCCTTTGATTGACTGGCGTTCGGGAGTGTCTTAGCCTGGAGTTCCTTCTGCATAAGTGCCTGTTTACAGTCCGCTGCGTGCTCGCCATCCGTGCCTCTGGGTGTCCCTGTCTCTCCTCATCCTGATTTGTCTAAGGTTCCATCCGAATATCACGACTTAGGGGCTGCCTTCAGTAAGATCCAGGCCCTTTCCCTCCCCCCTTACCGCCCGTATGATTGTGCTCGAGCCGGAGCTCCGCTACCCTCTAGTAGACTTTACAACCTGTCTGTCCTGGAGCATGCAGCAATGGACAAATACATCAAGGAGTCCTTGAGCTCAGGCATAATCCGGCCATCATCTTCGGCGGTGGGGAAGGGGTTTTTTTCGTCGGCAAGAAGGATGGCTCACTAAGGCTGTGTATTGACTTTCGGGAGTTGAACAATATAACCATCAAAGACAAATACACTCTCCCACTCATTAACTCCACTTTTGATTCCCTCCAGGGGGCCTCCTGGTTTACCAAGTTGGACCTGCGTAACGCCTATCATCTGGTGCAGATTCGGGAGGGTGATGAATGGAAGACGGCATTCCGGACCCTAGTAGGCATTTTGAATATCTGGTCATGCCGTTCGGGCTGACCAATGCCCCTGCCGTCTTCCAGCGGTTGATTAATGATGTGCTGAGAGATTTTTTGGGCACATTTGTATTTGTCTACTTGGACAATATTCTGATTTTTTCTCAGTCCCTGGATGTGCATCATGTGCACGTGAGGCGGGTACTGCAGCAACTGTTGGAGAATAAACTCTTCGTGAAGGCTGAAAAGTGTGAGTTTCATGTCTCCCGAATATCTTTCCTTGGCTTCATGATCACCTACAACGAGATCATCCCTGACCTGGTGAAGGTAAAAGTAGTGGTAGAGAGGCCCACTCCATCGTCCAGGAAGCATCTCCTGCAGTTCCTGGGGTATGCTAATTTCTACCGCAGCTTCATTCAGAACTACAGTCTTATTGCTCTTCCTCTGACCAGTCTGACCTCTCCCAAGGTGCCCTTTCGGTTGACGGAGGAGGCGGCTGCAGCCTTTGCTCATCTGAAGGACAGGTTCTCAACCTCCTCTATTTTGACTCAAGTGGACCCCGCTCTCCAATGTCTGGTGGAGGTGGACGCATCGGATGTGGGGGTTGGAGCCGTCCTATCTCAGCGCTTTCTGGCGGATGGCAAGATACCACCCAGTGTGTTTTTCTCCCATCACCTATCCCCGGCTGAGCGCAATTATGATATTAGTGACAGGGAGTTCTTGGCTGTCAAGCTCGCGTTGGAGGAGTAGTGTCATTGGCTGGAAGGCGCTTCCCAGCCATTCATTGTTTGGACTGGCCAAAAAAACCTGGAGTACCTCCGGACAGCCAAGCGTCTGAACGCACGGCAGGCTTGCTGGTCCCTGTTCTTTGGAAGATTCAACTTCACTATTACCTACCGTCCCGGGTCTAAGAATATGAAGCCGGATGCCCTGTCCCAACAGTTTGCCCCGGAGACGGCGGAGATGACCGAGCACCCTATCTTCCCCTCATTGTGTGTCGTGGGCGCCCACTCCTGGGGTATCAAGGACAGGGTCCTGAGGGCACAGGAAGACGAGCCCGACCCGGGCGGGGGGCCAGCGGGTTAACTGTTTGTCCCATCGGCTGTTTGGGGGGA
This sequence comes from Pholidichthys leucotaenia, assembly GCA_020510985.1. Classification (NCBI taxonomy): domain Eukaryota; kingdom Metazoa; phylum Chordata; class Actinopteri; order Cichliformes; family Pholidichthyidae; genus Pholidichthys; species Pholidichthys leucotaenia. The sequence continues at coordinate 74,713,765 of CM035848.1, forward strand.
AATTATTCAGTGGGGTCAATCATCCAAGTTTGCGTGTCACCCTGGGAGGGCGCATACAGTGACCCTTCTTCAGAGGGCGTTTTGGTGGCCATCTCTCCAGAAGGACGTTGGGGAGTACATCCGAGCCTGTCCCCAGTGTGACGCTGGTAAGACGTCTTCTTCCCCACCAGCTGGGCTGCTCCACCCCCTTCCTATCCCCGGCAGACTGTGGTCCCACTTGGCTTTGGATTTTATCACTGGCCTCCCAACGTCCAATCAGCACACGGCTATCCTCACCCTGGTCAACAGATTCTCCAAGGCTGCCCATTTTGTTCCCCTGCGGGAGCTGCCCACAGCTAGGGAAACAGCGGACCTTCTTGTCCAACATGTGGTTAGGCTACATGGGATCCCTCTGGACATTGTCTCCGATCGGGGTCCCCAGTTTGTTTCCCAAGTCTGGAAGTCGTTCTGCAACGCTTCTGGGGGCTACGGCGAGTCTATCGTCAGGCTACCATCCACAGACCAATGGGCAATGTGAAAGAGCGAACCAGGAGTTGAAGGCTGTGCTGCGGTGCGTCGCCACCACTAACCCATCGTCATGGAGCTCCCACCTTCCTTGGATTGAATATGCTCATAACACCACTATCTCTACAGCTATTGGCATGTCTCCCTTCGAAGCCTCGCTGGGCTACAATCCCCCACTGTTTCCAGAGGAGAAGGGGGACATCGCTGTTTCTTCCGTCCCTGCGCATCTGAAGCGCTGCCGTCGGATCTGGAGGGGTACCAGGGTGGCACTACAACGTACGGCAGAGCGCAACGCTTCGGTGGCCAACCGTCACAAGGTTCTGGCTCCCACCTATCGGGTGGGCCAACAGGTATGGCTGTCTACAAAACACATTAATTTGAAGGCTGAAAGGAAAAAAACGTCGCAGCGGTTCATCGGGCCTTTTCCTATGAGCTGGATCATTAATCCTGTATCTGTGTGCTTAACTGTCCCCCCCTCCCTCCGCATCTGTCCAACTTTCCACGTCTCCCAGGTCAAGCCCGTCTGCTCCAGCCCTTTGTGTCCTCCTCCCAGGACTCCACCACCACAGATGGTGATCGACGGCGAACCGGTGTGGCCAGTCACCGCCATCCTGGACGTCCGACGCCAGGGTCGTGGCCTGCAGTATCCGGTGGACCGGGAGGGCTACGGGCCGGAGTGGAGGTCCTGGGTGCGCCCCTCCTTCATGCTGGACAAGCAGCTCATCAGGGACTTCCACCAGGTGCACCCAGGAAGGCTGGAACGACCGCCGAGAGGCGAGTCATGGGGGGGAGTACTGTCATGGCTGCCAATTTTACGCACCTGTGCTCACACCTGCTCTTCATCCTGGCCTGGCTATTTATACCGTGAGGTCCTGAGATTGGTGCGGAGTTGTCTGTCTCCTTCCCACGAGACTTGCTTTTGCCTTGTCCACGTCGAGCTTCCTAGCCTCGTCAGGTTTTCTCCACTTCAAGCTTCCTAGCCTTGTCAAGTTTGCTGTCCAGCCTTTCGCCTACTGGACTCAATGTCTCCCGACTTCAAGTAAGCAACCATCAATTCCTTTACCTTTCTGTGATCCCCTGTGCACAGGCGGAGATCCTTGGTGGCGGACTTGTCCTCTCCATTTATCACCTACATCATCTCCTGCAGGCCTGCTGGCACTGTCCTCCTGGCCGGGGCTACTGAGCTTACCCTGTGCTCCACTTTACCACCACTAACAGTAAGCGCTGAACTTTCTGGTGCATACCCTGCTAAGACAGCATCTAACTCTCCCTCTGTTTCTCCATAGGGTTGCCAGATTACACGGTGCTCTGCTCGCCCCAGCTGATTCACCCTCTCACCATATACATCTACAGATACGCATACACGCGCCCATACACATACACATACAACGGTTAATTGTGTCATTCTCGAGTCGTGTCTGCTCTTTGGGTCTGAAACCATGTCAAAAGTAGCCATAAAACAATCAGCAAAATTATAATAAAATCTCAAATATACAAGAAAAGTCAAGTTTACAAAAGGAAATTACAAATTTGAGGAAAATGGTTTCAAATTTAGATACATTTACCGACTATAAATTTTGGAGAAAAACCTCAAACCTGAAGTTATTACTCAATAATGACTGAAGTTATTACTCAAGTTTTTAAGTGAGTGCTCTTTGCATCCTTAAGGCTGCATGTCCATCAAAGGCATTTTTTGTTGCCCGACCCTCCTGAACACCTTTTTTTCAGTGCTTGTGCACTGGTCTTTGGAAAAAAAAAGTCTGTGCCCTGTATCCCAGTAACAGCTTGTCACTCACAGCTCACCACTTCCGCTTTTCCCATGGTCAGACTTTCTACTTATTTTTTAATATCAGTCTCTAAATAACAAAGGACGGGAAACGTATTCTAGCATTGGTAGCAGCTTTGGATGCAAAATATGATGACACGGAAAACAGGAGTCTTAGTACAGACTGTACGGGCTTCCTATGTCCTGCCCTTCCTTAATTCTGATTGGCTGTTTAGAAAGGTCTGACATTGATGAGCTCAGCTGAATCTGAAAAGTTGAATTTTTTTCAACTCTGAGTGCCCTGAGTGCTGCGACAAAAAGTGGCCACCACCGAGGGTGCTCAGCGCTGTAGATGCTGGACTACATAGAGAATGAATCGAAAATAGTCACCCACAGCTGAAAAAATACATTTGGTGGACACTCAACCTAACTCTACTAGAAATTTTTGGTTGACTGGTATGTGTCAGTAATGGAATGTGTAGTTATAAAAAGAGGTTCCTACTCACATATGTAGTGATTTAAAACAAAACAAACCACAATGGGTCCATGTGCAATGTTTGTTAATGTTATCAATATTTTATTGGGGGGGGGTGCACTGAAGTGTTTGACAGTTCATTTTTTATTCAGCTAAATGCATTTTGTGATGTGCCAAGGTCAGTTATGATCAGGATGTAGTATATTTTATTTCAAAAGGGAAACAAATGCTAATGCTACTAACAGTGCACATTGAGTTTTTATGCAGTTTGAGATATGCCTGAGTAAGATGTGACCAAAATGGTTATTTACAGATATTTTTTTTTCATTCTGTTTATTTAATTGTTGTTCAAGAGGAGTATACATTCAAACAAGGAAAGAAGCAGACTTGTTCAATGTGGCTCAGTTTAAAGCCAAGAGTAAGACATTGATAAAGGTAGTAAGAGAAATGCTCTTTGCCGACGACAGTGCTCTAGTTGCACACAGTGTCGAAGATGTGCAATCTTTAGTGGAGAAATTTGCAAGAGCAGCTATCAGATCAGCAGAGATCAGAGATCAGCATTGGTACAGAGCCACTAGTCAAGTGCAAGACTTTCAAGTATCTAGGGAGTACTGTTTCAGAGAATGCTAGGCTGGAGGATGAACTATCTCTCAGAATGGGAAGAGAGAGCGCTGTGTTTGGAAACTTGAAGGAGAGACTGTGGAACAATTGACATGCGTCTATCTGTGTGAAATACAAAGTGTACAGAGCGACAGTACTGGCTACTCTATTGTACGGTGCTGAAACTTGGACTGTCTACAGAATGCAGGTGAAGAAACTCCATGCGTACATGATGAGACACCTTTGAGCAATAATGAACATCTCATGGAAAGACAAGATAACCAACATAGAAGTGTTGAAACGAGCTGGTCTACCATCAATGGAGGACATGCTAATACAGATGAACCCGAGATGGCTTGGATTTGTTGAGAGGATGGACCACCAGTGTCTCCCTCAAGAGTTACTCTACTCACAGTTATGCGAGGGCAAACACAATCAGGGTAGACCAAGGCTCAGATTTAAAGACACTTTAAAAAGAAACTTGAAGAAGTTTGACATAGACAGGAGTTCTTGGCAGCGGAAGGCTAAGGACAGAGCTGTGTGGAGGAATCTGATCAGACCTAAATGAAACAGTCATTGTCGCCCATGACAGACTGCTATGATGATGCTCAAGAAGAAAATATTTCGACTACTTTAAGTTGTGCGCAACCCCAGCACTGTTATTGTGTTTTTAGGCACTTTTGATGTTCCTTTGTCATGTGCCAAGTGCACATTTAAAACCAAGACAATGAATAAAAAGTGCATATTTTTCATCATATTGAAATTTGTCATATTCAGCAGATTGCTGAACATGTGCGGCCCAGTTACATGTCTATTTCAAACTGTGGCCCAACTGATTTTGTAATTGAATAGCCCTGGGCTAGATGTAGGGCTAAATTCACAATTCATTGACCCCGGTTACATGACCATGAGTAAACTGATTACTGGAGTAAACTGATAAAGGTAATAAACAGCTTTTGGTGTTTTCATGCACCAATTAAACAGTTTATTGGGCAAATAAACTAGGTGTGTTGATCCGTTTTCTCATAAACTGATAATGGTCTTTAACTGATAAAGATAATCAGATTACTCTGTTTACATGATAGTTTGAATAATCAAGTACAGTATCTCACAAAAGTGAGTACACCCCTCACATTTTTGTAAATATTTTATTATATCTTTTCATGGGACAACACTGAAGATATGACACATTGATACCATTTGAAGTAGTCAGTGTACAGCTTGTATAACAGTGTAAATTTGCTGTCCCCTCAAAATAACTCAACACACAACCATTAATGTTGAAACCTCTGGCAACAAAAGTGAGTACCCCCCCCCCCCAAGAGAAAATGTTAAAATTGTGCCCAATTAGCCATTTTCCCTCCCGGTGTCATGTGACTCGTTAGTGTTACAAGGTCTCAGGTGTGAATAGGGGGCAGGTGTGTTAAATTTGGTGTTATTGCTCTCACACTATCTCACACTGGTGACTGCTCAACTGGTCAGTTCAACATGGTACCTCATGGCAAAGAACTCTCTGAGGATCTGAAAAAAAGAATTATTGCTCTACATAAAGATGGCCTACGCTATAAGAAGATTGCCAACACCCTGAAACTGAGTTGCAGCACGGTGGCCAAGACCATATAGCGGTTTAACAGGACAGGTTCCACTCAGAACAGGCCTCGCCATGATCGACCAAAGAAGTTGAGTGCACATGCTCAGCATCATATCCAGAGGTTGCCTTTTGAAAATAGACGTATGATTGCTGCCAGCATTGCTGCAGAGGTTGAAGGGGTGGGGGGTCAGCTTGTCAGTGCACAGACCATACGCCGCACACTGCATCAAATTGGTCTGCATGGCTGTTGTCCCAGAAGGAAGCCCCTTTTAAAGATAATGCACAAGAAAGACCACAAATAGTTTGCTGAAGACAAGTAGACTAAGGACATAGATTACTGGAACCATGTCCTGTGGTCTGATGAGATCATGATAAACTTATTTGGTTGAGATGGTGTCAAGCGTGTGTGGCAGCAACCAGGTGAGGAGTACAAAGACAAGTGTGTCTTGCCTACAGCCAAGCATGGTGGTGGGAGTCTCATGGTTTGGGCTTGCGTGAGTGCTGCCGGCACTGGGGAGCTACAGTTTACTAAGGGAACCATGAATGCCAACATGTACTGTGACATACTGAAGCAGAGCATGATCCCTCTTCTTCAGAAACTGGGCCGCAGGGCAGTATTCTAACATGATAATGACCCCAAACACACCTCCAAGACGACCACTGCCTTGCTAAAGAAACTGAGGGTAAAGGTGATGGACTGACTAAGCATGTCTCCAGACCTAAACCCTATCGAGCATCTGTGGGGCATCCTCAAACGGAAGGTGGAGGAGCGCAAGGTCTCTAACACCATGATGTCATCATGGAGGAGTGGAAGAGGATTTCAGTGGCAACCTGTGAAGCTCTCGTGAACTCCATGCCCAAGAGAGTTAAGGCAGTGCTGGAAAATAAGGGTGGCCACACAAAATATTGACATTTTGGGCACAATTTGGACATTTTCACTAGGGGTGTACTCACTTTTGTTGCCAGGGTTTTGTTGGCTGTGTTGAGTTATTTTGAGAGGACAGCAAATTTACATTGTTATACAAGCTGTACACTGACTACTTTACATTGTATCAAAGTGTCATATCTTCAGTGTTGTCCCCTGAAAAGATATAATAAGATATTTACAAAAATGTGAGGGGCGTACTCACTTTTGTGAGATGCTGTATCTCCAGAAAGCTGATTGTAATCGGTTTACTTGTAAACCTGTTCTCCTGTTTACATGTAAACTTAACCCTGTTTACCATGTAAACGGGGTCAGGACCTGTTTCCCAACCTGAAGGCGCAGGGAAACTACCCTTTCGTCCACCGGGGAGAACTCCAATGTCAAGGCAGCAAGGTGGGGAGGATATAAGAATACCCATCCCTGCCTGTCGCCTCTCACCTGGGGCAACTTCGGAGTAGGACAAACTCCAGCCCCTCTCCCGGAAACTGGTTCTAGAACCGGAGCTGTGTGTTGAGGTGAGTCCAACTATATCTAGCCGGTATCTCTCAACCTCGTGTACCAGCTTCAGCTACTTCACTACCAGAGAGGTGACATTGCACATCCCAAAAGCCAGCTTTGAAAGCTGCAGATCAGACCGCGGTCTCTGCCTTCGTCTGCCACTTGATCCGCATAGCACCAGACTCCCATGGTCCCTCCTGCAGGTGGTGAGCCCACTAGTGGATGGACCCATGTAACTCCTTCAGGCTGAACTCGACCAGGTCCCATGGGCAGAAACCCAGCCACCAGGCGCTAGCCATCGAGCCCCTCCCCCAGACCTAGCTCCAGGGCAGGGCCCCGGTAACCCCATACCAGGCAGGGTACACTGAATCCTTGATTTTTTGTTCATCATGGGAGTCTCTTGGATCACTCTTAGTCTGGCCCTTCACCCAGGACCAGTTTGTCTTGGGAGACAACAAAGCCCATGGCATCACTAGGGCTCGCAAATCCCCCACCACGATAAGGTGGCGATCCATTGAGTGATGCAAAGAAAAAAAAAAGTGAAACATTGATCATATGTTCTCTTTTAAATATGAGGGAGAAAATTAGCTTCCTTGGCGGAGGTTGCACTCTGAATGCTTTCTAGTTTGAAGTAATCTGGTGCGTGTTTTAGCTGTGACAGAGGCAGACGGATGGCATGCTGTAACTACTCCCAGAAAGCTGTAAAATGCTTGAGGAATCATGCAACTTTTTCAGGCTTTTTTAAGTATGCTTCATTACAACATTTCCCACCAGAGGTAAAAGCTTTCTATTTGTTAATCCATATTTAGACTGGTTTTGTCACATAAATTCCTTTATTCAAATAATTTCACTTTTTTTTATTATCTGTCAGCTATTACATAATGATTGCCAAACGTCTGCACAGTATGCATGACATTCTGGTGCTCTTATTGTGTCATGAAAGGCAACATCCGCTGACCGCCTAACCTCCTTTATCAACCTCCTTTCCCCTCAATCAATCCTATTATGAGCCAAGTATGTGCACTAAGAATAGCTATGAATGCACTGTAATTTATGTCTCTTTGAAATGACGCTGGGACAGTGCTTGAAGGACTGAATGAGATTTTATGCCCAGTCACTCTGAACCCAAATTAACAATGTTTCATCACCCTGCTCACCCACATACATGCACTTTCATTTGTGTGGATTAGGTCAGGGGCAAGAGAAGGTAGTGAGGTGTCAAACACATGGGTCCAATGGAAAAAGGATCGAGACCGACAACAATGTAAAGCGGTGACAACAGCTGTTTACTGTTTCATTTGACAACAAATCATTTTAATAATGATAGGGGGAAAAGCGGGTCATCCTTGGACTCTTGCTGAGGTGATGATGTGTGATTTAATACCGCTGACAACTGCCATTTGAGCTGAGCACGAAACGTGTAAACACTAAGTGTTTGCGTTCATCAGATTAGGCTTTCTAGGTCACGCAGGTTATTCAGCAGGCAAATGATTTCATTAAAAGTTTTAGCACTGCAGTGACTTTCAGGCCTTTGGCTCTGTACTCAGAGATTTTCCCAACTGCCTGCATTGATACTGGGCATACTGACTGCATCTAAGACCTGGACATTGTAGGTTTTGTTTTTGTCAAGTCAAGCCTATACTGAAATCTCCAGTGTTTCAGTTGTTGATTCCCATTGTAAGAAGCTGTCTGATTGTATCGATGTCTGTGGAAAAATGGTCTCTTGGCTGCCTTGATTCGTTATTTCTGTGAACACTTTCCTGAAGAGTTCATGATTCAACATAATACATACAGCGATCAACGTTTGAGAATTACATGAAAAAATACATCTGTGTTTTTTTTTAGCATTGTTCAAAAGTCATTAACCCCTTGCACTCTGGTCAATTTCCCTAAAAACGCTAAAAAATAACGTGCCCAAAGTAAATCAAAAGCTGTTCTTCAACCCTTTGCAGCATCTTCGTGGGGTTGGTCTCATTTAAAAGAAAACACTTTGAATTTTTTGGCAAAACAGTCATAATCTCTCTACGTGCTCCTGCCACTGAGTAACAGTCATCTAAACATAGTGAACTTGAAGAAAATAAATTTTGCTTCGCCTGGGTGTTTTTTTGGATACAAATGCTTGCAAATAACACACAGCTTCAGATCCGGGCTGGAAAATGCAACAGAAATGTAGAACCAAGTGTTATCCAGCTGAGGTCAAAATTTTGTAACAATACCACAAAAAATGAATATATTACACAGCTTTGTTCTCAGGTAGTTCCCAGGCGTTTTTGAACTGTGCCAAATGGCACAGTTTGGAAAAACGTCTGTAACTTTTGAATGATTCAATATAGAAGCTTCATCTTGGGCTCTAATGAAAGGTGACACTTAGGGCTGTGTGTGTGTGTGTGTGGGGGGGTTTGTTTATGCATTCATTCATGAATGAATGCACAAACAAGCCCCCACACAAAAAGAAGCATGCCACGTAAAAAGTGTGTGGCTTTTTTTCACAAGAAAAAATAACCTACAGTGCACTAAAAATTATTCTAAAATATTTGTAATGTAGAAGATAACAACTCCCCCCCACCCCCCCGCGACAGACAACTGACATCGGCCATCGCTACATGACGGAACAGTCATGTGGCAATGTGGCGACCGCGGCGCACAGTCCCCGCGGGGGACTCCCCCCGCTACAGAAGAGTAGCGGGGGGGGGGGGCGTTCACGGTCCAGATGTGGCGCACGGACTTCGGACTTCCTATGCCGCACAGTTGTAATTTACTGATCGGTCAAAAGTCATTTTTGATTACAATTTTCAGGGATAAAGAATAATTTAGCTTATAACACTTACCTGTTCACAACAGCATGTGGACGGTCTATGATGACCATGGAAGAGAATCCTAAACGTCTACTCTGCTGGGACAGCACCGCCTGTGGCTGAACAGGCCGATGCGCGAATGGCAGTTCCTGTCACACAGGTTGCACTTGTGGGTAAAAATCCTTCAATGTGATTTTCTGGATTTTTTTTTTCTCATTTTGTCTCTCATAGTTGAGGTATACCTATGATGAAAATTGGAGACCTCTCTCATCTTTTAAGTGGGAGAACTTGCACAATTGGTGGCTGACTAAATACTTTTTTGCCCCACTGTAGCTATCTGGGACGTTGCTGGCACAGTAGTTGCAGATACAGTATTTGTGTGACTCAGGCCCATTTTGAACATCCTTTGTCCTATCCATCCATCCATCTTCTACCGCTTTTCCGGAGGTCCAGGTCGCGGAGGCAGCAGTTCAAGCAGAGAAGCCCAGACTTCACTCTCCCCAGCCACCTGCTCCAGCTCTTCAGAGGGGATACCAAGGCGTTCCCAGACCAGCTGGGAGACATAGTCTCTCCACCGAGTCCTGGGTCTGCCCCGGGGTCTCCTCCCAGTGGGACGTGCCTGAAACACCTCAAGTGGGAGGCGTCCAGGAGGCATCCTAATCAGATGCCCATACCACCTCAACTGACTCCTTTCAATGTGGAGGAGCAGCGGTTCTACTCTGAGCCTCTCCCGGATGACTGAGCTCCTCACCCTATCTCTGAGGGTGAGTCCAGCAATCCTACGGAGAAAGCTCATTTCAGCCGCTTGTATCCGCGATCTCGTTCTTTCGGTCATTACCCAAAGCTCGTGACCATAGGTGAGAGTAGGAACGTAGATTGGTAAATCGACAGCTTTGCCTTAGAACTAAGCTCCCTCTTCACCACAACAGACCGGTACAACGTCCGCATCACTGCAGATGCTGCTCCAAGCCGTCTGTCGATCTCTCACTCCATTTTCCCCTCACTCGTGAACAAGACCCCAAGATACTTAAACTCTTCCACTTGGGGCAGGAGCCTGTCCCCAACCCGGAGAGGACAATCCACCTTTTTCCGGCTGAGGACCATGGACTCAGACTTGGAGGTGCTGATTCTCATCCCAGCCGCTTCACACTCAGCGGCAAACCGTCCCAGCAAGAGCTGTAGGTCATTGCTGGATGAAGCCAACAGGACAACATAATCTGCAAACAACAGAGATGAGATCCTGTGGTCACCAAGCATGACACCCTCCATTCCCTGGCTGCGCCTAGAAATCCTGTCCATAAAAATTATGAACAGGATCGGTGACAAAGGGCAGCTCTGGTGGAGTCCAACTCTCACTGGGAATGACTCCGACCGAGTGTTGGCAATAAGAACTAAACTCTCACAACGGTCGTACAGAGACCGAATAGCTCGTAACAACAAGCCCGATACCCCATACTCCCGAAGCACCCCCCACAAAAATCCACGAGGGACGCGGTCAAATGCCTTCTCCAAATCCTTCTCCGAATCCATCCAAACTGTTCGGCGGCTCAGGAGGGGAAAGCAGCTCCCCGTCCACACTGTGTGTGGTGCTGATGGGACACTGTTGACTTCAACTGGGGATATCGTCGGGCGGTGGAAGGAATACTTCGAGGATCTCCTCAATCCCACTGATACGCTTTCCACAGAGGAAGCAGGGATTGGGGACGAGGGGGATGACTCGCCTATCACAGGGGCTGAGGTCACCAAGGTGGTTAAAAATCTCCTTGGTGGCCGGGCCCCGGGGGTGGACGAGATTCGCCCCGAGTACCTGAAGGCCCTGGATGTTGTTGGGTTGTCATGGTTGACACGCCTCTGCAACATTGCGTGGAGGTTGGGGGCAGTGCCTTTGGCATGGCAAACCGGGGTGGTGGTCCCTCTCTTCAAAAAAGGGGACCGGAGGGTGTGCTCCAACTTTAGAGGGATCACACTCCTCAGCCTCCCTGGGAAGGTCTATGTCAAGGTACTGGAGAGGAGAGTCCGGCCGTTGGTCGAACCTCGGATTCAGGAGGAGCAATGTGGTTTTCGTCCTGGCCGTGGCACATCGGACCAGCTCTTTACCCTCTCGAGAATTCTTGAGGGTTCGTGGGAGCTTGCCCAACATTCTTTGTCCTGTGTAATGAATTCTATGTAGAACTTTATACTGTATGAATTGTAAATTAGAGTTTTTAGTCATCTTAAAAGTGTTTAAACATATTTGTGTCCAGAAGCTTTCCTCCTTATTGATCAGTAGGTCTGTCTCCCATTTTGATATTGGAAGAGATACTAACTCATCCAGTTTTGATAATAATAGTCAATGTATTTTTGATATCAATTTAGGGGAATGAAGATTTAGAGACTCTGCCACCTTAACTGGTACCTCTAAATCTGTCTGATTAAGATTAAATCTTGCTTTTATTATAATTTAAGCTGTTGGTATTCAAGATACTTTTTACCACTGATGTCGTACTGTGACACTAGTTCCTAAAATTGGATAAAATTTCCATCTTGAATAAGATGCTCTGTTTTTTATTCCCATCTCTTGCCATAGTGGAAAATTTAACATCCTCTTTTGTTACACAAGTTATCAGAATTAGGCAGCACAGTGGTGCAGTGGTTAGCACTGTTGCCTTACAGCTAGAAGGTTCCTGGTTCGAATCCCCAGGTTGGCAAGGGTTGGAACCTTTCTGTGTGGAGTTTGCATGTTCTCCCTGTGCTGCGTGGGTTTACTCCGGGGGCTCCGGTTTCCTCCCACAATCCAAAGACATGCATGTTAGGTTAATTGGCTGTTCTAAATTGTCCCTAGATGTCTGTTTCCTATAGGCCCTTAGAATAGAGGGTTAGTATTAGTGAAAGCGCTTTGAGTGGTCTTTGTGACTATATAAGTGCAGGTTAGTTAGAATTATTCCAAATGGGCGTGAGTTTACAGGGGACAAGTGAAGACCCCGTTATTTTTAAAAATTTCCACCAAGCTGTCAGAGAAGAGCTGATATTAATGCTTTTAAAACAGTCATGGCGTTGAATACACGGACTCATGAAAGGTAAGTCAGAGATATTTAGTGACCCACAGAGAGCCTGTTCAGCATCTAACCATGGGTTTCCTAGTGGGGTTGATTTTTATCAATTTAGAAACAAACTGCAGTCTATTGGCTAAAAAGTAATTAAAGAAAAAATTGGTAGATCTAAGCCTCCACACTCTTGGTTTTTGAAGAGTTTTTAAACTAATCCATGATGGTTTTTCCTTCCATAAAAAATTACTTATATTTGAGTCTAGAGACTTAAACCAGGCCATAGATGGTTGGGTAGGAATCACTGAGAACAAATAGTTGATTTTAGGAAGGACCATCATTTTAACGGTTGCGACTCTTACCATTAATGATATAGGTAGTGACCTCCAGTGCGTAAGGTCATCTTGTATTGTTTTTAAAAGGGAATGTGATTTAGTTGCAATAACTATGAGAGCCTGGGGGAAATATCTATTCCTAAATATTTAATATTGCCCAATTGTATTGGAATAGTGGATGCATTTGAGAAATTACGATTTATAGGTAAGCCTGTTGATTTACCCCAGTTAATAGAGTAGTCTGATAATGATGAAAATTTATCAATGAGCGCCACTGTCTGAAGAAAAGATCTTTGTGAGTTTTCAAGGAAAATTATTACATCATCAGCATAAAGATTTTTATCTTGTGTTCTTTTTCTCCCATTTGGATACCTCTGATATCAACATTTGTGTTTTTTTTTAGCATTGTTCAAAAGTCATTAATGATAACACTGAGTCACATATGTGTGGAGTAAACAGCACCTGAGCCTGGGGTACATGCCTGCTGAGGGTTTTTAGTGTCAGATATGGTACAGCTGTCTGATCTCATGCCCAGTCCCCACCTGAACACCAGACGGGTGCATTGGCACAAACAATTCTACAAAAGAAAAAAACATATGCATATTATGTGCTGATTTCACAGGTGGCACAGTCTTTACTTTATACACCGTCACAAAGTTCACAGAAATGTGTCCTAGGTGATCTGACACACACAGGTCTACAAGATTGTCCCCACCATTCCGCTGAGGTGGTCCGCTCTATCTCAGGAGCAGAAAAGGGAAACATCGCTGGGACTACCTCAGAGGCAGTGTCATTGCCGTCCCTTCCTTTATCAGCTGGGAAAATGGAAGGTTTACGTGTATGTGTTTCCACAGTGTGATACGCCGTCAAGCCACTTCCACCACCTACAGCTGTCTGTCGGTGTGTACTGAAGCCTGAGATTAAATTTGACCAATTCAAGCTTGTTATCCCGCTGGTGAGCAGCCTTTGGTTTATGCGTGATTGTTTGTGTGCTATAAGTTTCCCAAACATCCAGACTAATATCACAGCCACTAAGAAGATTGGTTCTCAATATCTGATCTGGGTTTGGGAAGCTGTCGGCTCAACTTTTTGCAGCCATCTAAAGCTTCAAACACATGCAGTTATTATCATACAAACACTGTGATGTTGTGTTCTGGCACCTTATTGTGAAGTGCGGTGTAGTGATGTGCACTTCCTGTCGCATCACTGCACCACCCTATAAATACCAGAGGGCATCCATATTGCGGCCTCTTTGACCGGTGCCCTGTGCCACTGGGGGATGGATTCGTACGTGACCAGCTTGTGGAGCACACGTGTAACACTGCATTGAGGGTGAGGCTACTCACGACACCCAATGACTCAACATTAGCCAGAGCTTTTGGGAGGCCACAGACAAGCTAGCTTTGGAGCTAACTTGGCACCAGTCACAGCAGCCGCCGGAGCCTCCTGCTGCAGCAAATGTTGCAGACTTGGATAACAAGGATAGCTTGGACGAAGATACTACAGAAGCCAACACTGCCAGCCAGAGGTCTGCCCTGGGAAAACCCCTTTGCAAGGTTTGTGGGTCCGCGATGCACCGCAATAAGGAAAAGGACTGCCTGGCTAGGGGAAAGTGTTGTCGCAGATGTGGATGCTTGAACCATTATGCTAGAGTGTGCCGTGTATCTGAATCGGAGAGCCCACGCAAGAAATCACTTCACCTGCCCCTGACAACCATCTATACAGTGTCCCCCAGTACCAGCGGGTACACGTTTTGCACAGTGGAACTGGATGTCATGGCAGTGCTGCTGCTGTTTGGCAAGGGGGCGGAGAGGTCGTTGCTGAATTGGGCCATGGTGAGGAAGTTTTTTCCCCACTACAGGATTAGAGGTAACCCAGCACCGTTGTATGGTTATGGAGGTGGCAGGCTGTGTACGGTTGGGACTTTGGAGTGAATGGTTTGATACAAGTCTGCGACAATGGTTGACTTCACATTCCACGTGACAGCCCGCGGTGATAACATCATGGGCTGTGACTTGTTCTACGGACTGGGTTTCGCCATTAAAGACGACGCTGGAGAAGAATGGTCGGGTTGTGACCAGTGGAACCCTCCGGTTCCGGTGGTCAATGAGAATGTTGTGTGGGACGAAGAGCTAACAGACACCACAGCGGTCAAGCAGGACCAGCCTCACTCAGGTTTGGCGCAGGAGGGTCAGTGCTGGCGCTTGGTAAACGGTAGAGGGGGGTACCGAGCATAGCGACAAGGCACCTGCGCCAATGAGTGACACCAATGGGTAGCCCCAGATGCCTCCAGATCTTGGCTGCAGGAAGATGGAGGGTCTGCAGCTATGATGGTGAACACTATGACAGCTTTAGAAGCAGGTTGGGGCCAGACCGACAAACATGGAGGAATCGCAGGCTCAGCAGCACCATTTCAGGCCGAGCCAGGCCCCACTGAGGGTTATAGACTTAGTTCGGGTTCGGGGTGAGGAACATCTACAGCGAAGATGGGCCAGACGACAACCAGCTAAACATCACTGGTGTCTGTGCATAATGGATAAGCTAGGTGCAGCATACTTGAAGTTGTCCGATGGCTTGGCGAGGCATGCCAATCAGCTTCGGCATGTCCAGGAAGAGGCTTCAAGTGATGGGGCTGGACAAGAGCGGGTGTCGGTGGTGAAGAAGAGAGGCGTTTTCATCCGGAAGAGCAGCCATTGTCCCGAAGGTCTGCTGCTTCCAGGGGCATGCTTGCTGAGGGGCTGCCCTGAGCCCCCCCAATGCTTGTTCTACTCCTCCTGCCTAAGGAACAGTGCTGTAAATAATTGTGTTAATAGTTATGGTGTTTTAATGTATGTATGCGCTGATCTGTTCACACTCCGACAGGCAGCGAAAAGTAAGCTAGGAGCAGGAAGACAAAAGAAGAGGAAAACAGCAGCCTTGTGTGTAGCAGAATGGGATGTACGCACTCTGTTGGACAGAACAACATCACAGCGCCCAGAAAGACAGACTGCGCTTGTGGCCCTTAGACATAGCTGCACTTAGTGAAACAAGATTGCCTGGGTATGACAGCTTGGAAGACCATGGGTACATCTTCTTTTGGAGTGGGAGATCAACTCAAGAAAGAGGAGAAGCATGAGTGGGCTTTGCAGTTAGAAAGGAGATAGCAACAATGCTTGATGAGTAATCGGTGCCAATCAACGACAGGATAATGACTATGAGACTCCCACTACAGCGGAAGATGTATGCCACACTCATCAGTGTATATGCCCCAGCAATGACCAACACAGAGGAGGTGAAGGAAGAGTTCTACAGTGATTTATGTGAGACTATCAGGCGTGTACCGACTGAGGCTGATACTCATTCGAGATTTTAATGCCAGAGTTGGTTCGGACACCAAGAAATGGAAAAGAGTGCTAGGCAGTCATGGAGTAGGCAAGTGCAACACTAATGGAGAACTTCTACTTGCACTATGTTCAGAGTACAACCTTGTGATAACCAACACTCTATTTAAGCACAAGGACACACACGAGAAGACATGGATGCACTCAAGATCCAAGCACTGGCACTTGTTAGACAACATCATAGTCAGGCAGAGAGACATAAGGGATGTACTGGACACCAGAGCAATGAGAGGCGCAGACTGTTGTACTGATCATGTTATGCTGAGATCTAGATTAAGGATTTGGATATGAAAACAGCACTGCAGGATGGGTGCAAAGCCACCACGGAAGCTAAACACTAGTGCACTGAAAGGCCAAAAGAAGCAGGAAGAACTTACACAGGAAATGGATAAAAACTTGAAAGACTGGGACAGCAACAACTCAGAGAATGACATAGAAAAGAAATGGGCAACATTGAAGGATACGGTGTATCAGACTGCGAATGATGTATTAGGCCACCCTGAGAAGAAACATCAAGATTGGTTTGATGAGCATGATGAACACCTGAAAAAACTACTAGAAGCGATGAATACAGCTAGGCAGGAAAACCTACAGTGTAACACAAGGTTGAAGAAATACTCAAAGGCTCAGAGTGAGCTACAGAAGTACACCAGAGAGATGAAGTCCAACTGGTGGGATGAAAAAGTGGAGGAACTTCAAACTGCAGCAGACAGGAAGGACATGAAAACATTCTTCACAGGTTTGAGAGAAATCTATGGCCCTAAACCAAGAGGACTGATCCATCTAAAGGCTATGGATGGTGAAACAGTTTTGCAGGAGAAAGACAAGATCCTGGACAGATTTGCAGACCACTTTGACCAACTACTAAGCAACCCTGGAGATCTCACTGAAGAGGCTAAAGAAGTTCTAGTGCAGCGACCAGTTGAATCAAGTCTGGATGAACCACGGAATTTTGATGAACTAATGGCAGCTATCAGGACAACATAGGATGGTAAAGCTCCAGGAAGGGATGGAATTCCAGCAGAAGTGTGGAAATTTGGTGGTGTTCAGCTGACCAACTGCCTGCACAAGCTCATCCAAGAGATATGGGATGCCCAGAAAGTACCTCAAGACTGGAAGGATGCAAGTATTGTGCCTTTGTTCAAGAAAGGTGACAGGAAAGACTGTGGAAATTACCGAGGTATATCACTGCTAGCCACTGTTGGTAAGATTCTCTCACGTGTACTACTGAACAGACTCAGCAAACACATCTCGCAGAATGTACTACCAGAAACCCAGTGCGGCTTTAGAAGTGGAAGAAGCACAATGGACATGATTTTCTGCTGGAAACAGGTTCAAGAAAAGTGTATCAAACAGAACATGCTGCTTTATGTAGTCTTCATAGACTTCAGTAAAGCCTTCGATACTGTTTCACGACAAGGACTTTGGCAGGTACTCAAGAAATATGGCTGTACAGAGAAGTTTGTCAGCCTGATTGAGGCACTCCATACAGGTATGCAAGCAAACGTGGCAATGAGGGGTTCAGTATCTAAAGACTTTTCAGTAAGCAACAGGGTGAAACAAGGGTGTGTGCTGGCAACTACACTGTTTTTGCTATATCTGGCAGCCATGCTTGAGGTGGCCTTCAAAGACACTTCAGAAGGATTATACATTCAAACAAGGAAAGAAGTAAACTTGTTCAATGTGGCACAGTTTAAAGCCAAGAGTAAGACATTGATAAAGGTAGTAAGAGAAATGCTCTTTGCCGATGACAGTGCTCTAGTTGCACACAGTGTGGAAAATATGCAATCTTTAGTGGAGAAAATTGCAAGAGCAGCTAGCCAATTCAGCCTCCAAATCAACATCAAGAAGACAGAGTGCCTTTATCAACCACCAAAGTTCCAATTATCAACATCACTACCAGAAGAGATCAGCATTGGTACAGAGCCACTAGTCAAGTGCAAGACTTTCAAGTATCTAGGGAGTACTGTTTCAGAGAATGTTAGGCTGGAGGATGAACTATCTCTCAGAATGGGAAGAGCGAGCGCTGTTTTTGGAAACTTGAGGGAGAGACTGTGGAACAATCGACATGTGTCTATCCGTGTGAAATGTAAAGTGTACAGAGCAACAGTACTGGCTACTCTACTGTACGGTGCTGAAACTTGGACTGTCTACAGAGTGCAGGTAAAGAAACTCCACGCATACATGATGAGACACCTTTGAGCCATAATGAACATCTCATGGAAAGACAAGATAACCAACATAGAAGTGTTGAAACGAGCTGATCTACCATCAATGGAGGACATGCTAATACAGATGAACCTGAGATGGCTCGGACATGTTGAGAGGATGGACCACCAGCATCTCCCTCGGCAGTTACTCTACTCACAGTTATGCGAGGGCAAACGCAATCAGGGTAGACCAAGGCTCGGATTTAAAGACACTGTAAAAAGAAACTTGAACAAGTTGGATATGGACAGGAGTTCCTGGCAGCGGAAGGCTAAAGACAGAGCTGTGTGGAGGAATCTGATCAGACCTAAATGAAACAGTCAGTCGCCCACGACAGACTGCTATGATGAATGATGATGAATGTTGTAAAATGGGATTATTTTGTGTATTTTGTTTAGTTTAGGAGCATGGCGTGTAATTTTAGTTTATGTACGGACTTTTTTAGTTTATTAGGTGGCAGAATAATCCACCCCACCGTGCGGGCTGAACGGTAGTCCACCCGTCAGCCCTACTTTAGGTTTTGTTGTGTGAATGTGTTAGGCCATTTTAGTACATTGTTTTTCGTTACGTTAGTGAGTGATTCGGGTCTTAATTGTGTGTGTGGTTTTGGACTTTTCTAAGAGGAGGAGAGAATATGATGTTTTGTTTTGGCACCTTATTGTGAAGTGTGGTGTAGTGACGTGCACTTCCTGTCGCGTCACTGCACCACCCTATAAATACCAGAGGGCATCCATATTGCGGCCTCTTTGACCGGTGCTCTCTGCCAGGTGCCTACCGTGTTACCGCCGTTCATCAACATCAATAAAGCTGTGTTCGTTCAGTCATCTTGCCTCATTTTTCACCCAAGGTATTTTACCATACATTACAAACGCTTCTTCCAAAAGAGGAAATGTTACATTCAGGTGTAAATGTTATCATTAATTAAAATGAATATTCCTCTTTTTTAACTGAGAATTTATGTTAACAATGTGTGAAATATAAAATACTAAGAGAAAGGGTCTCTTTTTAAAATCTAAAACTGAACAAAATAATAATAATTCCCAGGGTGTTAAATGAGCATGATTTATGATCTGCTGTATTTTGAAAGTCACATTGTAACATGGTAGTTCACACAATATGTAGACACCATTGGATGAGGCAATTGAAGCAGGAAGATACAAAAAAACAACAACTTGGCAACAAAAAGAAAACAACATACAGTCACACTTCCTCCTATAAATAAATGTAAATTATTCAGAGAGATGAGGAACATTTTGATCAGTTCAGTTCTGTTTTTCCAAATCCTAGTGAGCTAAACAACATCCCATGATTACAAATTAGTGATGGATATTTAACATGTTAACTTTTTCAATTAATGTGGGCCAATTAATGTTTTTTTGAAAAATTCCACCACCAGGTGGCTGCCTGGATTGGTGTCGGCAGTTGTGCCTGGTTTGTTTCAGCAGCTGGCTCAGCTTAAAAGAAGAGTAGGTTTTACTTTTCAGGGTTTAAATCTGCAACATTTACACAACGCTAAACTGATCCTCTGGGGCACCCAGGGCACCTTAAGTGTACTACCTCATCCTGTGCACACACCCCGCTTCAAGCCCACACACCTGATGTAGCTCACTGATTTGCACTGCTCACCCAGTAGTATGAGAAGAGGGAGAGTTTCTGTCAGAGTGAGCAGAGGGAAAACAAGTCCAGCAGACCACTCACACCTGGGTCAGGATGCGGGTTCTGGATCACTTTTTCACTTTCTTTAACATTGGGAGATGGGGCCTTGGTGGAGGTGCATGCTCTCTGAGTTCCCTCTAGTTAAGCCATCAGTCAGTGAGCGTAGTTTAGCTTAAAAGACTGGAAGCAAATGGACTGTTACCTTTGGACGGAGGGCAAACAGATTCATATGTTTTGCTATATACGATGATGGCCTCTATTTCAAACACAAATATAAATTGTCTCGTCTTTTGACAAGGCAAACAAGCTTGTTGGAGATAACTTGTTTTTAGAAACATCATGAATAATGCCATGGCAACCACCTTCCTCTTCAGGCAGGGACATTTGCTGACAAGCTGTCAGTATCCTTCGAAAACTGCAAAAATCTCTTCAAAAGAGCATCTTGGACAGATGAGAATTGAGAATGATTGATATGTCTGTTTCTTGCATTTTCTTTTAAATGCTCAGAACATTATTTAGAGCACTGTAGAATGTCAGCCGCTTACTATTTCCATCTTTATTTGTCTCAAAATATTCATAAACAGTGAGAATTTATGTACATTATTCAAAAGAAAATGAACTGTACTGAACACAGAGGCACAGACCACAAATTTAAAAAAAGACACTTAAGTTGGTCAAAATACAACACAGGCAAATAAAAAAAAAAAACATTTGTAAAAATCATAGCGTGATGGCATAAAGAAAACACCCCCTACCTGTTTAGAAAGATTAAAGATTGCTGAATGAAGCTCAGTTTTGGAAAGATGAATCAATAAAGCGACACAGTCAACGCTGCAAAGTACCACATGTACATTTTAGACATCTGTGCCAGCTTTTTCTTTCTGTCTATTATTAGAGCATGTGACAAATGGTTTACAGTGTTGAAGTGGCAGCAAAGGTCGACAACAGGTGGTGGCTGTTTGTCTCCACTTGGATCATTGATTAACTGTAGCAGCATGAATTCGATTTCAGTGCTATTCCTACACTAGTCACACAGTGTACAGTCTGTCTGCAGCTACCTCAGTCCATCCAACTCCACTTAAAAATGCCTGATGTTCAATTGAAAAAGTCAGAGGCGAGATGTGTGTCATTCACCGTAGAGCAGAGAGGGCATCCGAGGGGGGAGGGGGAAGACAAAAGTTTAATGAGCATCAGATGCATAAGGTCACCCCGTAATCCTTACTGTGTTGTTGTTGGAGATTATGGAAGAACTCTGTCTACTTTTCAGTGTGCATGAGAGAGAGTAAAAACAGAGCAGACTCCTCCACAGCAGATCAGTGGCAAATGCAGAATACTTTTAGTCCTTCAGTGTGCTCTTCTGTTGATCTTCTTGCAGCATTTTGCACACAAGTCAAATACACATAAAAGTTCTCTTATAAAATAAATCCTTTGTGAGAAAATTTGGCATCATATTTGTGCTAACATCACTTTCTAATTAGCATAGGTAACGGAGCAAAGATTATGCTTTCTGGAAATTACTCCAGTGTGATGATATGACCCAGAATGGAGATAACTGTAAATGTCACAATACAGTATAATGAAGACCTTTAATGATGCTGTTGAAACTATTAGTCATGTCTAGAATACTACAAGTGGAAACAGAAGTGATTTTAAAATGCATGGACAAGGATTTTAGCCATTAAACAGAAGCACTGAAGACGGACATAAAATGAGGTGAAGTGGTGAGTCGGCCAGAACTCACCCCGAGGATCACTGCAGACAAGCGGCTTGATCTTTATAGTACATGTCCATTGTGCACGACAACCCTTTTTTCTAAAATTTGAAAGTGATAAATGGTGTTGGAAGCAATAAATTAACCTCTTAAAATTCTGGTGTTTTGCTGGCGGGACGTTTCAAATTTTCTGCTGCCACTCAGTGAAGAAAGAATTTGATTTTCTTTGTGTATGCTAAATTTAGAGAAATTGGCTGGAATGCTAAGGGATTAAAAGAAAAGTTTCTGATCTTCCAGAAAAAAAGCTGCAAATTTACAGGAAGAAAAGTTGCAAATATTGAGAAAAAAGTTGCAAAATTGCAAGAAAAAAGTTGCAGATTTTTGAGAAAAAAGTTGAAAATTTACTATATATATTGCACCCCTCATGGATCGTCACCTTGTCGTGGTGCGGGGTTTGCATGCCCTAGTGATCCCAGGAGCTACAGTATGTTGTCCAGGGCAATTTGCCTCTGGTAGGGTCACCAAAGATAAACTGGTCCTGGGTGAAGGGCCAGACTAAGAATGATCCAAGATGGCGGCGCGTGCACAACGCGAGGCTCAGCGTGTTATTTCTGCTCATTTTGGGTATGTTCGTTCAGAACAGCTTCGCTTTCACATCTTACACCCGAAATGAGCTTTTGGACATTGGATTACAAAATAACGATAACGATCTTTTTATCAGCAACCTACGTCTCATCCCTGAGCTCCGGAGAACACTCGACGCTCGGCAGGCTTCCCGGCCGACCGGAAGTGCTCGCAGGCGGCGTAGAGACCGTAAACAAAGGCGGGGGAAGCGCGGTGGGCTAAGAGCTAAGCTAAAGCTAACTCCGTACCGGCTTTCTCTACCCAGTATTTTCCTCGCTAATGTACGGTCACTGGCAAACAAAATGAATGAGCTACAGCTTCGGATCACCAACAATAAGAGACTTATGAACTGCAATATCATGACTTTCATGGAAACATGGCTACACAGTGGAATACCCGACAATGCTATTGAGCTAGCCGGCCTACACACGCTCCGGGCAGACAGAGCAGCAGATGACTCCGGTAAGACCAGAGGTGGGGGGGTGTGCATTTATATTAACAAGGCTTGGTGCACAAACTCTGTCACTGTTGAGAGACACTGCTCAGCTAACCTGGAGTTTCTCATGGATAAATGTAGACCTTTCTATCTGCCACGCAAGTTCACTTGTACCATCAAAACAGCCGCTTACATTTCTCCGGATGCTAATGCTAAGCTTGCTATGAAAGAACTGCATGCAGCTATTAGCAAACAACAAACTGCACACCCAGAGGCAGCATTTATTGTGGCGGGTGATTTTAACCACTCTAACCTCAAGACAGTGCTTCCTAAATTCTACCAGCATGTCTCCTGTCACACAAGAGGGGACAAAACATTGGACCATATTTACACCAATATTGTGGGAGCCTACACAGCAACTCCCCTCCCCCACCTAGGTCAGTCTGATCACTTATCCTTGTTCCTTACCCCCAAGTATGTACCGCTCATCAACCGGGTGAAGCCATCAGTGAGGACCATCAAAGTGTGGCCAGAGGGGGTTGACTCTGTACTCCAGGAGAAGTTTAGGAACACAGACTGGAGTATGTTCACCTCTCAGGCTACCTGTGGCTCCCACATAAACATCGACTCTTACACCCACTCAGTCCTGGACCATATCAACACCACTACTGACAGTGTCACCATGGAAAGACAGATCACCACGTACCCAAATCAGAAGCCGCGGATGAACAGAGAAGTGCGGCTTCTGCTCAAGGCACGTAACAATGCCTTTAGATCTGGTGATGCACAGGCCTACAGTTCATCCAGGGCAGATCTGAAGAGGGGCATCAAGAAGGCCAAGCACAGCTACAAGCTGAAGGTGGAGGAACATTTTGGGGACTCTGACCCCCGACGCATGTGGCAGGCCATTCAAGCTATCTCTGATTATAAGCCCAGCAACTCCATACCTATAGCCATGACTGTGCCCTTTCTCAATGAGCTAAATAAATGACTTCTATGCTCATTTTGACAAGGGCAATAATGAAAAAAACATGTCACGACCCGCCGCTCATCAGCGGCTTCAGCTGCGCGCACACCTGCGTCTCGTCAGCAGCGGGCTATTTAGCTCACTCTGCCCTCTGCTGCAGTCTGGAGCCGTCTGTTCTCATCAGCGTTTCCAAAGCTCGTGATTCTACCTCAGATCACCAGCAAAGATTCAACGACACGTAAGAACTCCTTACCTTGTCTTCCAAGTTCTCACCCCTGTGCACAAGTGGACCCTCCTGGCGGCGGATTTCCCCCGTCATCGCCATAGCATCTCCATCTTCTGCGCAGACCCAGCAGGACGCTGTCTTCCGGGCTCATCGCCTGCCGACGCCAGCCACCTGTCCCTGCAAGTAAGCAACACCGTCACTTATATCCCCTGTCTCGGTGTGGTGCCCGTTACCCTTGTCCTTTGTTCTTGTCTCCATAGGGTTGTCCGGATGTACGGCGCGCTGCTCTGCTGCCTGCGCATCGGCGTTCACCCCAGCACATTCCCATACCGCATACATCCATCCACACACACCTGCTTGTTGAATAAAGCTGTTAAATCTATCCTGAGCCTGCGTGCGTGTTTCCTGGGCCTGTGTGCTACATTATGTCAGAACATCAATTTCCCACCCTCTGATGACCTCCACCACCTCACACTCACCCACACCGACGTCCGTAACGCACTGAGTCATGTCAACGTACGTAAGGCTGCTGGCCCTGACGGCATTCCTGGGCGTGTGCTGAGGGCATGCGCTGAGCAGCTGGCAGGGGTCTTCACAGACATCTTCAACCTGTCCCTGGCCCAGGCCGTGGTACCAGCGTGCTTCAAGACCACTTCTATAGTACCAGTGCCGAAACATTCAACACCATCGTGCCTAAATGACTATTGCCCTGTGGCACTGACGCCCATAGTCATGAAGTGCTTTGAGCGACTGGTCTTGGCACAGCTCAAAAAATGCCTGCCCCCTACACTGGACCCTCACCAGTTTGCCTACCAGAGCAACAGGAGTACAGAGGATGCGGTTTCTACAGCGCTGCACTATGTACTCTCACACCTGGATGACAAGAACACCTACGCAAGAATGCTGTTTGTTGACTTCAGCTCAGCATTCAACACAGTTATCCCCTCCAAGTTGATCACTAAACTTGGGGACCTGGGAATCAATACCTCCACCTGCAACTGGATCATGGATTTTCTGACCAACAGACCCCAGCATGTTAGGTCAGGCCCCAACCGTTCTTCCGTCATCACACTCAACACTGGTGTACCACAGGGCTGTGTGCTCAGCCCATTCCTCTACTCTCTCTTCACCCATGACTGCAGGCCTATGTATGGATCCAGTTCCATCATAAAGTTCGCAGATGACACCACGGTGATTGGACTCATCAGGGACAACGATGAGTCAGATTACAGGGCAGAGGTTGAGCACTTGGCTACTTGGTGCGCTGACAATAACCTGCTCCTTAACACCAGCAAAACCAAGGAGCTCATAGTGGACTACAGGAAGGAGAGGGGAGAGACACATGACCCCATCCATATCAATGGCATAGCTGTTGAACGTGTCCCCAGCTTCAAATTCCTGGGGACCCACATCTCGGAGGACCTGTCCTGGTCAGTTAACATCACCAGCCTGATCAAGAAGGCCCATCAGCGCCTCTTCTTCTTGAGGACACTGAAGAAGAACCATCTGTCAACTGACATCCTGGGCAACTTCTACTGCTGCGTGATAGAGAGTACCCTGACTCTTCACTTCCGCTTCTGAGAGAGAGCAGACGCTTTTCTTCCCTCTCCCTCCTAATCCTCTCCCTTCTGATCCCAGCTTGCAATGTCACTCTTCTCCTGGCTGAATCTTAATCCAAATGGAAATTATGGATCTGGAAAGCGACTTATATGCGATTGTCACCACTTTAAAAAGTAGAAGATCGGGTCAGGGGGAACCCAAGGGAGACTCATGGTATTGGAATTCATGTGTCTGTGTGATTCGACTGAGATTGAACTGATCACAGGATCTTCTGTTTGGCCCCTGGAGTTTTCCTAGTGTATCGGAATTATCTGGGTGAGCTAATCAAATGCGGACCCCGGCGTAGCTCCCTTAACAAATTCAACAATTCGTCCAGCTGGGGGGAGCACTGACTGTCAGCGGCAGGATTAACATGGAATTTACTATCTGGCATGCATTGAAGAGAGAACGAACTCTCTGGACATGTTTTACCTATGTTTCGGTAGGTGGATAACATCTGTGGATCGCTGAGTGCTCTCCAGAGAATGATCTAAAGTATGATTCAAGCCTGTATGAAATTGAAGCACAGAATCGAAGAGAGAGAAATTTTTTATTCTCTGAGTGCACTGTGCAGATTTGACCTTGTGTTTTGGTGCCTTTGTTTACATTCCTCCTCGATGAAGATAACGCTGGGAAGTGGCTTATGTCTACCCATACATCAACAATCAGTTGTTGTCGTCAGCGGATTGGTCTCTCAAGGACATTGCCCATGTGCCTTCTGCAAGGAAGAGGAAAAGAGAGACAGACTCTGATCTTTGACTTGTTTATAAGTCACATGATTATAACATCTATCCACTGCCTGGAGGCGCCCTCTGCTGCTCACTAACAACTGTTACACTCACACTACACAATGACATGCAAATATACACACACTGCTCTCCCTCCCTCTGCTGTGTGATTGTATCTATTGTCTGCTAATGTGCATAGAGGGTTTTTTTCTGTGTAATCAAAATTTGGCTCATGAGCTTATATGAGCTTATACGAGCGTGATTCTGATAACTATGTTTTTTCTCTCTGCCTATTGTGTTCCCCCCCCCTTCCCCCCTTTACCCCCACTGCAGACAGGCGCCTATGGCTGCCGTGTCATTGGATGCGCCTAATGTGCGCGCCCAATGTCAAGTCAAATTCCTTGTGTGTTTACTTGTAAATATACTTGGCAATAAAGCTGATTCTGATTCTGATTCTGATTCTGATTCTGACCAACTGTGTCACAGTCTGGTATAGGAGCTGCTCTGTTGCTGACCGTAAGGCGCTGCAGCGGGTGGTGAAAACCGCCCAACGCATCACAGGGACTCCACTTCCAGTTATCGAGGACGTCTACAGGAAAAGATGTCTGCGCCGGGCACACAGCATTCTTAGGGACTCCAACCATCCTGCTCATGGACTGTTCCAGCTTCTTCCCTCCAGAAGGCATTTCAGAAGCGTTCGGACTAGAACCAGCAGGTTTAGGAACAGTTTCTTTCCAACAGCTGTCACGTTATTGAACTTAGTTCCCCACTGACTCTCTTACCATCATCTCTTACCATCCTCACCTGTACATAACTGCCCATCTAATTATTGTACATTATTTGCACATAACAGTACTCTTAACTTTCTGCACTGCTGCATATATTTGCATATATTTGCTTAAATTGCACATACTGTTAATTACTGTATATACTGCACTGCTGTCCTTTGCATTTCTGATTGGATGCTAAACTGTGTTTCGTTACCTTGTATTCATACATGTGTAATGACAATAAAGTTGAATCTAATCTAATCTAATCCAACAGATCTCATGATGAATGTTACAACAAGGATTCAGTGTACACTGCCTGGTATGGGGTTACTGGGACCCCACCCTGGAGCCAGGCCTGGTGGAGGAATTTGATGGTTAGTACCTGGTGGAGACCCGGCCGGGCTTAGCCCGAAGGAGTTACATGGGTCCGCCCTCCAGTGGGCTCACCACCTGCAGGAGGGACCATGGGAGTCCGGTGCTATGTGGATCAGGTGGCAGTCGAAGGCAGGGACCTTGGCGGTCTGATCCCAGGCTTCCTAAACTGGCTTTTGGGATGTGGAATGTCACTTCTCTGGTGGGGAAGGAGCCTGAGCTGGTGCATGAGGTTGAGAGATACTGGCTAGATATAGTCAGCCTCACCTCAACACACAGATCTGGTTCTGGAACCAGTCTCCTGAAGAGGGGCTGGAGCTTGGGCTACTCTGGAGTTGCCCCAGGCAAGAGGCAACGAGCAGGGGTGGGTATTCTTGTATCCCCCCACCTTGCTGCCTCTATACTGGAGTTTTCTTCGGTGGATGAAAGGGTTGTTTCCCTTCGCCTTCGGGTTGGAAAATGGGTCCTGACCATCATTTGTGCCTATGCACCAAATTATGGTTCAGAGAACCCGCCCTTTTTGGAGTCTCTGACTGGGGTGCCGGAGAGTGCTCCTCATGGAGACTCCATTGTCTTACTGGGGGACTTCAATGCGCATGTGGACAATAACAGTAAAACCTGCAGGGGGGGTGACTGGGAAGAACAGCCTGCCTGATCTGAACCTGAGTGGTGCTCAATTATTGTACTTCTGTGCTAACATCAGTTTGTCCATAACAAACACCATGTTCAAGCATAAGGGTATCCATATGCGCACCTGGCACCAGAACACCCTAGTTTGCAGGTCGATGATCGATTTTACTATTGTGTCATCAGACCTGTGACCGTATGTCTTGGACACTTGGGTAAAAAGAGGTGCAGAGCTGTCAACTGATCACCACCTGGTGGTGAGTTGGATCCAATGGCAGGGGAGGATGCCATTCAGACCTGGTAGACCCAAGCGTGTAGTGAGGGTGTGCAGGGAACGTCTGACTGAGGCCCCTGTCCGGGAGGTCTCCAACTCCCACCTCCAGAAGAACTTCAACCACATTCTGAGGGAGTCTGGAGACATGGAGTCTGAATGGGCCATGTTCTCCACCTCCATTGTTGAAGCGGCTGCCCAGAGCTGTGGTCGCAAGGTCATCTGTGCATCTCGTGGTGGCAATCCCTGAACCAAGTGGTGGACACTAGTGATGAGGGAGGCCATTAAGCTGAAGAAGGAGTCCTATCGAGTTTGGTTGGCTTGTGGGACTTCCGAAGCAGCTGAGGTGTACCGGCAGGCCAAGTGGAGCGCAGCTCGGGTGTTTGCTGAAGCAAAAACTCGGGTGTGGGAAGAGTTTGGTGAGGCCATGGATTAAGACTTTCGGTCGGCCTCGCAGAGATTCTGGCAAACTGTCCGGCAGCTCAGAAGGGAGAAGCAACTCCCTGTCCACACTGTGTATGGTGCGGATGGGGCACTTCTGACTTCGACTGGGGATATCATCAGGCGTTGGAAGAAATACGTTGAGGATCTCCTCAGTCCCACTGACACGCCTTCCACAGAGAAAGCAGGGCTTGTGGATGAGGGGGATGACTCGCCCATCACAGGGGCCGAGGTTGCCAAGGTGGTTTAAACGCTCCTTGGTGGCCGGGCCCCGGGCATGGATGAGATTCACCCTGAGCACCCCAAGGCCCTGGATGCTGTAGAGCTATCATGGTTGACACACCTCTGCAACATTGTGTGGAGGTCAGGGACAGTGTCTTTGGAATGGCAAACCGGGGTGGTGGTTTCTGTCTTCAAGAAAGGGGACCGGAGAGGTGTGCTTCAACTTTAGAGGGATCACACTCCTCAGCCTCCCTGGGAAGGTCTATACAAGGTACTGGACAGGAGAGTCCAGCCGTTGGTTGAACTTTGGATTCAGGAGGAACAATGTGTTTTTTGTCCTGGCCGTGGCACATCAGAACAACTCTTTACCTTCTCAAGAATCCTCGAGGATTCATGGGAGTTTGCCCAACCAGTTTACATGTGTTTTGTGGACTTGGAGAAGGCATTCAACAGCGTCCCTCATGGTTTTTTGTGGGGGGTGCTTTGGAAGTATGGGGTATCGGGCTTGTTGTTACGAGCTATTCAATCTCTATACGACCACTGTAAGAGTTTGGTTCGTATTGCCAACACTCGGTCGGACGCATTCCCAATGAGAGTTGGACTCCACCAGGGCTGCCCTTTGTCACCTATCATGTTCATCGTTTTTATGGAGAGGATTTCTAGGCGCAGCCAGGAAACGGAGGGTGTCATGCTTGGTGACCGCATGATCTCATCTCTGTTGTTTGCAGATGATGTTGTCCTGTTGGCTTCATCCAGCAATGACCTACAGGTCTTACTGGGATGGTTTGCTACTGAATGTGAAGCATCTGGGATGAGAATCAGCACCTCCGAGTCCATTGTCCTCAGCCAGAAAAAATGTGGATTGTCCTCTTCGGGTTGGGGACAAGCTTCTGCCCCAAGTGGAGGAGTTTAAGTATCTCGGGGTCTTATTCATGAGTGAGGGGAGAATGGAGCGAGAGATTGGCAGATGGATCGGAGCAGCCTCTGCAGTGATGTGGACGTTGTACCAGTCTGTTGTGGTGAAGAGGGAGCTAAGCTCTAAGGCAAAGCTGTCCGGTCAATCTACATTCCTACCCTCACCTATGGTCACGAGCTTTGGGTAATGACCGAAAGAATGAGATCACAGATACAAGCAGCTGAAATGAGCTTTCTTTGTAGGATTACTGCACTCACCCTTAGAGATAGGGTGAAGAGCTCAGTCAACCGGGAGGGGCTCAGAATAGAACCGCTGCTCCTCCACATTGAAAGGAGCCAGCTGAGGTGGTATGGGCATCTGATCAGGATGCCTCCTAGATGCCTCCCACTTGAGGTGTTGCAGCCATGTCCCACTGGGAGGAGACCTCAGGGCAGACACAGGACCCGCTGGAGAGACTACATCTCCCAGCTGCTCTGGGAACGCTTTGGTATCCTCTCTGAAGAGCTGGAGCAGGTGTGGTTGGGGAGAGGGAAGTCTGGGCTTCTGTGCTTGAACTGCTGCCTCTGCAACCCGGACCTCCGAAAAAGCAGTAGAGAATGTACAGTATATATACTGTATATATATATATATATATATATATACTGTATGTACTCTGTGTGTGTGTGCGTGTGTGTGTGTTGCAAATTCAGGAGAAAAACGTTGCACATTTAACATCTTAAAATTCCAGTGTTCTACTGACAGGACTTCAAATTTTCAACTGCCATTCAGTGAAGAAAGAATTAGATTTTCTTTGCATTGTGGGACTAATAAAGGCTTATCATATCTTATCTTATATGCTAAATTTAGGGAAACTGGCTGGAATGCTAAGGGGTTAAAGTAATTTAAAAATGTTCAGACAGCACATCCCTCCAACAACAATTAGACATTTTAACCAATTTCCAAAACTTCCACAAAGTCTGGATCTAGGGTTGGGACTCATCAATATTTTCCAGAATTGATTCAATTCTGATTCAGAGGGTACTGTTTCGATTCCATTTTGATCTGATACGATTCAGTATTAATTCAGTCAGGGATTTTTCCATTATAAAGACTATTTTCCTTGCAGATGAAAGAATTTCTCAGAGACCTAAAGCTGTTAATTTTATCAGGAACACTGTTACCTTAGTGAAATAAATATACACACACGAGAGTTCAGCCACATGGGAGACCTCCTGTAAACCTTTTATAAGTTTCACACATGAAACAGCATTATATTAAAAAAGACCAATCTTAGGATTTTGTGAATCATTCAAATAAATTTGATTCAATAACAGTTCTTCAATATTTTGAATCCACTGGTCTCTAGATCCAAAGCAGATTCTTATTAATATACAGCATACTTTAAAAGAGTGGTTCCCACCTGTGGGGTCGCACAGAGGAGTCGCCAGACTTTGCTCCATGAAGATTATACTTGTGAATGTTCAAGAAAAGGATGGCTGGAGTGGTGGCCTAGTAGTACAACATCGGCCACACAGCCCTCCTGGCTGGTGGGTTCTAGCCCCAGCTGGGTCATACCAAAGACCATAAAATAGTGCTGCCCCCCTTCTAGCATGGTGCTCAGCATAAATAGAATGGGGAAAGGAAAGTTGGTTACCCAGCCACAGGGAGAAGCACAAAACCAGTGTTACTCCTTGTGCCTGTCCTAAGCCCAGGTAAATGGGGAGGGTTGCATCCGGCATAAAAGTTCTTGCCAAATCAATATGTGGATCCACGATCCACTGTAGCAACCCTGAATGTGTATGTTAAATAAAAGAATCATGGAATCACACCTAATTAAACAATCAAAAGTCTATATAACTCATTTAAAAGATTACAGATCCAAATAAAACAATGTTTTGGTTTGCATATGACACACCCACCTCCCATATATGTACATGTTTCATTTTTTTAAATCAGTTTCTGAGAATAATTCCCTAGAAATTAACAAAAATTCCACTTAAATGAATAAATGAACAAATAAATAAATATACAAAACACAGACCATCTAAAAATGTTCCAAAAAAGGGAGGAAGTAGCTCATTCTGGCCTGATGAAGCCACCCAAGAGTGCTCAGATCTCCTGACCAGATGACCTTAACCACAGCCTTGATGCCAACCCACTTGAGGATCATTGTGCATGAGTGGGTTTACTCCGGGGGCTCCGGTTTCCTCCCACAATCCAAAGACATGCTTGTTAGGTTAATTGGTTGTTCTAAATTGTCCCTAGATATCTGTTTCCTATAGGCCCTTAGAATAGAGGGTTAGTACTAGTGAAAGCGCTTTGAGTGGTCTTTGTGACTAGAAAAAGCACTATTTAAGTGCAGGTTAGTTACTTAGTAGTTAGTTAGTTTACTGAACTTTGGGGCAATTGCCTAGGAAGAGTAACTATTTTAGTGAACTCATAGATGCCCACATCTCCTGACCTTAGACAATGACCTTGACCTTGAGCTCAACCTCAATGCAGACCCACCTGAGGATGATTGTGAGTGAGTTTAGTGAACATTGAGGCATTGCCTAGTAGGAGGAGTGACTTTTTTCTGAAATCACACAAGTGCCTAGATCTCCTGATCTTTCACTGTGACCTTGACCTTAAGCAGACTAGATGCAGATCAACCTGAGGATTATTGTGTGTGAGTTTGGTAACTGTTGAGGCAAATGCCTAGGAGGAGAGTGATTTCTGTGAAATATGGGCAGATGGACGCACCATTGCATTAGCTTCTTACAAAAACATCAGATTTGAAGGTAGATTTTTTTATGTAATCCTGTTCAAAAGACAGACACAAAAAAAGGCCTCCTTAGTGGAAATAATATTTTTTCCATCACTTCACATCTTAACCCTGTTGTACATTCAAAACTCTTTAAAACTACACAATGTTTTCCTCATTTTCATTTAGTTTTGTCAAATAGAGCAAATGCTAATCTCGCTTTGGGTTCTCAAATCAGCCTGAAACTGCTCCAAATGATAATGCATGGAATGAGAACCTTAAAGCCAAATCCACTATTGAGGAACTGTAAGACACAAAAGTGAGTAACATGGTTGGGAAGAGTTGTAGGCGAGATGCTGTTGTAACGTTTTTTTATTTCCTTTTCGTAAAAGGAGTTCCCACAACCTGGAAATCTTTAGTTGATCGAGTTGAATTGGTGTAAATATGTGGTTGCATGATTTTACACAAATACTTTCTAACACTATTTTTTATTAATTTAAAAGCAAATATAACTACATATTTACAAAAAAAATATTGGTCTGTTTATCTAAAATAATGAATTCTTTCCAGCCTAGAATTTAAAATAAAAAACGCAAGTGAGAAGTAGTTTAGATTAGAAAGTTCACCAACTTAATAAAAAAATTCCACCTTAAAAACACAATAAGATGAGTTGTAGATCAGTAGATTTACTGATCTTTTTTTCATAACATGTCTGCAAAGGAAATAGCGGAGAAAGGATGTGGGAATACTAGAAGTTAAAATGAGAAAAAGATTATCCGATGAGACGTGAAGCCAAAGAAGTGGCAGGTAAATGATGCGGTGCGACAGGGATACAGACAGGAAATGCATTAGTGTGAGTTTCTGCATCATTAACGACTACATGTAGCCCAAACCCCCTACAGTAGGTGACTGTACACATGGTGTTAGCTGTAAAGGAAAATGTATACCACTCCAACCATGTACTGACAAATATGTAAAGATAGAGGGAAGAGTTTTGCACCGATTTACACTTACAACAATTCTATAGTAACTTGAGCTTGAGTGAGCAGAGAAGTAGCAGGGAGAGTTGTGTGGCACAGATTTTTATCGTGTCAGGGTTCGTCACGGTCCACTTTTGCCCCTCAGACAACAGCCAGCTTCATGCAAAGTCTTTGCACACGGCCTCTATGAAATTGGGAGCTGACAGAAGGATGGTGAAGGTGCAGATGATAGAGAAGAGCGAGAAGGCCACCAGGCACAGGCGATCCACAACTGCCGCAGCAAATTTCCACTCGCTGCAGATGGCCTCCCCTTCATCCTGCATCCGGAAGCGATTCGCAATATACTGCACCTCCTCCAGGATCCGATAAATTTCTGGCACATGCTCGAACAACAAAGTCCGTGCCTGGTCCGAGTGGACATCGTGCTGGGTGGAGCCATTGTGGTGGCTGCCGCCACTGCCGCACACCACCACGCCTGAATCCATGTTCGGAGGGAACGCGGGGTTGTCTGTGCCCATGGAGTGGTAGCCAAAATACATATTCCCGTTGGTTGTGGTCGACTGGGTGGAGGCCTGGCCTGGTATGGTGCTCATCTGGATGCTGCTGGTGCTGGTATGGTGAGGAGGAGAATGGGAATACTTGTAGGTCGCGGGACCAGTTAAGCTCATAGAAGTTTTGCTTTCCTCACCAGGCTTCTTCATTCGAAGGAACCAAGCGCACCAGTTGAGGAGGAAGACTCGGACCTGAAGGAAGATAGATTAGAGAAAGTAGGTAGAGTTATGCAGGTGGAAAAATTGAGAAAACAATTTAGCTTTGATGCAATGTAAGATTTTCAACTAAATCTTTCCAAAATCTTTTTGATGGTACACAAACCTTTGACCACACAAATGTCACTTCCACTACAGCCTGACTGACCCACATCTTCTGCATCAGTACTGTGTAACTTTGCTGTTAGCATATAAACACTGAAAAGACCACAACTGGCACAGTTTATGGCCTGTGCAGCAACGGATGTAAAACAGCCACCATTTATACTTGTTTGCCAGTTTGAATGTGTTGTTGCGCTGCCAAAATGGGTTCCTGCCAATGTGTAGAGTGATTTGTGGATGTTGTGCATTTTTGTTTGAGTGGTGATGGACAACGTGCAGATTGTGACAAGCTGGAGCTAATAAATGTTTTTTAAAAAGTAACTTTTACTATGATTGCTGCAACAGAGAAAAGATAGAAGACCTCGGGCAAAACAGTATGTAAGATTACCACTGCTGCCATCATTTGGCAATCTGTGTAATTAATGGGGCTAGCGTGAGTCATACAAATGTTCATATCTGCAAACGTCTTCAATATTCTTTTGAATTAAGTCCGATAAATGAGCAGAGACAAGAACCAGGAAAGGTGAAGGAGGAGACAAAGCTGACATATCACAGCTCTTGCAGCCTGCATTGCTGCAACAGGTAGTTACATTTCTGGAGAAGTACACATCAGGCTATGCCGTAGGATATCAATATTTTTCAAAAAATGAGTGTGACCATAAAAACTGTTGGCAAACTGTTGTGCAACCTTTTATAAACCCTGATGAAACCCCAGCAAATGCAATGTTTGTCAGCGTTTGCCACTCCATGAGATACATGCTTTTGTGGGATCTGGCACCTGTTCTCACATAGAAAAATTGGACTGGCCCAGTTCTGGCCCACACAGTGCACTTGTACTTGACCTACAATCCGCAAAGAATGATAGCCATTTGGTGGCCCAGATCTGGTTTGGTAGCCTTCTGGCAAATCGGATCTGGGCCACAAAAAGGTGGCATGTGGGCCGAGTGTTAATTTTGCTATGTGGGTTGTGTGATATCATAATTTTGTTGTTTTATTATGAAGTGTGGTGTAGTGGCGGCCACTTCCACTTCCGCCACTGCACCGCCCTATAAATACCAACGGGCATCTCTGTTCAGGCTTTTTGCCAATGCCCCTGCCTGGTGGCTGTATTGTGTGTGATCAACCCCTTAATAAAGTGAAGTTCAACTGTGCACCTGGCCTCAAAATTACAAAGGTAATTCCGACATAACATTTTGGTGACGAGAATAAACATGGAGGCGTGTGTTTCACCACTTCAGCCCTTCCTGGAGCTCCCAGGCAAGCCACCTGTGCTCTAGCCAAGATAGCTTGCCGCCTTTCAGGGCTACATCGTGGCACTCGACCTGGATAAGCTAGATAAACTGCGGGCACATGCGCTTCTGGTGCATAATTTGGGGTTTGAGGGCCAGTGTATCCTGCGTACACTTGGGGCTACCGACTCGTATAAGCATGCGGTCGAGTTGCTAGCACGCCATTTCCACATCCCAGACAGCGTGACCGTCCCGAGGATTTGGTTCCGATGATGACACCAGTGAGTGGGTGAGCCTGTCCGCCAGTGTGTTGCCGACCTGCGGCAGCTGTCTAGCGAGTGTTGTTTCGGGCCATTGGAGGAGGAAATGGTACGTGACCAG
This sequence comes from Pholidichthys leucotaenia, assembly GCA_020510985.1. Taxonomy (NCBI): domain Eukaryota; kingdom Metazoa; phylum Chordata; class Actinopteri; order Cichliformes; family Pholidichthyidae; genus Pholidichthys; species Pholidichthys leucotaenia. The sequence continues at coordinate 74,749,611 of CM035848.1, forward strand.
CTGGCGGAGCACACAACCAGCAATGCTTTACGAGCGAGGCTACTCACGGCGTCAAATGACCTAACATTAACCAGGGCTGTCAAGTTAGCTCTCCAAGTGGAGACTCCAGACAAATTAGCTTTGGAACTAAAGTGGTGCCAGTCAAAATGGCAGCTGGGGCCTACCGCCGCAGCATTAGTAGTGGACCCAGACAGCAAGGATAGCTTGACCAACGACAATGCAGAAACCAACGCAATCAGCTGAAGGTCTGACCCGGGAAAGCCCTTGTGTATGGGTTGTGGGTCCGCGAAGCACCAATACAAGGCTAGGGAATGCCCGGCTAGAGGGAAGCGCTGTGGCAAGTGTGGACGCTTGGGTGTGTCGTATGTCTGAGCCGGAGAGCCCACGGAGAAAAACAAATTCGCCCACCCCGACAACTGTCCATGCGGTATCCCCAAGTACCAATGGGCTCACGTTCTGCAAGATGACGCTGGGTGGTGAGGAGGTGCCGCTGCTGGTCGACACGGGGGCGGAGGAATCGTTACTGAATTGGGCCACGGTGAGGAAATTTTCCCCCCACTGTAGAATAAGAGGTAACCCGGTGCCACTCTACGGTTATGGAGGTGGCAGGCTGTACACGGTTAGAAAACTGGAGTTAATGGTTCAGTACAAGTGAGAGGAGATGGCTGACTTCACATTCCATGTGACGGCCCGAGGTGACAACATCATGGGCTGTGACCTGTTTTATGGACTGGGGTTTGCCATTAAAAATGACGATGGGGAAGAGTGGACTGGTTGTGGCCAGCGAAACCGTCTGGTTTCGGTGGTGGAGGACAATGCTGTGTGGGACAAAGATTTACATGGCACCATGGCTGTCAAGCAGGACCAGCCTCACTCAGGTTCGACGCAGGAGGGTCTCAGTGCCGACACTCGGGGTATAGTAGGAGAGGGTACTGAGCGTGGCAGCGAGGCATTGGTGAGTGACGCCGGCGAGCTAGCCCCAGTTTCCTCTGGAGCTTGGCCGCAGAGGGCTGGAGGATCTGGAGCTACAACGGCGACCGCTGCAGCAGCTTTAAAAGAGGTCGGGGCCAGACTGACAGGCACGGAGGGACTGCATGCCGATCAGCAACAGTGCAGGCAGAGCAGAGCTCCTCTGAGAGTTACGGACCTGGTCCGGGCTAGAGGGGAGGGATGTCCATGGTGGATGCGGGCCAGACGACAACCAGAGGAACACCGGGAGTGGCTGCGCATCATGGCTAAGCAGGGCGCAGCTTACTTCCAGCTGTCAGACAGCTCATGGAGGCACGCCAAGCTACGGAATGCCCGGGAGGAGGCTTCTGGTGGCGGGTCTGGACAAGAGAGGCTATCGGTGGGGAGGAGAAAAGGCACTTTGGTCTATGAGGTCAGCTGCGACCCTAGGGGCATGCCGCTTCCAGGGGAAAATCTACTGAGGGGCTGCCCTGGGCCCCCCACAAGCCGGTTCTACCCCTTTCTGCCAGAAGGACAGTAGTGTGGTTTTGAAAAAATAATATAATAAGTTCTAATGTTCATATGTTTGTGTGTGTTAAAAAAAAGAAGACTAAAATGTTATTGTTCTGGGTGTGTTTTTTTTAGGAGCACAGCAATGTTCGAAGTTATAGATGGACTTTAGTTAGTTACAGGTTGCAGAATAATCTACCTTGCCATGTGGGGTAGGACGGTAGTCCACCCAGCCTCCCTAGTTTTAGGTTTGTTGTGTGAATGTGATAGGCCATTTAGTGATTTTGTTTTCTCAGTGCATGATTCGGGTCCTAATTGGGGATGGTCTCAATTGTATGTGTGGTTTTGGACTTTCTACAGGGGGGGGGATTAGGATAGCATAATATTGTTGTTTTGTTATGAAGTGCAGTGTAGTGGCAGCCACTTTCACGTCTGCCACTGCACCGCCCTATAAATACCAGTGGGCATCTCTGTTCAGGCTTTTTGCCGATGCCCCTGCCTGGTGGCTGTATTGTGTGTGATCAACCCCTTAATAAAGTGAAGTTCAACTGTGCACCTGGCCTCATTATTACGAAGGTAATTCCGACACAGCAGGTTGTTTTACCAAAGAGGTAAACATTTGATGCTTATTTTAACCTCCTTGGTTTTACTCCTAGGTTTGTCACCGATCCTGTTCATAATATTTATGGACAGGATTAAGGAACAGAGGGTGCCATGTTTGGTGACCTCATCTTTGCTGTTTCCAGATGATGTCCTGTTGGCTTCATCAAGCAATGACCTACAGATCTTTCTGGGACGGTTTGCACCTAAGTGTGAAGCAGTCAGGATGAGAATCAGTACCTCCAAGTCCAAGTCCATGGTGCTCAGCTGGAAAAAAGGGTGGATTGTCCTCTCTGGGTTGGGGACAAGGTCCTGCCCCAAGTGGAGGAGTTGAAGTACAGTGGGGCAAAAAAGTATTTAGTCAGCCACCAATTGTGCAAGTTCTCCCACTTAAAAGATGAGAGAGGTCTCCAATTTTCATCATAGGTATACCTCAACTATGAGAGACAAAATGAGAAAAAAAAATCCAGAAAATCACATTGAAGGATTTTTAATGAATTAATTGGTAAATTCCTCGGTAAAATAAGTATTTGGTCACCTACAAACAAGCAAGATTTCTGGCTCTCACAGACCTGTAACTTCTTCTTTAAGAGGCTCCTCTGTCCTCCACTCGTTACCTGTATTAATGGCACTTGTTTGAACTTGTTATCAGTATAAAAGACACCTGTCCACAACCTCAAACAGTCAGACTCCAAACTCCACTATGGCCAAGACCAAAGAGCTGTCAAAGGACACCAGAAACAAAATTGTAGACCTGCACCAGGCTGGGAAGACTGAATCTGCAATAGGTAAGCAGCTTGGTGTGACGAAATCAACTGTGGGAGCAATTATTAGAAAATGGAAGACATACAAGACCAGTGATAATCTCCCTCGATCTGGGGCTCCACGCAAGATCTCACCCCATGGAGTCAAAATGATCACGAGAACGGTGAGCAAAAATCCCAGAACCACACGGGGGGACCTAGTGAATGACCTGCAGAGAGCTGGGACCAAAGTAACAAAGGCTACATCAGAAACACACTACGCCGCCAGGGACTCAAATCCCGCAGTGCCAGACGTGTCCCCCTGCTTAAGCCAGTACATGTCCAGGCCCATCTGAAGTTTGCTAGAGAACATTTGGATGATCCAGAAGAGGATTGGGAGAATGTCATATGGTCAGATGAAACCAAAATAGAACTTTTTGGTAAAAACTCAACTTGTCGTGTTTGGAGGAGAAAGAACACCATACCTACTGTGAAGCATGGGGGTGGAAACCTCATACTTTGGGGCTGTTTTTCTGCAGAGGGACCAGGATGACTGATCCGTGTAAAGGAAAGAATGAATGGGGCCATGTATCGTGAAATTTTGAGTGAAAACCTCCTTCAACCAGCAAGGGCATTGAAGATGAAACGTGGCTGGGTCTTTCAGCATGACAATGATCCCAAACACACCGCCCGGGCAACGAAGGAGCGGCTTCGTAAGAAGCATTTCAAGGTCCTGGAGTGGCCTAGCCAGTCTCCAGATCTCAACCCCATAGAAAATCTTTGGAGGGAGTTGAAAGTCTGTGTTGCCCAGCGACAGCCCCAAAACATCACTGCTCTAGAGGAGATCTGCATGGAGGAATGGGCCGAAATACCAGCAACAGTGTGTGAAAACCTTGTGGAAACTTACAGAAAACGTTTGACCTCTGTCATTGCCAGCAAAGGGTATATAACAAAGTATTGAGATGAACTTTTGTTATTGACCAAATACTTATTTTACCGAGGAATTTACCAATTAATTCATTAAAAATCCTTCAATGTGATTTTCTGGATTTTTTTTTTCTTATTTTGTCTCTCATAGTTGAGGTATACCTATGATGAAAATTGGAGACCTCTCTCTTCTTTTAAGTGGGAGAACTTGCACAATTGGTGGCTGACTGAATACTTTTTTACCCCACTGTATCTTGGGGTCTTATTCACAAGTGATGGGATAATGGGCAGGAGATTGACAGATGAACTGGAGCAGTATCTGCAGTGATGCGGACGTTGTACTGGTCTGTTGAGGTGAAGACGGAGCTGAGCTCTAAAGCAAAGCTGATTGTGTGTATGAGCTATGTGACAGCTGGCTAGCTAGATGTGATATCATGTTTTAATTCAATTCAATTCAATTCAATTCAACTTTATTTATATAGCGCCATTTCACAACAACAGTCATCTCATAGCACTATCAACTGTAGGGGGGACCCCCACAGTTGCAGAAAGACCCCAGCAATCAGGCGATCCCCTGTGAGCAAGCACTTGGCGACGGTGGAGAGGAAAAACTCCCTTTTAACAGGAAGAAACCTCCAGCAGAACCAGGCTCAGGGAGGGGCAGTCATCTGCTGCGACTGGCTGGGGGGTGAGGGGATAGAGAAGAAGAAAAGAACAGACATGTAGAGAGCAAACAGCACGATGGGGACTCAATCTATGGGAGAGAACAAACAAATGTTAATGACCAGCAAAAAAAAAATATTTCATAGAGAGTGAGGAAAGGAGTGAGGCCCAGTGCATTACTGGAGGTCCCCCGGCTGACTAAACCTATTAGCAGCATAACTAATACTAACTGGAGCAGTATCTGCAGTGATGCGGACGTTGTACTGGTCTGTTGAGGTGAAGACGGAGCTGAGCTCTAAAGCAAAGCTGATTGTGTGTATGAGCTATGTGACAGCTGGCTAGCTAGATGTGATATCATGTTTTAACTGCATGTCATTCTCAAGTGTAGATCGGATTTTGCATGTCATAGTTTATACTATTAATATCTACCATGTCCACTTATATTAAAAGCAAAACAAAACAAAAAAAACTATTTATGCTCACTGTGCATAGTATTTAGGCGTTACACCACCAGGTCCAGCTACAGATGTGTCTGCTCACAGTGTGTCATATGGGGTGAGACGCCGTGCTATCCGGCGCTCAGGCCATACTTCCCCTCTACCCTTTATTCCCTTTTCCTCATCATAATAAAACATCGCAAACTCACTGGCTCGCCCTCGGCTCTCATTGTATGGCTCGCGAGAGCCATACGTAACAGTAAGTCACAGCCAAGCGAGTTGCCGGCGGCCATGAGTTTGCCATTTTGGACTTGTGTCTTCCCTGTCTGGGTGTCTGCTCGGAGAGCATGCCGTCTCCCAGGAGCCACGTTCAGCGCCAGGGCGATGAGCTGACGGCCATCTTGGAAGATGTCGACGGGACACTCTTCACCGCCTCCCTGTATGACAACCCCAACGAAAGATGCTGGCACCTAGATTATGCTGAGGATCTCCTGGACAGTCTCCCTCGCCACTCCAACCACCCTGAGGTCTGTGCCAGGAGGGACGCCATAGCCGCACAGCGAGAACTGCTCTGTGAGTTGGAGAGAAACCCCGGCAGGAAGCTGAAGAGGAGGAGACGTCTCCCTTCACCTCGGAATCCCGCTCCAGCCTCCGCTCCGGCCCGGGAGTTCGCGCCATCCAGAGGGCTTTCCCCATCCAGCACGATGTCACTCGGGATTCCCCCGGAGGATCTGCAGCTGACTGCAATTAAGGTCCGGGACCAAGTGGCTGCTGCTCGCTCCGCTGTGCACCCGTCCTCAATTATGAAGCATGTGGCGGCGGCAGTTAGACTGGTGGAGAGGAGTCCAGGGCTGCGTGACTTTTCCAAGTTCGACGCCCTCCTTGCCTCTGTCTCTGCTCAGGAGCGGCGATTCCCGGGTCTCTCCTTCGCTTCGCCCCCTGCGAGTAGCTGTCGTCACACCGCCAAATCTCCTCAGCATGAACCCCGTCCGGATCCAGTTCCGGGCCGCCGCAAGGTCTCATTCCCCCACGCAGCTGTCACTCCTGCGTCTCTTCTGAGAGGAGATCCCGCAGCCTCGTCTCCCGAGCCACCTCCCTCCGCTGTTACGCCAGCGCTCCGGGCCCGGCTCATCTCGGCTGTCACCCCCTCCTCCTCGACGCGCTCCCCGGCTGCTGTGTGCATCCAGAATCCTGACCTGGCGAGCTCCATCCCGGAATCTACATGAGCGGCTCCCCGACGTCCTCCCAGGAGGTCCTCCGTTACCGCCCGGTGGGGAAAGGGAGGAGCAACGTTCATGACAGCAGGCACCATCCAGCCTCCAGAAGACCGGCAAGTCCCATTTCTCTCACACTCACCTTGTGATTTGCTCTGTCAAACTCCTGGAGGTGGAGCTCAGGGTCCGCAGCTCCCCGAACTCCCACCACCTGCTGTAGCTGTAATTATTAATCTTGCATCCTCTGTGTCTCCCTCCGCTGAGCGGTCCCCGGCGCCAGGCCAACGTCGTGGGATGAGGAGGGGGCCTGCGGTTCTGGACAGCCTGGTTCTGGTTCCGCAGCTACGCCGTGGACGGAGGAGGAAAGCAGATTGCTACGTGGGGCCTACGCCGACGACTAAGCGTCCCCGGGTCTCCACGGAGGAGCGGTCCGGTCCAGCGGGACGAGGTTCTCCTGCCACCACGCCGTGTGGGCCATCGGCATGGGCACCGGTGCCGGGGAACTCACGAGTTGTGTATTCCATCATGCCAGCTGCGGAGCCCGACGCAGCTGAGTGGGAGCCTGACGACGACCTCCTGATGCTTGAACCCGGATCTTCGCAGTCCTGGACGGCATCAGAACCCGAGATCAGGCAAGTGCTCTACCTTATCTTTCTCCTTCTCACTTTAGAGCACTTTAGCCTGTCTCTAGGGGAGATGAGCCGGGTGCAGCTGTCCGCTGCGTCCGAGCTTATCTCGCCGGGTTCTGGCGCTGCCGGTGATCCTGATCCCGGTTCTGTTCTCTCTCCTGAGCCTTCTCCCAGGGTCGCCGGCAAGGAGCTGCCATCGCCCGTGGTGCCAGAGGTTCCTGGTTCGAGATCGGAGGTCGGTTCTGGTGCGGCGCTGACCCAATCGGGGTCCGACGTGGGTTTGACAGAAACCAAATCGGGGTCCGACGTGGGTTCAACGGAGGCCCAATCGGGGTCCGACGTGGGTTCGACGGAGGCCCAATCGGGGTCCGACGTGGGTTCGGCACCAGCGGTGTCCAGATCCGGTGAGGGGGCTGCAGATCCCCTGCCATCAGACATCGGACCACCTCGTCATCATTTCTCCCCCAAGCTTCTTCCACTAGGGCCCATTTGGACCTCTCTCCCTTCCCTACGGGCCTGGTGGTTGAGCGATGCGGGTCAGCCGCCGGAGGGTCTGCCGTGCCCATTCGGCTCGTTTGTGCGGCCGCCCGACCCATTAGACTTCCTGTTCGGCGATCTGGTTCGGCCTCCCGAGGAACTGTGTTTCCTGGCCTGGGGTTCGGGTAGGCCGCCGGAACTTTTCCCTTCACCCCTGTTGGCGGTATGGACGCTGGGTGTGGGGAAACCCCCCAAACTGAATTTCCTTTATTGTGCTTGTGTTTTTTGGGTGGGTACAGCTAAGTCCTTGTTACTGCTCCACGTTTAGCGTGATTTTCTTTTTTCTTCTCCCCTCCTGTTTGAGGGATGTCTGTATTGTTTGTTTTCGCCCTTAGGAGTTTTCCCTCTCATTTTGGGGTCTCCGGGGTTGGTTTTCTTTGTATTTGCCTGTACATGGTTGACTTTGGAGTATTGTGGGGGGGGTTTTCTTCCTGTATCTCAGGCTGTTATTACCACAGTTACCCTCTGCCTAAATGTTTTTTTCTTCCACATGTTGTGGTTATGGTGTATTGTGTTTTTTTTTTTTTCTTCCTGTGTCTCAGGCTGTTATTCCCACAGTTATCCTCTGCCTAAATGATTTTTTTTCTTACCCATGTTGTGATCTATGGAGTATTGTGGGTTTTTTTTCCCTGTGTTTCAGGCTGTTATTTCCACAGTTATCCTCTGCCTAAATGTTTTTTTTTTCTCATGTTGTGATTTATGGAGTATTGTGTTTGGGTTTTTTTTTTCCCCCTCGTACTCTGTATTGATTGATTGTTTGCTGATTCTCTCCCTTTTGACCTGCGCCCCATCCACCCACCCTAGGTGTGTGTGTGTGTGTGTGTGTGGGGGGGGGGGGTTGGGTGTTACGGGCCGTTTGTAGTCCGGCCGTGAGGGGAGGGCTGTGTCATATGGGGTGAGACACCGTGCTATCCGGCGCTCAGGCCATACTTCCCCTCTACCCGGCTCTTATTGTGACAGCGTCTCAGCGGGCTCCCAGCTGTCAAACTCTACGAGACGGCTGGAGCCCAATTACCCCTCATCAGCTGAGGCGCTGTTAACCGGTATTTAAGGCAGCAGCTCCGATCATTTGAGGCTGTGACTTCACACATCATTATCCACGTTCTTCTCCAGCATGGGTAAGGCTGGAACCCCTTCGTCTGGTGCCAGCCACCTGCTCATCGTTCTGCATTATATGTGAGTGTTATCCTCGTATTGTTATTTGTGTTTTTGGCCCCACGAGGCCCTGTTCCTTTATTCCCTTTTCCTCATCATAATAAAACATTGCAAACTCACTGGCTCGCCCTCGGCTCTCATTGTATGGCTCGCGAGAGCCATACGTAACACAGTGTTTCCTATGAGATGCTTTAGTTAGCTTAATAAGCCTGAAAAAGTCCATAAAAATGCTGTAAGCTTAGGTCAAATTAGCTTTGATAGAATTTGCACGTTGTATCTGTACCAATGTTGTTCTACCTCTATGTTGTTGTTATGTTATAATAGTATGTTTCTCCTTTTCTACCTCTCTCCCATCACTCCCCAACCAGTTGTGGCAGATAACTGCCCCTCCCTGAGCCTGGTTCTGCCAGAGGTTTCAGTGGTGTGAAAAAGTGTTTGCCCCCTTCCTGATTTCTCATTTTATGTATGTTTGTCACACTTAAATGTTTCAGATCATCAAACAAATTAAAATATTAGTCAAAGATAACACAAGTAAACACAAAATGCACTTTTTAAATGAAGATGTTTATTATTAAAGGTAAAAAAAAAAATCCAAACCTATATGGCCCTGTGTGAAAAAGTGATTGCCCCCTAAACCTAATAACTGGCCGGACCGCCCTTAGCAGCAACAACTGCAGTCAAGCTTTTGCAATAACTGGCAATGAGTCTTTTACAGCGCTGTGGAGGAATTTTGGCCCACTTATCTTTGCAGAACTGTTGTAATTCAGCCACCCTGGAGGTTTTTCGAGCATGAACCGCCTTTTTAAGGTCATGCTATTGCATCTCAACCAGATTCAGGTCAGGACTCTGACTAGGCCACTCCAAAGTCTTCATTGTGTTTTTCTTAAGCCATTCAGAGTTGGACTTGCTGGCGTGTTTTGGATCATTGTCCTGCTGCAGAACCCAAGTGTGCTTCAGCTTGAGGTCACAAACAGATGGCCGGATATTCTCTTTCAGGATTTGTTAGTAGAGAGCAGAATTCATGGTTCCATTTACCACAGCAAGTCTTCCAGGTCCTGAAGCAGCAAAACAGCCCCAGACCATCACTCTATCACCACCATATTTTACTGTTGGCATGATGTTCCTTTTCTGAAATAGTGTGTTACTTTTACGCCAGATGTAATGGGACACACACCTTCCAAAAAGTTCAACTTTTGTCTAGTCAGTCCACAGAGTATTTTCCCAAAAATCTTGGGGATCATTAAGATGTTTTCTGGCAAAACTCAAGACGAGCCGTTATGTTCTTTTTGCTCAGCAGTGGTTTTCGTCTTGGAACTCTGCCATGGAGGTCATTTTTGCCCAGTCTCTTTCTTATGGTGGAGTCATGAACACTGACCTTAGCTGAGGCAAGTGAGGCCTGCAGTTCTTTGGATGTTGTTGTGGGGTCTTTTGTGACCTCTTGGATGAGTCGTCGCTGCGCTCTTGGGTTAATTTTGGTCAGCCGACCACTCCTGGGAAGGGTCACCTCTGTTCCATGTTTTTGTCATTTGTGGATTATGGCTCTCACTGTGGTTTGTTGGGAGTCCCAAAGCTTTAGAAATGACTTTATAACCTTTGCCAGACTGATAGATCTCATTTACTTTGTTTCTCTTTTGTTCCCGAATTTCTTTGCATTGCAGCATGATGTCTAGCTTTTGAGGATCTTTTGGTCTACTTCACTTTATCAGACAGGTCCTAGTTAAGTGATTTCTTGATTGAGAACAGGTGTGGCAGTAATCAGGTCTGGGTGTGGCTAGAGAAACTGAACTCAGCTTTCCAAAGATGTGATAAACCACAGTTAATTTATGGTTTAATGGGGGGGGGGTCACTTTTTCCACACAGGGCCATGTAGGTTTGATTTTTTTTTTTTTTTGCCCTTAATAATAAATACCTTCATTTAAAAAGTGCATTTTGTGTTTACTTGTGTTATCTTTGTCTAATATTTAAATTTGTTTGATGATCTGAAACATTTAAGTGTGACAAACATACAAAAAAAAAAATGAGAAATTAGGAAGGGGGCAAACACTTTTTCACACCACAGTTTCTTCCGATAAGGGAGTTCAATCTACATTTCTACCCTCACTTATGGTCATGAACTTTGGGTAATGACCAAAAGAATGAGATCACGGATACAAGCGGCTGAAATGAGCTTCCTCTGCAGGGCGAGATCAGTTATCTGGAAGAGGCTCAGAGCAGAGCTGCTCCTCCTCATGGACTGTATGCCGGAGATACAGAAGATGGGTGAAGAAAGAAACAGGATAAATTAAGTTGACTCTGTGGAGGAATAAATTTTACAGTTTTTCTCAGCTGTCTCTGTCATGACTATTCAAGTTGAGGCTGGCAATAATTAATCCTACATACAGTGCATCTGGAAAGTATTCACAGCACTTCAATTTTTCCACATGTTGTTGTGTTACAGCCTTATTCCAAAAGGGATTAAATTCATTTGTTTCCCTCAAAATTCTATACACAATACCCCACAATGACAATGTGAAAAAAAGTTTTTTATTGAAATTTTTGCAAATTTATTAAAAATAAAAGACTAAAAATTTGCATGTACAAAAGTATTCACAGCCTTTGCCATGAAGCTCAAAATTGAGCTCAGGTACATCCTTTTTCCTCTGATCATCCTTGAGATGTTTCTACAGCTTAATTGGAGTCCATCTGTGGTAAATTCAGTTGATTGGACATGATTTGGAAAGGCACACACTTGTCTACATAAAGCCCCATAGTTGACGGTGCATGTCAGAGCACAAACCAACATGAAGTCAAAGGAATTGTCTGTAGACCTCAGAGACAGGATTGTCTCCAGGCACAAATCTGGGGAAGGGTACAGAAAAATTTCTGCTGCTTTGAAGGTCCCAATGAGCACAGTGGCCTCCATCATCTGCAGATGGAAGAAGCTTGGAACCACCAGGACTCTTCCTAGAGCTTGTCGGCCATCTAAACTGAGCGATCGGGGGAGAAGGACCTTAGTCAGGGAGGTGACCAAGAACCCAATGGTCACTCTACCAGAGCTCCAGCATTCCACTGTGGAGACAGAACCTTCCAGAAGGACAACCATCTCTGTAGCAATCCACCAATCAAGCCTGTATGGTAGATTGGCACATGGCGGTCCACCTGGAGTTTGCCAAAAGGCACCTGAAGGACTCTCAGACCATGAGAGACAAAATTCTCTGGTCTGATGAGACAAAGATTGAATTCTTAGGTGTGAATGCCAGGCGTCATGTTTGGAGGAAACCAGGCACCACTCATCAGATTCAGGCCAATACCATCCCTACAGTGAAGCATGGTGGTGGCAACATCATGCTGAGGATGTTTTTCAGTGGCAGGAACTGGAAGACTAGTCACGATTGAGGGAAAGATGAATGCAGCAATGTACAGAGACATCCTGGATGAAAACCTGCTCCAGAGCACTCTTGACCTCAGACTGGGGCGATGGTTCATCTTTCAGCAGGACAACCCTAAGCACACAGACAAGATATCAAAGGAGTGGCTTCAGGACAACTCTGAATGTCCTTGAGTTGCCCAGCCAAAGCCCAGACTTGAATCTAATTGAACATCTGTGGAGAGATCTGAAAATGGCTGAGCACCAACGCTTCCCATCCAACCTGATGGAGCTTGAGAGGTGACTTAAAAAGGAATGGGCCAAACTGCCCAAAGATAGGTGTGCCAAGCTTGTGGCATCATATTCAAAAAGACTTGAGGCTGTAACTGCTGCCAAAAGTTCATCAACAAAGTATTGAGCAAAGGCTGTGAATACTTATGTACATGTGATTTCTTAATGTTTTATTTTTAATAAATTTGCAAAAATCTAAAAAAAAAATGTTTTTCACATCGTCATTACGGGGTATTGTGTGTAGAATTTTGAGGGAAAAAATGAATTTAATGCATTTTGGAATAAGGCTGTAACATAACAAAATGTGGAAAAAGTGAAGTGCTGTAAATACTTTCCGGATGCACTGTATGCTGTTGTGGAGTGTGTGTTTGTGTGGAGAGAGAGAGAGAGAGAGAGAGAGAGAGAGAGAGAGAGAGAGAGAGAGAGAGATTGATTTTGATTTTTAAAGGATCTTTAATAAACACACTTGTCCATCAGTCAATACAATTTCTATATCATGCTATGTTACACAGAAAATTAATCCCCCAAAAAACGCCCCAAAAAAAGCTGTCCATCATGAACTGAACAGAGGACATTCTCCAGGGACCAGAGGGTCCTGAAACCTTCCACATCCCCATTCCCCATAAAAAACTGAAAGTCCAGCCTGATTCTGGCTTTAAGTAGCCTCACAAATAAAATTTTGACATCAACATCATTCTCAACATTTTCAAGTTTTCTTCTCCGGCTTACATAGATAGCCAACTTTGCCTGTCCTAAAACAAAGTTCAGTAGTTGACACTTCTGCTTAAAACGACGATTGTACATAAAACCACAAATGAAAGCCTGCTTAGAGAAAACTTCCTTAAAAGTATGAAAAAGTTTTGTGAGAAGTTCAAAGAGGCCACTCAGGTGCTGACATTCAATAAAACAATGAAAAACAGTCTCCCTAGAGGAACAAAAAACACACTGATCACTGACACTGCTGTTAATCACAGAAACAAAAGCATTGACAGCTATAATACCATGCAGGACCCTCCACTGTAAGTCTCCATGCCTCTTAGGGAGAGGGGCTTTGTAAAGAGCCCTCCAGGCAGGCCGATGCCCTTTTCCTAGTTTAAAATAGGCTCTCCAAGGAGTGTCCACACAGGTGTTCAATCGGTCCTTGTTGAGTGCCATCACCACCAGTCTGTAGAGTGCCTTACCACTGGCTCCTCCAAAGTCCACACCAGTGGGAGCACAGAATGCCAGTAAGGAGCAAGGAGCGACGTCAAAGTCCATATAGAGCGTGAGAGAGGGAAAGGGGTCAGTGCTTTCTGGCTGCAGCGTGCCATTGCTAAAGTCCAAGAGTAGGGAGTGCTCAAGTCCATGAAGCTCCTGTTTCCAGTGTGCAAGAAGACCATCGATGAAACGATTCGACCTGACACCAAGATGAGCTGCTAAAGCTGAGGCGTTGTTGAGGCCAGGACCAGCCAGTTCCACCACTTGCTTCAGAGTGAGAATGTTCCTGGAACACAGCCTATCAAGGAAGGTCCTTCCAACTCCCGGCAGGACACCAAGGCGACCACCAAAAACCAGCGGCTCCCTCAACAACCAGTAGAGGGAATCGCATGGCCCTCTTTGTTTTTTAAAAAGAGTCCACACTGAAAAGAGACTGCGGTAAAAACTGGGTAAAGACAGTGCATTAGAGTTCTTAAAATCCATTAAAAACACAGGGAGGTCTAGCCCAAGCCCAAGGACTCTCTGTAAAATAACACAGGCCAAAGGCCTCCATACCAGGTCCTGGGGGCCCGTCAGCAGTCTCTGTATGAAAGTCAGTCTAAAAGCAGCACCTCTACTAGCTAAATGAATCACTCCTTGCCCCCCCCCCTCCTCTTTGGGAAGAAATAACAGGGCTTGAGGAACCCAGTAGAGTCCACCCCCCCAAAAAAAGTCCACCAAAACAGACTGAATTTTGGACAACAAACCAGCAGGGGGGTCCATGCACATGAGGCGGTGCCACAGGGATGAGGAAACAAGATTATTTAAAATGAGCACTCTTCCTCTAAAAGATATTCTTGGCATTAGCCACTTCCACTTGTTTAGTCTCCCGTTAATCTTCTCTATGACCCCATCCCAATTTTTTTGCTCAAACTGCTGATTTCCAATAAAGACACCAAGATACTTAAAACCTCCTTTTTTCCAAATCAACCCACCCGGCAGCGTAAGCTGATTTTCTAGTTTCTCCCCCACCATCAGAGCCTCGCTTTTTCCCCAGTTTATCTTTGCAGAGGAAAGCTGGCCAAAAAGATTGACACTCCAAACCAGAACGTCAATGTCACTCTGCTTGTTTAGCAGAATGACTACATCATCTGCATAGGCCGACAGCTTGAACGTGGTGTCACAGCCAGGAAAAGTAACTCCTGATAGATCCCTTCTCAGGCAGTGAAGCAAAGGCTCTATGGCGAGGGAGTACAGCATCCCTGAGAGAGGGCAGCCCTGCCGAACCCCCCTCTGGACTTTTAAAGGGGCAGACAGGCCCCCATTTATCTTCAGCACACTCTCAATGTCACTGTACAAGACCCGTATCCTGGCTATGAAGCCTGGGCTGAACCCAAAAGCTGTCAAAACTGTCCATAAATATTGGTGTTCAACCCGATCAAACGCCTTTTCCTGGTCAATTGAAATCAAACCAGTTTCTACCGCCAATGAACCAGAGACTGTCACCATGGGGTGAGACGCCGGCTCGGCGCTCAGCCCATGCTCCTTTTATCCCTGCCTCTCATTGGGCAGTGCCTCAGCTGGTTCCCAGCTGTCAGTGTCACGGGACGGCTGGGGCCAATTAATCCTCATCAGCTGGGGCGCTGTTAATGAGTATAAAGAGGAGCAGCTTCGATCATTCGGGGCTGCGACATAAGCACTGCTAGGCTGAAGCCCCTTCGTCTGGTGTCAGCCTTAACTCCCCTTGCAGCATTCCGGTGTTTGTATCCCGCTGTGAGTATGCACGTCTTGTTACCCCCATGTCCGGTACGAGCTACCTACCCCTGCGCTGTGCAGCCTGAGAATGTACGTCTGTATGAGTGTCTGTGCTCTCCTCATCCCTTATCCCTTACCCAGAATAAAACATCTCGACTCACTGGCTTGTCCCTGGCTCTGATTGCCTGGCTCCCTAGAGCCGGATATGACAGTATGTCGCAGCCAGAAGAGTTGCCGGCGGCCGTGAGTCGCTGTGGAAATGTACCTTTCTGTCCGGGTGTCAGCGCTGCTAGCATGCCGTTTCCCAGGAGTCACTTCCGGCGCCAGGGCGACGAGCTGAGGTCCATCTCGGAGGCTGTCGACGGGACGTTCTTCACCCTGCACGACGCCTCCAACGCGAGACGCTGGCATCCGGGCCGTGCTGAGGAACTCCTGGACTGTCACCCTCACTCTCTGTACCATCTGGAGGACAGTGCCAGGATAGACGCTGCAGGTACACAGCGAGAGAAGCTCCACGGGGTGGATGGAAATCCCGGCAGGGAGTCGAAGTGGGCGACGTCTTTCCCCGCTTCGGAGTCCCGTTCCTGCCGCCATTCCAGTCCGGGAGTTCGCGCCAACCAGAGGACTTCCCCCGACCTGCGCCACGTCACTCGGGATTCCCTTCAAGGAGCCGCAGCTGACAGCAGTTATGTCCGGGGTCGAGTGGCTGTCGCGAGCTCTACTGTGTTCCCTGTCACCACCTTCAGGCATGTGGCGGCGGCAGTGAGATTGATGGTGAGGACTTCAGGGCTACGAAGCTTTCCCGTGCTCGACGCCTTCCTCGTCTCGATCTCCGATCTGGAGCGGCGAATCCTGGGTTTCCCCCTCGCTTCGTCCCCTGGGAGTAGTCGTCATCACATCGCCGAGTCACCTCTGCACGAACCTCGTCCGGATCCAGTTCTGGGTCATCGTCAGGACCGTTCCTCCCACGCAGCTGTCATCCCTTCGCCTCGTCAGTGTGGAGATTCTACAGCCTCGTCCCCTGAGCCTCGTTCCCCCGCTGTCATTCCTGGACATTCGGGCTGGCTCACCCCGGCTGTTTCCCCCTCCTCCTCGACGCGCTTCCTGACCGCTGTGTGTGCCTGGAATCCCGGCCTGGTGAGCTCTCTGCTGGAGACAACGCGAGCGATCCTCAGACGAATTCCCGGGGGGTCCTCCGTTATCGCCGGGCGGGGAGAGGAAGAAGCAGATTCCACTACAGCAGGCGATACTCAACCTCCAGGGGGCAGGCAAGTCATTGTGTTTTCACACCTGCTTAATGATTTGCTCTGTCACATCCCTGGAGGAGAAGTTCAGGGTTCGCAGCTCCCTGAACTCTCCCCACCTGCTGTAACCTGTATGCCTAATCCCGCATCCTCTGTGTCTCTCTCCGCCGAGCGGTCCCCGGCTCCGGGTCAACGTGGTGGGATATGGAGAGGGCCTGTGGTTCCGCTGCTACATTGCGGACGGAGGAGGGGGACTGACTGCTGCGTGGAGTCTACGCTGACGACTGAGCGTCCCTGGGTCTCCACGGAGGAGCGGTTCGGTCCAGCGGGACGAGATTCTTCTGGCTTCACGCCGAGTGGATCGTCGGCGGGGTTACCGGAGGAATCTCAAGCTGCGCTGACCATCGTGCTGGCTGCGGGGCCCGACGCGGCTAGATGGGAGCCTGACGACGACCTCCTGACGACGGATCCTGGATCTTCGCAGTCCTGGACGGCGTCAGAACCCGAGATCAGGCGAGTGCTCTCCTTTCTTTTCTTTCTTTTTATCTTTGAGCACTTCAGCCTATCTCCAGGGGAGACGAGCAGGGTGCAGCCGCCCGCTGCGTCTGAGCTCGTCTCGCCGGGTTCTGGCGCTGCCGGTGATCCTGATCCCGGTTCTGTTTTCTCTTCTGAGCCTTCTTCCAGGGTCACCGGCGAGGAGTTGCTGTTCCTCGTGGTGCTGGAGGGTCCGGGTTCAACGTTGGAGGTCGGTTCTGGTGCAGTGTCCAACGTGGGTTCGCCCGAGACCCAATCGGGGTCCAACGTGGGTTCGCCTGAGGCCCGATCGGGGTCCGACGTGGGTGCTGCCCCAGTGTTGTCCAGGTCTGGTGAGGAGGTGGCCGTTTCCCTGAGGCCCGCCGCCCTCGTCATCGGCTCTCCCCTGAGCCTCTTCCACCGGGATCTGCTCTGACCCTTCGTCCGTCTCAACGGTCCTGGTGGTTGAGTGATGCGGGTCGACGACCCGACCCGCAAAACTTTCGGTTCGGCGATCTGGTTTCCCCCCACTGGTCTGTGTTTGCCTTTGGGCGGCCTGGTTCGGCAGCCGTTGGACTGGATTCCTGGGATCTGGGCCCAGAGTTCGCCGTCCGAACATTTCTCTTCCCCGGGTTGCCAACTGGACAATGGGCGGGGAGATTACCAGAACAATTCCGGCCGTTTTGGACTCTGCCTGCCGTCTCCTCGGGTGTCCTTTACTACTTTTATTATTATTGAGGTCACTCGGGTGTAGTTTCTTTGTCCATTAGGGGAATATATTGTAGCGAACTCAATATGAGCACCCTACTTGGCTTGCCAAGTGGGTTGACCCTATTGGCGACACAAGGTAGAGTGCGGGACTCCGGAGCGGGAGGCGTGAGTTCAAATCTCCCGGTGGGACGTCGCCATGTCGAGCAGCACGTTACATTGGTGTCAGAAGTGGGATCTCCTGTCCAAAGCAGTAATGGGGCGCTGACATCGGGACGATGTCGAGAACCAGAGGGGAGTAGTGTAGCGAACTCAATATGAGCACCCTACTTGGCTTGCCAAGTGGGTTGACCCTATTGGCGACACAGGTAGGGTGCGGGACTCCGGAGCGGGAGGCGTGAGTTCAAATCTCCCGGTGGGACGTCGCCATGTCGAGCAGCACGTTACAATATGTTTTTGTGCTGTGTGTTGTTTTTTTTATTAACCATACTCAGCATTTTTATCGTATTGTTATCCTGTTACCCTGTCACCTTTTTTTCCTCTTGGTGACTCACCTTATGTATCGCGCTGTGTATTGCATTTTCTTATCTTTACTCAGCGTTTTCATTCATCCTTACCTTAGCCTTGGCCTCATCGGTGCATCATGGAGTATGCGTGTGGTTTCCTGTTCAACCATACTCTGTGATCACCCCATTCTGTCTTATTATCCTCGTGGGGGGCCTTCCCTGGCCCCGACTTTAACATTGACTGTGTTTGTTATTGTTTGAAGTAATGTGTTTCATTCCCACTTAACCGTACTTCATTATTACCCATTTGTCCTTGTCACCTCTGTTTCTTTAGGTGATCTTTTATATATTCAGTGCTGTGTGTTTTGTTTTCTTTAGTATCCATGCACAGCGTTTTTCATCATTTTTTGTCTTGGTGCATTATGGAGTAGTGTGTTTTGTTCCCCTTAACTATACTCTGTGATTGCTTTATTCATTCCTGCCACCTTTTTGGTGGGTTTTTGGTTTTCTTTTTTTTTGCCCCGATCTATACATTATTTGTATGCTGTCTGTAGTCATATTTGGTATTTTCCCTACCTGTGTCCTAACTCAGTTTTCTCCCTAACTGTGCTCTGGGTTAATCCTTTTCCCTGTGTTGTAGGGTATTGTATTTGGGGGTTTTTTTTCTCTGCCCTGCTGCCCTACATTGGTCTATTGTTTTTTTTTGTCCTTCCCTTTGCATCTTCTCCTCCGGTCCTGCCTCCCTTCCGCCCGCCCTAGGTGGGGAGGGGGGGGGGGGGCTGGGATGTTCCTGGTCGTTCGGGAGCCCGACCGTGAGGGGGAGGCTCTGTCACCATGGGGTGAGACGCCGGCTCGGCGCTCAGCCCATGCTCCTTTTATCCCTGCCTCTCATTGGGCAGTGCCTCAGCTGGTTCCCAGCTGTCAGTGTCACGGGACGGCTGGGGCCAATTAATCCTCATCAGCTGGGGCGCTGTTAATGAGTATAAAGAGGAGCAGCTTCGATCATTCGGGGCTGCGACATAAGCACTGCTAGGCTGAAGCCCCTTCGTCTGGTGTCAGCCTTAACTCCCCTTGCAGCATTCCGGTGTTTGTATCCCGCTGTGAGTATGCACGTCTTGTTACCCCCATGTCCGGTACGAGCTACCTACCCCTGCGCTGTGCAGCCTGAGAATGTACGTCTGTATGAGTGTCTGTGCTCTCCTCATCCCTTATCCCTTACCCAGAATAAAACATCTCGACTCACTGGCTTGTCCCTGGCTCCGATTGCCTGGCTCCCTAGAGCCGGATATGACAGAGACCTCCAAAATATCCCGAATTAAAGTGACGTTGTCACTAATCAGCCTGCCAGGCACACAGTAAGTCTGGTCTACATGAATGAGCTCGCTCATCACCTTTCTCAGTCTTCGGGCCAGAGCTTTTGAGAGAATCTTGTAGTCTGTGCAGAGCAGAGAGACTGGCCTCCAGTTCTTTAGGCTCTGGAGGTCCCCCTTTTTCGGCAACAGTGTGATGATGGCCCTCCTGCAGGTCGTGGGTAGGGTCCCCCTTTCCAAGCTATCTTGGAGAACCTCCAGCAGGTCTGGACCAAGCAGGGGCCAGAATTCCTTAAAAAAGTCCACAGAGAGACCATCTATGCCTGGTGATTTTCCATTCTGGAGGCTCATTAGCGCCGTATGCAGCTCAGACAGAGACAGTGGAGCATCCAAGCCGGCAACAAGGTCCTCTGAGAGCACTGGAAGACCATCAAGGAAAACCTGGCCCAGTGACGTGTCCTCCCTCCACTCTGCTCTAAACAATTCACTGTAAAAGCTAGCAGCGTGTTTCCTGATCTCTGCTGCTGTGGAGATTGTTCTCCCATCATCGCCCAACAAGGAGTGAATGAGCTTTCTCTGTCCATTTTTCCCCTCCAGTCCAAAAAAGTACTGGGAGGGCGAGTCCATCAGAGCTACATCCATGTAGCGTGAGCGGACCAGAGCACCCTGTGCGGTGACCCCTAGCAAGCTAGCCAAGGCTGACCTTTTTGACTTAAGAGCCTCTAAGTGCTCCTGTTTTCCGGTAGAACTGAGTAACTCCTCTAGCTCTACCACCTCAGTCTCCAGAACTTTCAAGGATTGGGTCAAGCTACGAGTGACATTTTGAGTGTACTGTTGGCAGAGTTGTTTTATCTGGGCCTTACCAAAATCCCACCACAATTGGAGAGAACTAAAAGAGGGTTTTTGTTCCCTGTGTGACTTCCAAACATCATGAAAAACCTCTTTAAAAAACACATCATTTAAAAGTGTATTGTTAAAATGCCAAAAAGCACTCTTACACTTTACATTTTCAATAAACACAGAACAAAACAGCAGGCAGTTATCAGTGAAACCAACAGGACAGATACAACTATTTTTAAAAACACTCATTTGATGTTTAAAACCATAAAAACGGTCTAACCTAGCCATAGATAAAAGGTTATCTTTGACATGGCTCCAGGTGTACTGCCTCTGGTCCCCATGATGTAATCTCCACACATCGGCCATTTCATGTGTTTTCACCAGTTCTCTCAGCCTATTGGCAGAAGCAGGGTGAGGCTCCTGATGGTTCCTGTCTAGTCTGTGGTTTAATGTACAGTTAAAATCACCCCCCAGAAATAAAAAAAACTATTTGGATCACAGGACTTAACCGTATCCGAAAGCACGTCAAAGACCCTGATCCTCTCTGCTCTCTGTGTTGGCACATACACGTTTATAAAAACGAAGTTCACGTTTTCAAACTGTACCTTTAATAAGAGGAAATGACCTCTCACCACCTCTTCTACCTCATAAGAGACAGGCACACAACCCCTAGAGAAAAGTACAGCCACCCCCCCCCCCCCCACTGCTACTGGATTTGTGGCTCAAAAAAATGCAGCCATCCCACTCTTTTCTCCAATGGCTCTCAATGTCCACAGTGCTGTGAGTCTCCTGGACCATCAGCACGTCAAGTTTCTTTAAATTAAAAAGCTTGTATAAAGAGGCCCTTTTTACATCATCCCTGGCCCCATTAATATTGAGAGTGCCAATTCTAAGGTGGGGCATTAAAAAGGATAAAAATAGGGTACAGTAAAAAAACACACACATAGCATAAAAGGGAAGAAACAAACTAAGAGTCAACATGACTGTTAGTAATTTGCAATTTCAGTTTAGCAACCAGTTTCTTTAAACGATAAATTTCCTGATCAGTGAAAGTCTCATTCCCATCATTCAGTTTCATAAATTTGCGAGCTGATGCCACGAATAACTCCAGATCTGGAAAGTAATTTTCCACTTTCACAGCTCTGCTCCCCTTAGTCACCTGGAGAAATTGCCTAATTTTAGTAAAACAATAGGAGCTTTGCTCCTCCTGCGTCTGCGTCTGCATCAGTTCAGACTCATCTCCACTTTCGTCAGAAGCGCTCTCATTCAGTAAATCTAAATTCCCAACCCTACTAGATTTAGCAGAGCTCTGCAAGTTTTCCGCACTTTTCCTTTTTTGTGCAGCTTTAAAAGGATCCTCTTCAACAAAACTACATTCCTGCATTTCTTCATGAAACGCAACGTTTGTCATGCAGTGTTTGCTCTGTGTGTCCGCTACAGCCTCAAACCGCTCCTCCCCCGCCTGCAAAGTCTGTTCATTCACGTTCCTTCGTTTAACTGCACTTTTACTTACACCCTCCACCTGTTTACCCCGGGCGACAGGCTCGTCACAATGATCAGAGCTGCCGCCAGACAGAAATTCCCCACCATCACTGTTTGGGGGGACAACTACCGCGCCCGCCGCGGCCACCCCAGCAGAGGCGGCCGCGGCCACCCCAGCACAAGCGGACGCGGACGCGGACGCCCCCGCAGAAGTAGAAGCGGACGCGGATGCGGACGCGGCCACAGTCGCGGCCGCGACCGCCCCAGCAGAAGCAGGCGCCGCAGCGGCATCCGCCGCACCACATGTAGCGCTACCCTCCGGACCACCAGAAACAGCGGCGTCACCTTTCTTACCGCCAGTGCTCTTTGTGTTCGCCTTTTCAGGACATGACCTAATAAGATGGCCTTCTGCGCCACACGCAAAACACTTCATGGTTTCAGATGTTGCAAACACCAAGTAGCTAAAGCCGACAATCCTGAAATTAAAAGATGCGTTCAGTTCAGCAGAGCTGTCTTTCAACACCATGAAACACTGCCTCCTATGACATACAACATGCTTCAGCAGGGGTGATTTACTACCCAGAGAGACCATTCTGATAGGGGACACAACCTGGCCAAAACGGGACAACTCTCTAATCAGCTGATCATTTTTAACGAAAGGAGGAGCGTTTGAGATGGTGATCCTCCTAGACGGATTCGCCAGCGGTAAAACGGGAGTAAAAGTGTCACCTATGACCACTCCCTGTGCCACCACCTGATCAGCTTTCTCAGTCGAATCCAGAAAGATCACAATTGCGCTGTTCATCCTCGATGCTGATTTTATGCTGCCATGCCCAACCACCTGTCCTACAGCGAGGCTGGCCTCCTCCACAGAACAGGGAACTGTCGGGAGGATTCTCACACCATGACGCCGGGTTAAGCGCTCAAACTCCACACCACCATCAATCACCGGCATGATGCCGGCCGGGAAAAACCGGCAGCAGAAGCTACCGTTCCCCAACACACTCACTCCAACACTCACACCCCAGCACACACACACTCAACCCACTATATTAAACACACACACCTCAAACACGTACAAGATAGAGAAAAAGTTAGAAAATACAAAGTTTAAAGTACTCACTCGACACCACTCCACACCCCTGCTCCCACAAACGCCCACGCATGCGCACGAGAGAGAGAGAGAGAGAGAGAGAGAGAGAGTGTTGGTGTGGGTATGTGTGTGTGTGGGTGTGTGTGAGTGTGTGTGTGAGAGAGAAAGAGTATATATTTGGTGTACAGGTACTGTAAGCCTCACAAGATGTTGTGGTGTTGGCCGTGGTGCTGAAACTGGATGGAGGAGTCATCACTTGCTTTTGTTTCTTGTCAATAGAAAATTTGGCCCGAGTTGCTGATTTTCCCCACTGTACAATTCTGGCTGAAGGCAAAAGACAGAAGTAACAAGATGCTGAAAACTGTTAACAGCTCTCCTCCTGCTGATTTTGGGTGAACATATTACTCTGATTAATGCATCTATATAAATTTTGCTCTGGTTTTGAAAACAGCGTTGTTTCAATCGTTTCAGCAAATTTAGCACTTAAGCAGCCCAAATTATTTTTTTTTCTTTTTGTGTGTTTTTCTTGCTGTGTAGCCATTTTTGTATTGGTGTTTGGTGCAATTTTACTTCTGTTAAGGAGGTAATGATTTTGCTGGTATTGGTTTATTTTGCAGGGCAGCGCGGTGGTGGAGTGGTTAGCACTGCGGCAGTACAGCAACTCCCTCTTGGCCCGGGGATCAGGGGTTCAATCCCAGCCCCCGATCAACAGAGATCTGTGTGGAGTTTGCATGTTCTCCCCGTGTCTGCGTGGGTTTACTCCAGGATTTCTTCGGTTTCCTCCCACATGCCAAAAACATGCAAGTTAGGTTAATTGGCATCAAACTGGGGATTCTAAATTGTCCTTAGGTATGACTGTGAGAGTGAATGGTTGTCTGTCTCTCTGTGTTGGTCCTGCGATGGACTGGCGATCTGTCCAGGGTGTGCCCTGCCTCTTGCCCAAAGATGCTGGGACAGGCTCCAGCCCCCCCACGACCCGAAAAGGATGAAGCGGAAGAAGAAGATGGATGGATGGTTTATTTGCCTGTCTATCTGTCTGTCTCTTAGCAACATTACTCAAAACATTATGAATGGATTCTGATGAAATTTTCAGGAAAGGTGTAATTGCACGAGGAACAGATTAGATTTTGGTGATGATCTGAGAGTGCATACCTCCACCAAGGGCTTTGTTTGTATATGTGCAGCAGGATTACACAAAAACCACTGGATGGATTTGGATGAAATTTTCACCAGAAGTGGTTCTGGGGCTAGAGAGGAAGCCATTACATTTTGGTGATGATCCAAGAATGCCTACCTCTGCCAAGGCTCTTATTTTCTCACACTGTGTTGAATTAAATTAAATCACCCTTTATTGTCATTCAAACATACAACCAATCATGTACAGTAGAACGAAATTGTGTTTTTCCTATCTACAGTGTTAATCACACACACCCCATATGTAGAATCAGAGGGCCGCTGCCATGCAAGGCGCCGCCACAGAGTTCCCTCCTCCATTCCATTATTGCTGAGCACCAAGCTGGACGGCAGGAAGTTCCACTTTTATATGGTCTTCGGCATGACCCGGCCGGGATTTGAACCCCTGCCTCCCGGGTGTGGGGCGGATGCTCTACCAACTGAGCCACCACTCCGGTATTAGCAACAATACTCCAAAATTAATGCACAGACTTTGATGCAATTTTCACCAGAAGTGGCTCTAGGGATCCAATTTTCTCATGAGAGATGGAAGGAGCCTTGGTGGAGGTATGCACTCTCTGAGTGCTTTTCTAGTTATTTTTTGGGGAGGCGGGGGTTAGGTTCCAGTACCTTTAGCTCCTCCACTGAGCTGTAGGAATGTCAGCCTCTCTGGACCTCTGACTTTACAAATTACACTCCATATATAATTTCTTATCTACTCACACAGCTTCAGATCAAAACATTCCACTATTTTTAAAAGTATTCTTTACTGTGTTTTACTGGTCTTGTTTGAATGCTGCTGCTATGATTTCTTGTGGTACCTGGACATAAGGTTTCAGAAAATGATCAAAAATATGGACAGAATGAATGCAGCATATGGATAAAAGGCCCAGTCTGTCTCTGTGTCGAACATAAACCATGAAAGAGCCTTTAGAGCTGGCAAAGATCTAACGCCACAATTTATTATCCTTTTGCATAGCAAACCCAAGATCTCAGCATGAAAATCAACACATTTAATTTTTTAGAGCCTGACACTGTCTTACACACTAAGCTAAATTCTAAAGCAAAGTCTTGCTTGTAGTTATTTTGGAGTAAAACCTTTGTAATTTTCATATATTTCAGTTTAGGTACCCAGACACATCAAATTTTGCTGATCACAGGCAGCTTACTCCTCTGTCCTGTGTATGTATCAGTAAATGACAATAAAGCTGTGCACTTATCTGAAAGCAATGCAGTTCTTATCCCAGTATATCAGAGTATCAATAATTATGCACTGAGTTTTAAATTAACAGCCTACCCATTTTGGCATCTTCCCTCCATGCGGGTCATGGTGATGGAATTGTAGAACGAGGACAGTAACCACAACAGACAAGCCAACGATCATCATGGTACTAGCAAAGTACTGAGCTGAAAAGGAAAGAACAAACATCATTAAGAGTCAAATCACATCAGATCTACAGTGGTAAATTAGGAAATAACTTTTTTAAAATAATCACCCTGTCTTCATTTAGAATAGAATTTTACAATGTCTCGTCCCAGCTGTCATAAATAACTTTTAGGCGGTTTGTCATTCAGTGAGAAATTTGTGCTTGTCAACAAATTTAAGGCGATAACACCCGAGGGGTTGGTAGGAGGATGACTAACAGTCTGCTTCCCATTCCACCGTCCAACTAAAGTGCATACTCAGGCTCTTTATTAGCATGTAGGAAGGGCACTAGCCTGTCCCCACACATTCTGATCTAGCTGTGATGTCAGTGACTATACCAAAAGTCCATCCTATCTTATTATTTTTTATGCATTTCCAAGTCAAACCATGATGTGAGGCAGATGAAAACCTGTCGGACTAAATGTGGGAATTTTATACTGACTTTAATCTATTAGTTCTGGTTCGTCTGTGTTGGGTTCGTACGTCCACTCCAATCCACTCCACAAAGGCAAGTTTGCTAATGACTCGGTTTGACATCCCTGAGCTTCCAGATGATGCAGGGCAGCATCTCCTCCCTCCCCTCATCATAGCCTGCTTGCCCTGTCGTTTCTGGTCTTCCTCAGCGTGGCCTTACACAGTACAGCTCTATTTATCTCCTACACCCAGTGTAATCTTCACATTTTCCCAAAGCATGCAAGCGCCCACCCCACAGTCCCCCTCCCCCAGTCTCAACATATCAGCCCATCTGTGCTGAGAGAATTTTCTGCTGCAGACTGCCCCGTGGTGTGAATATGAGGCATAAATATCTATCCTGATGCCACAACCTACCACAGCCAACTGTCTACTGGGTATTTCTTGGGATCTGTTAGCTCTTTGCAGATATCTCTATGTATGACAGCGATTAAGGAAACAACTCTCCCCGACTGTCCCCACACATTCTCATCTAGCTGTGATGTCAGTGACTATACCAAAAGTCCATCCTATCCTATTATTTTTTATGCATTTCCAAGTCAAACCATGATGTGAGGCAGATGAAAACCTGTCGGAGGAGCCTTGTGTCAAACATGTGCCGACATATACAGTCATGTGAAAAAATTAGGACACCCTGTATAAGCCTGTGTGTTTTTTAAAATATCTGGACATATGGATAATTAATATCAATGTTAAAAATACTAGGAGATTCATGTAATACAACTAAACAATTAAAATGAATTAAAGACTTTTTTTTCAAATTTCCTGTAAAATATAATTCTAAACAAATAGTGAGGAATAAATTAGGACACCCCCACATTCATTCCCACTTAAAATGGCTAAAATAAATGTTAAAAAATGCAAATAAAAACAAAAACGAGGTGAGACATAGATATGTGAACATTTCGGCGGGGGCCCTGATGGCATCTCCACCAGGATCCGGAGGACCTGTGCCAGCCAGCTAGCTCTGGTACTGAAACACCTGTACATCCTGAACCTGAGTCTGGACAGAGTACCGGTGATGTGGAAGACATCCTGCCTGATACTTGTCCCCAAGAGGTCATCTCCATCAGACCTGAATGGCTATCGACCAGTTGCCCTCACCTCTCATGTGATGAAGGTCCTGGAGAGACTGGTCTTAGCCCACCTGAGGCCACAGGTGAAGACGTAGCTGGACCCTCTGCAGTTTGCATATCAGCCCCATTTAGGAGTTGAAGATGCTGTCATCTATCTGCTGCAATGAGCCCATCTGCACCTGCATGGCGGAGGAGACACTGTGAGATTTTGATTTCTCCAGTGCCTTTAACACCATCCAGCCACTGCTGCTGGGTGAGAAGCTGCGAGTGATGGGGGTCGACAGCTCTGTGATCTCCTGGATTACTGACCACCTGACGGTCAGGCCACAGTTTGTCCGGCTGGGCAGTGTCTTGTCTGACGTGGTGGTTAGTGATACGGGAGCGCCACAGGGGACTGTGCTCTCTCCTTTTCTCTTCACCTTATACACCACTGACTTTCAGTACAACACTGAGTCATGCCACCTGCAGAAATTCTCTGATGACTCAGCTGTTGTGTGGTGTATAAGAGGGGGAGAGGAGGGGGAGTACAGGGCACTGGTAGACAGATTTATGGAGTGGACAGAGCAGAATCACCTGAGGCTGAATGTCAGCAAGACCAGAGAGATGGTGATTGACTTCAGGAAGACGAGGACACCTTCTCAGCCATTGCAGATTAGGGGGAAGATGTAGGTGTGGTTGAGGACTACAAATATCTGGGTGTCAGGATCAGCAACGGGCTGGACTGGAGATCCAACACTGATGCTGCGCACAAGAAGGGGATTAGCAGACTCTACTTCCTGAGGAAGCTGAGATCCTTCAACATGTGCAGCAGGATGCTGGAGCTTTTCTACAAGACCACTGTTGCCAGCGTCATCTTCTTTGCTGTTGTCTGTTGGGGTAGCAGTATCAGGGCCAGAGACACCAACAGACTTGACAAGATTATCAAGAGGGCTGGCTCTGTAATTGGCCTCAGGCCGGAGACCTCTGAGACAGTGGTGGAGAGGAGAACAGTAAATATACTGCGATCACGGCCAGGTACAGGAAATCTTTCCTGCTGCATGCCATTTCACTGTACAATAACTCATTACTGATGTTGTATTCTGATCATAACTATGCTGCCATACTGCACCTTGCAGTCTAACTGGAACCTCACATTTCACTCTGCTCCTGATAGTCCTATATTGTGCAGCCACATATTCATGTGTTTATACAGGTCACTATACTGTATATTCAACTATGATGTATGTAGATTTTTGTAGTATTAGTTTTACTTTCCATGGGTAATCCCTTTGTCTGTCATGCGTGTGTTTCTGCCATTTGTCTACTATCATGCTGCTGTTACACTGTAATTTCCCAGTTTGGGAGCAGTAAAGTACATCCATCCATCCATCCATCCATCCATCTACAAAATTGTTGGTACCCCTCTGTTGATGAAAGAAAAACCCACAAGGGTCACAGAAATAACTTGAATCTGACAAAAGTTGTAATAAATAAAAACTCTATGAAAATTAACCAATGAAAATCAGACAATGCTTTTGAATTGTGGTTCAACAGAATTATTTTAAAAAACAAACTCATGAAACAGGCCTGGACAAAAATGATGGTACCCCTAGAAAAGATTGAAAATAATGTGACCATAGGGACATGTTCATCCAAGATGTGTCCTCTAATTAACATCACAGGTGTCTACAAACTTGTAATTAGTCAGTCAGCCTATTTAAAGGGTGACAAGTAGTCACTGTGCTGTTTGGTGACATGGTGTGTACCACACTAAACATGGACCAGAGGAAGCAAAGGAGAGAGTTGTCTCAGGAGATTAGAAAGAAAATTATAGACAAGGATGTTAAAGGTATAGGCTATAAGACCATCTCCAAGCAGCTTGATGTTCCTGTGACTACAGTTGCACATATTATTCAGAAATTTAAGATCCACAGGACTGTAGCCAACCTCCCTGGAGGTGGCTGCAGGAGGAAACTTGATGAAAAATGGAAGAGAGGGATAATACGAATGGTAACAAAAGAGCCAAGAACAACTTCTAAACACATTCAAGGTGAAGTCCAAGGTCAAGGTACATCAGTGTCAGATCGCACCATCCGTCGTTGTTTGAGCCCAAGTGGACTTCATGGGAGATGACCAAGGAGGACACCACTGTTGAAAACAAACCATAAAAAAGCCAGACTGGAATTTTCCAAACTGCATGTTGACAAGCCACAAAGCTTCTGGGAGAATGTCCTATGGACAGATGAGACAAAACTGGAACTTTTTGGCAAGGCACATCAGCGCTATGTTTACAGACGCAAAAATGAAGCATACCAAGAAAAGAACACTGTCCCTACTGTGAAACATGGAGGAGGTTCTGTTATGTTCTGGGGCTGCTTTGCTGCATCAGGCACAGGGTGTCTTGAATCTGTGCAGGGTACAATGAAATTTCAAGACTATCAAGGCATTCTAGAGAGAAATGTGCTGCCCAGTGTCAGACAGCTTGGTCTCAGTCGCAGGTCATGGGTCTTGCAACAGGATAATGACCCAAAACACACAGCTAAAAATACCCAAGAATGGCTAAGAGCCAAACATTGGACTATTCTAAAGTGGCCTTCTATGAGCCCTGATCTAAATCCTATTGAACATCTGTGGAAGGAGCTGAAACATGCCGTCTGGAGAAGGCACCCTTCAAACCTGAGACAACTTGGAACAGTTTGCTCATGAGGAGTGGGCCAAAATACCTGCTGAGAGGTGCAGACGTCTCACTGACAGTTACAGAAATAATTTGATTGCAGTGATTGCCTCAAAAGGCTGTGCAACAAAATATTAAGTTAAGGGTACCATCATTTTTGTCAAGGCCTGTTTCATGAGTTTGTTTTTTAAAGTAATTCAGTTGAACCACAATTCAAAAGCACTGTCTGATTTTCATTGGTTAATTTTCATATAATTTTTATTTATTACCACTTTTGTCAGATTCAAGTTATTTCTGTGACCATTGTGGGTTTTTCTTTCATTAACAGAGGGGTACCAACAATTTTGTCCATGTGTCTAATCAATCAATCTATCTATCTATGGAGTGTCCTAATTTTTTCACATGACTGTATGTAGTTCCCAGCAAAAGGTCAAATCCAAGTAAAGGGTGGAGGACAAAAAAGACTTACAAACAGAATGGCATGCACAATAATACTTTAAACTCTAAGTATTGATTTAGCTAGGATAGTACTTTCATTATCTTGCAGCAGTTAGTTGAATATTTATTATACCATCTTAAATTTTCAAGAACAAAGGTGATGCTCAGAGCTATAGTAACTACAGAGGCATAAAGTTGATCAACCACACTATGAAGATATGGGAAAGAGTTGTTGAAGCCAGGTATAAGAGGAGAAGTGAAAATCAGTGAGCAGTAGTGTGGTTTCATGCCAAGAAGGAGTACTACAGATGCAATGTTTTCTTTAAGAATGTTGATGGAGAAGTATAGAAAAAGGTCAGAAGGAGCTGCACTGTGTCTTTGTGGATCTAGAGAAAGCATAGATAGGGTGCCAAGAGAGGAAGTGTGGTACTGTATGAGAAAGTCAGGAGTGGCAGAGAAGTACGTGATGGTGGTGCAGGACATGTATGAGGACAGCGAGATGGTGGTGAGGTGTGCTGTTGGAGTGACAGATGGGTTTGAGGTGGGGGTGGGATTACATCAGGGATTGGCTCTGAGCCCCTTGTTTGCCATGGTGATGGACAGGCTGACAGACAAGGTCAGGCAGGAGTCTCTGTGGACTATGATTTAATTCAATTCAATTCAGCTTTATTTATATAAAAGCTGAATTGAATCCCAAAATGCAGGATTACTTGTAATACCTAGAATCTCCAAAAGTACAATGGGAGGCAGAGCCTTCAGCTATCAAGCTCCTCTCCTGTGGAATCAGCTGCCAATCTGGATTCGGGAGTCAGACTCGATCTCTGTTTTTAAGAATAGGGCTAAAACCTACCTTTTTGATATAGCCTACAATTAGGGAGGGATCATGTGTCTCTGAACTAGGGATGGGCATTCGGTGAAATTTTCTTCACCGATCGTCGGGATAATTAATGATTAATAATCGGTTAATCATTAACATTTTTAGGTACGTAACAAGGCAGGTAGACTACATTATAACATCAGGTGCACGGAGAGCCCTCTCTCTGTTCTCGTGTTGGCTCGGCTCGGGAATCTCGCAAGCTGATTGGCCGAGACGTTTCACCCCGCAAGCTGATTGGCCGAGACGTTTTACCCACCTTGTCTCCCTGCCGAGCGGCCACCCAACAAACGAAGACCGCATTCATTGCTCTATCGCTCGTGTTACTTAGTCTAGCCGCGCAGAACTTTTTGCTGTTCTCTTGTGCGAAATAGTCTTCCCGTCGAGCTACTACGCCGCCTCCTGCAGCTTCCCTCGACGTGTGTACACCGAATCTTCATGACCTTCTCAATAAAGTTTCTGAAAAAAAAAAGAATCTTCACGACCGCCATTACTCAGCGCGCAACCACTGTTGGCGGTTTCTTTGCGTAATAAGGGTGTTCCATGGACCCTGTCGATGAGGTATATTTGTATGCTGCATTGCAGTGATTGCAGTACACCTGGTCATTTTTTAAATTGAAATGGTCCCACGCAACACTTCGCCGTAACCGCTTAATGATTTGGCGATTGCCCTACGGAAGCCCGCGTGTATCAACTGAGGCACGCCAGGGTACGGCGATGGTGTAATGTTGCCCCCTGGTGCCCAAATTTTGCCATTGCATTGTTTGAGGACGGCCGTACACTAGGCCTCGGATTGTTTAAAAAAAAAAAAACGGTTTGTCGACGAAAATGAACTTCCTCGGTGAAATTCTTAATGATCAATTATCGGTTAATCGGTAAATTATGCCCATCCCTACTCTGAACCCTCCCTTAGTTATGCTGCTAATAGGTTTAGTCAGCCGGGGGACCTCCAATAATGCACTGGGCCTCACTCCTTTCCTCACTCTCTATGAAATATTTTTTTTTTTTGCTGGTCATTAACATCTGTTTGTTCTCTCCCATAGATTGAGTCCCCATTGTGCTGTTTGCTCTCTACATGTCTGTTCTTTTCTTCTTCTCTATCCCCTCACCCCCCAGCCAGTCGCAGCAGATGACTGCCCCTCCCTGAGCCTGGTTCTGCTGGAGGTTTCTTCCTGTTAAAAGGGAGTTTTTCCTCTCCACCGTCGCCAAGTGCTTGCTCACAGGGGATTGCCTGATTGCTGGGGTCTTTCTGCAACTGTGGGGGTTCCCCCCTACAGTTGATAGTGCTATGAGATGACTGTTGTTGTGAAATGGCACTATATAAATAAAGTTGAATTGAATTGAATTGAATTGAATATAGCGCCACATCACAACAGAAGTCATCTCATAGCGCTACAAAATGCAGAGAAAACCCCACAATTTCAGAAAGACCCAGCAATCAGACGACCCCCTGTGAGCAAGCACTAAGCGACGGTGGAGAGGAAAAACTCCCATTTAACAGGAAGAAACCTCTAGCAGAACCAGGCTCAGGGAGGGGCAGTCATCTGCTGCGACTGGCTGGGGGTGAGGGGATAGAGAGGATGAAGAGGACAGACAAAAAACAGAAGCGAGGTTAAGAGACACAAAATCCCTCCCTAATCGTAGGCTATATTAAAAAGGAAGGATTTTACCCTGTTCTTAAAAACAGAGACCGAGTCTGACTCCCGGACCCAGAGTCCTTGTAAATCATCTCTGGTTCCACAGAGAAGGAGCTTGATAGCAGAAGGCTCTGCCTCCCAATGTACTTTTGGAGATTCTGGGCATTACAAGTAATCCAGCATTTTGGGAGCATAGTGCTCTATTAGGATGGTAAGGTAATATCAGATCTTTTATATATAAGGGGGCCTGATTATTAAGAGCTTTGAAAATGAGAAGAAGGATTTTAAACTTAATTCTAAACTCTATGGGAAGCCAATGAAGGGAGGACAGAACCGGGGAGATATGATCTCTTTTTCTAGAACCAGTTAAAACTCTTGCAGCAGCATTTTGGATCAAATGAAGATTTTTTAAGGATATTTCAGGACAACCTGATAATAACAAGTTACAATAATCTAATCGAGAGCTGATAAAGGTGTGGATCAGTTTCTCAGCATCATTCAGAGACAAGATGCTCCTAATCTTGGCAATATTGCACAGATGATAGAAGGCAGTCTTAGAAACAAATTTAATATGTAAATTAAAGGACAGATCTTGATCAAAAATAACTCCAAGGTTCCTCACAGAACTATTCAGAGTGAGAATGGCAGCATCTAAACTGAGAGCATGATTTGGAAAGGAATTTCTAAGGTGTTTTGGGCCAACAAGAATGACTTCAGTCTTATCTGAGTTTAATAGCAGAAAATTACAAGTCATCCAGGCATTGATATCCTTAAGACAGGCATCTAACTTGGCTAACTGATTACAATCATCGGGCTTCATTGACAGGTATAGTTGTGTGTCGTCTGCGTAACAATGAAAATGTATACAGTGCTTTCTAATGATATTGCCTAACAGAAGCATATATAAACTAAAATTGATGTTTGCAGACAACATTGTGATCTGTAGTGAGAGTAGGGAACAGGTGGAAGAGAACCTGGAGAGGTGGAGATATGCTCTGGAGAGAAGAGAAATGAAGGTCAGTAGAAACAAGACAAAATGCATGAGTCAGAATGAAAGGGAGGCAGGTGTAAAGGGGAAGATGTAAGGAGTCGAGGTAGTGAAAGTAGATGAGTTTAAATATCTGGGGTCAACCATCCAAACTAATGGAAAATGCACAAGAGAAATGAAGAAGAGAGTTCAGGCAGGGTGGAGTGGGTGGAGACGAGTGTCAGGGGTGATTTGGGACAGAAGGATAGCAGCTAGAGTGAAAGGGAAGATTTACAAGACTGTAGTGAGACCTGCTATGATGTATGGTTTGGAGACGGTGAGTAGATGGTCAGTAAAAACAAGACAGAATACATGAGTCCGAATGAGAGGGAGGCAGGTGTAATGGTGAAGTTGAAGGAGTAGAGAAGGGGTGTCCAATCATGCACCATGGAGGGCCAAGACCCTGCAGCTTTTCTCTTCTTCCCTGTCTCTTCAGCAGGTGTTTTCACTTGTCAGCAATCAGTGGGAAGAAATTCAGTGAAATCTGCTGTTGAAGACACTGGTTGGAAGTAAAGCCTGCATGGTCTTGGCCCTCCATGGTACATGATTGGATGCCCCTGGAGTAGAGGTAGTGAAAATAGATGAGTTTAAATACCTGGGGTAAACCATCCAAAGCAATGGAAAATGCACAAGAGAGATGAAGAAGAGAGTGCAGGCAGGGTGGAGTGGGTGGAGACGAGTGTCAGGGGTGATTTGTGGCAGAGGATTGCAGCTAGAGTGAAAAGGATGATTTACAAGACTGTAGTGAGACCTGCTATGATGTATGGTTTGGAGACGGTGACACTAACAAGAAGACAGGAAGCGGAGTTGGAAGTGGCAGAGTTGAAGATACTAAGATTCTCATTGGGAGTGACTAGGAGGTGTCATGAATCGCGTTTCGGGGCAGAGAGGAGAGATCCACACGCTGGACTGCAGTTTGCGGTATTTTTTAACAAAACACAAAATCCCAAACAGTGCATCAACAGAAAATCCAAACTGATATATAAAGCAAACTCACGGCACACCAGAACAGGGCCAGGATTCTGGTGGAGACGATAGCTGAGACTCCGGCAAAGAGGAATGAAAATAACAGCCCTTAAGTAAGGCTAGAAACAAATGAAACAAATGATGGCAGGTGCAGATACCATGAGTGGGCAGGAGGTAACAATGATTATAACAGGAATCATCTGGGAGCAGTGAAAGGGAGAAGACGGCACTGACAGCTGACAAGGGCACAGCCCACAACAGAGCAAAAAACCTGGAAGTGCCACTGACAGCTGCAGCCCCAGGTAGAGAGAAAACACAACAGAATATGAATATAATAAAAACAAGTAAATCCATATATGTAAATAACAAACCAACAATGAACGCAACAGGAAAATAAATGATACTAAAAAAACAATACAGAATGTGTGAAAATCAACCAAAGGTAAAATAACAGGAATAAGAACTCAAAAATACAATCCAATACAAATATAGATAAAAAGACAAAGAGACAGAGCACAGTGGAATCCCTCCACACTCAGATCGTGATAGGAGGGACTGGATTAGAAATGAGTATATCAGAGGGACAGCTCAGGTTGAGCAGTTTGGAGACAAAATAAGAGAGGCAAGGCTGAGATGGTGTGGACATGTGCAGAGGAGGAAAAGTGGATATATTGGACCAAGGCTGTTGAAGATGGAGCTGCCAGGAAGGAGGAAAAGAGCAAGACCACAGAAAGTATTCATGGATGTAGTGAAGGATGACATGGAGAGGGTTGATGTTACAGAGGAAGATGCAAGGGATAGGGCGAAATGGAGGCAGGTGATCTGCTGTGGCGACCCCTAAAGGGAGCAGCCGACAGAAGAAAAAGATTATACTATCTTAAAGAAAAAGGCAAGTTCAGCTTTTGGGTATTACACCTAATCACAATTCACTCACTCATATTGTTCTCATACTTCCAAAGTCAAATAACAGCTAAACTGAATACTATTTAGTGTTGAATAGTGTCTTACCAATTAAGGGAACAGAGTCTGAGGTTGCAGGCATGATCTCTGCTACCAGTAGCATGAACACTGTTAGAGACAGCAGCACCGTTATACCTAAGAAAACACACAGACGACACGGTTTATCATCACACATTCTTTTTATCCCTTAAAGCTCCCACTGACTGCACTTTTCCCACATGTTGACAGCTCCCACAATGAAATGTTTGCAACATGTTTTGGACAGATTGCCTTAATTATTTCATTACTGCAGCATCACTGTGAATCACCTTTTGCAGCCTTACCCAGAGTGGCTTGTTTCAGTGCATGTCTCTTTAAATGCCCAAGAGCCACAATTAACTCCACCCTCCCTCTTAAATAACTATTGCTTATCTTAGCTGGCTAGCTCCTAGCTCAGATTGCGAACCTGAGCCACCCATGTAATGTAAATTTGTCTCAAAGAAGGAATGAAATAAAGCATCACTAGTGGACAGGGGTGTGTGGTTTCAGTGGTCGCCAGGAAATGACAGTCCCTGGAGTACAATAAGCACAGAAACATTTGCAAATGAGCGATGTACATACAGTGGTGTGAAAAAGTGTTTGCCCCCTTCCTGATTTCTCATTTTTTTGTATGTTTGTCACACTTAAATGTTTCAGATCATGAAACAAATTTAAATATTAGACAAAGATAACACAAGTAAACACAAAATGCACTTTTTAAATGAAGGTGTTTATTATTAATGGTAAAAAAAAATAATAATTCAAACCTACATGACCCTGTGTGAAAAAGTGACCCCCCCCCCATTAAAACATAAATTAACTGTGGTTTATCACATCTTTGGAAACCTGAGTTCAATTCCTCTAGCCACACCCAGTCCTGATTACTGCCATACCTGCTCACAATCAAGAAATCACTTAAATAGGACCTGCCTGACAAAGTGAAGTAGACCAAAAGATCCTCAAAAGCTAGACATTCAATAGAAATTCAGGAACAAATGAGAAACAAAGTAATTGAGATCTATCAGTGTGGAAAAGGTTATAAAGCCATTTCTAAAGCTTTGGGACTCCAGCGAACCACAGTGACAGCCATTATCCACAAATGACAAAAACATGGAACAGAGGTGACCAGCTCGGCTGACCAAAATTACCCCAAGAGCATAGCGACAACTCATCCAAGAGGTCACAAAAGACCACACAACAACATCCAAAGAACTGCAGGCCTCACTTGCCTCAGTTAAGGTCAGTGTTCATGACTCCACCATAAGAAAGAGACTGGGCAAAAATGGCCTGCATGGAAGAGTTCCAAGACGAAAATCCCTGCTGAGCAAAAATAACATAAAAGCTCATATCAGTTTTGCCAGAAAACATCTTGATGATCCCCAACACTTTTGAGAAAACACTCTGTGGCCTGACAAGACAAAAGTTGAACTTTTTGGAAGGTGTGTATCCCATTACATCTGGCGTAAAAGTAACACAGCATTTCAGAAAAGGAACATCATACCAACAGTAAAATATGGTGGTGGTAGTGTGATGGTCTGGGGCTGTTTTGCTGCTTCAGGATCTGGAAGACTTGCTGTGGTAAATGGAACCATGAATTCTGCTGTCTACCAAAAAATCCTGAAGGAGAACGTCCGGCCATCTGTTTGTGACCTCAAGCTGAAGCACACTTGGGTTCTGCAGCAGGACAATGATCCAAAACACACCAGCAAGTCCACCTCTGAATGGCTTAAGAAAAACGAAATAAAGACTTTGGAGTGGCCTAGTCAAAGTCCTGACCTGAAACTGATTGAAATGCTGTGGCATGACCTTAAAAATGCGGTTCATGCTTGAAAACCCTCCAATGTGGCTGAATTACAACAATTCTGCAAAGATAAGTGGGCCAGAATTCCTCACCAGCACTGTAAAAGACTCACTGCCAGTTATCACAAATGCTTGATTGCAGTTGTTGCTGCTAAGGGTGGCCCAACCAGTTATTAGGTTTAGGGGGCAATCACTTTTTCACACAGGGTCATGTATGTTTGGATTTTTTTTCCCTTAATAATAAGCACCTTCATTTAAAAACTGCATTTTGTGTTTACTTGTGTTATCTTTGTCTAATATTTAAATATGTTTGATGATCTG
The DNA here is from genome assembly GCA_020510985.1 of Pholidichthys leucotaenia. Lineage (NCBI taxonomy): Eukaryota > Metazoa > Chordata > Actinopteri > Cichliformes > Pholidichthyidae > Pholidichthys > Pholidichthys leucotaenia. The sequence continues at coordinate 74,787,078 of CM035848.1, forward strand.
AAACATTTAAGTGTGACAAACATACACAAAAATGAGAAATCAGGAAGGGGGCAAACACTTTTTCACACCACTGTATATGGTCAGTGTTGGTTGATGAACAAGGATTCCAGTGGAGGGGAGGAGAATTTAATGGCAATAGGAATCAAAACGGGCTGGATCGACAGTTAAGCTAACACCACAAGGCCTGTCTGTTAGCATCTCCCCACTGAGGTGAGCTGCAATGTGGTTACACTGATAAACTCCAATCGATTTGATGTAGCATCACGGTGAAAAATATTACAAAAGCCAGAATGATGCAAGAATGTTATTGTCTGTCGATGTGGGAACCAGGCGGAAACAAGGGTATTTATTAGGGTGACTAAAATCTAAATTAAATAATAATATAAACAGCACTTGGTAAGTAAACTCCTTATTAGCACTGTTAGCTCTGAACCTCCTGACCGGACTCCCTGCTCATCTACACGTTTGCAGACAGATAGCTAGGCCGTCGTCGGCCTCCGTCGGTCTATGATGACCATGGAAGAGAATCCTAAACGTCTACTCTGCTGGAACAGCACTGCCTGTGGCTGAACAGGCCGATGCGCGAATGACAGTCCCTGTCACACAGGTCACACTTGTGGGTGGTCTCCGTGCTGCTGGGTCTGTGGCGGTTCTTCCTGCGGGTCCTTTTTTCATCTGCTGCAGCAGTCAGTCTCTCTTCACCCGCCTTGAGCTGTCTGGTCAGGGTGCCTCTCCATTTGGAGCGGTCCGTTGCAAGGTCCTCCCAGCGCTCTGTGTTGATATCCAGGGCCTTCATGTCTCTCTTGCAGACGTCTCTAAAGCGCAGCTGTGGGCGGCCAACGTCTCTCCTGCCAGTTGCCAGTTCTCCATAGAGGACGTCTTTGGGGATTCTGCCATCCTCCATACGGTGAACGTGGCCTAGCCAGCGGAGCCTGCGCTGCCTGAGTAGAGTGAACATGGAGGGAAGGCCGGCGCGGGACAGAACTTCTGTGTTGGGCACTTTGTCCTGCCAGGATATGTCCAGGATGTGGCGAATGCAGCGCAAGTGGAAGGAGTTCAGTCTCTTTTCCTGCCGGGCGTATGTTGTCCACGTCTCACTCCCATAGAGCAGTGTGCTGATGATGCAGGCGTTGTACACTGCCATCTTCGTCTTGACAGAGAGTTTGGGATTCTCCCACACTCGTGTGGTGAGGCGAGCGAGTGTGAAGGCTGATTTTCCAATCCTCTTGTTGATCTCTGTATCAAGGGAGAGGTTGCTGATCGTGGACCCCAGGTACGTGAACTGATTCACGACCTCCAGCTTGTAGTCATCAATGGTGATGGTTGGTGGTGCTTCCGTGCCTTGCGCCAAGACGTTAGTCTTCTTCAGGCTGATGGTAAGCCCGAAGTCCTTGCATGCCTGGGAGAAGCGGTCCATCAGGGTCTGAAGCTCCTGCTGTGTGTGGGTTGCGACTGCAGCGTCATCTGCGAACAGCATGTCTCTGATTAGAGCCTCGCGTACTTTGGTTCTGGCTTTCAGGCGGGCGAGGTTGAAAAGCCTGCCGTCAGATCTTGTGTGCAGGTAGATTCCCTCTGTTGCTGTGCTGAAGGCATGCCTCAGGAGCATAGCAAAGAAAATCCCAAAGAGGGTTGGCGCAAGTACACAGCCCTGTTTCACTCCGCTGCGTAGGTTGAATGGCTCTGAGACGTTGCCATCGTGCTGCACTATCCCCTGCATGTTGGTGTGAAACGATTCGATGAGGCTTTGCAACTTTGGTGGGCATCCTATCTTTGGCAGGATCTTGAAAAGGCCCTCTCTGCTGACCAGATCGAACGCTTTGGTGAGGTCGATGAAGGGCGACGTACAGAGGCATGTTCTGTTCTCTGCATTTCTCCTGGAGTTGGCGGATGGAGAATATCATGTCTACCGTCGATCGCTCAGCGCGGAAGCCACACTGAGACTCGGGGTAGACACGTTCGGCAAGCTTCTGTAGACGAACGAGAACAACTCGTGCGTAGACTTTGCCAACAACGCTGGGGAGGGAAATGCCCCTGTAGTTGTTGCAGTCGCTTCTCTCCCCTTTGTTTTTGTAGAGGGTGATGATCTTGGCGTCCCTCATGTCCTGTGGTACGGCACCTTCCTTCCAGCACTGGCAGAGGACGTCATGCAATGGCAGCAGTAGGGCGGTCTTGCAGTGCTTGATCAGGTCAGGGGGTATGCCGTCGTTGCCGGGTGCCTTGCCAGCGGCCAAGCTATCAATGGCCTTACTGAGTTCGTCGATGGTTGGCTCGGCGTCAAGTTCGTCCATGGATGGCAGGCAGTCGATGGCATCAAGGGCTGACGGTGTCACGGTGTTCTGTCTAGAGTAGAGGTCGGAGTAGTGTTCCACCCATCTCTCCATCTTCTTGTTCTTCTCTGTGATCATCTCCCCAGTGGAAGATTTGAGGGGGGCCGTCTTGCTCTGAGCCGGACCAAGTGCTTTCTTGATGCCACCGTACATACCACGGATGTTCCCTGTTATGGCAGCGGTTTGAATGTCTTGGCTGAGCTGAGTCCAGTACTCGTTGGCACAGCGCCGAGCAGTCTGCTGAACTTTGCTTCTCGCAGCCCTGAGAATCTGGAGATTCTTCTCGTTTGGGTACTTCTTGTACTCAGCAAGTGCTGAGCGCTTGGCTTCAATGACGGGGGTCATCTCGGTCAACTTGGCATCAAACCAGTCCTGTGACTTCGAGGTCTTCCTCCCAAAGGTAGCCAAGGCTGTGCGGTAGATGGTGTTTCGCAGCTCTTCCCACTTCTGCTTTGCAGATTCTCCTCCTTGTGGTACACCAAGTTCCTTCTCAAAGGTGGAGGCAAACTGCTCAACAAGTTCTGGTTGGGCCATCTTGCTGGTGTCAATCCGTGCCTTTTCAGGTTGTCTAGCACGATGGAATTTCTTCAGCTGCAGCTTGACCTTGCAACACACCAATGAATGGTCTGTGTCGCAATCTGCACTCTGGAACGAACGGGTGATTAGCACGTTCTTCAGTGAGGTGCGCCTGGTCAAGATCAAGTCTAGCTGGTGCCAGTGCTTTGAGCGCGGATGTTGCCAGGAAACCTTGTGTTGGGGCTTGGTCTTGAAGAACGAGTTTGTGATGCACAGATCGTGATATGTGCAGAACTCGAGCAGCCGCTGTCCGTTGTCGTTCATTCTGCCCACGCCAAAAGGTCCAAGACAGGAGGGCCAGGAGTCGTGGTCAGCACCCACTCTGGCATTGAAGTCTCCAAGGAGAATGAGTTGTTCAGAGTTGGGGATGATCCTGACAGTTGTTGCGAGATTCTCGTAGAACTCGTCTTTTGCCTCTGGTGTGGCTGTCTGTGTTGGGGCATACACACTGACGAGGGTGACTGGGCCTTCAGTGGTGTTCAGGCGGAGGGTGAGGAGTCGTGCAGAGCCAGTGCTGCCCGGTTCCACCATCTTCAGCAAAGTGTTCTTCACTGCGAAGCCCACTCCGTGTTCCCTATGTTCGTCACTGCCCTTTCCCTGCCAGTAGAACGTGTAGTCCTTCTCTCTCAGTGTGCCTGCATCAGCTAACCGTGTTTCCTGGAGAGTGGCGATATCCACTCCCAGTCTCTTCAGCTCATTATTGATGATGGCAGTCTTCCTGGTGTCGTTGATGTCCTTGAGGTTAGCAGCGAGTCCTGTCATCATAGTGCGGACGTTCCAAGTTCCCAGTTTTAGAGTTGGTCTCTTTTGTTTTATTGTCTTGCCTGGTGCGAAGGTTCTCAGCCTGCTGTTTGGATTTCTCCTTATCCCCATGCACCCAATGAGGAAAGCAAGCTGTGGCGGGACAACACCTTATTGGCTGGGGGCTGCCCAGCTTGAGGTGGGCGGTAGCTGTCCAGTGAGATCTGATGATCCCTCCCACCGTCGGGAACAACCCCTGGCGCCACGCTCTACGCCAATTGAGCAGTGGCTTATAACCGGTAACTGTCATTCCCCGTGTTTTGTCTACACCAAAGGCGAAGCTGGAGTGTCCTCTCCAGTGATCCGGTGTTCTACCTTCCAGCATTGGGCGTTGGTAGGATTCAAGCCTGGGCAGGAAGATATGGAGGACAAGATGTTGCCCATGCAGCATGTCCCCCCTCTCCACGTCACTGATGAATCCAAAGGAACAGCAGGGCTGCTACAGTTTGGCACCAGCGCCATTGCAGGAGCTGCCAGAACGATGTTGAGCACAACATAGAACTGCCTTAGGGGCTCCGACTCCGGATTTTTCCTCAGGGTTGACTCCCGAAGCCTTTCCCGTGACCGGGTATGCCGCAAGGCAGCAGAGGTTTGAAATCAGGGTTTACCTTCCCCTAGATGGGCTACCTTCCCAGGTTGACGAGCCACCATCTACCCGAAGCATCTGGTTTTAAGGCGCCAGAGATCCGCCCTCACCCCTTCTCCTATTAGTAAAAGCAGTTCCGCCGGGCTTAGAGACTAAACCACACGGGCAGACTAGGAGTTGGACTTAGTTGTCAGAGGCTTTTCGAGACGCACGCCATAAGGAGCATTTTATGAGCACTGGGAGCTTAACCCCAGTGCCGCTCCTGGCTATGACAACCTTGGAACCAATAGCTAGGCCAATAAGCCAATAATAGAGCAATGGGTGGGTATCAAGGATGCTGTTACAAGGAACAAACCCAGAAGAGTTAAAATGGCTCATCAGAGACAGAAATTATATAAAGGCTGTGTTTTTTTTAAGAGAAATGAATGTTTTGATGTTTTGTTTCCAATAATCACATGGCCAACAGATGCATTTCAGAAGGTTTAAACCTACAAAAATGTCATTATTCAGTGAATGGGACCTTTAAATTGTGACTTGCGAATAAACTCAATAAATGAAGCTGATGGCTCCAGAACTCATGATTGTTTTGTTTTTTATCCTCATGGATATACTTACTCTTTCATATTCACAATGACCCTGTCTCAGAGAATGGCATTTTGAAACAAGCTGGCATTTATGGGTCCAGGTGGTTATCTTTGCTGTGTTTGCAATGCCACTTTTATTCATCTCCTAATGAACGGAATCCAACATGAATGCCAATTTAATGTCAGCATTAGCATAGAGAAATGACAAATAAATGGGTAAGCAATAGCCATAGCGTTTGGATCTAGAGGACACAGATCTGGTAAGGAGGTGGGAGACAGGTACATTTTTGTTCACATCTATCTATAAATGCAAGGAATCTCTGTCTGTGTGTGTCTGTTCCTCCCATATCTCTCAAACTGTTCATCAGACCAACCTCAGAAGTGCTTTGCTGAGGTTACAAGGCTGTGCATCCCCGAGTATGGAGTTATTCAGTCAAAATATGTAATTTTTATCAATAAAAGTTTAGTCGTCGCTCTCTCGTCATGCCCAGTCTTCTCGAAGTGTTACTGGATAATACGCAGCATCATGTCCAGTTACCACAGCACTCCATGAGCAAAACAAGGAAGTGAAAAGTGACAAATATGACTAGATGCTTGAAAAAATTATACCATAATGTTGCCATGATTGTGTAGGTCTAAAGGATAATTCTGCATATGTGGAGAACACGAGGCACGCAAGTACACTGGGGGGAGCGCCAGCGTGGACTTGGGGTCTGGCAAAGAACACCGGTGGATCCAACACAGGACAGAAGCAGTGGCCGGATCAGTGTTTGGACCGCGGTCCTTCGTGGGGAAGCAAGCCCAGCCTGCCAGGTCAGTGGTAGACTGAGGTCCCGGCTGCTGCTTTGTGTGCTGCCGCTGTGCTTTGTAGGACCGCAAGTCCCCAATGGCGCCTCCCGGAGTGCCCGCGCAAGTATCTAAAAATTTACTTAAAAATAACACCGCCATGATTGTGGAATGGAATGGCCAGATCAATTGCATATCATATGCAGCCACATATGCACGCTTTGACTAAAGGGCGATCGTCACCAAACAGGAGACAAAAACACCCAGATAACAAAATAAATAATTTTTAGTTAAATAAATGGCAACACTGATGCCTTGGTTGCAGTAAAACAGGTCCTTCTGCTGTGTAAAATGTTGGGTGTTTTGTACTTAATTCAATTTATTACAGTTTTAAAAAAACTTTTAACAACCAAATATTGCTACAATATAAAAGGATGCAGTAGGATGGGTCTCAAATATTTGTAAACGTGTCCTGTTATAGTACTGCATGAGTTTATTGATGATACACAAAAGAAATTCAATATTACACTGAACAGTGATATAAACTAAAATAATTATAATGGTGCAAGACACACTATTATGAATATAAGAGATGAAAGATCACACAAATAAGTCATCTGACAAACAAATAAACAAGGCTTTCTAAACAGTCGCCAATACTGGATGTCTCATTCATTTTCACTAATTTGGTATTCTGTGATTAATATTCACGCAGTCAAATAAATCTTAGTCATTTACTCCCTGTTATATTTGTCAAAGTCTAACATGTGACTGCCTACATATAGGCTACACCTCTTTGTATTCCACTTTCAAACACAGCCTACATTTGGGCCTGGAAAGCCTAATTGCGATACCTCTTTCAGACAGGAATACTTGCGTTCTACGTGCAGTGCAGTAGTATGTGATTAAACCCATGAATCACCATCCGTCTGTGCTGATGTGAGCCAGCACGTGCACTGTGTGGTTTTGTGTGTGAGTGTGTATGCGTATCCTGCTCTGTACCCAGTGAGATCTTTTCTCCAGAATCGGCGGGGAGCAGGAAAACCAGCAGGGCCAGACCAGAGATGAGAACACAGGGGATGAGCAGGTTGAGTCCATAGTACAGAGTCCTGCGGCGCATAGTGACTGTGAACGTCACATCAGGGTAGGGCTCCTTGCAGCAGTCATAGTAAAGCTCGTTACGCTTTCCTGGCACTCCTAATGGAGAAATTAAGGGGTGAAAAAGGGTCAGTTAGAAGTCAGAAACACAGTTCTTAAGTTCCCAAAGTAAAACTTTCAACCAGTATAAAACAATGTGCAACTCTGGCTACTGCAAATGTTCAACAGTGTATTTGGATAGATATGACTCATTCTATTGAGGTGTGGTTAAAAGAGGAGACTTATTATATGAAGCCATAGCATTTGCTTTTCAATGTACACTACCGTTCAAAAGTTTGGGGTCACCCAGACAATTATTTTGTGTTTACCATGAAAAGTCACACTTATTTATCACCATGAGTTGTAAAATGAATAGAAACTATAGTCAAGACATTGACAAGGTTAGAAATAATGATTTGTATTTGAAATAATAATTTTTTCCTTCAAACTTTGCTTTCGTCAAAGAATCCTCCATTTGCAGCAATTACAGCATTGCAGACCTAACATGATTGCACAAGGGTTTTCTAATCATCCATTAGCCTTCTGACACAATGAGCAAACACATTGTACCATTAGAACACTGGAGTGATACTTGCTGGAAATGGGCCTCTATACACCTATGTAGATATTGCACCAAAAACCAGACATTTGCAACTAGAATAGTCATTTACCACATTAGCAATGTATAGAGTGTATTTCTGATTAGTTTAAAGTTATCTTCATTGAAAAAAAGTGCTTTTCTTTCAAAAATAAGGAAATTTCTAAGTGACCCCAAACTTTTGAACGATAGTGTAAAAAAGAAGGTTGAAATACTTTACCTTATATGTAATGAGCATAGAATATACAGTTTTTGTTGTTGATGATTTGTTTTCATGTGCATATGATGTTGTTTTTGCCATTGGTAGCACAATTAGTCGTAGTTTAATAATTAAACTCTGGGAGTCTTACAGCATGATTATAGTCAGAAAAGAAAAAAATGTATTACTGAAACAAAATGTGAACAAAAACAACTGTTGAATTGCGTAACTGTAGACACTCATAAGAACACAGAAAACAAACATTGTGGCATGTACACCTCTTATAATTGACTCAAATCGGAACATTTTCATGAGGAACGGGGCAAAAAAATCGATACAGTGTAATATTGCAATACTTTGTGTCCACGATACTGTATCGATTAAGAGAAACCAGTATCATGACGCCTGAATAAAAGTATTCATAAATGTTGCAAATACAAATTCACTTTTTTGGGTACCAGAGGAATAAAAGCAATTGACTTTTCCAGCCACTAGATGGTGCTAAAAGCTTACTGTCTGGTCAGGTCAATGCCACCCAGGGGTTGAACAAGGCAAAAATCAAGCTGGCAAATCACAGTATATGATATTGCCAGTGGCTGTGTTAACTGAGAATTCTCTTTCATTGACAGACAAATTGTAGTAGTGATGGAAAATTTTTAAGGCTGTCTGTCATTTTGATGGATTATGATTTAACTTCTAACTTTTAATTCCTTGTAATTTTGGAGCGTCATCTGTCTGCTGATTTGGATTCAGTTTGACCATGAATAACAAGAATCTTTGCCCCTGCTAGTCTCTTAAATAATACCATTATACCTTCTAAGTTAGGGATACGCAAGCAGGGACGCTTGTCCTCTGCACCCAAAAATTCCGGAAACTGCTGCTGCTGTGCACACTCAGCCTTCTACAGCTGCTCTGACCCAGCACAAACCAGGATGAGTCTTGTCAAAACTTCCAGAATAAACAGATAAACCCTTTATCCAAAGGAAATGTCTTACGCCCCTCTGGAAATTGTTTTTCTCTGCGTGACTGAAATTAATCCCCAATCCAGGTGAGTCCTGTGTGTTTTCTGAACATTTTTGTTAGTATTTATAAGTATTTTTTGTTAGAAAAAATATATTAAAATGAAATTATTATTAAATCATTTTATTAATTAAATGGTTGAAGGTAGTTGTAATTATAATTGTGTGCTCCCGTGGTGATTTACAGCATATTTTCTTTAAAAAAAATACACCAAATGTAATTATTTAAATACAACATTCTGTTTATTTTGCTAGTTGGCAGCTTTGAGTATAATAAGGACTCTATATATATATTTATTTTTTATGATGGATTATAATGGGCAGTGCGGTGGCACAGTGGTTAGCACTGTGGCAGCACAGCAACTCACCCTTGGCCATGGGATCCCGGGTTCGATCCCAGCACCTGACCAACAGTGATCTGTGTGGAGTTTGCATGTTCTCCCCGTGTATGCGTGGGTTTACTCCGGGATTTCTCCGGTTTCCTCCCACAGGCCAAAAACATGCAAGTTAGGTTAATTGGAGACTCTAAAAATGGCCCTAGGTGTGAATGTGTGTGTGTGTGAATGGTGAAGGGATAGTGCCGTACTGTGGCTGCTTCATCCATCCAGGTGGATGCCCTGAATTTCCCCTCTGGGGATCAATAAAGTACACAAAATCAAAAAAAATATGGTTAAGATGGAATTTTTACAACCCTCTCCATCGTCTTGATGGACAGCAATAAATCCTAGTGCCACCTCTGGATATTGCAATACTCAACATATTACAAAGATTGTGATAAAACCATATTGCAGCCCAAGTATGATGACAGTATCATATGGTGGTGCCTCTGGTGATTCCCTCCCCCCTAATTTTCCTGTTAGTGGTCTGAATTAATGAGGAATCACAAATGATTAGAGCTGTCCCTTCATGCAAAATCACTTGATAATCATTAATGCATATTTAATGAAATAATCCTAGAATTTATGAAAAACAAAGACAGTCCCACAAAGAAAAACATACAAAATGCAGACCTAATTCAGTTTTTCAAGTCACAAAAGAAAGCTGATTTATCATAAAAAATACCACTTTTACAACAGTAGTACTATGTAACTTTTCTGTTCCTAGGTGTTCCAATAGCCAATTACAGAGTACACAGTGGTTTGTTTTTTTTTTTTGTTTTTTTTTGATTGGAAGGAACATCAAAAGTTACGTAGTGCTGCTGCAGGTGATGCAGATCCATTCATACTATGGTGGAAGTGACATTCACCTGGTCAAAGGTTGATGTATCATCTGAATGATTTTGAAAACATTATTTTAAGGTAAAAATCTTACATATAGTAACTGTGATTTTTTTTGTTTTTTGTCACATGTCCTCTTTTATTTTGAAATGGTCAGAAAGAACATTGCTCCAACTAAAGGTAAATTTCTTTATTATCCCAGCAAGTCAAAGCATAAACAGATGGAGAAAAGTCTCTTTTCATTTTGGAAGCCAACTTAAAATCCTGACCTGAATGAGTTAAATACTTTAATTTGCTTTGTCAGACTGAGCTGAGATTGCTGTGCACTGGTCTGAGGGAATGTGTGTTTTCCCCTCTCACTCTGACAAAGATTCTGCCTCTTTCAATACTCTGGAATTAGCATCGCCAATCAATATGCCCTGTGTCAGTTGTGTGTGTGTGTGTTTATTCTTGAAGTGGATGAGGTTATAGTCTGGCGGCCATCTCACAGGATCAATGCAGGCCAGGCATTTGGCCCAGGTGGATGTAGTATAAGTGGTATATACCTATATTTAAAGTGGAAATGACACAAATATTCTGACCTTTGACCTTGACCACAGCCTGGCTCCAAACCCACCTGACCCACTTTGCTGTGTGTAAGTTTGATGATCATTCAGGCAAATGCCTAGGAGGGATGGCAATTCTCACAAATTGTGGATGGGAAGATGGACCAATGAACGACACAGTATCATGGGGTTAGTTAATTTTGCCTTTGCAGGGACAAGCTGAAAATGAACTTTTTCACAATATTCAAATTTTTTGAGCTGTGCCTGTAAGTCAATGAGAAATATGAAAATTTACTTTTCTGCTGTCTATTCAGAACCATTTTTTGACATCAGTCAGACTCTTAACGGACACCCAGGAATCAAACACAATACACCTCATGCAGCTGTCTGTTTTAGCACAAGAAGCAGTGAGAAACAATTTGTATGGTGTCACAAATCATATTCCAGATGACTAAGGACAGCAGTTAAAGTAATCTGTCTTGTCATTATGTTTACATCATCTTTTATTTGCATGTTCAAATTGGTTTCTTCTTCTTTAGTCACGTACAGTGGATATAAAAAGTCTACACACCCCTGTTCAAATGCTAGGTTTTTGTGATGTAAAAAATGAGACCAAGATAAATCATTTCAAAACTTTTTCCACCATTAATGTGACCTATAACCTGTACAACCAAAGTGATAAACAAACTGAAATCTTTAAGGGGAAAAGTAAAAAATAAAAAAAAAACTTACAATAACCTGGTTCCATAAATATGCACACCTTGTTATAACTGGGGATGAGGACAGCACCTGTGGTTTTTATTACAGCACTCAAGACTTTTTTGGTAGGAGTCTGTTAGCGTGGCACATTTTGATGTGGCAATATTTGCCCACTCTTCTTTGAAAAAATGCTCCAAATCTGTCAAACTGTGAGAGCATCTCCGGTGCACAGCCCTCTTCAGACCACCCCAATATTTGATCGGATTCAGGTCTGGACTGTGGCTGGGCCATTCCAAAACCTTAATCTTCTTCTGTTGAAGCCATTCATTTGTTGATTTGGATGTGGGCTTTGGGTCATTGTTGTGCTGAAAGGTAAAGTTTCTCTTCATCTTCAGCTTTCTAGCAGAAGCCTGAAGGTTTTCTGCCAGCACTGACTGGTATTTGGAACTGTTCATAATTCTCTCCACCTTGACTAAGGCCCCAGTTCCAGCTGAAGAAAAACAGCCCCTAAGCATGATGCTACCACCACTGTGCTCCACTGTAGGTATGGTGTTCTTTTGGTGATGAGCAGTGTTGTGTTTGCGCCAAATATACTTTTATGGCCAAAAAGTTACACCTTGATTTTATCGGACCATAGCACATTTTCCTACATGCGTTTGGGAGATTTCAAATGTGTTTTTGCAAATTGTAGCTGGCTTGGATTTTTTTCTTCATAAGATAAGGCTTCCATCTTGCCACCCTACCCCATAGCTCAGACATATGAAGAAGATGGGAGATTGTTGTCACATGTACTAAACAGCCAGTACTTGCCAGAAATTCCTGCAGCTCCTTCAATGTTGCTGTCAGCCTCTTGGCAGCCTGAATTGCTTTCTATATGTGCTGTTTTTCTTTTAATATCTTCCTGCCTGCTTCAGGGACTACAGATGGAAATTAGTGAAAATGCTATAATCTGGTACAGAGCATCTTTACCCTGTGCTTAATGTTTGTTCTGTACATGGTCCCTGACAAATAAACCAAAAAACTAAAATAAATTTTGGAGGGACGTCCAGTTCTTGGTAATGTCACTGTTGTGCCATATTTTCTCCACTTGGTGATGACTGTCTTCACTGTGTTCCATGGTATATTTAATGCCTTAGAAATTCTTTTGTACCCTTCTCCTGACTGATATCTTTGAACAATGAGATCCCTCTGATGCTTTGGAAGCTCTCTGTGGACCATGGCTTGCGCTGTAAGATGTGATTTGGATGAAATTTTCACAAGAGGTGGTCCTTGGACTAGAGAGGAACCCATTACATTTTAGTGATGATCCGAGAACACATACCTCTGCCAAGGACCTTATCTTCTCACAATGTGTTAGCAAGAATCTTACAAAACTAATGGACATACATTGATGTAATTTTAACCGGAACTGGCTCGTGGCCTACTCACGGACCCATTATATTTTGGAGGTGATCCATGAGGGATGAAAGGAGCCTTGGCAGAGGCATGCACTCTCTGAGTGCTTTTCTAGTTTCTTACTATCATTTACAGAATTGTTAATTTTCTGTTTGAAGTATTGCTTCTTTTGTGATAATTGAGTTTAGTTGTCTTATTTCTTAATTTACAATAGTATTTTCTGTCAGAAATAACCTGATTTCTGAGCAGTCTGTTTAGCTCTATCTCTGTGAAGCATTGCCAATCTTAATTCTTCATCAAGCCAAGGTGCCTTGCAAAATTTAACAGAACATTTCCTAATGTTCTGTTGTTCATTGCATGCTCATTCATTCATCTTCTTCCGCTTAATCCTTTTCGGGTCGCAGGGGGTGGGGGGCTGGAGCCTATCCCAGCATCTTTGGGTGAGAGGCAGGGTACACCCTGGACAGATCGCCAGTCCACCGCAGGGCCAACACAGAGAGACAGACAACCATTCACTCTCACAGTCATACCTAAGGACAATTTAGAATCCCCAGTTTGATGCCAATTAACCTAACTTGCATGTTTTTTGGCATGTGGGAGGAAACCGGAGAAATCCTGGAGTAAGCCCACGCAGACACGGGGAGAACATGCAAACTCCACACAGATCACTGTTGGTCGGGGGCTGGGATCGAACCCAGGATCCCCGGCCAAGGGTGAGTTGCTGTGCTGCCGCAGTGCTAACCACTCCGCCACCTTTAGGATATTCATAAACCTATCCATAAATGTTTTAAGGGACTATTTGCATGCTTTTCCTGATATACATCTGACCAATCTAAGCTATAAACATTTTAAAATATAACTGGATTAAAATTTTGAAATTGTCTACAAAACACAACTCTGCAGTGCATCTGGAAAGTATTCACACCGCTTCACTTTTTCCATATTTTTTTATGTTACAGCCTTATTCCAAAAGGGATTAAATTCATTTTTTCCTCAAAATTGCACACACAATACCCCATAATGACAATGTGAAAAAAAGGTTTTCTGAAATTTTTGCAAATTTATTAAAAATAAAAAACTAGGAAATAACATGTACATAAGTATTCACAGCCTTTGCTCAGTACGTTGTTGATGCACCTTTGGCAGCAATTACAGCCTCAAGATTTTTTGAATAATGCCACAAGCTTGGAACAGCTATCTTTGGGCAGTTTTGCCCATTCCTCTTTGCAGCACCTCTCAAGCTCCATCAAGTTGGATGGGAAGTGTTGGCGCACAGCCATTTCAAGATCTCTCCAGAGATGTTCAATTGGATTCAAGTCTGAGCTCTGGCTGGACTACTCAAGGACATTCACAGAGTTGTCCTGAAGCCACTCTTTTGATATATTGACTGTGTGTTTAGGGTCGTCGTCCTGCTGAAAAGATGAACCGTTGCCCCAATCTGAGGTCAAGAGCGCTCTGGAGCAGGTTTTCATCCAGGATGTCTCTGTACATTGCTGCATTCATCTTTCCCTCTATCCTGACTAATCTTCCAGTTCTTTCCACTGAAAAACATCCACACAGCATGATGCTGCTACCAGCATTGGTATGGTTATGAGCAGTGCCTGGGTTCCTCCAAATATGACGCCTGGCATTCACACCAAAGAGTTTAATCTTTGTCTCATCAGACCAGAGAATTTTGTTTCTCATGGTCTGAGAGTCCTTCAGGTGCCTGTTGGCAAATTCCAGGCGGGCTGCCCATGTGCCTTTTACTAAGGAGTGGCTCCCTTCTGGCCACTCTACCATACAGGCCTGATTGGTGGATTGCTGCAGAGATGGTTGTCCTTCTGGAAGGTTCTCCTCTCTCCATAGAGCAATTGTTCTGTACCCTTCCCCAGATTGGTGCCTCGAGACAACCCTGTCTTGAAGGTCTACAGACAATTCCTTTGACTTCATACTTGGTTTGTGCTCTGACATGCACTGTCAACTGTGGAACCTTATATAGACAGGTGTGTGCCTTTCCAGATCATGTCCAATCAACTGAATTTACCACAGGTGGACTCCAGTTAAGCTGTAGAAACATCTCAAGGATGGTCAGTGGAAAAAGGATGTACCTGAGCTCAATTTTGAGCTTTATGGCAAAGGCTGTGAATACTTATGTACATGTGATTTCTTAGATTTTTTATTTTTAATAAATTTGCAAAAATCTAAAAAAAAAAAAAAAAAAACTTTTTTCACATTGTCATTATGGGGTATTGTGTGTAGAATTTTGAGGAAAAAAATGAATTTAATCCCTTTTGGAATAAGGCTATAACATAACAAAATGTGGAAAAAGTGAAGCGCTGTGAATACTTTCCGGATGCACTGTGCATCCAGGCCTAGGCAATTTTGTTTTCCGAGTTACCATAACCATATTATGATCGTTAAACCCAACTGCCATTGATATTGCCTGAGAACAAAATTCTTTAACATTTGTAAATATATGATCAATACAGGTAGAAATCATCTTGAAATGGATGTTTGTAGAAAACCTTGCTGGCTGTCCCCCGATTTAAGAAAGGTTACAGATCTCTGCAACTGAGAAGTCTTTCTCCGTGAAGAATTTCGATTAAACCAATCTACATTCAAGTCTCCAAGAAGAAAAATATCTAAATTTCCTTCTGTTATTTTTTCCATCATTTTGCACAAATGATCAAGATACTGTAAATTAGCATTAGGTGGCCTGTAACAACAACCTATTAAAATAGTCTTAAGATACGGAAGACAAATCTGTAACCAAATAGACTCAACATTAGTACTAAAATCTGTTTTTATTGATGCCAAAATATGTTCCTGAAGATAAAAAGCTGCACCTCCACCAAACCTAACTCTATCTTTCCTGTATAACCTATATCCTGTTATAGCCAGCTCAGAATCATTAATACTTGGATCAAGATGTGTTTCAGACAAAGCCATAATATGGACATTTTCTGAATAACATATGCCAGCAACGTCATCTGTCTTATATATTCAGATGACCTATATTCAATCCCGTTTCAGACAGACTTGATAACAATGAGGCATTATTAAACTTACCAGTCATAGAAAATTAAAACCAAAATACGTAAACCAAAATAAAAAATCTAAAAAATCTAAAATGTGCTCAACTTAGGGCTCCCTAAGAAGATGTAACCCATTGTTTCTTCTGGGCAGAATGATTAAGTTTGCCATACTTCAGAATGGCTTTTTCTCCCCTGTCCCGGGCAGCTTTCAGCTTTGGCTATAGTTCTCTCCTCTTCTGCAATAAAGCCTCAGAAAAATCCTCATTTTTATATGTACTAGTACATACCCATGCATACCCGTCCATGCCCATAGAAACCAAGTATAAGCAAGTATTTGTGCATGCCCGTGGCTGAAGGGTCTCCTCCTGTCTCAGACGGCTGTGTTGTTCACAGTCATGCCTGTGGCATACTGCTGGAACCTGAGGTATTTTATGTTCACGGCATCTTTTCTGACATGCAGCAGTTCTCCTCATTCTATTACTCTCCATCTGGTGGGTCTTCTTCTTCTTCATTCAGACCACTGGTTGAGGGATAGATGCGTCATAATTCCAGCGTTGGCAGCCAGCTGACTATTCCGCATCTCCTCGGTCTCAGCTTCTCTGTGCCTTGCATGGAATTCACTGTCCCTGGCCAGCCGACTATTCTGCTTCTCCTTGGTCTCAGCTTGTCTGTGCCTTGCCTGGCGTGCAGTGTTGCTCGCTTTGCGGGCATTTCGGGCTTCAAGTGACTCAGGACGTGCATGGCACACTGCCACATGTTTCCTGTCTGTTTGTGCATCCCTTGTCTGTCGTACCCTATGCTGTTGAAGGGTCTCCTCCTGTCTCAGATGGGTGCGATGTACCGCTGGAATGTTCCAGCAGTACATCTGATTGCTGGGTCTTTCTGAAATTGTGGGGCTTTCTCTGCATTTTGTAGCGCTATGAGATGACTTCTGTTGTGATGTGGCGCTATATAAATAAAGCTGAATTGAATTGAATTGAATCTTCATGGCATCTTTTCTGACGTGCGGCAGTTCTCCTCATTCTATTGCTGTCCATCTGGTGGGTCGTCTTCTTCTTTTTCTTGTTTGTTGAGACCACTGGTTGAGGGATACGTGCGTTGTAATTCCAGCTCATGGACAGGATCATGAAAATAGATCTGAGCAAAAAGAGGCTTTTGAGCATGGACTTACTGTATATGACATCATAAAGACATGAGAGTCGTATGTGACATCATAAAGACACATTTGTCAATGTGCCGTCATATAGGCATCGCGAGTCCGCGAGTCCTATGATGCCTGAGATCATAGGACATCCTATGATGTTCAGGCAGAGATCATAGGCCGTCCTATGACGTCTTATAAACGTGACACACACACAGAGATTTCTTGCTTTAAAGCAAAAAATGATATAAGATAAGATAAGATAAGATAAGCCTTTATTAGTCCCACAATGGGGAAATTCCAGGATTGCAACAGCACAGGGACAGCAACACTCAGAGCAACAATCAGAAGGCAAGAAAAAACGACATCTAGCAAACATATGTCCATATTACTATAAATGTATATATATAGACACACAGTGCAGAGCATTATGGCTGGTGGATGTGCAGCAGAAAGTCTAAGCTCTCTCTCCGCGGATGCAGCGGGCCAGCTGGAAGTCTTTGGGCATGATGGTGACCCCCTTAGCGAAGAAGAGACCACCAGGTGGGTCTCGCTGGTCTCCTGCAGAGCCATGACGGCGAAACTCAGGAAACGCAGGACGGTCTTGAAGTCCTGAGCGATCTCCCTCACCAGGCGCTGGACGGGCAGCTTACGGATGAGCAGCTCCGTGGATTTCTGGTAGCGACGGATCTCTCTCAGAGCCACGGACCTGTGACGGCGAGGCCTCTTCACTCTGCCGGTGGCCAGAGCGCCTCTCCGAGCAGCCCTGGTGGCTAGCTGTCTCCTGGGGGGCTTCTTCCTCCAGTAGATTTTACGGGCGGTCTGCTTGGTTCTTGCCATCGCTCTTTATTATTCTGTCTTATATTTCTTTCACGCCGCCTAAACTCCAGCCCGGCACCCGCTTCGTTTTCGCTACAGCTCCCGGTATGTCGAGTTTCCCATTAGCACCGGGCGGCGGCCAAGTGCTAGCTAGCACTAGCTCCTCCCCGCTGTAACGTCTCCCGCTGCAAACCGTGGCTCCGTCCGCCGACCCGGGAGACCCCCGGGGCGATCCGTGCGTCCGTGATATATATACAGAGTGAAAGGTGTAGAAAGAAGAAGGAAGATAAAAAAAAAAAAAAAGGCTGTTGCAACAGGCAGCCGACTCGTGTGGCGCCGCCGGTCCGGCAGAGCCGGAACCGGAGAAAATTTATATATATATATATATATATATATATATATATATATATACGTATATATGTATATATACACTACCGTTCAAAAGTTTGGGGTCACCCAGACAATTATTTTGTGTTTTCCATGAAAAGTCACACTTATTTACCACCATGAGTTGTAAAATGAATAGAAAATATAGTCAAGACATTGACAATGTTAGAAATAATGATTTGTATTTGAAATAATAATTTTTTCCTTCAAACTTTGCTTTCGTCAAAGAATCCTCCATTTGCAGCAATTACAGCATTGTAGACCTAACATGATTGCATAAGGGTTTTCTAATCATCCATTAGCCTTCTGACACAATGAGCAAACACATTGTACCATTAGAACACTGGAGTGATAGTTGCTGGAAATGCGCCTCTATACACCTATGTAGATATTGCACCAAAAAACAGACATTTGCAGCTATAATAGTCATTTACCACATTAGCAATGTATAGAGTGTATTTCTGATTAGTTTAAAGTTATCTTCATTGGAAAAAAAGTGCTTTTCTTTCAAAAATAAGGAAATTTCTAAGTGACCCCAAACTTTTGAACGGTAGTGTACATATACATATACAGTATATACACAGTGGTGTGAAAAGTGTTTGCCCCTTCCTGATTTCTCATTTTTTTTGTATGTTTGTCACACTTAAACGTTTCAGATCGTCAAACAAATTTAAATATTAGACAAAGATAAAACAAGTAAATACAAAATGCAGTTTTTTAAATGAAGATGGTTATTATTAAGGGTAAAAAAAAATCCAAACCTACATGGCCCTGTGTGACAAAATGATTGCCCCCTAAACCTAACAACTGGCTGGGCTGCCCTTAGCAGCAGCAACTGCAATCAAGCATTTGCGATAACTGGTAACAAGTCTTTTACAGCGCTGTGGAGGAATTTTGGCCCACTCATCTTTGCAGAATTGTTGTAATTCAGCCACACTGGAGGGTTTTCGAGCATGAACCACCTTTTTAAGGTCATGCCAAAGCATCTCAATCGGATTCAGGTCAGGACCTTGACTAGGCGACTCCAAAGTCTTCATTTTGTTTTTCTTAAGCCATTCAGAGGTGGACTTGCTGGTGTGTTTCGGATCATTGTCCTGCTGCAGAACCCAAGCGCACTTCAGCATGAGGTCATTAACAGATGGTCGGACATTCTCCTTCAGGATTTTTTGGTAGACAGGAGAATTCATGGTTCCATTTACCACAGCAAGTCTTCCAGGTCCTAAAGCAGCAAAACAACCCCAGACCATCACACTACCACCACCATATTTTACTGTTGGTATGATGTTCCTTTTCTGAAATGCTGTGTTACTTTTACAGCAGATGTAAAGGGACACACCCTTTCCAAAAAGTTCAGCTTTTGTCTCATCAGTCCACACAGTATTTTCTCAAAAGTCTTGAGGATCATCAAGATGTTTTCTGGCAAAACTGATATGAGCCTTTATGTTCATTTTGCTCAGCAGTGCTTTTTGTCTTGGAGCTCTGCTATGCAGGCCATTTTTGCCCAGTCTCATTCTTATGATGGAGTCATAAACACTAACCTTAAATACAGTGCATCCGTAAAGATGATTCACGATGCTTCACTTTTTTCCACATTTTGTTATGTTACAGCCTTATTCCAAAGGGGATTAAATTCATTTTTCCCCAAAAATTCTACACACAATACCCCATAATGACAATGTGAAAAAAAATTATTTGAGATTTTTGCAAATTTATTAAAAATGAAAAAAAAACCAACAAAAACTAAGAAATCACATGTACAAAAGTATTCACAGCCTTTGCCATGAAGCTCAAAATTGAGCTCAGGTACATCCTGTTTCCACTGATCATCCTTGAGATGTTTCTACAGCTTAAATGGAGTCCACCTGTGGTAAATTCACTTGATTGGACATGATTTGGAAAGGCACATCATCATCATAGCAGTCTGCCGGGGGTGACAATGACTGTTTCATTTAGGTCTGATCAGATTTCTCCATGCAGCTCTGTCCTTCAACTTCCGCTGCCAGGAACTCCTGACCTTGTTAACCCGGGCGACATCCGAGCCAGTATGAGTTGCTTTCTGACTGACCATTTCATGAAACTGCTTGCAAAGTATTTGAGTACCGCTAGCTATTGCTGGACTAGCGGCACTTTCTTGGCAGATAGAGGCATTATCAGTGGCAAGGACAGGCCAAGACAAACTGACTCCAGTATCTGTTGCAGTGACTGACCAGATGATAGGTTTGTTTATCTCTCTGCTCTTTGTGTAGTGCATGTCACAATGCACCAACTGGCAAAAGTCCACCATAGGTACATACCGGTCTAGAAAAGGTCCCACAGTTGACAGTGCATGTCAAAGAACAAACCAAGCATGAAGTTAAAGGAATTGTCTGTAGACCTCAGAGACAGTATTGTCTGGAGGCACAAATCTGGGGAATGGCACAGAAAAATTTCTGCTGCTTTGAAAGTCCCAATGAGCACAGTGGCCTCCATCATCCATAAACGGAAGAAGTTCAGAACCACCAGGACCCTTCCTAGAGCTGGCCGGCAGTCTAAACTGAGCGATCGGGGGAGAAGGGACTTAGTTAGGGAGGTGACCAAGAACCCGATGGTCACTCTGTCAGCGCTCCAGTGTCCCTCTGTGGAGAGAGGAGAACCTTCCAGAAAGACAACCATCTCTGCAGCAATCCACCAATCAGGCCTGTATTGCCAGACGGAAGCCACTCCTTAGTAAAAGGCACATGGCAGGCCACCTGGAATTTGCCAAAAGGCACCTGAAGGACTCTCAGACCATGACAAATAAAATTCTCTGGTCTGATGAGACAAAGATTGAACTCTTTGGCGTGAATACCAGGCGTCATGTTTGGAGGAAATCAAGCACCACTCATAACCATGGTGGTGGCAGTATCATGCTGTGGGGGTGTTTTTCAGCAGCAGGAACTGGGAGACTAGTCAGGATAGAGGGAAAGATGAATGCAGCAATGTACAGAGACATCCTGGATGAAAACCTGCTCTGGAGCACTCTTGACCTCAGACTGGGGCGATGGTTCATCTTTCAGCAGGACAACGACCCTAAGCACACAGCCAAGATATCGAAGGAGTGGCTTCAGGACAACTTTGTGAATGTCCTTGAGTGGCCCAGCCAGAACCCAGACTTGAGTCCAATTGAACATCTCTGGAGAGATCTGAAAATGGCTGTGCACCGATGCTTCTCATCCAACCTGATGGAGCTTGAGAGGTACTGCAAAGAGAAATGGGCGAAACTGCCCAAAGATAGGTGTGCCAAGCTTGTGGCATCATATTCAAAAAGATTTGAGGCTGTAATTGCTGCCAAAGGTGCATCAACAACGTACTGAGCAAAGGATATGAATACTTATGTGGATGTGATTTCTTAGTTTTTTATTTTTGATAACTTTGTAAAAATCTCAAAAAAACTTTTTTCCTGTTGTCATTATGGGGTATTGTGTGTAGAATTTTGATGGAAAAAATGTATTTAATCCCTTTTAGAATAAGGCTTTAACATAACAAAATGTGGAAAAAGTGAAGCAGTGTGAATACTTTCCAGATACACTGTAGGGACAAACAAATTGAGAACAGGTGTGGGTATTTGAGTGAGGAAATAATCAGACCAAATACTAAACAGCTGTGGCAGCCCGTGAACGAGGTTTGAGAGACTGCCAAAATAAAAGCACAACCCTGAATGAAACAAAAGGGGAACATAACCCCTAAGGGTGAGGACCAGATAATACAACAAGAAATGCAAACAATATAATATACATGGAAACCAACACAACAGGAGAGATGAGGATAAGGGAGACTCTTAAACACAGGTAGAAGTATAAAATACAACACCGGATGATCATAAGTACACAAACTAAAAGAATCAGACTAATAATGACGAAATGAAGAATAAGACAACTCATAAATAACAGACAAATGACAACCCAGAGAACAAGATACAGAAAAACATAAAGTAACCAACCTACAATAAAATAACAGGAAACTAAGCACAATAACAAAAGGACAAACTCAGATAACAAAATATGCCAGACCAAACTAAATACCAAATAAACCAAGATGCAGAAACACAGAAAATGATCAGAACAAGCTTAAAGGCTGAGCACGGCTCCCCACCCATGCTCAGTATCGTGACGAATATTGACAATCTTTGAACCTTGAGTGTTCCAAAATATCCACAGGTAAATAATATTCAACCAGAGGCACTTGATCACCACTGCACAGCCATGAGAATTTATACCATTTGATTCATACTGAGTGAAACAATGGTATGACGCAATCAGAGACACAATCAAAACACAAAACTCATTTGGGAGATCACACGCCTTAAGTGTGTTCATTACTATAGAAATTCAATTTAAATTGATTGTTGTGGATTCAATTTCATTTCATTTAAACTTTGTCACCTGTTTGCTGAAGAGAAATAGCCTTTGTTAGCTTCTATTAATTTGATGGATTGTAGACCAGGAGATGCATTCACCACATTTGTGTGTGCGTGTGTGTGTGTGTGTGTGTGTGTGTGTGTGTGTGTGTGTGTGTGTGTGTGTGTGTGTGTGTGTGTGTGTGTGTGTGTGTGGTGTTTTTCATGCCTGGTGGGGACTTTTAATTCAACTGCACACTAACCTGTGGGGACTTGTGTCACCACGGAGACCTCAATTTCCATCCTGATGGGTGCAAAATGCTTTTGAGGAATGAGAATTCATTTTTATACAAAGGGAGAAATTAGGTTTAGGTTGGGGTTAAGTATACAATGATTACAGGTTTGGGTAAATGGCTCGAAAATGCTTTAGTTCAATATGTAACCCCCATGGAAATAGTAAAACAAGGTCCGGATAGTGTGTGCGTGTGTGTGTGTGTGTGTGTGTGTGTGTGTGTGTGAGCGCGCACATGCGTGAGTGAGTGAGTGAGTGACAGAGAGAAAGAGAGAGAATGGGTATGTTCTGAGGCACCAGGACAGTGTGTGTTCTTGGCCAGCTTTGCCGCCTGGCTGTGCCTGAATTAAGTGAACCATCCCTGGGCCAGCTGTCACCACACACACCCATGCCCCCCTCTGCTGCTCCAGCCAGCTGGGTGCATAACTTTGTGTGCAACTGCGTTTGTGTCTGAAAATATGAATTCCTATACTGGTTCACATCATGCTGAGATTTGAGATTTGAATTCTGAAGGAGACAATAGCAGTGAAACATTCATAATTGCAGTAAGTAAAGTTTGACATGCATTGTGGGCTCAAGAAGCTACAATTAGTGATAAGGTAACACAAAGAAATGAAAACTGACCCGGCCGAAATTAACTTAAATTTGTCAAGCTGCATGATATGATTTGAAAAATAGCAAACTGGGAAATTGCAGTGTAACAGCAGCATGACAGTAGACAACCAAATGACAGAAAATACACACATGACAGACAAAAGGATTACCCATGGAAAGTAAAACTAACACTACTATAAAAAAGCCTAAAGACATCATAGTTGTAGATGGTGACCCGTATAAACACATGAATCATACTCGCTGCACAATGCAGGACTATCAGGAGCAGAGTGAAATGTGATGTACCAATTAGACTGTAAGGTGCAGTATGGCAGCATTGTTATGACCAGAATACAACATCATAGTGAGTTATTGTACAGTGAAATGGCATGCGGCAGAAAAGGTTTCCTGTACGTAACCATTCGACAGCGAAGCTATAGTAGTCTGCTGGAGAAAGTGCTCTGCTGTCTGTCCAGTGTCTCTCGCTGTCTTCAACTTCTGGCTAGATCTCATGAGTCCCTCCTTCACTGGGCTGACTTACCAAGACAGTGAGCATTTAGCACCATGTAGTGGACTGAAAAGTCAGTTGGTTTTTATTATTCTGTTACCTAAATAGGGAAGTTTGTATGTGCAACATTTATTAGTAAGAGTATCATAAAATCGTCACAATACTGGTGTCTCTGAATTGATAAAGCATCGCCACCTCAAATAACTGCAATATTATGCTGCACTGATTATTTTCCACTCACCCCTAGTGTATTGATAATGACAAAAATTGCATAAGGTGTAACAAAAGCTGCTAAGCACAGGAAAGAACATGTAGCTGAAATAAATAATATACAGTATAACTCTGATCATCATGCTAACAGTTACTATAGTTTCTATAATTTCTATTCTATGTTCACTATCTAGTCTATGTACAAAAATATCTGATTATTATTTATTTGTTAACAATATTACTTGGAAGGATTTTCACCAACATTTTGCCTGTTGTGTTTCACTATATCTACTCTATTTTCACAAAACTTGAAGTACTCCAAGTAAAAGGTGAGCTGTACATCTGCAAATGAGGTCCAATAAATACATTTGTGTGCAAATTTGTTAGACCTTGTTATGATTCTTCTGAATTCTGATTTTACCTTCTCTGGATTTCAAGCTGTCTGTGTAAAGATGTTAAAGGGGTCACTGACTGAAAAATGGTGTGTTTGTAGGTTTTAACTTTCTGAAATGTGTGTATTGGTCACATGATTATCAACAAAATATCAAAACACTCACTTCTGTTAAAAAAAAAAACAACCCACACACATCCTTTAGCTTGTTTTCCTCTCCAATAAGCCATTTTTACTCTTCCAGGTTTATTCCCTCTATATCAAGAAATGGGAAATGTCACTAAAAGAAAAATGTCACTAGCCTTGATTACTGCCTGCTGCCCTATTTTGGCCCACCAAGCTGCCTGCCATGTAGATGGGAGGGGAGCTAACAGCATTAGCCTCTGGGCTAACCAAGGAATTAGGAAGCTTGCACTGAGCGCAGCTTATATTGTTATTTTCTTCCGATTTCAGTCACCACAGACATCCCTGTTTCCACCTGGTTCACTAATCCACAGTTGGTTTATTTTTATTTAACCTTTATTTATACAGGGCAGTTCCATTTAGAGGAAACCTCTCTTTTTCAAGGATGCCCTGTTCACATTCACACATTTACACTTGGAAGCTGCCCAGTACAACCACAGACTAACCTGTGGCCACTGAGCAGCTCCACTGGAGCAGGTGGGGTTAAGGGCCTTGCTCAAGGGCACCACAGTGGGGTTAATGAGGGTGGGGCAAACACTGCTATGTTATCTTTCCCACCCAGATCTAATCCTGCCAGTCCAGGGATCAAACCGGCGACCCTCCGCTCACCAGACCACATCCCTAACCATTAGGTCACCACTGTCCACTGCCCAGAGATAATTTATCTTACATAATTCTGGCTTATTTTGTCATATTTTTGTCATGATTCTACTATAATCTGTTAGCATTAGAGTGCTGGGCAGTCAGAGGTAATCACCGGAACTGATACAGTTCACCTCAGCAGGGAAGAGATGATGGGCATTCAAGAGTCAGCAATACTACTATACGTACAGGACATACAGGAGATATGAAATACCGTTTCTCTCTCTCTTCAGTTGTGTGCGCAATATAAAAAAAAGGAATAAGGCTGGAAAAACAACAACAGCAGTCTATGTACAGTAATGCTACCTGTAGTGCAAATAGCGACAAAGATAAAACCCAGAATCCCATAGTGCAAATAAAGATAAACAATAAAACCCAGCAATCCTATATACAGAGGAAGTAATGCAGAAGCACAAATCGTAGTTGAGAGTGCGATCTGCTAGTGTAGGTGCAGACAGTGACAGATTGGATGGCACATGGTCAATACTGTAACAACACACAGCAGCAGATATGGCATTTGTGCAAATGGTTGTAGTAATGTGTACAAACATACAGCAGCAGATGTATTACTGTTGGTGTGCCAGTCTTTCTGTGCCAACAGCTGAGGTAGTTATTGTGCGGGTTGAGTGTGTTACAGTCTGGGGATGGGGGTGTGGACAGAGTTCAGGGTCCTGATGGCCTGGTAAACAAAGCTGTTTAGCAGTCTTGTGGAGCGGGCCCGGAGGGTCCGGTACCTGTTCTTCAACGGCAGAGGGCTGAAGAGCAAGTGTGAGGGGTGGGAGGTGTTGCCTGCAGTGTTGATGGCTCTGCCGGTGAGGCAGTACCTAGATGTCCAAGGGGAGGTGGTAAAGGGGCACCAATGATCTTGCTGGCTGCTTTCACTGTGCGTTGTACTGTCTTCTGGCAGGAGACGGTGCAGCTTCCATACCACACTGTGATGCAGCTGGTGAGGATGCTCTCAATGGTGCCTTGGTAGAATGAGCACATGATGGGGGGTAGGACTCGTGCTCTCTTCAGTTTGCAGAGGAAACAGAGGCCAGTTTGAGCCTTCTTGGCCAGTGATGTGGTCTTGTTGGACCAGGAGAGGTCCTCAGAGATGTGCACTCCAGGAACTTGGTGCTGCTCACCCTCTCCACAGGTGCTCCATTGATGATCAGAGGGGGATGCTGTGTGTGTCCCCTCCTGAAGTCGACCACAATCTCCTTGGTTTTTCCCACACTCAGGAAGAGATATTTGTCTCTACACCACTGGACCAGTTGGCTCATCTCATTTCTGTAGTAGGCCTCCTCATTGTTGGTGATGAGGCACACCACCGCCGTGTAGTCCGCAAACTTGATGATGTGGTTGGTGCTGTAGGCTGGTACACAGTTGTGGATTAGCAGGGTGAAGAGCAGTGGGCTGAGCACGCAACCTTGTGGGGCCCCTCTGCTGAGTGTGATGGTCTTGGAGGTGTTGCTGCCAACCCACACGTTCTGTGGCGTCCCTGTGAGAAAGTCCAGCACCCAGTTACAGAGAGAGGTTTTGAGACCCAAGAGTTTTTCTATTAGGTGCTGGGGGATGATTGTGTTGAATGCTGAACTGAAGTCCAAGAACAGCATTCGCACGTTGGAGTTATTTGAGTCCAGGTGGGTGAGGGCTGGATGGAGAACAGCAGAGATGGCATCTTCTGTGGATCTGTCTGACTTGTATGCAAACTGAGATGGGTTGTGGGAGGGAGGGAGGGAGGATAAGCTTGATGTTCTACATGACCAGCCGCTCGAAGCACTTCATTATGATGGGGATCAGTACTACGGGCCGGTAATCATTGTAGCTGGATGGGATGGGCTATTTTGGGATTGGTATTATGGTAGCAGTTTTGAAACAAGTGGGGGAAATTAGCTCGACTCAGGGAGATGTTGAAGATGTCGGCCAGGACATTCTTGAGCTCCTCCGCACAGTCCTTCAGAACGCAACCTGGTATGTTGTCTGGTCCAGCTGCCTTCTGTGAATTGATCCTGGAGGGGGTCCTCTTCATACTGGCCGGATCCAGACTTACAGCCATACCACCTGGTATTAGCTTAACTGTCAATCCTGTTTGTTGATCAGTATTTTGCATAAATTCTGTTCACCCCCTCTGGAATCCTTATTCATCTAACAAGGTTTAACCATATATTATGCTCTTAGACATTATTTTAGCTTAGATAAATTTTATTTTCTTAAACCGGGACCCGAGGGATACTCTTGGGCAGTTTAGCCATTCATTTACGTGTTTCTCTGCTTACTGTACCACAGGGATTGTCCGTATCATATCAACCACTAAAACCACACACCCCGTCAACCAGTGAAGCATTATTTCATTCTTTAAGACAAATATTCACAGCTCAGGCTCAGGAGCAATTCTCCGCTTGTGCCACTGCCCCTGCATCTCATCGAGCGGCATATGTTAGCGAGCTTTGCAATTTGCGGGGTTCCGTGGTGGTTCATGGGGGTCTGCGTGGTGGTCACAGCAGATATTGTTGTCATCAGCACTGGCCTCTCCTCACTGCTCCATGAGATACTACCCTTAACGATCAAAGGGCTGACCGCAGGGAACGACTTGACTT
The DNA here is from genome assembly GCA_020510985.1 of Pholidichthys leucotaenia. NCBI lineage: Eukaryota > Metazoa > Chordata > Actinopteri > Cichliformes > Pholidichthyidae > Pholidichthys > Pholidichthys leucotaenia. Next base: position 74,814,667 of record CM035848.1, read on the forward strand.
GTATTAAGATCAAAATACATCTGAGTCAGCACCCTTCTAGTGCACTGAGCTGAGCTAAAGGCTAGGAGCTAGCCAGCTAATGGCTAAATGACATGAGTGATTGCGAAGTTGAATGCAGTCTTGCATTGTCTTAAAGTGGCAGGCTAAAATTGAAGCAAAAAGGCTGGGAAAAAAATTGCAGCAATAATTTTAAAAAAAATTTAAGAAAATTTTAACAAAATATGTCACAAACATTTCATTAAGATGTGTGAGCTGTTAAAATGTGGAAGAAAGTACAACCCCTCATATATGGTGGTTGATCCAGTGATTTTCAACCTGGTGCACGAGGCCTCGTCTGCTCTGAGGGTGTGAGGATATAAAAGTTGTCTGTGCACATGTTAGATCAGCGCACCCAATTAGATTTTCAAGAATCTACATAAACCAACTGAAAAGAAGATTTGGTGAAGCATCTGTTATACAGCACTAGTTGTTTACAGGGAGGTTGTCAAAACCAAGATTTACTGGAGAGTTAGACGTTACTACTATAACTAAATGCTATATTTTCCAGGTTATCAAAAGCATTTCTTCAAGAATCAGGAACTGTCTGTGACACCTTATACAGAGGTCAATGAAAAACCTGCTGTCTGGCAATGATTGGATGCCAAACTAAATAATATGAAGAATACAGATCATGTTGGAATGTTGTCTTTCGTATATTCATATATTCAATATTTATGCTCATGCATCACATACATCTTTCTATCACCCCTCACAGAACAGTTTTTATGTTTCAATGTAATCCAGCACATTTTTATCTGCTTAGTTTGCTGAATTTAGTCAAATTTTAGCCAAATTGTTAAGGTCACCAAAATAAAACTATAACCACTTCCAATTTACTGTGCTCTAATGTTAAGAGACAGTGATACTGAGTTGCTTTAATGGTTTTTTTCAACACAAATATGAATCTAAATGTAACCGTGTTTCCTTTTTCTTACCTACAAGGTCCCACTCCCCATTGGGTATGTATGTAGAGATGTCAACCTCCATCATCTGGAGGTCCAGCATCCATCCATTATGTGTCCAAGAGCCAAACTTCAGGTCACACTTCTGAATATCAAACGGAAACCACCTGACATCAATGTAGCAGGTGCTTTTTAGGATACCTGGGGTTAAAGCAAAGTTTGTTTCAGAAATCAAAAATCGTTTTTTGAAATGACAAGAAAGACATGCTTATTAAAAATTCTTATTTCACATTAAAATATTATGCAAGAACACATGATCACCACTCAGAAACCTGCTTATTCATATGATTATCTAAAAAGCCAGTCATGTTCAGTTATTATTTAAACTGTGCATCTACGTATACAGATACTTCAGCTAGTGTTTATATCAAACATCAAAAGGAGCTAGGCAAAATATAACCTTGATGACAAAAACTAAAATGCTGATCTTTAGGGATTTTCAGCCCAAGAATCTTTAGAATATCCTCAGAATGGTGCATAAAAAGTCCAGTACAGTAGAGTCTTACAGACAGAGAAGTCCCATTTATATAAGAGGCAGAGGAGATGGATCATACTGGACTGAGCTGACAGGAAGGCAACAGTAAGCATTTCATAATGCACAAGTGGATCTGTGGGGCAAATGGGCTACAACAGCAGAAGACTATGTCAAGTCCACTTCTGTTAGCCAAGAAGAAAAGTCTCAAGCTGCAGCCTTTCTTCTGTTGACGGTCCAGGCTAGTGGCATTGGCAAAACAGTTTTCTTGGCAATTTTACATAGACTATAAGACCAGGTAGCCATAGTTTGCATAAAACAGCCTCTCTAAGTGCTGATGTTCAGCACAATTAACTGATACAATTGAAAAATGATGACAAGAGAAGCTGAGGCAGCAAATCTAGGCCAGTCCTGAAAATTCCTTCCAAACCATTCATGAACAGGATTCCCTTGATCAGGATCAAGATTAGTTCAGGATATTTCCCTCATTTTTAATGTGTAAATGTCCCATCCTGTATTGTTGTAAAATATGAAACAAAGTGAAATTATTCTTACAAATACAAAAATTTAGACCAAATGTGAATAAACCACACATTTGCAAACTTGATGCAAATCTCTACAATTCTGAAACAAGAACACGTAAAACAACATCTCTGCAGAGGTTAGAAGTCAGTTTACACTAGAGCTGTGCATTAAGTAAATCAAAACTTATTAATTGTACATCTTTCTGCAATTAACTGTGATTAATCTCTACACTTGTGTAAAGGAATAAATAAAAAGTGAGTATACTCTAGCAACTTTTAATTGCATTTTCATTCATTGAATATACTTGTGACTCTCATATTCAACACAAATACGGCTAGAGCAACATAAAACATTTGATAATTATGAATGTATATTCAATTTAAAATTTTTACAATTTACAAGAGCAATCTGTCATTCTTTTTCAGTTCATTACACACATGGGACAAAATTGTTGGTACCTCTCTGTTAATGAAAGTAAAAACCCACAATGATCACAGAAATAACTTGAATCTGACAAAAGTGATAATAAATAAAAATTCTATGAAAATTAGCCAATGAAAATCAGACAATGCTTTTGAATTGTGGTTCAACAGAATTATTTTAAAAAACAAACTCATGAAACAGGCCTGGACAAAAATGATGGCACCCTTAACTTAATATTTTGTTGCACAACCTTTTGAGGCAATCACTGCAATCAAACGATTTCTGTAACTGTCAATGAGACTTCTGCACCTCTCAGCAGGTATTTTGGCCCACTCCTCATGAGCAAACTGCTCCAGTTGTCTCAGGTTTGAAGGGTGCCTTCTCCAGACAGCATGTTTCAGCTCCTTCCACAGATGTTCAATAGGATTTAGATCAGGGCTCATAGAAGGCCACTTTAGAATAGTCCAATGTTTGGCTCTTAGCCATTCTTGGGTATTTTTAGCTGTGTGTTTTGGGTCATTATCCTGTTGCAAGACTCATGACCTGCGACTGAGACCAAGCTGTCTAACGCTGGGCAGCACATTTCTCTCTAGAATACCTTGATAGTCTTGAGATTTCATTGTACCCTGCACAGATCCAAGACACCCTGTGCCAGATGCAGCAAAGCAGCCCCAGAACATAACAGAACCTCCTCCATGTTTCACAGTAGGGACAGTGTTCTTTTCTTGGTATGCTTCATTTTTGCATCTGTGAACATAGAGCTGATGTGCCTTGCCACAAAGTTCCAGTTTTGTCTTGTCTGTCCATAGGACATTCTCCCAGAAGCTTTGTGGCTTGTCAACATGCAGTTTGGCAAATTCCAGTTTGGCTTTTTTATGATTTGTTTTCAACAGTGGTGTCCGCCTTGGTTGTCTCCCATGAAGTCCACTTTGGCTCAAACAACAACGGATGGTGCGATCTGACATTGATGTACCTTGACCTTGGAGTTCACCATGAATGTGTTTAGAGGTTGTTCTGGGCTCTTTTGTTACCATTCGTATTATCCGTCTCCTCCCGCGGCCACGTCCAGGGAGGTTGGCTACAGTTCCGTGGATCTTAAATTTCTGAATAATATGTGCAACTGTAGTCACAGGAACATCAAGCTGCTTGGAGATGGTCTTATAGCCTTTACCTTTAACATGCTTGTCTATAATTTTCTTTCTAAGCTCCTGAGACAACTCTCTCCTTTGCTTCCTCTGGTCCATGTTTAGTGTGGGACACACCATGTCACCAGACAGCACAGTGACTACTTGTCACCTTTTAAATAGGCCGACTGACTGATTACAAGTTTGTAGACACCTGTGATGTTAATTAGAGGACACATCTTGGTTGAACATGTCCCTATGGTCACATTATTTTCAATCTTTTCTAGGGGTACCATCATTTTTGTCCAGGCCTGTTTCATGAGTTTATTTTTTAAAGTAATTCTGTTGAACCACAATTCAAAAGCATTGTCTGATTTTCATTGGTTAATTTTCATATAATTTTTATTTATTACCACTTTTGTCAGATTCAAGTTATTTCTGTGACCTTTGTGGGTTTTTCTTTCATTAACAGAGGGGTACCAACAATTTTGTCCACGGCTGTATAAAGAGGGAGCCAATTTTGCTGCAAAACTGCCATTTTTAATATTCTTGTCAAATTTCTCATTTTATTTTGGAAACGGTCAAAGAGTAAGTCAGTTGCTTCTACTTAAGGTCATTCATTCATCTTCTTCCGCTTAATCCTTTTCGGGTCGCGGGGGGGCTGGAGCCTATCCCAGCATCTTTGGGCGAGAGGCAGGGTACACCCTGGACAGATCGCCAATCCATCGCAGGGCCAACACAGAGAGACAGACAACCATTCACTCTCACAGTCATACCTAAGGACAATTTAGAATCCCCAGTTTGATGCCAATTAACCTAACTTGCATGTTTTTGGCATGTGGGAGGAAACCAGAGAAATCCTGGAGTAAACCCATGCAGACATGGGGAGAACATGCAAACTCCACACAGATCACTGTTGGTCGGGGGCTGGGATCGAACCCAGGATCCCCTGGCCAAGGGTGAGTTGCTGTGCTGCTGCAGTGCTAACCACTCCGCCACCGTGCTGCCCTCTACTTAAAGGGTACCTGTGGTGGACGTCTAAACGCATTCAACTTGAAAACATTAGGCAAAGTATTCGCTATTTGGTTAAATAATTATTGCCAGCCATATACCACCAGAGAAATATGCAAATACGACCGCAGGCATGGCCAGCCAATGAAAACTCTGCGCGCAGCCATGACACATGCGGATGTGACGTCATTACGTTGCTACTGAAAAGTCAATACTCCCGTCTGTATGAGCGACTAGGGTGCTGTTGTGAGTGTTTTTATTCTATTATGGCTGAATTGTCGGACTCTGAGGAAGAATTCGTCCAACATGGCTACAGGTTTGAGCCAGAAAGGTCTTCTGAGGGTTAAAGTGACGAAGTGGTCCTCACACACAACGCAATTTCGTCTGAAAGGATTCGTCTGTGCCCTGTTCCGAGATTGCGCAATCACTTTTCTGCTATGATCTTCTGACAAGGTGAGCTGGGTTTGGGTACACAAAAGAAGTGTTTATCTTTGTTTTTTCGCTTATTATTGAGACATCCAAAGGTTTTACATTCCGCCATGTTGCGATATCCATATCGCATTGTATGTTTTTGTTGTTACAAGAGCGCCGAGTGTCTGCTGCTCTGTATAGCGGCGAGGGGGGAGCCGAATCATCTGCCATCTGGCGGCCGATACGACCTCAGATCAGACGAGACAACCCGCTGAATTTAAGCATTTATTTATTTATTTTCTACTCGTTTTAGTTCTGCATTTAATATGAACCCTGAGTTTGAAATAAACGTTTGAATTTTGGTCCTCACACACAACGCAACGCGCCGAGTGTCTGCCCCTCTGTATATAGTTTTAGAATCATCGGCCGTCTGGCGGCCGTTACGAGCTCAGATCAGACGAGACGACCCACTGAATTTAAGCATTTATTTATTTATTTTCTACTCGTTTTAGTTCTGCATTTAATATGAACCCTGAGTTTGAAATAAACGTTTGAATTTGAATTTGAATATCCTGAAAGCCACTGCTCATCCGGGCACTCCAGGCTCAGCCAACATTGATCCAGATCGCGGTGCCAACGATATTACGTCACAGGAAGCGTCCTGGCAGGCCATGTAGCCGCTAGTATGGCTGCACCCATGTTTTGCTGACATAGCTGAACCAGCACATCAGCAATGGATTTATATCAAATTGCTTTGAACATGAATTTCAACTTAAACTTGAACTAGAACGTGAGACAGGGGCTCAATATAATATCTTTTTTTTCACGACCACCACAGGTACGCTTTAAGGTAATGTGTAATGTTCCTAATTATCTCAACCCTTAAAATTACAAATGGAGCCATTTGTAATTCATTTCCAGAGCTCCTGACCTTAATGGTAACTTTCATTCACTTTATATTGGAGTGTGTATTTTTCTACACTCACTCTGACAGAAACTCCCCCTCTTTTCATAGTTTTGTGTGCGCAGCCCTAATCAATGATGCTAGGTCAGGTGTGTGTGCATGTTTTAAAGTGAGGTGTGTGTGCAGGATGTCGTCCTGAATACCAGAGGATCAGCTCAGTGTGGTATAAATTTAAATGCTGAAAAACAAGACCTATAGACTTGTTTTAAGCTGAGCCAGCTGCTGAGACAAAGTGGTCACCACAGCTGACACCACCTCAGGAATGAAATGAAAGCATCAATTTTATAAATTGCATTAATTGGCCCATATTAATCAGAAAAGTTAATGTGTTAATTATCTCAGCCCTAATTTATACATAACAGTATCAAGATATGACTATTCTTTATTATTTAACACATTAAAAAAGGGAAAACTGAGAATTTCTGGAATATCTTACCTGGTGGAATGTACTGGCAGGCTCCTGAAGCATTGACCAGCACATTTGTATGGTACGTAGCATCAAACCTTTCATCCGCACTAGACAAAGATAAAAGAGGTGAGATATATCGCATTAACAGGCTAACAAATAAACACGAAGAAAGGTGAGCTTATACTAGAACCTGAGGTCATTAGGATAATACAAAAGTAAAGACAGATCCAAAGAGGGAACCAGACAATAAACAGTAACTCATATTAAAGGTGACAGAAAGCAAAGAGAAGTGAGGATTAGTGTAGACAGATGGTGTTTAATTTTACTCATCATGTTAAACTAACAGAAATGTCTGGTACAGAGACATCCTTCAAACAGACAGGGTCTGGTCATATCCCAAAATGGAATTAAAAAAATACACAAATCAAAACGTAATTTTAGAATATTACAACAAAAAAATGTCTCCAGTAAATTGTAAATCCTGGTAGGCATACGTTTTATTTCTGTATTGACTGATGGAAAAAAGGAGAATGTTTTTTTTCCATAACTAAACACAAATTTTATCTACAACTATAAAGGTCAAAATATAAATATTTCATTATATAACACTGATAGGAGAAAGTCAGACAAATGGAGAAAAAATGAGAACAGGAAACATACCTGTGTTGAAACTCAAGCAGTAAATGACTTAATCTTATTCATATATTCGTAACAAGTGTAATATTTATTGAATCATTTTACTGTGCTGTGAGTAATCCCATTACAAATCGAATAAGGTACACTGTAAGCTCATTTTAAAGGATGAATGGGTGCTCATCCAAAACCAGACAAGAGTTTAACCCTGACCGCTGTCCTCTGTTGGTCATCGATGTATTTCTACCACTTAAAAGCATGAGAGAGTAGCCAGAGGGATGAAATGCGGGACATACTGAAATTCTTCCTGAAGGTTCTTTGTTCGACACCATAGAGCATAAATTTTGATAAAGTGCACTGGGACTGAGCCCAGGAGATACGTAATAGGACAGATCTTTACCGGCTGCAGATAGCTGCTACATTAATAATTTAACTCTAATCAGATTTTTCACTTAAGAGGGCAGAAAATAGAGGCTGTGAGAAAACTTTAAATACCCATAATTGACCTCTGTGCTTTCCCAGATTGAATTAACTGTATTAGCATTAAGCTTCATATTAGTATTTGGAATACATCTACCTACTATGTATAATGCAAGGATCTTAAAGAATGTGTCTTTCTTTTAGATTTAAATGGGTTCATGAAGAAGTTGAACAACAAGTGATGTACTTTAAATGAATCAAAGCTGCAAGACATTTACCAAGAAAAACTCCTTAAATAAAAAGTGTAATGCTCTGTCAGTGCAGAGGACAACCAGTCTTCCAGTGTAGGTCGCTCATATATATAAAAAAAGAGCCCCCCCCCCCACCCCCAGCACAAGCCATAATTTAGATGTTGCATTTTGGGCTAAATCAGGTCCGTCGGTCCAAGCCTTAATTTAGTCCACAAACACAGTAGATGCTGAAAGTTGGATTGTGCTTAGTCCGTCCAATACGGACTGTATTTAACCCAAAATTAGACGTTGAAAACTGGGCTGTGTTTAGTTCATCTACCCGAGACCATATTTAATCAGAAAAAAAGTTGTTGGAAATTGGCCAAAAAATAGTCTAATAATTGTGTTGTTTAGTCCACAGGATTTGGCCCATATTAAACCTCAAAATAGTTTTTGGCATTTGGTGATGGTGGTGACGGTCTGTCTCTCAAAAGTAAAATATACTTTTACAACCACTGGGATTCTTTGTTAAAAGCACTTTATAAAAATGCATGTTTTTTAACAGCTTTGTTTTAAGTTCGACATTTGGCAAAATGCTTGCTACATAATGTCTGGAACAATCTGAAACCAGTGCTAGTGGTATTCCCTTAAAAAGCACCATTTGAATACAAGTACATTTTACAAATGTCTCTCTATATTGTCTTTTTATTGATGGCTATACCTTGGGCTATGAGTATCCCCAGACACCCCTTGTCTCGTCTGATTGTGAAAGGTAAACAGGGCCTACCATGGTTAATACTTGGATGGGAGACTGCTTGGGAATACCAGATGGAGTGGTGATCTGTCCAGGATGTGCTCTGCCTCTTGCCCAGAAGTGTTGGGTGCCACTCAAAAAGGATCAGGGTGTTGGTGACTACATACCATTTTTAAAAAGGCAACTTTTCATCTTCATTTTTCAACCAAATTTAGACCATCCACAGACATCTATATGAAGACGCCTTTTCAATGACCTGAAAAAGATGGTTTTTCATCTTTCACTTTTCAACCAAATCTGTATGTTTTTTAGAGGGGTGACAAAGCTGTCTTTTCAACTTTTTTCAACCAGTTTGCGCTGGGAGGGAGAAACAAAAATCCCTTGACAGCAGCAAACCATTCTGATATTCATTGGTTCTAAAATGTGGCATAATTGACACTAACATTTCAGTCTTGTGAAAACATTGTTGCAAGTATGTTTTAACTAGTGCTGGGAATATTTATGCGTTAACATAATTAATTGTACCACATATTGTACCACGTACCACGCCCAGAGTCGCCCCGGGCGAGAGGCGACGAGCAGGGGTGGGTATTCTTGTATCGCCCCACCTTGCTGCCTCTATATTGGAGTTTTCCCCGGTGGACGAAAGGGTTGCTTCCCTACGCCTTCGGGTTGGGAAACGGGTCCTGACCATCATTTGTGCCTATGCACCAAATGATGTTTCAGAGTACCCACCCTTTTTGGAGTCTGTGACTGGGGTGCTGGAGGGTACTCCTCCTGGAGACTCCATTGTCCTACTGGGGGACTTCAATGCGCATGTGGGCAACGACAGTGAAACCTGGAGAGGGGTGATTGGGAGGAACGGCCTGCCCGATCTGAACCCGAGTGGTGTTCAGTTATTGGACTTCTGTGCTAACCACAGTCTGTCCATAACGAACACCATGTTCAAGCATAAGGGTGTCCATATGTGCACCTGGCACCAGGACACCCTAGGTCGCAGGTCGATGATCGATTTTGTTATCGTATCATCAGACCTGCGACCGTATGTCTTGGACACCCGAGTAAAGAGAGGTGCAGAGCTGCCAACTGATCACCACCTGGTGGTGAGCTGGATCCGATGGCAGGGGAGGAAGCCATTCAGACCTGGTAGACCCAAACGTATAGTGAGGGTGTGCTGGGAGCGTCTGGCTGAGGCCCCTGTCCGGGAGGTCTTCAACTCCCACCTCCGGAAGAACTTCAACCACATTCCGAGGGAGTCTGGAGACATGGAGTCTGAATGGGCCATGTTCTCCACCTCTGTTGTTGAAGCGGCGGCCCAGAGCTGCGGCCGCAAGGTGGTCGGTGCATCTCGTGGTGGCAACCCCCGAACCAAGTGGTGGACACCAGTGGTGAGGGGGGCCATTAAGCTGAAGGAGTCCTATCAAGCTTGGTTGGCTTGTGGGACTCCCAAAGCAGCTGAGGTGTACCGGCAGGCCAAGCGGAGTGCAGCTCGGGTGGTTGCTGAAGCAAAAACGCGGGTATGGGAGGAGTTCGGTGAGGCCATGGAACAAGACTTTCGGTCTGCTTCAAAGAGATTCTGGCAAACTGTTCGGCGGCTCAGGAGGGGAAAGCAGCTCCCCGTCCACACTGTGTATGGTGCGGATGGGACACTGTTGACTTCAACTGGGGATATCGTCGGGCGGTGGAAGGAATACTTCGAGGATCTCCTCAATCCCACTGATACGCCTTCCACAGAGGAAGCAGGGTTTGGGGATGAGGGGGATGACTCGCCTATCACAGGGGCTGAGGTCGCCAAGGTGGTTAAAAATCTCCTTGGTGGCCGGGCCCCGGGGGTGGACGAGATTCGCCCTGAGTACCTGAAGGCCCTGGATGTTGTTGGGTTGTCATGGTTGACACGCCTCTGCAACATTGCGTGGAGGTCGAGGGCAGTGCCTTTGGCATGGCAAACCGGGGTGGTGGTTCCTCTCTTCAAAAAAGGGGACCGGAGGGTGTGCTCCAACTTTAGAGGGATCACACTCCTCAGCCTCCCTGGGAAGGTCTATGCCAAGGTACTGGAGAGGAGAGTCCGGCCGTTGGTCGAACCTCGGATTCAGGAGGAGCAATGTGGTTTTCGTCCTGGCCGTGGCACATCGGACCAACTCTTTACCCTCTCGAGAATTCTTGAGGGTTCGTGGGAGTTTTCCCAACCAGTTTACATGTGTTTTGTGGACTTGGAGAAGGCATTTGACCGCGTCCCTCGTGGATTTTTGTGGGGGGTGCTTCGGGAGTATGGGGTATCGGGCTTGTTGTTACGAGCTATTCGGTCTCTGTACGACCGTTGTGAGAGTTTGGTTCGTATTGCCAACACTTGGTTGGAGTCATTCCCAGTGAGAGTTGGACTCCGCCAGGGCTGCCCGTCGTCACCGATCCTGTTCATAATTTTTATGGACAGGATTTCTAGGCGCAGCCAGGGAATGGAGGGTGTCATGCTTGGTGACCACAGGATCTCATCTCTGTTGTTTGCAGATGATGTTGTCCTGTTGGCTTCATCCAGCAATGACCTACAGCTCTTGCTGGGACGGTTTGCCGCTGAGTGTGAAGCGGCTGGGATGAGAATCAGCACCTCCAAGTCCGAGTCCATGGTCCTCAGCCGGAAAAAGGTGGATTGTCCTCTCCGGGTTGGGGACAGGCTCCTGCCCCAAGTGGAGGAGTTTAAGTATCTTGGGGTCTTGTTCACGAGTGAGGGGAAAATGGAGCGAGAGATCGACAGACGGATTGGAGCAGCATCTGCAGTGATGCGGACGTTGTACCGGTCTGTTGTGGTGAAGAGGGAGCTTAGTTCTAAGGCAAAGCTGTCGATTTACCAGTCAATCTACGTTCCTACTCTCACCTATGGTCACGAGCTTTGGGTAATGACCGAAAGAACGAGATCGCGGATACAAGCGGCTGAAATGAGCTTTCTCCGTAGGATTGCTGGACTCACCCTCAGAGATAGGGTGAGGAGCTCAGTCATCCGGGAGAGGCTCAGAGTAGAACCGCTGCTCCTCCACATTGAAAGGAGTCAGTTGAGGTGGTATGGGCATCTGATTAGGATGCCTCCTGGACGCCTCCCACTTGAGGTGTTTCAGGTACGTCCCACTGGGATGATACCCCGGGGCAGACCCAGGACTCGGTGGAGAGACTATAGCCTGTTTTCCACTAGCCCAGCACACCTCGGTACGGCTCGATTCACTTCAGTACAGCTCGGAACGCTTCTGTCTCCATTAGCACAGTGTTGCGGGGCAGCAGCAGATTCTCAGCGAGGCGGGGCCACACTCCCCTGATGTTATGCACCGGACTGAGTCCTTATTTATACCAGACAAAAAATGGAGGATCCAAGGATTATTGCCTTGCACGCTCTGTGGTTTTATCTCACAATTAATTTTATCTCATAATTAAGCTGCAACAACACAAGTCACTTTTGTTTTGAATTAACTGCCAAATGACCTAGAAATAATGAGCTGAAACTTGTTTTTATTCGTATTAAATAATGAGACGGTGGCACACTGGACTACACCACATCCTAGGGCATTTTGGATGTACTGAATTAAAAAAATTCATGTTTTTCACCTTCAGGTCAACGTTTGGAACAACAGTATTATTATTTTCCGTTTAGATGATGCTACACTCCTTCTAAAGTATTGTAAATCTCTGAATTTGGAATGCCGATAGAACATTCAATTTACATATACTTGTACCTTTGACTTGGTGCTAATTTTTTATGATATTTCAATAAAAAGAACAGAAAGCGTACAAAAAGATTTCTTTTTTGGTCTAGTTAAAAATTACATTACCTTTACAATGGTTGACCCTCAGTATCATTTTGATCAGACTAGGCAATGGAATTTCTATGTAATTATACTGTTTTATAATTCAGTGTTATAACAGACAAACCACACTTTCCAAAACAATTCCATTTTATTATATACAAAATATTAAAATAAAAAAAAACTTTGCAACACAACATAAAGGTTAATCGACATTTTATACACGCCGACCACTGAGTGCTGAGGCTCGGTAGAATTAATCCGTCTCTGCCAGCTGTGGGTCAGGAAGGCTCGGTTGAATAATCCGGATGGGCTGTCGCGGCGGACGCGTGGGATGATTCTACAAGGAAAATGCACACAATAAAATACAGCACGAAATATATACAGAAAAGACAATAGTTTTTAACAAGAATACGTAAGCTTATTTCAGCGTATTGTTCACATGAATAATTACAATAAAAGCTTTAGTCCGCAGTGTGCTGCAATAAAGCAGCGATCCATCCACAAATGAACAGCTTTTTTATTGCATAAATAAACTGAGCGTCTTACCGAATATATTTGCGAAAAAACGCACAATAAAAAAAAATTAAAACTCACCATTAAAGGACTCCGATGTCGAGACCTCCCGGTATATTTTTTCATTCCGGGCGGCTCCGTCTAACTCGCGCTGAATACGTTCGTCTGACAATGCAGTGAGCAGACACTGCAGCTCCTTACTGCTCCATGGAACACCCTTATTACGCGAAGCCATTTTTGATAGAGAATAAATGAAAAATAGCACAGCAATACACTGAAAAGGAACCGGCAACAGTGGTTGCGTGCTGAGTAGGTCGTGAAGATTCTTTTTTTTTTTTTTTCAAAAACTTTATTGAGAAGGTCGTGAAGATTTGGTAGAAGAGGAGGAGGAGAGGGGCAGTTACAAGCTGACCAATCAGCGCCGGTTACGACCTGACCAATCAGCGGCGACCAGTCTGTTAACGTCACAACACGGCACAGCTCAGCACTGCTGTACCCTGCTCTTCAGCGGGGCTGAGAATCACGGCTGTTAAACCGTGTTGGGGCTTGTGGAAAAGCGTACAAAGCGTGCTGAGCCGTCCCGTGTTGTGCTAAAGCGTGCTAGTGGAAAAGGCCCTTTCGTCTCCCAGCTGGTCTGGGAACGCCTTGGTATCCCCTCTGAAGAGCTGGAGCAGGTGGCTGGGGAGAGGGAAGTCTGGGCTTCTCTGCTTGAACTGCTGCCTCCGCGACCCGGACCTCTGGAAAAGCGGTAGAAGATGGATGGATGGATGGATGGATAATTAATTGTGGTAGACCAATTAACGGATATTTTTAAAAATTATACCCTCAACAGCAATTCCTGTTATAGCAAAACTAGCAGCCCGGTCTTTGCGCCCGCCCGGACCATCTTTGGCCCTGCACACACAGCTCATTTTATTTAATTCTGGGTCTTCAAATCAGGCATCAATTAGCGAATGCTGTCGGCTAACCAGAAGATAGCGCAAGGCTTGCCACAGCTAGCCGCAACACTGTTCCCTCTTTTCTGCTGCCAAATGTTCACTTTTTCAAATACCTGAATGTGGATAAAGCACGAGAGATAAACAAAGTAGCGTCAATTCAGTTCACTCCAAATGATCACTTTTTTCCCCATCAATGGCAGATCAAGTGCTAGCATTCTGAAAGAAAAATTCCATATTATTCCGTATTATTCTTTTATATTTCCATGTCTGATATACTTGTGAGTTTTATATTGTTCATATGTGATCATTGTTCATGTGGCCTTCAGTATGCCCCAGAGTCAGTGTGTGTGAGACTAGGTCAGAAGAAATGATGATGCAGCTGTCCTATCTTTGGGCTCATTCTGTATAGTTCCTGTGTGAACGAGGACGTGTGATTCCCTTGTCCCTAGGAGATTAGACTATCTAAGACACTCTATTGTTCTCCAGATGTGCTGAGCTAGACTGTCAAGAACGTTCTCTCCCGCTTCCCACCAACACTGAAAGCTATAAAGGACTGGGTAATGGATGAATGAGTTAGAAGAATGCATGGGTAGACTCGCGGCTACTTTCTGTATCTTTTCATGGCCAGAAGAATAAATCTTCTCATAATTCAAGATCCTACCTGCTAAATTTTTTGACTCAGACTCATTTCAATAGAGATTTTTCTAACATTTTGGCACATCCAAGCAGGGACCCAAGAAACCGTTCTGCTTCCAGCGCTTCCAGCCAATCTCAGCGGTGCACGGCTGAAGAAAAGACCTCCCCACGCTGAAGCCCAAAGGCCCGGTTTTGTCATGGTGGCCTCTGGGCCGTCATTGGCGTCATCAACTCCAGCTGCGCACAGACCAACAGGTGTTAATCAACAGCTGTTAAAAGCCAGCGTCGCTGACAGCCCGGCACGGAGTCGTCTGTCCTCCTCGTCGGAGAATGAGCCTGAACTCCGCTCTCTGGTCTCGTCAGGAATCTCTCTTGTCTCGTCTGGAACCTCGCTTGCCTCGTCAAGAACCTCTCTTGCTTCATCAAGGACTTCTTACCAGCATCAAGCAAGTAAGAGAACAATTTGTTACTCAACACCAAGTCTATGCCCCTGTGCACAGGTGGACCTCCTAGGCGGTGGACCTGCGTCCCCAGCTGACGGGGTAACGCCATCTCGCACACGTAGCGCTTCGCTACCACCATGACTACCGGTACGTCTTGCTCCTCAGCTTCCAGAACTGTTGTTATATCAGTTGCAGGAGTATTGGCCACCACTATCAGTGGAATCACTGTCATCAGTATCAGCTATATCATCATCGCCACGTTCTGTGGAATCACTAACCTCGTCATCGTCAGGACTACCATCATCCCGGTCTGTGGAGTCACAGCCGGCGTCATCACAAGGACAGCCCTCGTCACAGCCACGGGTGGTATCCCCAGCACGTTCACGGACACCTTCACCTCCACGCTGCATGGCCGCTGGAACTCAGCAGGGTGTAGCCTGTGCTGCACTCAAGTAAGCCTCTTCACCTGTAGCTCTTTACGAGTGTGGAACATAAGTAATTGTTTTCTGCTTGTATGTTCCAGGGTTGCCGGGTCTCCGTCCAGGCTGCTCAGCTCCAGTGACCAGAACACTATCCACACACTCACACACGCATTCCACACTCTCACTATTGAATAAAGATTATTGTCACTATCTGCCCGTGTCAGTGTCTGTCTCCTGGGTCCTAAATCATGTCAGTACGACTCCGTCACGTTGACCCAGCGGACAGCTCACTGTCGCACCAACTCAACACTCTTAGCGCCCGGGTAGATTTACTAGCTCACCAACAGACAGTAGTCTTAAATCAGTTAACTGTAATAAATGGTCGGCTGGATCGTCTGGAGGGACACCAGACGTTTCCCCCCACCGCAAATATCTCAGCCTCTGTAGGCTTAGCATCTGGACAAGCTAACACCTCCTCGTCCTCTCGCCTCACCCCTATTCCCACACCTGCCCGGTTCAGCGGAAAACTCGGGGAAGCTCGAGGATTCCTATTGCAATGTGAGTCAGTTTTTCTTCGTGTTCCGGGGGATTTCACTCTTGATTCTAGTCGGATTGGCTATGTCATAAATTTGCTGGCAGGAAGAGCCTTGGACTGGGCGTATTCAATCATGGCTAAACCAAGCTATTCCCTGCTTACTTACCAAGAGTTTGTGACTGAATTTATGTCCGTGTTTGACCATACGGATAGAGGTGAGGTGTTGACAGAACGGCTGCTGAGCTTACAACAGGGAAAAAGATCAGCTGCTGATTACGCTATTGACTTCCGGGTCCTGGCTGCAGAGATTGGGTGGGGGGAGCCATCATTGTGTGGTATTTTCCTACGTAGTCTTAACGATGAGCTAAAGGATGAGTTAGCGGCACGGGACAAACCGGACAATTTGCGGGATTTGATTGCCCTAGCGGTTAGTCTTGACAGCAGATTAAGGGAGCGGGCGGCTGAACGGCGTACTACTTCCCGTTCGGTTAAACTCCGCCCTCGCGTCCCTAACTCTCCTCTTCTCGCTCTACCCGCGTCAGAGGAATCCCTGGATCAGGAAGCTATGATCATTGGCCGGTCAAAAGTGTCAGCAGCTGAGAAACAACGCCGCAGGGATCAGGGCCTTTGTTTCTACTGTGGGAAAGAGTCACATGGGGTGTTTGAATGTCCCAATAAGTTAAAAGGGAAGGCCCGTGGATCGCAGTAGGGGGATTCACGGGCAATAACTCAGAAGAACCCCTCACTTGTTGTCGATTACCTCTCAGACTTATCCATACACATACAGAACACTCCACATTAGCGTTAGTAGATTCTGGAGCTGAGCAAAATTTCATTTCTAGAGACCTGGCAACCCGGATGGGCCTTAACTGTCAGACTCTAGACCCCCCTGTCAAACTGATCACCTTGTCTAAAGCGTCTTTGACCACCGTTGCCCATCAGACGGTCCCCGTGTCAATTATTGCATCAGGAAATCACAGGGAGGAAATTCAGTTTCTAGTGCTG
Source organism: Pholidichthys leucotaenia (assembly GCA_020510985.1). Taxonomy (NCBI): domain Eukaryota; kingdom Metazoa; phylum Chordata; class Actinopteri; order Cichliformes; family Pholidichthyidae; genus Pholidichthys; species Pholidichthys leucotaenia. Next base: position 74,831,324 of record CM035848.1, read on the forward strand.
CCCGTTTCTTCTTCGCCCGTTATTCTGGGGTACCCCTGGCTGCGCCTACATAACCCCACCATTGACTCGCAAGCTGGGAGAGTAACGGCATGGAGTACGTTCTGCCTTAGTGCCTGCCTCCAATCTGCGGCGTGCGCCCCATCCGTCAAGGTGCCTCTGCCTGATTCATCTCCACCGGACTTGTCCAAGGTGCCAGAGGTCTATCACGATTTGGGGCTAGTGTTTAGCAAGTCTTGGGCGTTGTCCTTACCCCCTCATCGTCCTTATGACTGCGCGATCAACCTGAAGGCTGGGGCCCCTCTTCCTGCTAGCCGCCTTTACAGCCTGTCAGCACCGGAGCGCGAGGCCATGGATACGTACATCAAGGAGTCCTTGGCCTCTGGTATCATCCGCCCGTCGTCTTCGGCAGTGGGAGCCGGATTTTTTTTTGTTGGAAAAAAGGACGGTTCACTACACCCCTGTATCGATTTCCGGGGACTGAATGAAATAACTGTAAAAGACAAATATACTTTGCCTCTGATGAACACTGCTTTCGACTCCCTCCAGGGGGCATCCTGGTTTACTAAACTGGATCTTAGGAATGCCTACCATCTAGTGCGCATAAGGGAAGGAGATGAATGGAAGACGGCTTTTCGGACCCCCAGCGGACATTTTGAGTATCTGGTAATGCCGTTTGGGTTAACTAACGCTCCAGCCGTCTTCCAGCGACTGATAAATGATGTATTACGGGATTTTCTGAACTCGTTTGTTTTTGTTTATCTCGATGACATTCTCATCTTCTCCCGCACACTAGAGGAACATCGGGTGCATGTACGCAGGGTACTACAATGCCTCCTGGAGAACCAGCTATTCGTCAAGGCTGAAAAATGTGAGTTCCACACTGATCAAACCTCTTTCCTTGGGTTTATTATAGCTCGGAACCAGGTGCTCCCTGACCCGGCCAAGGTCAAGGCGGTTGTGGATTGGCCTGCACCCACCTCCAGAAAGCAGCTTCAAGGTTTCCTGGGGTTTGCTAATTTTTATAGGAGGTTCGTGCCAAATTTTGGTAATATTGCCCGTCCTCTGACTGCTCTCACCTCCTCTAAGACCCCGTTTTGCTGGAGTAAGGAGGCAGCTGAAGCGTTTGAAAAGCTCAAGAGGGAGTTCGCCTCGGCCCGATTCCTTACTCAGGTGGACCCAAAGCTGCAGTGCTTGGTGGAGGTGGACGCCTCTGATTCGGGAGTTGGAGCGGTACTCTCCCAACGTTCTCCTGAGGACGGTAAGATTCGCCCTTGTGCTTATTTCTCTCACCGTCTTACCCCTGCAGAGAGGAACTACAGCATCAGAGACAGGGAGTTACTGGCAGTAAAACTCGCCTTGGAGGAATGGAGACATTGGCTGGAGGGGGCTCATCAGCCGTTCGTGGTTTGGACTGATCACCGCAACCTGGAGTACCTCAGGACGGCGAAGCGCCTGAATGCATGCCAGGCTCGCTGGTCCCTCTTCTTCGGCCGTTTTAACTTTACCATCACGTACCGGCCGGGAAGCAAGAACGGTAAGCCGGATGCCCTCTCACGGCAATTTGACACACCATCCTCTGAGGACCAGGAGACCCCTATCCTGCCGCCTTCCTGCGTCGTGGGCGCCCTGTCCTGGGGAATCTGCAAGACGGTTCGCCAGGCTCAGAAGACCGAGCCGGATCCCGGGGGGGGGGGGGGCGGGCCGCTTGTTTGTTCCACGCGCTAGCCGGGGCAAGGTGATCGAGTGGGGTCACGCTTCCAAGTTGGCTTGTCATCCTGGAGTGGGTCGGACCGTGGATCTCCTCCAAAGGACCTTCTGGTGGCCAGGGTTACGGAAGGACGTTGTAGGTTACATCCGGGCCTGCGCTCAGTGCGCCACCGGGAAGACGACATCATCCCCCCGGTGGGCCTGCTACACCCGTTGCCGGTTCCTTCACGCCCCTGATCTCACGTAGCTATGGACTTTGTGACTGGTTTGCCCATTTCAGATGACTACACCACGGTTTTAACCATCGTGGACCGGTTCTCGAAGGCAGCCCATTTTGTGCCACTTCGGGGTTTGCCTTCGGCCCAGGAAACAGCAGATCTCCTTGTGCAACATGTGGTCCGCCTTCATGGCATCCCTGCTGATATTGTGTCAGATCGAGGACCTCAGTTTGTATCACAAGTTTGGAAGGCTTTCTGCGCGGCGCTGGGAGCCACAGCCAGCCTCTCCTCTGGTTATCACCCTCAGAGCAATGGCCAGTGCGAGTGGGCTAATCAGGAGCTTGAGGCCGCCCTATGCTGTGTCATCTCCTCCTGCTCATCCTCCTGGAGCAAGTTCCTTCCGTGGATTGAGTACGCTCAAAACGCCACGATCTCCACGGCTATGGGTGTCTTCCCGTTTAAGGCATCATTCGGGTTTGACCCTCCGCTGTTCCCGGAGGAGGAAAAGGAGGTAGCGGTTCCTTCAGTCCAGGCACACATCAAGCGCTGCCCGCGAGTTTGGCTCCTCGCCCGCCAAGCCTTGCTGAAGACTACCAAACGCAATATCCAGGTGGCCAACCGGCATAGGAGACCCGCCCCGGACTATAAGGTGAGTCAGAAGGTCTGGTTGTCAACCCGGAATATTGGTGTACCAGCCGAATAACGTAAGCTCACTAAGCGCTTCATTGGCCCCTACACCATTAATCGTGTTATTAACCCTGTGTCTGTGCGCTTGTCTCTCCCCTCTTCCATGCGTATCTGCCTCACCTTTCATGTCTCCCAGGTCAAACCGTACGTCTCTGATCCCCTGTGCCCTGCTCCCGCGGCTCCCGCACCCCCGAGGATGATCGATGGCCATCCGGCCTGGGGGGTGACTGCCATCCTGGATGTCCACAGGCGGGGCCGTGGTCTTCAGTATTTGGTGGACTGGGAGGGCTTTGGACCGGAGGATCGTTCTTGGATTTGCCCAGTGTTGATCCTGGATAAACAGCTGATTCGCGATTTCCATCGGGCGAATCCAGGTAGGATTGGGCAGGTGCCTAGAGGCACTGCTAGAGAGGGGAGTACTGTCATGGCGGCCTCTGGGCCGTCATTGGCGTCATCAACTCCAGCTGCGCACAGACCAACAGGTGTTAATCAACGGCTGTTAAAAGCCAGCGTCGCTGACAGCCCGGCACGGAGTCGTCTGTCCTCCTCGTCGGAGAATGAGCCTGAACTCCGCTCTCTGGTCTCGTCAGGAATCTCTCTTGTCTCGTCTGGAACCTCGCTTGCCTCGTCTAGAACCTCTCTTGCTTCATCAAGGACTTCTTACCAGCATCAAGCAAGTAAGAGAACAATTTGTTACTCAACCCCAAGTCTATACCCCTGTGCACAGGTGGACCTCCTAGGCGGCGGACCTGCGTCCCCAGCTGACGGGGTAACGCCATCTCGCACACGTAGCGCTTCGCTACCACCACGACTACCGGTACGTCTTGCTCCTCAGCTTCCAGAACTGTTGTTATATCAGTTGCAGGAGTATTGGCCACCGCTATCAGTGGAATCACTGTCATCAGTATCAGCTATATCATCATCGCCACGTTCTGTGGAATCACTAACCTCGTCATCGTCAGGACTACCATCGTCCCGGTCTGTGGAGTCACAGCCGGCGTCATCACAAGGACAGCCCTCGTCACAGCCACGGGTGGTATCCCCAGCACGTTCACAGACACCTTCACCTCCACGCTGCACGGCCGCTGGAACTCAGCAGGGTGTAGCCTGTGCTGCACTCAAGTAAGCCTCTTCACCTGTAGCTCTTCACGAGTGTGGAACATAAGTAATTGTTTTCTGCTTGTATGTTCCAGGGTTGCCGGGTCTCCGTCCAGGCTGCTCAGCTCCAGTGACCAGAACACTATCCACGCACTCACACACGCATTACACACTCTCACTATTGAATAAAGATTACTGTCACTATCTGCCCGTGTCAGTGTCTTTGTCTCCTGGGTCCTAAATCATGTCAGGTTTTGCTGTAGTGGAGGCATCTGGACCGGAGATGCGGGAGAGACAGGATTGAGTGTGAATACATTTATGTGCTGATTGTTTGTGGACGCTGGGTTTCAGTCCTAGTGGGGTTAAATATGCATGTTTATGTGTATGTGAAACTGAGCGTTTGATACCGCAAAGTCTGAACATTTCTGTTTGGCACCACTCAAACAAGGTTCGGTTCGGCACAGCCCGAAAGAGGCCGGATCGACGAGGTAGAGGCTCAGTAGGTCCCCATAGTCAAGGCTGCGAAGGATAACACGTATTATGAATCGCAGAAGGTGGACCAGGAATTGTTAACGCGCGGAAAATCAATGTAAGAGTCTCCAAAAACACTGTACAGTGATCCCTCACTTATCGCGGTTAATGGGTTGCAGAACCGACCGCGAAAAGTGAAAAACCGCGAAGTAGCGTCACCCCTAATGACGTCACCCATAAATAATACGTACGTTCATTCTCTCACTCTCTCTCTCATATGATACGTGTGTGTGTGTGTGTGTAAGTATACATACATACGTAGATGTAAATAAAGTGTACATAAATATGTTTTTAGAACTCTTTTATTCTTATAACAAGATACGTAACTCAAGATGAAGATGATTTACTGCACAGGTTAATGAGAGCTTTACTGCTCCTCAGGTGACGCCTCATCGTCAGGTACTAGAGGCGCAGGATCGTCGAGGGCAGCTTCCGATAGAGCTGGAGAAGCTGCAGGAGGCGGCGTAGTGGCTCGATGGGAAGACTATTTTGCACAAAAAGGCACAAGAAAACAGCGAACAATGAATGCGGTCTTCCTTCACTGGGTATGGGCGCTCGGCAGGGAGAGAAGCTGGGTAAAACGTCTCGGCTAATCAGCTTGCGAGATTCCCGAGCCGTGAAGAGGTGGGCGGAGAGGAGTGGAGCGGTGGTCAGAGAGGTGGATTTTGAGTTGTGCGGGCTCTCCGTATTGATACCTGATGTTCTAATGTAGTCTCCCTGCCTTCTGCTAACGCCCGCCCATTTTTTCTCAATTTTGAATTTTTGATGAATATTTTTGAAAAATCTGCGATGCACTGAGGGCGCGAAAGGTGAAGCGCGAAGTAGCGAGGGATCACTGTAGTGAGCATTGATTGCATCAGTGTAAGAGTCTCCAGTAACATTGTAGTGAGCTTTGATCGAAGTGAACCGGTATAAGGAGGGTCGACCTTAAAATAGCGCTGGTTTAAAAATTACTGCAGTTTTGTTTGTTTGTCCGGTTGTTTTGTGTATTTGTCTTTGCAAGAGAGGAGAGAAAAAAGAGATTACGCGAAGGCGGAAGGAGTACAAGTGCCACAAGGGCTTGAAGCTGTGGTTGTTTGTTGTTTTTCTGATCATTGTGAAGCGTGAAAGGACTGTGACGTGACTAATGTTCAGGAGGAATGATAAATTTGTGCTTGTAAATGATTAACCTGGGAAGAAAATGAATGTGCTTTCAGAGCAGCAGGAAAAAATTGACATGAGAACCACAGGTTGCCAGATTTGTTTTTATAAGTACTTTGGGAGTGTTTTCTAACTTTGGGTTGCCATATCTGCTTGTTTTAAGTGGTTTTCAGATTGTTTTACTAACGCGTGTGTGTGCTGATCTGAAGCTTGCAACTGTGTGTGTGTGGGGGGGGCAACTGTCCAAGGTTGACCTTGGAGGTAGAGAGAGAGAGCTGTGTGTCTGTTGCCAGGTCGTGCTTTTGAAACTGCTGTGTGTATCTGAAAGCTGCTGCTTTCTGGCTGATCTGAGTGAAGGACAAACAGGGAAAGAAAAAAATGGGTGTTTTTGGCAAAGATGAGGAGTATAGAGATGAAGACTACAGATGCTTGCTTTTATTTCAAGGGAGCTTTGACAGTAATTTCTTTTGTTTGCAATTTTTTGTGGGTTTTTTGCTAGCTTTATGATAATTACTTGTGCCAAGCAATCTAATGTCACTCTATTGGCAGAATTTTTGAACCAACACTATCAGTTGCCAGAGTTTTTGCTTATTTCAATTCAATTCAATTCAACTTTATTTATATAGCGCCATTTCACAACAACAGTCATCATATAGCACTATCAACTGTAGGGGGAACCCTCACAGTTGCAGAAAGACCCCAGCAATCAGGTGATCCCCTGTGAGCAAGCACTTGGCGACGGTGGAGAGGAAAAACTCCCTTTTAACAGGAAGAAACCTCCAGCAGAACCAGGCTCAGGGAGGGGCAGTCATCTGCTGTGACTGGTTGGGGGGTGAGGGGATAGAGAAGATGAAAAGAACAGACATGTAGAGAGCAAACAGCACGATGGGGACTCAATCTATGGGAGAGAACAAACAGATGTTAATGACCAGCAAAAAAAAAAAATATTTCATTGAGAGTGAAGAAAGGAGTGAGGCCCAGTGCATTATTGGAGGTCCCCCGGCTGACTAAACCTATTAGCAGCATAACTAAGGGAGGGTTCAGATACACATGATCCCTCCCTAATTGTAGGCTATATCAAAAAGGTAGGTTTTAGCCCTATTCTTAAAAACAGAGATCGAGTCTGACTCCCGAATCCAGATTGGCAGCTGGTTCCACAGGAGAGGAGCTTGATAACTGAAGGCTCTGCCTCCCATTGTACTTTTGGAGATTCTAGGTATTACAAGTAATCCTGCATTTTGGGAGCATAGTGCTCTGTTAGGATAATACGGTAGTATCAGATCTTTTAAATAAAAAGGAGCCTGATTGTTTAGAGCTTTGTAAGTAAGAAGAAGGATTTTAAACTTAATTCTAAACTCTATGGGAAGCCAATGAAGGGAGGCCAGAACCGGAGAGATATGATCTCTCTTTCTAGTACCTGTTAAAACTCTTGCTGCAGCATTTTGGATCAGCTGAAGACTTTTTAAGGATGTTTTAGGACAGCCTGATAATAAAGAATTACAATAATCTAATCTCGAGCTAACAAAAGCATGGATCAGTTTCTCAGCATCACTCTGAGACAAGATGCTCCTAATCTTGGCAATATTACGCAAATGATAGAAGGCAGTCTTAGAAACAAATTTAATATGTGAATTGAAGGACAGATCTTGATTAAAAATAATTCCAAGGTTCCTCACAGAGCTATTAAGAGAAAGAGTAACCGCATCCAAACTGAAAGTTTGATTTGGAAAGGTATTTCTAAGGTTTTTTGGACCAACAAGAATGACTTCAGTCTTATCTGAATTTAATAGCAGGAAATTACAAGCCATCCAAGCTTTGATTTCCTTAAGACAGGCTTCTAACTTGGCTAATTGATTATTATCATCTGGCTTCATTGACAGGTATAATTGTGTGTCATCTGCATAACAATGAAAATGTATACAGTGCTTTCTAATAATGTTGCCTAACGGAAGCATATATAAACTAAAAAAAGTAGGGCCTAGCACAGATCCCTGTGGAACTCCATGACTAAGCTTTGAGTTGAAAGAAAACTCATTATTGACATGAACAAACTGGAACCTATCAGATAAATAAGATCTAAACCACTGCAACGAAGTTCCATTAAGTCCAACATAGTGTTCTAATCTATCAAGTAGAATATTATGATCAATAGTATCAAAAGCTGCACTAAGGTCTAAAAGGACAAGTACAGAAACCAGTCCATTATCAGATACGATCATCAGTTTGGGTGAAAATGCCTGCTAGCAGGGCAGGATTTTTTTTTTTTTTTTTTTGCTTTTTATCTTTTGGGGATGCCTGAGGGCAGGTAAACAGCATTGGGCTATTTTATTAATTTTTTTTTTGAAGTGTCAGTGCAATTTTTTATTAGCTCACAGCTGCATCGTCTCTCTGACTGAGGAGCAACAGTGAACTTCACATGAAAAAAGGGCAACGGACTGACAGTGAGGCTAAGACTTGTTGATAAATTTAAGAGATTACCTACAGTAAGAGGAAAGGACTGGACTAATCTATGTATGTCCTTTTTCCTGCATGGCTGGTCTGACATGAGAATGGGGGGGTGGGGGGTCGCGTTTTGGTCCCTCCTTCCTCCTTCTCCACTCTCTTCCGCTGCAAAGCCATGGCCCTGCCCCACAGGACTGCAGCAGCTGACATCACCTAGTTTCTGCTCACCTCCACCCCTTCTGCCCACAGCGGCCACACCGGATGCCAACGAGTTAACCCTTTGAGTGTGAGATTTCGTGTGCCCCTAGTGGCAGAGCGCAGCGCTGCACCTGTCAACTAATTCTGACACCCCTGTACTCCCCAGCTATACTGATGACTTGTACTGATTGTGCCAGTTCAGAAGGTGGCAGACACATGTTGGAGGAATCATGGCTGACATGTAATACACCAAAGAAGAAGAACTCCTTATTTCATTTTCCTGTTTTCCCTTCTTTTAGCTCAGAAAGTTAATATGGCCGCTGTCCCATCATCGTGCACCATCATTTAGACGGCTTCATACACGGAAAATAGCCACGGGATTCAAGAGAAATTTATGTGGGATAATCATAAGACTTTGTAGATGTGGTAGAAAGCATAAATGACCAACAGAACACAAAATAGCGACCACGATGGATGAAAACGGACCAACCACGGCAGCGAGCAACTCCTCTTAGCCGCCAGTAAGTGACAAATTTCTTTTTTTTTTTTATATTGTATTGATTTCTTATTCATACTTTGAAGATAAGATGATAATGTACCCCTGTACAAAAAACGGTGTCAAAAGACTCAACCATTTTTTGTGTAAATATGTCCAAAGTCCGCTTTTGACTGAGTTATGTAATTCAATATAGCTGCCGCGGCATTATGCAAATTAGATGCATAAAATCACTCCTATCTGAAACTTTGGATCATATTTTACATCTTTCTAATTGACAGTAAGCCATTATCTTACCACTTTCAAGTTATAGCCTTGGAAATCTGAACTATTTTATTGACAAAAAATCTTTACCACTGTTGACCACTAGGGGTTATGTCGCAATTCAGCGACAGTCACACTCAAAGCCTTAAATTATATCACATGTCGGTACAGTAATCAACATTTACCCCAAAAAAACATTTAGCTTACCATCCACAATGTGTAGGATTAGCATAATGCACAAATAGGATTATTAAAGAAGGCTTAGGAAAATAGTGACAAAGAAAACAGGAAAATATTGAATGGCAAACCCTACCTACTCTCACTATTAAGGCCATTTAACTTAGGTGATGAGGAAGGGTTTTTGGTAAAGAATGTCAACTGACAAAAAATGTTATCCATGCTGCCCTTCCCAGGAGGGACCATGTGATGGAGGAACCACGGGGGTACACCCATTTTGGCCAAACCAGGGGATCTGGTCATCAAAAAGGAAAACTGGACCAATACTCCCTGGCAAGGAACACACAAAAGTTATCCTGGCGACACCAACAACTATGAAAGCTGAAGGACATGACTCTTGGGTGCATTTAACACATTACAAACTTTACCCCATTAAAAACCCTCAGCAAGAGACTTTTTGATACACATTGCAAAATTTATCCCACTAAAAAATCCTCAGCAAGTGACTGTTTAACTGTTTCTCTATACAAGTGTCGGCTGACGGTGCCCTTGTGGTGTCCAGTAATGGCTTGTATAGTGAAGCAACTGTTTGTTTATCATGGAGAGGCAAAATGCAAGAGAATAAAGGTTGGGAACTGAAGGGTGCGAATGGTGTTGTTTCCTTATCATTCTCGTAGTAACACTTTTGTTTTGGTTATTCTTAGCTGTTCCATTGCCTATCCACCGTAGATCAAGATGCATTACACACACACCATGATTGGCTGGAAGGCCCAGGTCATTATGATCATGTTTATGCTGGCAATGTCTGGCGGAGATATGCTAATTACACAGCCAAATCAGCTAATCGTTCGAATTATTATGTTTGTTCCTTAATGCCACTATCAGCTGGACAAATCTCTGTCACGGCTAAAATCATGGAGCTACCACAAACTGTTTGGTTCTTGCAAAAGGCTATATACAGAAATAACAAAGCAAACATTATTTTGAATCACACCTGTCACACCACTTATCTCTCCACTGATCGGAAACACGATGACACTCCTTATTCTGTGAAGGCAAGGTTAATTCCACCAGGGAACTTCTCCTTTTGTCTACAGGGAAGTGGTGATGCCCCTCTGGGCAGCTTACTACTCTTTAGGTGTGCAACGGTTCACAGTGCGTCACTCCCCTGTACTGCTACCTTCTTGACCAATGAAGTGGGCAAATGCTGTCCTGAAGATCCTCTTTGTCGTTCTGGAACTGTCACCCTGCAAGAGCTCTGTAGTGCTGCCATTTGTGACTCTCACACATTTGGCACACACATGGTGACAGGGGGGTGGTAGTTATGCAGTCATCTGGTGTACTCACACCTGCCCAGGAAGTGGGCAGGGTTGTGTGCCCCTGTTTTTGCGACTAACAATACCCTCATTATGTTGGTAGGCCAGGTGGGCAAGGTGACGAGAGATGCCTTTTCACCACAGGATGCCACCTTTGCACCACATGATGCTATTTGGGGCACAGATGTACCAGAGTCATCAGTCATCGGCCTCCGTCGGTCTATGATGACCATGGAAGAGAATCCTAAACATCTACTCTGCTGGAACAGCACCGCCTGTGGCTGAACAGGCTGATGCACGAATGGCAGTCCCTGTCACACAGGTCGCACTTGTGGGTGGTCTCCGTGCTGCTGGGTCTGTGGCGATTCTTCCTGTGGGTCCTTTTTTCATCTGCTGCAGCAGTCAGTCTCTCTTCACCCGCCTTGAGCTGTCTGGTCAGGGTGCCTCTCCATTTGGAGCGGTCAGTTGCAAGGTCCTCCCAGCGCTCTGTGTTGATCTCCAGGGCCTTCATGTCTCTCTTGCAGACATCTCTAAAGCGCAGCTGTAGGCGGCCAACGTCTCTCCTCCCAGTCGCCAGTTCTCCGTAGAGGACGTCTTTGGGGATTCTGCCATCCTCCATACGGTGAACGTGGCCTAGCCAGCGGAGCCTGCGCTGCCTGAGTAGAGTGAACATGGAGGGAAGGCCGGCGCGGGACAGAACTTCTGTGTTGGGCACTTTGTCCTGCCAGGATATGTCCAGGATGTGGCGAATGCAGCACAAGTGGAAGGAGTTCAGTCTCTTTTCCTGCCGGGGGTATGTTGTCCATGTCTCACTCCCATAGAGCAGTGTGCTGATGATGCAGGCGTTGTACACTGCCATCTTCGTCTTGACAGAGAGTTTGGGATTCTCCCACACTCGTGTGGTGAGGCGAGCGAGTGTGAAGGCTGATTTTCCAATCCTCTTGTCGATCTCTGTATCAAGGGAGAGGTTGTTACTGATCGTGGACCCCAGGTACGTGAACTGATTCACGACCTCCAGCTCGTAGTCGTCGATGGTGATAGTTGGTGGTGCTTCCGTGCCTTGCGCCAAGACGTTAGTCTTCTTCAGGCTGATGGTAAGCCCGAAGTCCTTGCATGCCTGGAAGAAGTGGTCCATCAGAGTCTGAAGCTCCTGCTGTGTGTGGGTTGCGACTGCAGCGTCGTCTGCAAACAGCATGTCTCTGATTAGAGCCTCGCGTACTTTGGTTCTGGCTTTCAGGCGGGGAGGTTGAAAAGCCTGCCGTCAGATCTTGTGTGCAGGTAGATTCCCTCTGTTGCTGTGCTGAAGGCATGCCTCAGGAGCATAGCAAAGAAAATCGCAAAGAGGGTTGGCGCAAGTACACAGCCCTGTTACACTCCGCTGCGTATGTTGAATGTACCAGAGTAATTAAAAATAAAAAGCACAGGATCAAAGGTCCTTCATTCACTGTTTTCATGGGTGGAAGTGGGCAAGAACACCTTATGGATGGAAACAATTAAAGGCTACAATCATTTGTAAATTTTTCCTTATCTGCTTGGTCAGGTGAAAGGTAAGAAATGACAGCTATAAGGCTTATGATGACACAAAATAGAATGGTTCTTGATCAATTAACTGTCGCCCATGGGGGCGTGTGTACTATTGTAGGTGATTACTATTGTACTTTTGTCCCTGAAAATAATGCAGATGGTCATATTATTGCTTCGGCCATACGCAGCCTCCCTGCCTTGCAGGCTGCTGTGGCCAGGAATAATGTCACTGCTGCACAGAATTGGTTAAGTTGGTTATTCTCTTCATGGAGAAGTCTCATCATGAATTTCTTAGTGATTTTTGTAGTGATAATTTTCCTGTATGCTTCCTTGTTTCCGTAGTATGATGATGAGGATGGTAAAGGGGCAGTACCAACCTAAGGTGTCTCTCCATGAGTCAAAGTACAGAATAAAAGTGTGACTGACTTGCAGAAAACCGAGAGGAAATGCATGATCACAATGTGAAGTTGGAATGTACTATTTACAAACACATCTATGAAGTCTGGAATATTGTTTTATTTGTTTTGGGTTTTCCATATCATTTTCACTGTTGTTTTTGTCACATTACACTTATTGTTATCACATCATTAATCGTTACATTCTCATTATACACAGTTTAATTGATTTTGTTTTCCATTGATTTGTTTTGTTATATCCTTACACTTATTCACTTTTATTGCTACACCTTTTATCATGGCTTTGTTTTAGTTTTAAACTACCTCTTACATTGCTGCTAATCTGTTAACACACATAACACATACACTACCGTTCAAAAGTTTGGGGTCACCCAGACAATTATTTTGTGTTTTCCATGAAAAGTCACACTTATTTACCACCATGAGTTGTAAAATGAATAGAAAATATAGTCAAGACATTGACAAGGTTAGAAATAATGATTTGTATTTGAAATAACCATTTTTTCCTTCAAACTTTGCTTTCGTCAAAGAATCCTCCATTTGCAGCAATTACAGCATTGCAGACCTAACATGATTGCACAAGGGTTTTCTAATCATCCATTAGCCTTCTGACGCAATGAGCAAACACATTGTACCATTAGAACACTGGAGTGATAGCTGCTGGAAATGGGCCTCTATACACCTATGTAGATATTACACCAAAAACCTGACATTTGCAGCTATAATAGTCATTTACCACATTAGCAATGTATAGAGTGTATTTCTGATTAGTTTAAAGTTATCTTCATTGAAAAAAAAGTGCTTTTTTTTCAAAAATAAGGAAATTTCTAAGTGACCCCAAACTTTTGAACGGTAGTGTACATACATATATTATTCATTTTTACTTTTCTTTATTATGACTTTATTTCTTTTGTTGCTTTTCTTTCAACTGTGATGCTTTATTAGGCATCAAGGGGGGAATGAAAGAAAAATTCCATATTATTCCATATTATTCTTTTATATTTCCATGTCTGATATACTTGTGAGTTTTATATTGTTCATATGTGATCATTGTTCATGTGGCCTTCAGTATGTCCCAGAATCAGTGTGTGTGAGACCAAGTCAGAAGAAATGATGATGCAGCTGTCCTATCTTTGTTTGGGCTCATTCTGTATAGTTCCTGTGTGAACGAGGACGTGTGACTCCCTAGTTCCTAGGAGATTAGACTATCTAAGACACTCTGTTGTTCTCCAGATGTGCTGAGCTAGACTGTCAAGGATGTTCTCCCCTGCTTCCCACCAACACTGAGAGCTATGAAGGACTGGGTAATGGATGAATGAGTTAGAAGAATGCATGGGTAGACTCGGGGCTACTTCCTGTATCTTCTCCTGGCCAGAAGAATAAATCTTCTCATAACCCAAGATTCCGCCTGCTGAATTTTTTGACTCAGACTCATTTCAATAGAGATTTTTCTAACACATCCCAATAGAGTTACAATGGAATAGATGGTAACAGGTCAAGTCAGCCCCTGCCCCAGTCCTCCACCCAAACCACCAATCTTTTGAAAGCAGAAACGGAGCCAAAGCCTTCTCCGGGTAAGCTTAGTTGTTGTCTTGCAAATATTCCTTACATTTGTTGATAAAAATCCACTTATTAGGTATGTGAGACTGTGATACTCTGATTAAGGCTTTAGAAAGCTCTGAATCTGTTAATTACTGGATTGAAAATCTGACAATGACCACAATGAGCACTTGTCGGTACCATGTACAAGTCTGCACCATCTAATTAGAAGGTTTACTTTAATTTTGCACCAGAGGAGTGGGAATGAGCAGTTTAGTGTTTTTTTGTTTTTTTTTATTTCCCACTGGATTATTTAATTTAGGCAATATTAATAAATATGTATTAGGCTAGGATACTGTGTACAGTTAACAAAACTACATCACTAGTTTTAGAAAATGGGTGCGATTAATTAGTTTAAATTTTTTTTAATAGATTCCCAGCACTAATTTTAACACACTATCACTGAGCTATTCTTTGAATCACAGGAAGCACAATATTTTATGAAAGAACATTTTCTTTGTTCTAAAAATGTTAATGTTTGAAACCCAGTCCCTCCCTGTTTTTTTTTTTTTCAAAATTGTTTTACAATTATGAATAATCCCAAACCTTGTCTATATGGCATATAAATGTCTCCTATGCTATACACCCAAGTTTATTGGACTGTTCATGTGCTGACATGGACACATGTGAAGCCTGGTTAGGTGTATGTCCAAACACTCTCTACTAAACCGGAAAAACTCTTACTGAGAATGGAAGCAACAGACAAAGAAAAGAAAAGTGCGTACACATTCACTGCCAAGGAAATACGATCAAAGTCAGTCAATGCTATTTGTCCCTAGGGGCTGATATACAACCCACCTTATGATCAAACAAAGTGTGCTAAGTCTTCAAAGTTTTCAGAACCCCGCTCTCAGACTGCAGTAAGATGAAACACTTTGAACTTTTTGTTTGCTGCATAAGCATAAATATGACTCCATAGCTACACAGATCATCCTTTTGTTCTAAATCCTAAACACCACTCAGCCACATAGTCTTGTGATCACCTCTCCATTGCCTGTATTTTCTGGTACTCCTTTCCCCCCATTGCAGAGACCAGACACTGAATATGACCTGAACCCCTGAACTGATTTTTGACATTCTAGGTCAGCACTTAAGGGCTCCACTAATTCCCAGCTACAAGATGTTTGAAAGGCCAAACACCTAACCTTGTGAATGATGGACTAACATATTAGTTACACAAGCCCCAGGCGCTTTTTCTAAAGATTGGACTTACCGTTCCTAGAAAGTTACCTTTGAGACCTCATGAAAGTTCATGTAGAGTATAAGCCCTGCCTGAGTATATTAGCATTTATAGTAGCTTTTTGAGTAGCTATAGCACATGACAAATTTAATCTTGCAAAGGTGAAAAGGGCTGCTTTTTTCTTTCTTTGTTTTCATGGTCTCTTCTCTCTATACAGGAGAGCTGTGAAATATGATCCCGGAAGCATAGCTTGATCCAGAAAGTCATTTTTTCATAAAGAATGCATGGTCTTCAGCTGCCAGAGCTCTGGAATGCAGCTTATAATACAGTGAAGTGAAACAATAACCTACAATTCAGTAATGAAAGTTCAACTGCAGTTGTATTTGAAAAAATATTGTGCTAAAGCTCTGTGCATGGTCATTAATGTCTGACTCCCTCCATTCAACCATCCATTCTTCCATTTCTTGCTGCCTTTTGATTAGTATTGTAGTCAAGACCTCGTCAAGACCAGCCCAAGACCAGAGTCTCCCAAGACCCAGTCAAGACTAAGACTAAAAGAGGTCAAGACCAATTCAAGAGCAAGACCTACATACACAGTAGCCCTGGTCTTGACTTGGTCTGGATTGGTTGACCCCTTAAAGTCTTAGTCTTTGTACACTCTGGTCTCGGTGTGGTCTTGACTACAATACTACTATCTATATTAGTTATAACAATCTAAACACAAAGCTCAGTCTTCCTTCTTGCCCACCTCCTGTTTCTGCATCTCTCATCTAGACAGTGGTGGGCCAGCAAAACCTTCTCTGCTGGCCTAAACACAACATTTACACCCTACATTCTTATATTTGCTCCATGAGGATGTATACAGTTATTCCCAATAGTCTAGTCTGTTCATGTCCAAGCTTATCTCTTGGTTGCACTGCTTCTAGCAGTGTAATGTATAGAGTTTTTGTCCAATCATATTTCAGCCATCGTGTGTTGTGTGTTTTCAGTGAAATCTGCCTTGGGCCTTCAGGAATGAAGTGTGCAGGAATCATACATTAAGTCTTCATTACAATACACTGTAATGAAGATTGGGGTTTTTTAGCCAATCAGATTTAGAGTTTGCCACACAAGGGCACATATAGGCATTTGCTAACATCTGTAATTTCACATCCACTGGTCCAGAGCTATTCAAGAACCTATTATTTCTGCTGCTGAGAGCACAAAGGCTGAACTTGATTGGTCGACGCAACCACCCATGGGCGGTCTTTCACCAGGACATCATCTCTGGGACAAGATGAAGGATCACAGATAAACTCTCATGCAAACTCTGACTGATAACTTTAAAACAAACCAGCAAAAAGTGCTTCTAACAACTTCTCATGTGAGAAATAGTCAGCCCAGTTAACAAATTTGTTGTTATCTGACATTAACACCAGTGGTTTAAAAGTTCTTCACCACACCCGGGAGGACTGATGTTATCTGTCCATGTGTGTGCATGTTCCTCTTCTATTTCATTGTCTATGTAGGGCAAGGGCACGCGGAAGCGACAGCTTCCTTGTGCTGCACTTTTAACATAGAGGTTTTTAGTAAAAATTAAACATATTCAGCAACTACACCATTTAATTCTCACCACATTTGTTCAGAAACATGTTTCGCTATTTACTATTGACGATATAGGTGAGTTTAGTGTCTCCATTTTTGGAAAGGTGCATGTTAGGGATGCCTTGGGTCCATGATGACATGGTCACATCGTGTGAGGCATAAATTGGGCTTTATATAAACACCAACCAAAACAGTCACTGAAGGAGCAAGTATAAAATATACAGCCCACCACTGCATCTAGAGGTACACCCAGTCTTTTTTGTGTCCTGGGTCTGGCCCATGGCATTCTTCCTGTTGAACATGCTAGAAAACACTTCACCTAAGAGATGCTCAGGAGGCATCCAGATACAATGCCTGAGCCATCCCATCTGTCTCATTTCAGTGTCTCACTTCTACTCTGATCCTCTCCTGATGATGATAAGCTCCTCACCCATATCTCTGCATGGCCAACCTGCAGCGAAAACTCATGTTGGCTGCCTGTATCATTCACAGTCTATTTTTTTTTTTTTTTTGCCTGTTGTTTTCCCACTTAACTCTCACATCAACAGTGAGACACCACCCCAAAGTAACTGGAATCCCCCACATGAGGGTGGACTTCATCTCCATCCTGGTGGAGGGCAACCTACCGTACCAGTCACTCAGATTGGAAGAGCTTAAAGACCAGAGTAGGTTCCACAGTGAGGCCAGCAGACCCTATCATCCACAAAAAGCAAAGATAAAAATTCTAAAACCGCAAAACTTAACAACTTCCACCTATTGGCTTCATCAAGAAATTATGTCCATAAAGATTACACTATGAACATTATCAGTAACAATGGGGAGTCATGGCAGAGTTACACTCACAGCCATGATGGAATTTCTTAATGGGGAACAATAAATTTCATATCCTCATATTAACTGCAGTGGTGGGCTAGTTGATAGAACATCCACCCCACAACTGGGAGGTTGGGGGTTCAAGTCCCAGCTGGGTCATACCAAAGACCATATAAAAATGGTACTTCCTGTCTTCTATCTTGAAGCTCAGTGTAATAGAATGGGGGAAGGAGAAGTTGTCTGTGGTGGCGCCTTGCATGGCAGTGACCCCTCTGATTCTACATGTGATTAACATTGTAGATAGGAGAAACATAGTTTTGCTCTACTCTACATGATTGGCTGTATGGATGGAATGACAACAGATATGGCTTCTTCTTCTAATCCTCTCTGAATTGCTTCACTTTTTTAAAAAGAAAAAAGAACAACAATTTAAATGATTTATACCGAATGCACAAGGACTGTCAATTTCAGTCAAAGTCTACGTCAGGGTTCTATTGATCAATATCGCCTATCCTTGATGTTAGCAGCTTAATCTTCTGTATCATCCCTGTTGGATAGCAAAATCCCTCGGATCTGTCTATTCTCCATCTCAAGCTAAGCTGGAAATCTGTCACTATTTCCCCCCTTTTGAAAGAATCCTCAATCACCTTGGAGGAAACACTATTAATCAAATTCATCTCTGCCGTGCAGTGTGATGTGTTTCATTCCAATTTGTGTATGCATGTGAGAAAACAAAGTAACAAAGTGTGGGATTTTTACAAAGGTACAGAATGAGACGTGTCTCTGCTCTGTTCGGCAGTTAAACAATTATCCACAATCAAACCACCTCTAGTGATTTTTATAGTGAACCACTGATGAAAAACAAGTTGTTTTAGATAAATGGCACTTTGGGTTTTCCTCCAGTGGGACTCCGCTGCACATCATTGTGATTGATGTTAAAATAAGAACCTTCCATCACTTCTTTTTCAACAAAACCATTTTGACAGACTATGTCTTTATTGAGCTAAATGACTATATGTGCTAGAAAACAAGCAATGGCTGTACCACATAGAGGCATACTGGGTATTTGTCTTATTTTGTCATATCATGTCAGTACTGTCTTGTAAAAATGTAAATGATCTAGGGGTGATGTGCTCACAATAGTGCTGGGAAAAAGTACGTACTTCCCTCTTCCAGATTTCTTATATTTTCACATATTTGTCACACTTAAATGTTTCAGATCATCAAGCAAATGTTTATACTAGACAAAGATTACCCAAATAAATGCAAAATGCACTTTTCAAATGATGATTTCATTCATTAAGGGACAAAAGCTATCCAAACTGCCATAGTCCTATGTGGAAAACTAACTCCCCCCTAAACCTAATAAATGGTTGTGCCACCCTTGGCGGCAACAACTGCAATCAGGCCGCCTTAGCGGCAACAACTGCAATCAGGCATTTGCGATAACTGGCAATGACTTTTTTTACATCACTGTTGAGGAATTTTGGCCCACAATTCTTTGCAGAATTGTTTTAATTCAGCCATGATGGAGGGCTTGAGCTTGACCTCATAAACTGATAGCTGGACATTCTCCTTCAGGATTTTCTGGTAGAGAGCAGAATTCATGGTTCCATTAACTATGTCAAGTCATCCAGGTCCTGAAGCAGCAAAGCAGCCCCAGACCATCATACTACCACATTTGACTGTTGGTATGATGCTCTTTTAATGAAATGCTTTGTTAGTTTTTGGCTGCATGCCTTTCAAAAAGTTCAACTTTTGTCTCATTACTCCAGAAAATATTTTCCCCAAAATGTGGTTAATTACTATTAATTCATGATGTAACAAGGGGGCGGGGGAATTACCTTTTCACATAAATTCAGGTAGGCTTGTATCATTTCTTTTCCCTTAGTAAAGGAACTCATCATTTATTTAAAAACTGCATTTTGTATTTATTTAGTTTGTTTGTATAATATTTAAATTTGATGATCTGAAACATTTAAATGTGACAAATATGCAAAAATATAAGAAATCAGGAAGATGGCAAATACTTTTTCACAGCACTGTTTGTAGAAAGCTGTCATATTCTGAATGCTGCAGTAGCAAGTGTGCCTGGCGGTGGGGGGCTGCACAGGGTGGGAAGAGGGTTGTGTCCTGGTGGAGTGAGGAATGTAGTATTGCAGTAAAAACACCAAACAAGTGGCAGATGTGGATCTGGGCATGAGCTTCCCTCCTGTTCTCTTCTTGGTATCACACATGGATCTCTGAAAGCACTTTTTCATTCTTTTGTTGCATTTTTCTTGCTCCCGTTTCAGTGCTTTCTCTCGCTTCCTTCTGGGCTCCATGTGCTCTAACTGCATAGCTTGCTTCTCTTCTTCTTTATTAATTTTCTGTGACATTCTGGTCAGCCACTGCAACAGATACTGGAGTCAGTTTGTCTTGGCCTGTCCTTGCTACTGATAATACCTCTAGCTGCCAAGAATGTGCCGCTAGTCCAGCAAAAGCTAGCGGTACTCAAATACTTTGCAAGCAGTTTCATGAAATGGTCAGTCAGAAAGCAACTCATACCGGCTCGGACGTTGCCCGGATTTGCAGGGTCAGGAGCTCCTGGCAGCAGAGGGTGGGGGACAGAGCTGCATAGAGGAATCTGATCAGACCTAAATGAAACAGTCATTGTCGCCCGCGACATGCTGCTATGATGATGATGATGATGTCTGTAAATGTAATAAAATCCTAAAGCTGCTTTTGTTTTGATGACAAAATCTGTGACACACAAATGGTCAAACCCAAACCACTCTGGACAATGATCTAATGGCTCCCTGGCAGTCTTGGGAAGTCCTTGAATTGTTCTAAAAACTTACCACGTCCAGAAGCCATTTTGAATAATCCATCTCAGACACCTAGCCATGTGATTTATTTGTGCCATGGTAAGCTGGCCAAGCAAGAGAACAAGTGCAGAAACTTAATCTTCATCCAAAGTTGCTGAATGGAAAAGCTGTTTTCTTTGATTGACCCCCTGTATCAAAGAAATCTGTGAACTGTTCAAGAGAAAGAGTTTCCTCTTTTGTACAAGTCCAGTTTTTGACACAAGATGAAAAGAAACCTTGTCAAGATGAAGGCTTCCAAGAGTGAAGCATGAATATGATCCCACTCTATAAACACAATATCACACAATGCTTTTAAGATGCAGAAATTCATCATTTATGTGTATGATGTACATATATACGTACATGTCTTGAGCTGTTTGAAAGTAGAGGGGTCTGTATTTCACAGACAAATCCAACCGCTTTGCACTGTTTTAGTGACACTTCTGTGTTACAAGTAACAGATGTCCAGCATTGTGGGGGTGATGCTTTGTGATCCCCAATAGGGAATCTTCTTCTTCTTTTAGATTTGATTGGTGGCTAGCAACCAGCTTACAGGTGCATTACCGCCACGTACTTCACTCTATATCATCACTCTTATCTGGTCAGGAGCATCACTCCTCACTGCCACCCTATAAACGTCATCACTCTACATATAATTCAAGAAATCTCTCCCCAGAGGGAATCAGCTCAATCATCACTCTATATATAATTCAAGAATTCTCTTCTTCTTCTTTTAGATTTGATTGGCGGTTGGCAACCAGCTTACAGGTGCATTACCGCCACCTACTCTATCTTCAGACATCACTCTATTCACTTCCCTTCTTCTTCTTCTTCTTCTTTTTCTTCTTCTAGATTTGATTGGAGGTTGGCAACCAGCTTCCAGGTGCATTACCGCCACATACTTCACTCTATATCATCACTCTGTCTGGTCAAGAAACACTCTCTTCAACTGATAAATTCTTTTTCTTTTAGATGTGATTGGCAGTTGGCCGCCACACACTCTATATACTGTATGTCTGCCTGTCTTTACAGGTGCATTATTCTTCTTGTTTTAGATTTGACTGGCGATTGGTAACCAGCTTACACGTGCATTACCGCCACGTACGTCACTCTAATTCATCACTCTATATTCTTCTTTCAAGCTGGATTCGTGTTGCACCTCTGCTATTCTTGGACTTTACCACTTTCCTCTATATCATCCCTCTATGCTCGTGTGTCCTATCCACGTACTTCACTCTATATCATCACTCTATATATCTTGGCTGTGGCAACTGCCACCCCGCTACTTACATGATGGATGTCTCTTCTTCTCCCACGTTCTTCATTCTATATCATCACTCCATCTGGTCAGGAGCTGTAGTCCTTCTATCGTCATTGCTGTGTCCATTCAAACCTCAACTCTATCTTCAGACATCACTCTTATTCATCTCCTCGTACTTTATATTATCACTTCACTCTATATTATCACTCTACACATCTTGACCGTGGCAACTGCCACGGCCAAGATGTCAGCCACCCAGGCCGGTCTCACCGCCACGTACTTCACTCTGTCACTCTAAATATAATTCAACAAATCTCTGTGTGTCTTATTCACTTCACTTCTTCTTCTTTTAGAGCTGATTGGCAGTTGGCAACCAGCTTACAGGTGCATTACCGCCATGTACTTCACTCTATTGTTCCACGTCACCCATGTATTTCTGCATGCCCGTAGAAAGCAGGTGTGAGCAAGGGTGTAAGCAAGCATGTCAGCACTCATTCATGCTTTCTTCGTCTTCTTTTTCTTCTTCTTCTTCTTCTGCTTCTTCTTCTTCTTCTCCTCTCAGTTACTGGCGGCTAGCAAACAACTGAAAGGTGCATACCGCCACCTACTGTACAAGAGTGTGTAACATTATGTCATCTGAGCCCGAACCCTAAATTCTATGACTTAATCCTGTGTTATTTAAAAAAGAGAAAAAGAGCCCTTCTCGTGATTCTTAGTGCCTCTCCATCTCCATCTGTTCCCAGAACCCCAGTTAAATCCCATTCCCTACTGGCCTCTCAAACTTCATTTTTCCATTATCTATTTTTCATTTCCATATTTGTGACAGTGTAATAAGATGTGCTAGACATTTTCTTTTACTCCACATTCTCTACATTTGTCACTTTCGCTTTTCACCATGGTGAATAAAGTG
The DNA here is from genome assembly GCA_020510985.1 of Pholidichthys leucotaenia. Taxonomy (NCBI): domain Eukaryota; kingdom Metazoa; phylum Chordata; class Actinopteri; order Cichliformes; family Pholidichthyidae; genus Pholidichthys; species Pholidichthys leucotaenia. The sequence continues at coordinate 74,853,731 of CM035848.1, forward strand.
CCATTTAAACCTATATGATCCAGTCTGAGTCTTGCCATAATGATGTCTTCCCTCCATTTGGTTGTTATGTAATTCTTTATTGCAATAGATTTTTGTATTTTGTAATACAATCTACCTTTATGATCTTCATCCCGTCTTTTTTGCCATAGCTCAGTTCCTTTTTTCTTGATTACTGCTTTCCCTTCACCTTTTCCAAGAGACAATGGTATAGTTATCTCTTTTCCAAGAGCGCTTTTTGCTAATTTGTCTGCACAGTCATTCCCTTTCAACCATTCATGTACAGGAAAACAACAAAACTGAACTTCACCACCTGTGTACCCTAAATAAACTGTAATATGGGACAGTTTTTAATGCTGCAAGTGAATCTGTGCACACCACCACCTGGTCTGGTCTGACCTCCTCCACCCACTGCAAAGCAATAATTATTGCCACCATCTCTGCCGTAAACACTGATGTATTGTTGGAGAGTATTTTTGCGACGGTCACTTTAAACTCTGGAATGTATACTCCAGCTCCAACAGAGCCCTCTTTGTTCTTTGAACCGTCAGTATAGAGCTGTAAGGACTTATAGTAATTGTTCCTGAGGTAAATGCTTGTTTTAACACCAACTTCATTCATATGCCAATCCTTTTTCCTCATTAGCAGACCAGCGTCTACTTCTATTCCCAGAAAAAGGCCAAGGGGGAGCATTACTCACTGGACTGGTGTTAGCTGTATCAATAGTGTGTAGCCCATACATTCTGGCTTTTCTTTCAATTGTCCACCCAAACCCGTGTCCCTGGAAATTAGATTATTCCCAGCAGTCTTGTAGTGTTGTTTTTGAAATATTTGCTTCATCACTTCCTTTCAGCTTGACCCAGTATGATAATGCGAGTTTATCTCTTCTCAAATCCATGGGCATTTCTCCTGCTTCTAGTAAAACTGCATTGTTTGGTGTTGTACTGACGGCTCCAATGCACAGGTGAAGCGCTCGATGCTGCATTCTGTTTTTTCCAGAGTTGTCTTTGCTGTTGTTCCATAAATCATGCATCTGTAGTCTATTGTTGATCACATTAGTGCTCTGTAAATGTCAATGCCTGTTTATCTGCACCCCATTCGTGTCCAGCTACAGCTTTTATGAGATTACTGACTTTTTTTGCACTTTGGTCTCCAGATTTTCAACATGAACTCTCCATGTGTATGCACTATCATAACACAATCCTAGATATCTGAACTCACTGACTTTTCTCTATTGGTTGATTATATAATGTTAATGGTTCTGTACCAGTTCTGCGTTTTTTTGTGAAAGTCATATAGCAGGTTTTACTGTTTGGAAATTTAAATCCCCAGTCATATGACCACTTTTCCACTTTCTCCATTGCTTTTCTGATGGTTTTGAACACAAATTTGTCATTTCTTCCCTTCGTCCATATAGCTCCATCATCTGCATATAGTGCTGTTTTGATGGATCCCTCTTGATCCTCAAACATGTCATTAATCATTATATTGAATAAAACAGGGCTTATCACACTCCCTTGAGGAACACCATTTTCTATTTCAAAGTCAATAGAAACTTCTGATCCTACTTTAACCCTAATTGTCCTGTGTGTTAAAAAAAAATCCATTATCCAATTATACATCCTACCACCAATGTCCATTTTATTCAATTTGATAAGAAGTCCATCCCTCCACAGTGAGTCATAAGCCTTTTCAATATCCAGATAAACTATAACCATTACTTCTTTCATTTTGAGAGAATTTTCAATATCATTACTTACCCTAACTAGAGCACACACTGTGGATCCTCCTCTACTAAAACCATTCTGATAGTCGTTTATTAATCGTTTTTGCTCTAGTACATATGAGAGTCTGTAAACTAACACCTTCTCCATCCATTTCCCTAAGTGTGACGTTAATGCTATTGGCCTGTAGTTGCCTGGATGAGCTGGATCTTTCCCTGGCGTATTAAATGGTAAAATTACAGCCTTTTTCCACCCACTTGAGATAACCCCCTCCTTCCATATTCTGTTAAACAATTTCAGCACCAGTTGCATTGATTGCCTAGGCAGCTGCTGGAACATAGCATAGCTTAACTGATCATATCCTGGAGCTGTGTATTCACGATCTTGCAATGTTCTCTTAAGCTCTGACATTGTGACCTCAAGGTTTAAAGCAGTCATGTCCTCTTTCACTTCATTTTTTAAGTTTGCATTTTCTCTGAGTTTATGCTGCCTTTGCTGTCTATGACTCTAACCAAGATGGTCTCCTCTATGGACTTCTGCCTTTTCTTTGTCTGATACAGCCATCTCTTCCCCATCCACAAAAGCTGGAATTTTAACTGATACCCTTTTCCCGCTCATTTTTTTAAACATACCCCAGATATCACCTAGTTCTGTTTTCCTACCAAGGGTGGAACAAAATTCTCTCCATATTGACCTTTTCCTGTTTTTAATAATCCTTCCAGCTACTGCCCTTTTCTTTTTGTACTCTATCAAGTTTTCACTAGTCATATTCTTCCTCAGCTCTCTGAATGCCTTGTTTCGCTCTTTTGCTGCAATACTACATTAGTCATTCTACCAGGGTACAACCTTCTTCCTACCCTGTGTTGTTTTCTTAGGTATACTTGCTATTGCAGCATTCAGAATATGATTGGTTACCTGACTTGAACACTCTTCTATGCCACCTTCTAATGTTACCAAATGACACGATTGAACACAGTATTGGCTAAATTTTTCCCAGTCTGCCTTGTCAAGACACCATCTTGTAAAACATCTTCCCTCTTGTATACATAATTCAGTTTTAATGACTAAGTATTGGGAAGTGATTGCTTCCCATGGTTGTCCTGTTCATAACCGTCCATTCACAAGTGCTCACTAAAGAATCGGATACCAGAGTCAGGTCAATACATGAGAATCTGCCCCTGTGCACATCCACCCTGGTACCTTCACCACTGTTTTAGAAAAATTAACAATCTTTCATCTAACATCTCTTTCACAACATTTCCATTGTTATCTGTATGTGTGCTTCCCCACAAGCTATTATGGGCATTAAAGTCTCCACACCATACCTCTTTCATATGCCCTTCCCCTGCCATAACACTGAAAATATCTGCTGTTAACTTCCTACATGGGTTGTAATAATTAATCAGCTTAATATTTCCTTGTCCATTTGGCCTACATAGTTCAATAATACAGTGATCCCTCGCTACTTCGCGCTTCACCTTTCGCGCCCTCAGTGCATCGCGGATTTTTCAAAAATATTCATCAAAAATTCAAAATTGAGAAATAATGGGCGGGCGCTAGTAGAAGGCAGGGAGACTACATTAGACCATCAGGTGTCAACACGGAGAGCCGCACACCTCTCTGTTCGCTGTTATCGTGTTGGCTGGGCTCGGAAATCTCGCAAGCTGATTGGCCGAGACGTTTCACCCCGCAAGCTGATTGGCCGAGACGTTTCACCCACCTCCTCTCCCTGCCGAGCACCCATGAAGGGAAGGAAGACCGCATTCATTGCTTTTTATCGCTCGTGTTACTTAGTCTCGCCGCGTGGAACTTTTTGCTGTTCTCTTGTGCCATTTTGTGCGAAATAGTCTTCCCGTTGAGCCACTACGCCGCCTCCTGCAGCTTCAGCTCTATCGGAAGCTGCCCTCGATGATCCTGCGCCTCCAGCACCTCACGATGAGGTGTCACCTGAGGAGCAGTAAAGCTCTCATTAACCTGTGCAGTAAATCATTTTCATCTTGAGTTACGTATCTTGTTATAAGAATAAAAGAGTTCTAAAAACATATTTATGTACACTTTGTTTACATCTACGTATGTATGTACACGTACACACACACACGTATCATATGAGAGAGAGAGAGTGGGAGAATGAACGTACGTATTATTTATGGATGGCGTCATTAGGGGTGATGCTACTTCGCGGTTTTTCACTTTTCGCGGTCGGTTCTGGAACCCATTAACCGCGATAAGTGAGGGATCACTGTATTACACTCTATATCCTCAGGGGAGGGAATCACTCTATACGCCAGGCAATCTTTAATGAAAGTGGCACATCCTCCTCCATTTACAATGTTAATACTATCCTGTCTGATTGAACTGTATCCTGGAATAACAAAATCCAAGTGAGGTTGAAGCCATGTCTCCTGTACACACACTACCTGTGGAACAACTTCTAGTTCATAAAGATACTTCTTGAGTTCTTGTCCGTTTGCTATAAGACTCCTTCTCGCATTCCAGTGTGCGTAGTACCATAATTAAGGTAGTATGTGTAGTACCATAATTAAGGTCTTGTTTCAGCATGTGCAGTCTCCCCAGTTTCAGCTTTCAATAAAGCATGAATCTGGTCAGCTGTGGTATCTTTCACATCTATGAAGCCTCCTGCTGCTTCCACAAGGGTTTTGATTCTTTCACTTTTCTTCTTTAACTGTGCAGCAACATTCATGGTGCGGCAGATAAAAGCTATAAAGTTTGTCCTCTTAACTATCAATGTGTCATCATCCATTTTGCATTTGTGAACACAAACATTCCTTGCAGCAGCACGATCCTGTGCTTGCATGGGACCCGTTGATGGCTGGGCTTCCCTTTGAACTGAACTTCTTTGAGGAAGGCCTGTTGTGTTTCTGACTATTCCTGCCTCTCTGTCTTTAGAGCTTCCACATACAAGATTTTCTTAGTTATTCTGATTTCCTGGGCTTGTCTAGCTTCCCTCTGCACAACACATCCTCCATATGCAGCACTGTGCTCACCCCCGCAGTTGCAACACTTTACTTTGGCGTCCTTGTCACATTTACCATATTCGTGCTCCCCTCCACATCTAGCACATCTTAGCTTTCCCTTACATTGCTGAGCAGTGTGACCCATCCTTTATACATTTGTGTCTTTGGGATGTATTCTCTGACACTGTAATACATGTATCCTATTAACATAAGATAAGATAAGCCTTTATTAGTCCCACAATGGGGAAATTCCAGGATTGCAACAGCACAGGGATAGCAACACTCGCAGCTAATATACATATGTACATATAAATATATAAACACACACAGTGCGGAGCATTGTAGCTAGATGGAATAAATATATAAATATATAAACACACACAGTGTGGAGCATTGTAGCTACATGGAATAAATATGTAAATATATAAACACACACAGTGCGGAGCATTGTAGCTAGATGGAATGAACAGCATAACCATCTACTTAGTTATCCTACATGATATGATTATGTACCCATACATATTGTCACCCTCCGTAGCGACCGGTATTTTCCTAGTTGTATACCGGAGGGGACCATTGTGTAAGTCTATTGCATCTTTTGCATTCAATACTATTAGGTTGTCACGTTTTTTTGCTATCTCTGCGAGCAGCCCTGCTTAGGTTATACAGTCTGACAGCCATAGGTAGGAAGGACCTGTGAAACCTCTCGGTTGCGCACCTAGGATGATGTAGTCTGCTGCTAAATGAGCTCCTCAGTGCGTTCAGTATGTCCTGCATAAGGTGGGACTCGGACTCCAGCAGAGATGACAGTTTAGCCACCATCCTTCTCTCACCTATCTCCTCCACTGGACAGAGCTAGCTTTCTTGATCAGTTTGTTCAGTCTCTTCCTATTGGCTGCCGTAATGCCACTGCCCCAGCAGACCACTCCAAAAGTGATGGCTGATGCCACCACCGTGCCGTAGAATGTCTTCAGCAGTGCCCCTTGTACACTATCAAAAGACCTGAGTCTCCTCAGTAGGAACAGCCTGCACTGTCCCTTCTTGTAGAGTGCGTCAGTATTGTGTGACCAGTCTAGTTTATTGTTCAGATGAACACCCAGGTACTTGTAGGATGTCACCATCTCGATGTCTGTTCCCTGTATGTTTACTGGTGCTGTGAGGGGTTGTCCTTGCCTGCGGCAGTCCACCACCAGCTCCTTAGTTTTCCTCACGTTGATCTGGAGGCAGTTCCGATGGCACCAGTCCATGAAGTCCTGAATAAGTCCTCTGTACTCAGCTTCATCTCTATTCGAGATGAGGCCAACGATCACAGAGTCGTCAGAGAACTTAGGACTGATTTAGGGAGTGTTTCCTCAAACTGAATCATGACAGACAGTGTGTCCTTCAGTGAACCCTCTCTTTTACTCTGTAGCCTTTTCACATCCTTCACCTTTCCTCCTTGGATCTCGTTTTTCACTTCTTCCATAGACATGCACAAAGGGACACCTGATATAACTCCCCTCAAGTTAGCTGCTGCACCAGGAACATGCACCTTCATTTGTTCTCCATTTAGACATGTCATTACCAGTATTTTCTGTTGCTATTGTTTACTTGTGGGCTGAATTAACAGCTGGTGATTATTCAAGAATTTTGCAAACTTACCTCTCCCAATTTCTCAGTTGCTTTTGTTAGCTTAACCGGGTGATAGTGCCCCCCCACCCTGATTGAATGCAATGACAACCTTCCAGTCATTCCCTACATCCTCAAACTGCTATCCATTTTGGCTAGTTTGTGTTTTCTTCGCATTGTTATTTCCTCCCGCATCACTCTCATCTTACCCGCTTCTAGGTCTTGTTGCCCCCCTAGCTGCTCTTTTACAGCCCCCAGACCTGGATAGTGTCCAGCCCACCTCATCTTTATTGTACCTGTCAGAGCTAGATGCCATAATGTTACAGACAGCGTACAGTTTTTGCTATCCGCCACAAACAAATCAATCCTACTGCCAGCCGAACACAGACGTAAATGTGGTCCCAACCTTCTTCTTCTTCAAACAGTCCAACTCGATCAGCTCTCGTTTCTCTCTCCACAGGCCACTTCCTCTCGGCGGTACCGGTACTCCTCCTCCCTGACTTCGCGGGGCCTCGTTCATGCCTGCCTTTGATCACTTTATATATATCTTGGCCATGGCAACTGCCACCAACATCACTCCACTCTATATCACTCAATATCACTCAATATCTTGTCTGTCTGTGTGTCTGTGTGTCCCGACCATAGGACTCGCAAAAAGATCATATGATCACCTATGATGTTCCTATGATCTCTACATGATGTCTCTATGATGTCATATAGATCACAAGATCGCCTATGATGTTCCTATGATCGCTACATGATGTCTATATGATGTCATATAGACACCATAGTATAGAGTGATTCAAGAAAATCTGTGTGTGTGTCTGTGTGTGATCAAAGGCAGGAATCACTCACGATCATAGGAGTCGCTATGACATCAACTAAGATTAAAGGCAGGCATCACTCGCACTCACCCACGATCATAGGACATCACAGATCAAACGCAGGCATCACTCACGATCATAGGACTCATTATGACATCATCAGAGATCATAGGGTTCGCTATGACATCATCAAAGATCAAATGCAGGCATCATAGGACTCGCTATGCCATCATCAAAGATCAAATGCAGGCGTCACAGGACTCGCTATGCCATCAGCCAATGGTGTCTATATGATGACATCATCAAAGATCATAGGACTCGCTATGACATCTTCAAAGCTCAAAGGCAGGCATCACTCACGATCATAGCACTCGCTATGACATCATCAAAGATCATAGGACTCACAATGGCATCATCAAAGATCATAGGACTCCATATGACATCATCAAAGATCAAAGGCAGGCATTACTGAATGAGTGGTGACGTGCTTGCTTACACCTGCTTTCTACGGGCATGCAGAGAGTACTCAACTTCACAGCAGACCATGTCCACAGTCCAAGGATGGAAAATTTTTTCACACATAAGGAGTTGTTCAGAACTCCTTATTCAAAGGTGACGATAATCAAGTCAGTGGCGGTAGTGCACCTGTAAGCTGGTTGCCAACCACCAATCAAATCTAAAAGAAGAAGAAGAAGAAGAAATACTTGCTTATACTTGGTTTCTATGGGCATGGACGGGTGTGCACTAGTTTTATTTAATGATTGTTCTTCTTCTTTTAGATTTGATTGGCAGTTGGCAACCAGCTTAAAGGTGCATTTCTGCCACGTACTTCACTCTATATTATCACTCTATATCTTCTGTAACAAGGAGTGAAATTTCATCTTGGAAACATTTTGCACACGTGGAAACATTTTCATTGGAAACACTTCCTGTATTAGTGGAAAAACTGAGCCAGGGTAATTTATAATACAGCGGCGTGAAAAAGTGTCTGCCCCCTTCTTGATTTTGCATTTTTTTGTATGTTTGTCACATTTAAATGTTTCAGATCATCAAACAAATTTAAATATTAGACAAAGATAACACAAGTAAACATAAAATGCAATTTTTAAATGATGTTTATTATTAAGGGTAAAGAAAAATCCAAACCTACATGGCCCTGTGTACAAAAGTGATTGCCCCTCCCCCCGTTAAAACCTAAATTAACTGTGGTTTATCACTGTTGGGAAAATTTTATGTAAATAGTTATCATTTTATTAATGACTCATGAAATGAGGGTTGATGTTTTTATATGATGTTTTTTCTTTGATTAATCATAAATACAATTTGTGTCTTTTCTTATAATCACTGTTAGTGACTAAACTGCACCATTCATCTGTTTGTTCATATAAAGTGTGATAAGAGTATGCAAGTTTTTATGCTGTATCAAGATCTGTTTTTTGTACATCCCGTGTTTCTTATTCTACTCTGCTATGAGAACTCTGTGTACTTTGTGAGACCTTGTATGGAGGTGTCCTTCCTCTGTTGAGAGGTGAGCCAGCTCAAACTGGTACAAACTGTACGTGATGTTTCTTATCATCCTCCCAAGGACCGTCTGGGAGAGAAAAGGAATGTTCGGGAAGATGTCACTGTCTTATCTTTGCCTATAAAAGTTATTGTACTGGGCTGTTTTCCCCAGCATTCAAAGCTCACTCTGTAACAGGTATGTGATTTGATTGCTCTCTTTTACAAAAGATATATAAAAAACAGAAAAGGCATCACTGTGTCAGGTCTGATGATTTCTTCAGTCTAATGCTATTGAATATTACTGTGCTTGAGCCATATTGCAGATAAAAATTCCTGACAATCACATCTTTGAAAAGCTGAGTTCAATTTTTCTAGCCACACCCAGGCCTGTTTACTGCCACACCTGTTCTCGATCAAGATATCACTTAAATAGGACCTGCTTGACAAAGTGAAGTAAACCAAAAGATCCTCAAAAGCTAGACATCATGCTGCAATCAAGAAAAATTCAGGAACAAATGAGAAACAAAGTAATTGAGATCTATCCATCTGGAAAAAGGTTATAAAGCCATTTCTAAAGTTTGGGGACTGCAGCGAATCATAGTGAGAGAGCCATTATCCGCAAATGGCGAAAACATGGAACAGTGGTGACCCTTCCCAGGAGTGGTCGGCTGACCAAAATTACCTCAAGAGCACAGCGACAACTCATCCAACAGGTCACAAAAGACCCCACAACAACATCCAAAGAACTGCAGGCCTCACTTGCCTCAGTTAAGGTCAGTGTTCATCACTCCACCATAAGAACGAGACTGGGCAAAAATGGCCTGCATGGCAGAGTTCCAAGACAAAAACTACTGCTGAGCAAAAAGAACATAAAGGCTCATCTCAGTTTTGCCAGAAAACATCTTGATGATCCCCAAGACTTTTGGGACAATACTCTGTGGACTGACGAGATAAAAGTTGAACTTTTTGGAAGGTGTGTATCCCATTATATCCAGCGTAAAAGTAACAGTGCATTTCAGAAAAGGAACATCATACCAACAGTAAAATATGGTGGTTGTAGTGTGATGGTCTGGGGCTATTTTGCTGCTTAAGGACCTGGAAGACTTGCTGTGGTAAATGGAACCATGAATTCTGCTGTCTATCAAAAAATCCTGAAGGAGAATGTCTGGCCATCTGTTTGTGACCTCAAGGTGAAGTGCACTTGGGTTCTGCAGCAGGACAATGATCCAAAACACACCAGCAAGTCCACCTCTGGAATGGCTTAAGAAAAACAAAATGAAGACTTTGGAGTGGCCTAGTCAAAGTCCTGACCTGAATCCGACTGAGATGCTGTGGCATGACCTTAAAAAGGTGGTTCATGCTCGAAAACCCTCCAATGTGGCTGAATTACAATTCTGCAAAGATGAGTGGGCCAAAATTCTTCCACAGAGCTGCAAAAGACTCATTGCCAGTTATCACAAATGCTTGATTGCAGCTGTTGCTGCTAAGGGTGGCCCAACCAGTTATTAGGTTTAGGGGCAATCACTTTTTCACATGGGGGTATGTAAGTTTGGATTTTTTTCCCTTAATAATAAACACCTTCATTTAAAAAACTACATTTTGTGTTTACTTGTGTTATCTTTGTCTAATATTTAAATTTGTTTGATGATCTGAAACATTTAAGTGTGGAAAAACATACAAAAAATGATCAGTCAGGAAGGGGCAAACACTTTTTGACGCCACTGTATCTCTTCAAGTAGAATAGAAGTAATGTAGTGAAGAGGAGGAAAAGATAAAAAGAGGAGAACAGCAACAAACTAAAGAACAAGAAAAAACAAGTTAAAAAAGAGAAAATTGCAACAACCACAACAACAACAACAACAATAATAAGGCTCCTTCCGTTTCTCATGGATCACCTCCAAAATGTAAAGGGTTTGTGTGTAGGCCTATAGCCACTTGTGGTGAAAATTGCATCAGAGTCTGTCCATCAGTTTTGGAGTATTGTTGCTAACACACTGTGAGAAGATAAGAGCCTTGGCTGAGGTATGCATTCCCAGATCATCACCAAAATATAATGGGTTCCTCTCTAGCCCAAGAACCACCTCTGGTGAAAATTTTATCCAAATCCATCCAGTAGTTTTTGTGTAATCCTGCTGCACAAATACAAACAAAGCCCTTGGTGGAGGTATGCACTCTCAGATCATCATCAAAATGTAATCATCTGTTCCCCGTGCCATTACACACCTTTCCTGAAAATTTCATCAAAATCCGTTTATAACTTTTGGAGTATTGTTGCTAACACACTGTGAGAAGATAAGAGCCTTGGCTGAGGTATGCATTCCCAGATCATCACCAAAATATAATGGGTTCCTCTCTAGCCCAAGAACCACCTCTGGTGAAAATTTTATCCAAATCCATCCAGTAGTTTTTGTGTAATCCTGCTGCACAAATACAAACAAAGCCCTTGGTGGAGGTATGCACTCTCAGATCATCACCAAAATGTAATCATCTGTTCCCCGTCCCATTACACACCTTTCCTGAAAATTTTGTCAAAATCTGTTTGTAACTTTTTGAGTTATGTTGGTAACAGTCAAACTGACAGACAGACAAACCCCGGTAAAAACATTACCTCCTTGGCGGAGGTAATAATAATAATACAAAAACACTGTGTTTATCATTCCAGTTACAGATCTTTTTAAACCTGACTTTGGCTGTTAATTAATTTCCAGGTTATTGATTTATTTATTTTTTTGTAATTTACAGGAGTACAACTTTTCTAGTGAATTATGTAAAGTTGTAGGAAAGTGATGAAATGAAAAAAGTCATACAGTACTTTGTGCAAAAACATGTAATACCATGAACTGGGGGAAGCAGAAAATAAAAACCGAATGTGATGGTGTCATGAGCCGAGCCGGCTTGGTTTTCCCCGGCTCGGCCCTGATCTCTCTGTGGGTTGTGGCTTCACTGTCTATGTGCGTTTTGTGTATTCATTTCGTCTTAGCCACTGCCCGACCGGCAGCTGTTGGTCAGCCTCTGATCTTTTTCCCACGCTGCTGACAGTCTGTTGGTCCTACCACGCCCTCTCGCTCTCCATATTCCACCAGCTGTCCCAGCCCAGGTAATTATATTTCCCACGCCTCAGGTATTCCCAATTAGTGTGACCAGCGGCGTTTGGATCGCTGGACAAATGCCGTTGGGTCATTGAGTGAATCACCCCTGCTCACCACGGAGTGATCGCCACGTCTGGAAGGACGCTGTTTGTGCTTGGTAGGAGAACTGGACTTTGTGGGACTTTGTGGGACTGCTCGAACTTGTGAGTAAATTGTTTGTGACTCTCTGTGGTTGCCACTGCACTGAACCAGAAGTGTTCCCTCTCGGCAGCACTATTGTTACACTTAGGCTGTGCCCAGTTTACGTTCCCCACGAGTTTGTCGAGCTACCCGCTGTCTTCCCTGTTCTTCCGAGCGCACCTATATTGTTTAGTATTATTTTCCTATGGCCACAGTACACAGTGGTCTGCCCGCTGGTCGCTTCGCCGTCAGCCATTTTGTGTACAGCTCAACCTTTTTGTAAGTCTTTATGTTTTGTACTGTTTCATGTCAATAAATGTGTGTTTGGTGAAACCCACCATTTAAATCCTCATCCTTCCTTCTCTCCACCGTGCATAACGAAGGGCGCACAGGGGAGTTTATGACAGATGGTATATGTAATACCATGAACTGGGGGAAGCAGAAAATAAAAACCAAAAGTGATGGTATCGTATGAAACATTTTATATTGTTCATTTGAGAAATAACCTCTAACATTACTTTGTATTAGTATAACTAGTGCATACCCATGCATGCCCGTAGAAAACCGTGCATGCCCGTAGAGGGGATGCATTGGAACAGAATTCTTGCCAGTTACAGTACAGTTGGTATTGCAACACAGCACTAAGTGGCAATCACATGTGGTGGCTTTTGTATGCAGCAAAACATAAAAATCACACAAAATATGCCCTGCCATCTGGGGCTGTTTGCCCCTGCTTGTTACTTCTTCTCCTGCCTGTCACTGTTCTGTGTTATGTTGTTTACCTGTGTCTATATACAGTATATGTAGACATACTGTATACAGTATATACTGTATGTCTTGTAAGGAGTCATGTGTTCTGTCTATGTGCCGTCATATAGATATCATCTGGTGGGTCTTCTTCTTCTTCGTTCAGACCACTGAAGGGTCTCTTCCTGTCTCAGACGGCTGTGTTGTTCACAGTCATGCCTGCGGTGTACTGGTGGAACCTGAAGTGTTTCATGTTCATGGCATCCGTTCTGACGTGCAGCAGTTCTCCTCACTCTATTGCTCTCCATCTGGTGGGTCTTCTTCTTCGTCGTTCAGACCACTGGTTGAGGGATAGGTGCGTCGTAATTCCAGTTCATGGAAACGATCCTGAAAAGTGTTTTTTGACCCTGTTCAAGAAGGCCCCTGCATGCCCATAGAAACCAAGAAACTGGAGCACTCGGAGAAAATCAGCGCTTTGCTTGGCATTTTACACATTTGTAGTGTAGACTGGCATTCGTCAAGGTTACACATTTGCCATCATGTAGGAATGGCAAGTCGTCCTATGATGCCCGAGTTCATAGGACATGCTATGATGATGAGGCAGAGATCACAGGCTGTCCTATGATGTCCTAGACACGTGCTTTAATGTCTGTTGTACCCTATGCTGGTGAAGGGTGTCCTCTTGTCTCAGACGGGTGCGATGTACTGCTGGAACCTCAGGTGTTTCATCTTCATGGCATCTTTTCTGACGTGCAGCAGTTGTCGTTATTCTATTGCTCTCCATCTGGTGGGTCTTCTTCTTCATCGTTGAGACCACTGGTTGAGGGATAGGTGCATCGTAATTCTAGTTCATGGACAGGATCATGAAAATAGATCTGAGCAAAAAGACGCTTTCTGGCTTGGACTAACTGTATATGACATCATAAAGACATGAAGGCAGCCTTGATGTATATGACATCATAAAGACATGCTGCCTGATGTCTGTCACTGTATATGACATCATAAAGACATGAAGGGCAGGCTTGATGTATATGACATCATAAAGGCACATTTGTCTATGTGCTGTCATATAGGCATCGCGAGTCGTCCTATGACGCCTGAGCTCAAGGTCTATATGACATCATAAAGACACACTTGTCTATGTGTCCTATGATGCCTGGGTTCAAAGACACATGGTCTATATGACATCATAAAGACACATTTGTCTATGTGTCCTATGATGCCTGAGTTCAGACACATGGTCTCTATGACATCATAAAGGCACATTTGTCTATGTGTCCTACGATGCCTGAGTTCATAGGATGTCCTATGATGTTCAGGCAGAGATCATAGGCCGTCCTATAATGTTCCATGGACGTGACAGACAAGCACACACAGACAGACAGACACACAGATTTCTTGTTTTTATAATGATGAGTGATAATAATTTTAATCGGGGAAGACCACCATAACAATGGTAGAAGATATGAAACATGGATAGATGAATGTCTCTGTTGTCAAATGTTTGGAGGGACATATACAGTATATTTGAATAAATTTGTTTATCAATTCAATTCAATTCAACTTTATTTATATAGCGCCATTTCACAACAACAGTCATCTCATAGCACTTTCAACTGTAGGGGAAACCCCCACAATTGCAGAAAGACCCCAGCAATCAGGTGATCCCCTGTGAGCAAGCACTTGGCAATGGTGCAGAGGAAAAACTCCCTTTTAGCAGGAATAAACCTCCAGCAGAACCAGGCTCAGGGAGGGGAAGTCATCTGCTACGACTGGCTGGGGGGTGAGGGGATAGAGAGGAAGAAGAAAAGAACAGACATGAAGAGAGCAAACAGCACTACGGGGACTCAATCTATAGGAGAGAGCAAACAGATGTTAATGACCAGCAAAAATATTCTATTGAGATTAAAGAAAGGAGTGAAGCTCAGTGCACTGTTGGAGGTCCCCCAGCTGTCTAAACCTATTAGCAGCATAACTAAGGGAGGGTTCGGGGCACCTGATCTCACCCTAACTATAGGCTATATCAAAAAGGAAGGTTTAACCCTATTCTTAAAAACAGAGATCGAGTCTGACTCCCGAATCCAGATTGGCAGCTGGTTCCACAGGAGAGGAGCTTGACAACTGAAGGCTCTGCCTCCCATTGCACTTTTGGAGATGCTAGGTATTACAAGTAATCCTGCATTTTGGGAGTGTAGTGCTCTGTTAAGGTGATAGGGTAGGATTAGATCTTTTAAATAAAAAGGGGCCTGATTATTTCGAGCTTTGTGAGAAGAAGGATTTTAAACTTAATTCTAAATTCTATTGGAAGCCAATGAAGGGAGGCCAAAACCGGAGAGATGTGATCTCTCTTTCTTGTACCTGTTAAAACTTGCTGCAGCATTTTCGATTAGCTGAAGACTTTCTAAAGATGTTTTAGGACAACCTGATAATAAAGAGTTACAATAAGCTAACAAAGGTGAGGATTAGTTTCTCAGCATCACTCTGAGACAAGATGCTCCTAATCTTGGCAATATTACGCAAATGATAGAAGGCAGTCCTAGAAACAAGTTTAATATGTGAACTAAAAAAACAGATCTTGATCAAATATAACTCCAAGGTTCCTCACAGAACTATTAAGACAAAGAGTAACTGCATCCAAACTAAGAGTTTGATTTGGAAAGGTATTTCTAAGTTTTTTTGGACCAACTAGAATGACTTCAGTCTTATCTGAATTTAATAGCAAGAAATTACAAGTCATCCAAGCTTTGATTTCCTTAAGACAGATCTCTAACTTGGTTAATTGATTACTGCCATCTGGCTTCATTGACAGGTATAATTGTGTATCATCTGCATAACAATGAAAATGCATAAAGTTCTTTCTAATAATGTTGCTTAGCGATAGCATATAAAATGAATTAAAAAAATAGAATAGATAAAAAGAATAGGGCCTAGCACCGATCCCTGTGGAACTCCGTGACTGAGCTTTGAGTTGGGCTGCACGGTGGCGCAGTGGTTAGCACTGCGGCAGCACAGTTTACCCTTGGCCGGGGGATTGTGGGGATCGTGGGATCGTGGGTTCGATCCCAGCCCCCGACCAACAGTGATCTGTGTGGAGTTTGCATGTTCTCCCCGTGTTGCGTGGGTTTACTCCGGGATTTCTCCGGTTTCCTCCCACATGCCAAAAACATGCATGTTAGGTTAATTGGCTGTTCTAAATTGTCCCTAGATATCTGTTTCCTATAGGCCCTTAGAATAGAGGGTTAGTATTAATGAAAGCGCTTTGAGTGGTCTTTGTGACTAGAAAAGCGCTATATAAGTGCAGGTTAGTTAGTTAGTAGTTAGTAGTTAGTTGGAAGAAAACTCATTATTGACATGAACAAACTGGAACCTATCAGATAAATAAGATCTAAACCACTGCAACGAAGTTCCATTAACAAGGTGTTCTAGTCTATCAAGTAAAATATTGTGATTGATAGTATCAAAAGCTGCACTGAGGTCTAAAAGGACAAGTACAGAAAGAAGTCCATTATCAGATGTGATAATGAGGTCATTAGTGACCTTCACTAAAGCTGTTTCAGTACTATGATGGATTCTAAACCCAGATTGAAACTCTTCAAATAAACCATTTCCCTGAAAGTGGTCAAATAAGTACATCGCAACAACTCTTTCTAAGATTTTTGAAATGAAAGGCAGATTAAAGATTGGTCTATTGTTAGCTAAAACTCCTGGATCCAGCAATGGCTTTTTAGGTAAGGGTTTAATTACAGCAGTTTTAAAAGCCTGCGGTACATGGCATAATGTTAATGAAGAATTAATTATTTGAAGAATAGAGTTGCCAATAAATGGGAAAACTTATTCTTCTTCTTTTAGATTTGATTGGCGGTTGGCAACCAGCTTACAGGTGCATTACCGCCACGTACTTCACTCTATAATGGGAAAACTTCTTTAAATAACCCAAAAGGAATAGGGTCTAAAAGACAAGTTAAAGGCTTGGATGAGGAAATTATTTTATCAAACTCTAAAAGTTCAATTGGAGTAAACTCATCCAAACAGTTATCAGTTGAAGGAGTTGTAGTAGTTACTGTATTTCAATTAACAGTGGGAAGAATCTGACTGATTTTATCTCTGATGGATGAAATTTTATTATTGAAGAAGTTCATAAAGTCCTGAGGCTGAGCGCAGTGCATCACCAGGCTCAGGCTCTTAATTTATATCTAAGTATTTTCTGTATTTTTCCAGTTTTGTATTATTTTCCTGTGTGTTGATTTTAGAAGTGTTCCTTGCTGTCGGTTGTTTTATTATGTTTTCATGTCCTTATTACTATGATAATGATTCTGTCAGTATTTTTAGATTCCTGTTTTATTTTGCTCTCAGTGTTTATATTTTTTTCCTCGTGGCATGAGCTCCACACCTGTTCCAGGCACTCCCACCTTGTCATTATCTCGTCTGTGTGCTCTGTCTAGTAATTAGGTCACCTGCCCGCTCATGTGAATGTGCACCTGCCATCAATTATATTCTCTGCTATTTACAGACTGTTGTTTTGCCTTCTCTCTGCCGCAGTCTTGCTTGAGTTTTCCTCGTTTACACCAGAGCCCTATTCCTGCTCTGGTGTAAGTTTACCCGTTTGTTATATTTTCCGTTAGAGCACAGTGTTGGACTTTATGTTTGTTCAATAAATTGACCAGACTCACAGTTCAGCGCGTGGGTCTCACCTTTCTGACCCGAAGGGTAAATCATGATAGTAGACTGCGGCCAGTAGAGACCCAGCTGCTGTGAGTTTGTGGATTTTTGGTTATTTTTGCATTTTCACTCACCTGTTTCTGTGGAGCTATCGTGTCCCCAGCACGCCGACCTCCGACAGCCAAAGGGAGATCTGCGGCGGGATTTCCAGGTGTGGAGGAGGAATGGGCTGCCAAGTTTATCCAGGGATTTGTGTATGAAGCCCTCGCCTTCCGCAGCCCAAAGAAGATCTGGGAAAAGGCGGATTCGGCGACAGCCATTGTCGAGGCACATCCGGGGTTGTGGAGGCATGCTCAGTTCACGGACTTGTTGGCTACACTCTCTGTCCTCCAACAATCCTTCCCCGGGCTGAGATGGGGACCACCTCCAGCGAGTCCGAGGACGATGCTGAAGCGCGCTCTGCAGCAGACGGCCTGCTCCACCTCCAATTCACCCATTTCTGCTCCCATCAGCTCCACGGCGACACCGTCATCCCACTCCGGATCGTTGGAGGAACACTCCCAATTGTCAGGCAGTAATCTCCCCTTCTCTGAGAAAGAAGCATCCCTCAGCAGTGCACCTTCAGTGTTTTTCTTCTCCAGCTGAATCGTCAGCTCCTTCCGTCTCCGCAGCTGCTGTCTCCTGCTTCTCCTCGGCGCTCTCTTCCACTGCTGAGAGGTCGTCTGTTTTTCCTCCGGCTCCGCCTGTCTCCGTGTCCACAGGGGCGGCTCCTCCACGATCCTCTGAGGGGCCCACATCCACCATAGCCACGGGGAGGGATGACGCTACACCTGCTACAGCAGGAAACATTGAATGCCAGGAAAACAGGCAAGTGTCATGTCATTCTCCCTCATTTTATGATGATGTGTCTTGCCTGATTCCCGGTAGTGAGGCTCAGGGTTTGCAGTCCCCTGAGCCCTCTGCCTGCTAAAGCCACTAATGTCTCACCTGCCTTCTCCGTGTCTCCTCCTCTTCTCTCTTAGTGTCCACCGGCCCCAGGATCGAGCTGCCCGAAGATGGAGGAGCCTGCCATCCTGGGGGACCTAGTCCAAGCCCTGCAGCCACTGTCAGGACAGAGGGAAAGTGCTGGTACCGAGCTGACGTCCACACCGACAATTGAGCATCCTCGGGCCTCAGCTGAGCAGGATCCAGAGCCAGCAGGAAGTCGACCTCCTGTCACCATGCAGGGTGAACTACCTGCGTGGGTTTTCTTGCTGGGGGGTCCCAGGACTGTATTGACCACCATGCCTGCTGCAGGGGCCACCGCAGCAGAGCCAAAGTTGGACCTCCAGAGGGCCAGGCCTGAAGAACCCTCTTCTGGATCAATGGAGTCCTGAATGGCGGTGGAGCTTGAGCTCAGGTAAGTGCTCTCCCTTGTTTTCATTGTTTCAGTTTTGGAGAGATCTTGTCAGCCTCTTGGTGGGGAGAGCCAAGTTTAGCCGTCAGCTGCACCTGAGCTCACCTCACTGGGCTCCACTGCTGCTAGTGACCCTGACCCAATTTCTCTGTCACTTTTGCCTGAGCTTTCCCCCAGGGTCACCAAGAATTGTCCAGCTAAGCCAGAAGACTCCGTGGGTTCCGGCCCGCCGCACAAGTTCCCCACTCCCCGCGGAGTCCCATCCGTCCCATCCCGAGACCTCCATGGGTGGTACTCCCCCTCCAGATGAGGTCATTGCTGGAGCTCCATCCCAGACCAGGACCTCCGTGGGTGCAGTTCCTCCTCAGTCCGGGTCTCCGTGGGTGCTGTGTCCCAGTCGGGGACCATCGTGGGTGCTGTGCCCCAGCCTAAAACCAACTTGGGTGCTGTGCTCCAGTGTGGACCCGCCATGGGCGTTATGCTCCAGCCCGAGGCCCACTGTGGGTGCAGCTATGTCCCAGTTCGGGCCCACGGTGGGTGCCGCTCCTGCCCAGTCTGGGCCCATCGTGGGTGCAGTTTTGGCCCAGTCTGGAGCCACTGTGGGTGCAGCTTCACTCCAGCCCGGAGCCACTGCAAGTGCAGCTTCGCTCCAGCACAGAGCTACCGTGGGTGCAACTTTGCTCCAACCCGGAGCCACTGCGGGTGCAGTTCCGCTCCAGCCCAGAGCCACCATGGGTGCTGCAATGTTCCAGTCTGAGACCACTGAGGGTGCTACTGGCCTGCCTCATGCTATTGTAGTCCTCCCTCCTTTGCCTGACGCCGTCATGGTCCCCCCTTCTCTGCCAGACGCCACCGTGGTTCCCCTCCTCTGCCAGACACTGTCGTGGTTCCCCTCCTCTGCCAGGCGCCGTCATGGTTCCCCCTTCTCTATTGTCCTTCCCGTCAATGAGCCTCCCCGTGGGGGAGCCACCTCCTGGGCCACCCTTTCTGTTTAGGTGGCTGAAAAACTGTGGTTGACCGCCTGACGGAGTGTGCCGTTGGGTTGGGTGGCCCATTTTCTCCGGCAGGCCAAAGGACTCATATCACCTTGCCATCTGTCAGGCCTGGGACTTTGGCCGGCCACCTGAACTGTTTAGTTCTTTGGCCTAGGAAGCCTAGGGGCCTGGTTTTGCGTGGGTACAGGTGCTGAGTGGGGTTTGTGTTTTTGTTCCCTCCTAGCCCGTTCCCCCCACCTCCTTCCCGGAGTGGTTTATTGTTATACCTTTTTTTTGGGGGGGGGGGGGTGCTTTTTTGGTGTTACCTTTGGGTTTCTGGAATCCATCCCTTGGGGGGCTCTGTCACGAGGCTGAGTGCAGTGCATCACTGGGCTCAGGCTCTTAATTTACATCTAAGTATTTCCTGTATTTTTTCAGTGTTGCATTATTTTCCTGTGTGTTGATTTTAGATGTGTTCCTTGCTGTCGGTTGTTTTATTATGTTTTCATGTCCTTATTACTATGATAATGATTCTGTCAGTATTTTTAGATTTCTGCTTTATTTTGCTCTCAGTGTTTATATTTTTTTCCTCGTGGCATGAGCTCCACACCTGTTCCAGGCACTCCCACCTTGTCATTATCTCGTCTGTGTGCTCTGTCTAGTAATTAGGTCACCTGCCCGCTCATGTGAATGTGCACCTGCCATCAATTATATTCTCTGCTATTTACAGACTGTTGTTTTGCCTTCTCTCTGCCGCAGTCTTGCTTGAGTTTTCCTCGTTTACACCAGAGCCCTATTCCTGCTCTGGTGTAAGTTTACCCGTTTGTTATATTTTCCGTTAGAGCACAGTGTTGGACTTTATGTTTGTTCAATAAATTGACCAGACTCACAGTTCAGCGCGTGGGTCTCACCTTTCTGACCCGAAGGGTAAATCATGATAGTAGACTGCGGCCAGTAGAGACCCAGCTGCTGTGAGTTTGTGGATTTTTGGTTATTTTTGCATTTTCACTCACCTGTTTCTGTGGAGCTATCGTGTCCCCAGCACGCCGACCTCCGACAGCCAAAGGGAGATCTGCGGCGGGATTTCCAGGTGTGGAGGAGGAATGGGCTGCCAAGTTTATCCAGGGATTTGTGTATGAAGCCCTCGCCTTCCGCAGCCCAAAGAAGATCTGGGAAAAGGCGGATTCGGCGACAGCCATTGTCGAGGCACATCCGGGGTTGTGGAGGCATGCTCAGTTCACGGACTTGTTGGCTACACTCTCTGTCCTCCAACAATCCTTCCCCGGGCTGAGATGGGGACCACCTCCAGCGAGTCCGAGGACGATGCTGAAGCGCGCTCTGCAGCAGACGGCCTGCTCCACCTCCAATTCGCCCATTTCTGCTCCCATCAGCTCCACGGCGACACCGTCATCCCACTCCGGATCGTTGGAGGAACACTCCCAATTGTCAGGCAGTAATCTCCCCTTCTCTGAGAAAGAAGCATCCCTCAGCAGTGCACCTTCAGTGTTTTTCTTCTCCAGCTGAATCGTCAGCTCCTTCCGTCTCCGCAGCTGCTGTCTCCTGCTTCTCCTCGGCGCTCTCTTCCACTGCTGAGAGGTCGTCTGTTTTTCCTCCGGCTCCGCCTGTCTCCGTGTCCACAGGGGCGGCTCCTCCACGATCCTCTGAGGGGCCCACATCCACCATAGCCACGGGGAGGGATGACGCTACACCTGCTACAGCAGGAAACATTGAATGCCAGGAAAACAGGCAAGTGTCATGTCATTCTCCCTCATTTTATGATGATGTGTCTTGCCTGATTCCCGGTAGTGAGGCTCAGGGTTTGCAGTCCCCTGAGCCCTCTGCCTGCTAAAGCCACTAATGTCTCACCTGCCTTCTCCGTGTCTCCTCCTCTTCTCTCTTAGTGTCCACCGGCCCCAGGATCGAGCTGCCCGAAGATGGAGGAGCCTGCCATCCTGGGGGACCTAGTCCAAGCCCTGCAGCCACTGTCAGGACAGAGGGAAAGTGCTGGTACCGAGCTGACGTCCACACCGACAATTGAGCATCCTCGGGCCTCAGCTGAGCAGGATCCAGAGCCAGCAGGAAGTCGACCTCCTGTCACCATGCAGGGTGAGCTACCTGCGTGGGTTTTCTTGCTGGGGGGTCCCAGGACTGTATTGACCACCATGCCTGCTGCAGGGGCCACCGCAGCAGAGCCAAAGTTGGACCTCCAGAGGGCCAGGCCTGAAGAACCCTCTTCTGGATCAATGGAGTCCTGAATGGCGGTGGAGCTTGAGCTCAGGTAAGTGCTCTCCCTTGTTTTCATTGTTTCAGTTTTGGAGAGATCTTGTCAGCCTCTTGGTGGGGAGAGCCAAGTTTAGCCGTCAGCTGCACCTGAGCTCACCTCACTGGGCTCCACTGCTGCTAGTGACCCTGACCCAATTTCTCTGTCACTTTTGCCTGAGCTTTCCCCCAGGGTCACCAAGAATTGTCCAGCTAAGCCAGAAGACTCCGTGGGTTCCGGCCCGCCGCACAAGTTCCCCACTCCCCGCGGAGTCCCATCCGTCCCATCCCGAGACCTCCATGGGTGGTACTCCCCCTCCAGATGAGGTCATTGCTGGAGCTCCGTCCCAGACCAGGACCTCCGTGGGTGCAGTTCCTCCTCAGTCCGGGTCTCCGTGGGTGCTGTGTCCCAGTCGGGGACCATCGTGGGTGCTGTGCCCCAGCCTAAAACCAACTTGGGTGCTGTGCTCCAGTGTGGACCCGCCATGGGCGTTATGCTCCAGCCCGAGGCCCACTGTGGGTGCAGCTATGTCCCAGTTCGGGCCCACGGTGGGTGCCGCTCCTGCCCAGTCTGGGCCCATCGTGGGTGCAGTTTTGGCCCAGTCTGGAGCCACTGTGGGTGCAGCTTCACTCCAGCCCGGAGCCACTGCAAGTGCAGCTTCGCTGCAGCACAGAGCTACCGTGGGTGCAACTTTGCTCCAACCCGGAGCCACTGCGGGTGCAGTTCCGCTCCAGCCCAGAGCCACCATGGGTGCTGCAATGTTCCAGTCCGGGACCACTGAGGGTGCTACTGGCCTGCCTCATGCTATTGTAGTCCTCCCTCCTTTGCCTGACGCCGTCATGGTCCCCCCTTCTCTGCCAGACGCCACCGTGGTTCCCCTCCTCTGCCAGACACTGTCGTGGTTCCCCTCCTCTGCCAGGCGCCGTCATGGTTCCCCCTTCTCTATTGTCCTTCCCGTCAATGAGCCTCCCCGTGGGGGAGCCACCTCCTGGGCCACCCTTTCTGTTTAGGTGGCTGAAAAACTGTGGTTGACCGCCTGACGGAGTGTGCCGTTGGGTTGGGTGGCCCATTTTCTCCGGCAGGCCAAAGGACTCATATCACCTTGCCATCTGTCAGGCCTGGGACTTTGGCCGGCCACCTGAACTGTTTAGTTCTTTGGCCTAGGAAGCCTAGGGGCCTGGTTTTGCGTGGGTACAGGTGCTGAGTGGGGTTTGTGTTTTTGTTCCCTCCTAGCCCGTTCCCCCCACCTCCTTCCCGGAGTGGTTTATTGTTATACCTTTTTTTTTTGGGGGGGGGGTGCTTTTTTGGTGTTACCTTTGGGTTTCTTGAATCCATCCCTTGGGGGGCTCTGTCACGAGGCTGAGTGCAGTGCATCACTGGGCTCAGGCTCTTAATTTACATCTAAGTATTTCCTGTATTTTTTCAGTGTTGCATTATTTTCCTGTGTGTTGATTTTAGATGTGTTCCTTGCTGTCGGTTGTTTTATTATGTTTTCATGTCCTTATTACTATGATAATGATTCTGTCAGTATTTTTAGATTTCTGCTTTATTTTGCTCTCAGTGTTTATATTTTTTTCCTCGTGGCATGAGCTCCACACCTGTTCCAGGCACTCCCACCTTGTCATTATCTCGTCTGTGTGCTCTGTCTAGTAATTAGGTCACCTGCCCGCTCATGTGAATGTGCACCTGCCATCAATTATATTCTCTGCTATTTACAGACTGTTGTTTTGCCTTCTCTCTGCCGCAGTCTTGCTTGAGTTTTCCTCGTTTACACCAGAGCCCTATTCCTGCTCTGGTGTAAGTTTACCCGTTTGTTATATTTTCCGTTAGAGCACAGTGTTGGACTTTATGTTTGTTCAATAAATTGACCAGACTCACAGTTCAGCGCGTGGGTCTCACCTTTCTGACCCGAAGGGTAAATCATGATAGTAGACTGCGGCCAGTAGAGACCCAGCTGCTGTGAGTTTGTGGATTTTTGGTTATTTTTGCATTTTCACTCACCTGTTTCTGTCTCCTGCTTCTCCTCGGCGCTCTCTTCCACTGCTGAGAGGTCGTCTGTTTTTCCTCCGGCTCCGCCTGTCTATGTGCTGGATGTGGCGTGCTGGAGCTATCGTGTCCCCAGCACGCCGACCTCCGACAGCCAAAGGGAGATCTGCGGCGGGATTTCCAGGTGTGGAGGAGGAATGGGCTGCCAAGTTTATCCAGGGATTTGTGTATGAAGCCCTCGCCTTCCGCAGCCCAAAGAAGATCTGGGAAAAGGCGGATTCGGCGACAGCCATTGTCGAGGCACATCCGGGGTTGTGGAGGCATGCTCAGTTCACGGACTTGTTGGCTACACTCTCTGTCCTCCAACAATCCTTCCCCGGGCTGAGATGGGGACCACCTCCAGCGAGTCCGAGGACGATGCTGAAGCGCGCTCTGCAGCAGACGGCCTGCTCCACCTCCAATTCGCCCATTTCTGCTCCCATCAGCTCCACGGCGACACCGTCATCCCACTCCGGATCGTTGGAGGAACACTCCCAATTGTCAGGCAGTAATCTCCCCTTCTCTGAGAAAGAAGCATCCCTCAGCAGTGCACCTTCAGTGTTTTTCTTCTCCAGCTGAATCGTCAGCTCCTTCCGTCTCCGCAGCTGCTGTCTCCTGCATCTCCTCGGCGCTCTCTTCCACTGCTGAGAGGTCGTCTGTTTTTCCTCCGGCTCCGCCTGTCTCCGTGTCCACAGGGGCGGCTCCTCCACGATCCTCTGAGGGGCCCACATCCACCATAGCCACGGGGAGGGATGACGCTACACCTGCTACAGCAGGAAACATTGAATGCCAGGAAAACAGGCAAGTGTCATGTCATTCTCCCTCATTTTATGATGATGTGTCTTGCCTGATTCCCGGTAGTGAGGCTCAGGGTTTGCAGTCCCCTGAGCCCTCTGCCTGCTAAAGCCACTAATGTCTCACCTGCCTTCTCCGTGTCTCCTCCTCTTCTCTCTTAGTGTCCACCGGCCCCAGGATCGAGCTGCCCGAAGATGGAGGAGCCTGCCATCCTGGGGGACCTAGTCCAAGCCCTGCAGCCACTGTCAGGACAGAGGGAAAGTGCTGGTACCGAGCTGACGTCCACACCGACAATTGAGCATCCTCGGGCCTCAGCTGAGCAGGATCCAGAGCCAGCAGGAAGTCGACCTCCTGTCACCATGCAGGGTGAGCTACCTGCGTGGGTTTTCTTGCTGGGGGGTCCCAGGACTGTATTGACCACCATGCCTGCTGCAGGGGCCACCGCAGCAGAGCCAAAGTTGGACCTCCAGAGGGCCAGGCCTGAAGAACCCTCTTCTGGATCAATGGAGTCCTGAATGGCGGTGGAGCTTGAGCTCAGGTAAGTGCTCTCCCTTGTTTTCATTGTTTCAGTTTTGGAGAGATCTTGTCAGCCTCTTGGTGGGGAGAGCCAAGTTTAGCCGTCAGCTGCACCTGAGCTCACCTCACTGGGCTCCACTGCTGCTAGTGACCCTGACCCAATTTCTCTGTCACTTTTGCCTGAGCTTTCCCCCAGGGTCACCAAGAATTGTCCAGCTAAGCCAGAAGACTCCGTGGGTTCCGGCCCGCCGCACAAGTTCCCCACTCCCCGCGGAGTCCCATCCGTCCCATCCCGAGACCTCCATGGGTGGTACTCCCCCTCCAGATGAGGTCATTGCTGGAGCTCCGTCCCAGACCAGGACCTCCGTGGGTGCAGTTCCTCCTCAGTCCGGGTCTCCGTGGGTGCTGTGTCCCAGTCGGGGACCATCGTGGGTGCTGTGCCCCAGCCTAAAACCAACTTGGGTGCTGTGCTCCAGTGTGGACCCGCCATGGGCGTTATGCTCCAGCCCGAGGCCCACTGTGGGTGCAGCTATGTCCCAGTTCGGGCCCACGGTGGGTGCCGCTCCTGCCCAGTCTGGGCCCATCGTGGGTGCAGTTTTGGCCCAGTCTGGAGCCACTGTGGGTGCAGCTTCACTCCAGCCCGGAGCCACTGCAAGTGCAGCTTCGCTGCAGCACAGAGCTACCGTGGGTGCAACTTTGCTCCAACCCGGAGCCACTGCGGGTGCAGTTCCGCTCCAGCCCAGAGCCACCATGGGTGCTGCAATGTTCCAGTCCGGGACCACTGAGGGTGCTACTGGCCTGCCTCATGCTATTGTAGTCCTCCCTCCTTTGCCTGACGCCGTCATGGTCCCCCCTTCTCTGCCAGACGCCACCGTGGTTCCCCTCCTCTGCCAGACACTGTCGTGGTTCCCCTCCTCTGCCAGGCGCCGTCATGGTTCCCCCTTCTCTATTGTCCTTCCCGTCAATGAGCCTCCCCGTGGGGGAGCCACCTCCTGGGCCACCCTTTCTGTTTAGGTGGCTGAAAAACTGTGGTTGACCGCCTGACGGAGTGTGCCGTTGGGTTGGGTGGCCCATTTTCTCCGGCAGGCCAAAGGACTCGTATCACCTTGCCATCTGTCAGGCCTGGGACTTTGGCCGGCCACCTGAACTGTTTAGTTCTTTGGCCTAGGAAGCCTAGGGGCCTGGTTTTGCGTGGGTACAGGTGCTGAGTGGGGTCTGTGTTTTTGTTCCCTCCTAGCCCGTTCCCCCCACCTCCTTCCCGGAGTGGTTTATTGTTATACCTTTTTTTTGGGGGGGGGCGCTTTTTTGGTGTTACCTTTGGGTTTCTGGAATCCACCCCTTGGGGGGCTCTGTCACGAGGCTGAGTGCAGTGCATCACTGGGCTCAGGCTCTTAATTTACATCTAAGTATTTCCTGTATTTTTTCAGTGTTGCATTATTTTCCTGTGTGTTGATTTTAGATGTGTTCCTTGCTGTCGGTTGTTTTATTATGTTTTCATGTCCTTATTACTATGATAATGATTCTGTCAGTATTTTTAGATTTCTGCTTTATTTTGCTCTCAGTGTTTATATTTTTTTTCCTTGTGGCATGAGCTCCACACCTGTTCCAGGAACTCCCACCTTGTCATTATCTCGTCTGTGTGCTCTGTCTAGTAATTAGGTCACCTGCCCGCTCATGTGAATGTGCACCTGCCATCAATTATGTTCTCTGCTATTTAAAGACTGTTGTTTAGCCTTGTCACTGCCGCAGTCTCGTTTGAGTTTTCCTTTTCTCCACCAGAGCCCTGTTCCTGCTCTGGGGCGCCATGTTTGTAAGCTTACCCGCTTGTTGTATTTTCCGTTAGAGCACAGTGTTGGACTTTACAGTATCTCACAAAAGTGAGTACACCCCTCACATTTTTGTAAATATTTTTTTTTTTTATCTTTTCATGGGACAACACTGAAGATGTGACACTTTGATGCAATTTAAAGTAGTCAGTGCACAGTTTGTATAACAGTGTAAATTTACTGTCCCCTCAAAATAACTCAACACACAGTCATTAATGTCTAGACTGCCAGCAACAAAAGTAAGTACACCCCTAGTAAAAATGTCCAAATTGTGCCCAAAGTGTCAATATTTTGTGTGGCCACCCTTATTTTCCAGCACTGCCTTTACTCTCTTGGGCATGGAGTTCACTGGAGCTTCACAGGTTGCCACTGGAATCCTCTTCTTCTCCTCCACGACGATATAATGGTGTTAAAAGACCTCGATGGCAACTTGCCCTGGTAGAGGATCCTAAGACAAATTGGCCCACTGAATCCATATGAAAAAGTTAAAAACAGGGATCCAGTGTACCCCCACCTGGTATGGGGTTACCGGAGTCCTGCTCTAGAGCCAGGCCCAGGGTAAGGGCTCGATGGCAAGTGCCTAGTAGTCCGGTTCATCATCATGAGACCTACAAGCCTGTAGACTGCTGTCCCTACAAACAATACTAATACTACTTTTAACAATTCTAAATTACTAATTACACAGAAAACACTGCAAAAGTACTTTAGGAGCTCTCCTCCTCTTTCCTCCTCTCTGCCTGCTACTCTCCTGCTGTGCTTACTTCCTACTCCTTCACTCATGCAGGCAATGCCACAGTTATCATAGATGCACCAAATCAATGGAAAGCTCCACTTTTCATCTTTCCGAATCCGCTGGAATTACATCACTAACGTGAATAGTCAAGGAGTTACGGTAATTTGAATAAGGTGTGTCACTCTGCATAGCCAGAGATGCAGTAGGATTTGTCATGCGCAATTAATTATAATTAGCACCACAGGGATTCAGAGCTCAATGGACAGTGACCTTTCCTGAGGTAATGTTGCACAAGGCCTTGAGTGATAGATTCCAGCCTTCCCCACAGTGTACTAAGAGATCTCTGCTTTAACTTGAATCAATACAAACAAGTGAGGTTCAAATCAATGTTTAAAAAACTGTAAAACTGTACTGCTAGAAGATGAAAGGATCCAAGGTTGGAACTGACATAATGAGTGATATCATGTATCAGCAAAAAATGGACTGCCAAACATACTTATTTCCTACCTGTTGTAGAGGAGAATATCTGGCACCCAAACCAAATTGGAAGGAAACCGGAGGTTCTGAACACCAGGGTAGCTGTCTGGGTTCCATGACAGGTAAATATCTGTCCAGTGCTGCAACAAAATGCATGAGCATGATCAGAGGAAAACATAAAGTCAAGAACCAAACAGTTGCATTTTTTTTTTTTTTTTGAGAAAAAAAACCCGGCAACCTTCATGGCTTGAAGAGTATAACGGGCATTACAGTGCAAAAACTTGAGAGTTCTGATGCAATGATTCAGTCTTTCCTTAACATACAGTATGTCCTAGCATAGCAATGCGTCATCATCCCCTACATGGACTAGACTTCTTGAGATGTTGTAGAACTTCCTCAGATGAGGTGTTGGAGCCTAGTCTTCTCCCACACCAATCCACACAACCCGCTGAAAGGTTATTATCAATTAACTTATTTATTTTGGTCCATTGGTACCAAAAAATATGTTGCCTATGCCCCAGAGTCAAACCATGATGAGTTAAATAGTTTTCATATTCTAGTTTATCTTCTGGCTCTTACATTTTGTCTCTAACTCTGATAATGAAGCTGGACACTGCAGTGTTGCCAAGTCAACAGTTGCTGGCAGTGACCCCTTCACTCTCATTTGGGCATCAGCCAATATTCAGAAAGGGGCTAAATGAGACCAGCAATGAAACATCCAAAAGGACAAATAGTATGTGTGTTGTGTCTGTGCCTGTTTTAATCACTTATAATGCATGGTAAAGTATGCAGTGGTAAAAATATTGTTTTGTGTCCTAGCATGGAAGACAACAAGGAAGCAAGGGGACCCCATAACAGTGCAAGACTCGAGAAAAACATAAGAACATACAAGAAACAAAATGAATTGTTGGTTTCAAATGGCTCTCTGCAAGAAAGGTGCAGGACTATGTGGGAATCTTCTGCAAATGTCCCAACAAAAGATAACATAAGCCATGCACTAAGATGAGCATGTGAGAATCATCAAGAAGTGGTCAACTTAAGTAATTAATTAGTTACAGCCCCTTTGATACTCGACCATTAGAATGCAGTCTTGAACCATGTTGGAAAGATCAAAAGTGTACAACAGAGAAACAAATCACTAATATATATACAGTAGATTTTTTAATTAATAATTAAGGCTGGGGGACTTCCGGTTATGGCGGCCACCTAGAAGGACACGTATCACTCTGCTCTGCTCCTAGAGATAAATATTCGGCAAATAACTCTCTCATTTGGAACAGAATTTTTCCCAGCGTTTGGGCGAGGATATGCCGGTGAAGCCTAAGGCTGGAAAATCAGGTGGGGGAAAAATTGAACCGCCGAAGCAGTCCAAATTAATGGACTTTCACGTCTGTGGCGCAGCAGGAAAAGCTGCGGATACTGCGGATATGGCGGATGAAACTAGCGGTGGTGCGGTAACTGCTGATGATGGCGGCACAGGTGCAGTGCTGGCTGCCATTAGCTCAATGAGAGCAGACTTTTCCGCTAAACTTGATGGGATTATGGCAGCGTTGGATGCAATGAGAAAGGAATTGGGTGACTGCGTGGAGTGAGTGACGCAGGTGGTGCTTCGTGTTTCCAGTGCGGAGGATGAAATCGGCGGACTTCAATTAAAGGTGCGCACTTTGGAAAAAAAAATAAATGTCTGGAAAATAATGTCCTGGACTTGGAGTCCCGGTCGAGACGGAACAACCTGAGGCTGGTGGGTCTACGGGAGGGAGCCGAAGGTCGTGATTCATGCTCCTTTTTGGAGGGGTGGATCCCGGAGGCGCTGAACAACGCGGAGCTAAATTCATCAGTCGTCTTGGAAAGCGCCCACCGAATTGGCCCACCGAGAGATAACAAGGCAGCACCGAGGACACTAATTATGAAGTTCCTCAGCTACAGAGACAGGATGACGATCTCCAACGCGGTGCGGGCCAAAGGAGAAATTAAATACCAAGATCAACAGGTGCGGTTCTACCCAGATTTGGCCTCAGGAATCCAACAATTAAGGAAGCAGTTTGACCCCATCCGTAAAGAACTGCGCAACCTTGGGATTCGTCATGGAGTGATTTACCCTGCAAGACTTCTGGTCACATATGAGGGCAGAAAACACATCTTCAAGACCCCTGAGGAGGCGTAGGAGCTCATCAAGAAGATCCAGGAAGAGACTGGTGGGAGCTAAGCATGAACAG
This sequence comes from Pholidichthys leucotaenia, assembly GCA_020510985.1. Taxonomy (NCBI): domain Eukaryota; kingdom Metazoa; phylum Chordata; class Actinopteri; order Cichliformes; family Pholidichthyidae; genus Pholidichthys; species Pholidichthys leucotaenia. The sequence goes on from CM035848.1 coordinate 74,884,255, forward strand.
AATATAGGGTAGAATATTTAAGCATTTACATAGGCATTTAACTGATTTGAAGCATAGAGCAAGATTACAAAATATAGATTGTATTACATATTAAATAAAAAAACCAAAAAACTAAGATGTACAAAATTGCTATAAAATTTTGGAGTTAAATTTGAAAATTACAGAAGAGAGTTAATGTTACGTTATTAAAAGCAGTAGAGTTAGGGTGATTGGGAGGACGAAGAAGGAGTGGCTTTGGCTGATCCTCGTGGGTGTGGAGCGGTCGATGGCTATAGCGGGAGACAGAATTTTTTTTTTTGATTTTGGGGGGTTTACCACGAAGGTGGGAAGCGGGAATTTGTTTGTGTGTAGTTTGTAGGATGAATGTTCAACCACTCATGTTTTTGCTTCTCTGTATGAGCATGTTTATATTGCGAGGTAATCCTAAACCCCCTATTGATCATAGACCAAAGCATTAATCTTAATTTAACTTCATGGAATTGCAGAGGTCTACAAAATTTAAAAAAACTTAAACAAGTTATGAATAAAATAAAAGACATAGGTTCAAAAATTGTGTTTTTACAAGAAACCCATCTAATAGAGGAGGATGTAAAAAGAATTAGGAGAAGACGGCAAGGAAGTGTGTTCACCTCAACATTTTCATCCCGAGCCAGGGGAGTTATGACTCTCATACATAAATCAGTCCCATTTCAAGTGAAAAATGTAATTGGAGACAAATTTGGAAGATATCTAATTATTCAAGGATCTTTGCTATTAGAAAACATAAATTTGGTGAACTTATACGGTCCCAACATAGATGATCAAAAGTTCTTTGCTTATTTATTTCTTATCTTATCATCACGGCAACATATAATAGCAGGGGATTTTAATTGTACATTGAATCCCGGTATAGACAGATCAACAGGACTGGACTGTACACACAATGGATGCAGGATGATCATTAAGCATTCTATGAAAGAATTGAGATTGCTGGATATATGGAGAGAAATGAAACCACAAGTTAAAGCCTACTCTTGTTATTCTAATACCTACAAGTCATTCTCACGTATTGACTATTTTTTGATCTCCACAGAATTAAGGTCCAAGATTCAAAACTGCTTTTATGATAATATTGTGATCTCTGATCATGCACCCTGTTGTCTCATATATGTAGATAAGAAATTGACAAAGGAGCCAGGTAGGTGGCAATTTCAGCATAAATGGCTTCAGGATGAGGAATTTGTTAAGTACATAGAAAAACAGATAGATGAGTTCTTCGATATTAATACTACACAAACATCAGCATGTATAAAGTGGGAGGCTTTCAAAGCTTTTATTAGGGGACATATTATTAGTTATACAGGTTCAAAATCTAAGAAGACTCGAGAGGAGAGAGTCCAATTGGAACACAAATTAAAAATTCTTGAAGAAAAAGTGTATGCAGGAAGTGACCCAAAGTTAGAGAACGAATTAATAATTCTGAGAGCTGAATATGACAAAAAATCAGCGAATAGAGCTGCCTCGAGTCTTCTAAGATTGAAGCAATCTTTTTATGAACAAGGTGAAAAATCAGGAAAATTATTGGCATGGCTGATTAAACAATTAGAATCTAAAACACCAATTACCAGTATTATAAGTAACGGACAGGTAGTTGTAGATCCTTTAGAAATTAATAGAGCCTTTAGAGATTACTATGAAAAATTATATGATACAAAAAATGAAACTGACTTAACAAAACTAAATGGGTTTTTGGACGGACTATCTATACCGTGTATTCCAAATGAAAACAGGGAGATACTGGAGTCTAAAATTAGTCAAGAAGAAGTTGGGCTAGCCATTGATAATATGAAATCAGGAAAAAGTGCAGGACCAGATGGTCTTCCAGTTGACCTTTATAAAAAATTTAAGAATAAATTAATAAAACCTTTTTTTGGAAATGGTTTTAGAAGCATTTCAAAATAGTAATTTACCATCATACATGAATAATGCCTTAATTATACTGTTGCCAAAACCAGGTAAACCCTCTAATAAATGTGAAAATATGAGACCAATAAGCCTATTAAATGCTGACCTTAAGATAATCTGTAAAATTTTAGCCAGATGAATACAAGAAATATTACCAAATATTATTAACCGAGATCAGAATGGCTTTATAAAGGGAAGACAAGGCTTCCATAATGTAAGAAGATTATTCAATATTATTTACTCTAATAAAGAAGCACCGGATACAGCTCTCCTATCATTGGACGCCGAAAAGGCCTTTGATAGGGTCGAATGGCCCTTTCTTTTTGAAGTCTTACAAAGGTTTGGATTTGGAAATAATTTCATAAAATGGGTTCAGATAATATATAATAATGCTACAGCAGAAATCCTAACAAACAGCAATATCTCAAAATCAATAAAAATTAATAGAGGATGTCGACAAGGCTGTCCACTTTCACCTTTACTGTTCACTATGGCAATTGAACCTTTAGCGATGGCAGTACGTTTACATTCGCAAATATATGGAATTAAGGTTGGACCAACAGAACATAAAATCTCCCTGTATGCCGATGACATAATTTTGTTTATGTCGAATCTTAAAAAATCAATTCCGACCTTATTGAATTTAATAAAGAATTTTGGGGAAATAATCAGGATATAAAATAAATAAAACTAAATCTTCAATATTAATGCTAAATGAGTCCCAGAGAAAGCACCCAGCTTCTGAGGTAAATCAATTCAATGTTGTAAATCAGTTTAAATATTTAGGAATTCAAATTGTGCCCAAGCTGGAATCAGTCGCCAGTGCCAACTACGAAGCCTTAATGACAGACATTAATGAGTTAATTCAGAGATGGATGTCACTACCAATGTCGATGATTGGGAGAATTAATATACTTAAAAGTAATATCTTACCCAAAATACTTTATTTATTTCAATACATTCCTTTACCACCACCTTCAGATCTATTCTCAAGAATTAAAAAAAAAGTTAGTGGAGTTTATATGGAACAATAGGAAGGCTAGATTACGTCTCTCCTTACTATATTTACCATTTGATCGTGGAGGTCTGAAATGTCCAAACTTTATGTTGTATTACTGGTCAGCACAACTGAGGTCTATGACATATTATTTTTCATCAAATGATCTCCCTCACTGGACTGAAATGGAATCATACAATTTACCTTTACCTCTTCCCATATTCATATATTCAGACTCGGCAAAAAAATTACAGAAACAAGTTAAAAATCCATTTGTAAAACATATGATTAAAATATGGTGTGAAACTAAAAAATATTTAAAAGAACCACACTAACTGTCACAATTTAGTCCAATATGGGGTAATCAATATTTTAAACCAGGGAGAGCGGATGCTGTATTTAAAGTATGGAATTTAAAAGGGATCCAAAAAATTCAAGATTTATACTTGTCATGTTCAGATAACATAATGTCTTTTGGAGAGCTGAGGATCAAATTTAATCTTAATAGAACACATTTTTTTTAAATATCTTCAGATTAGGAACTTTATTTGATCAAATCAAAACAATGCTCTCACTCGACCTATTTATTCATCCTTGGAAAAAATCTTGACGAAAGATAGTAAGAGAAAGGGTATTATTTCAGAGTTTTATAACTCATTGACATTATCTTCAAGTGAAAACTCACAGAAAAGACTGAATTATTGGAAAGAAGACCTGCAAACTGAAATCTCAGAGGAACAATGGGAAATGGCTTGTACAGAAGCTCAAACCAAATCAATAAATGTACGTCTAAAATTGATACATTTTAAATGGTTAATGCGGATGTATGTTACACCGGTGGAATTAAATAGATATAACAAAAACATACCAGATACATGCACAAAATGTATGGAAAGTAAAGGAACCTTATTTCATTGTTTATGGGAATGTAGGAAAATTAGAATGTTTTGGGAAGAGGTGAGGGGAACAATTGAAAAAATAATTTCAAAACAAATCATATTGAATCCTAAATTGTTTTTGTTGGGTCTGCATCCAGAAAAGCACAACTTTAATAAAAGTGAAAGAGCATTCATAGACCTCAGTTTGCTTAAGGCCAAAAAATGTATTGCACTATTGTGGAAAAAGACTCATAGACCAGATGTGACTCAGTGGTTAAGACAGATGTTAACAAACCTTCCACTAGAAAGAATAACATACATACTGAAATCAAAGGAAACTGTGTTTGAGAATATATGGAGACCTTTCATTGATTATGTAAAGAATTTAAACATAACTTTTGAAGAAGAAGGTGAATGATGTGTGTGGACCTTATAAATTCCAAACTGGTGAATGTATAATATGTATACTTATGTAATGGATTGCCTAGACTAAACAGAGGAGCATTGTTGAAGACCTGTTCCTGTTAGTGGTTGTTGGTGTGTTTTAGTACATTTTTTTTTTATTAAAAAAATTATTATTTTTATTTTATAAAAAAAGGTTCAATAAAAATATTGTGGAAAAAGAAAAAAAAAATAATTAAGGCTGAGATATTTAACTTGTTAACTTTTTTTTTGATTATGTTGGTCAACTACTGCATTTAAAAAAATTGGCACTGTCAGGTCACTTCCTGTGGTGCTGCTGGTAGTGGTGACTGGTTTGTCTCAGCATCTGGCTTAGCTTAAAAGAAGGGTAAGTCTGTTTGTCAGCATTTAAATTTGCAAAGTTTACACCATACTAAACCGCATTCGGGGCGTCTTAGGTGCATTACCTCAGTAGTGCTCATTGACTGTTGCTGCTCACTCAGCAGTATGAGAAGTGGAAGAGATTCTGAACATCAGCTCCAGCAGACCCCTCACTCTCATATAGCCAAGAAAAAGATTTAAAGAATTTAACTCACCATTAGGGTCACGATTAAGCGTGTTTTCAGGAAATCAGTGTAGAATTAGTCATTTGTACTTTTATGTGCTGAGATAATTAGGAAAGTTGCCTTAAAAATGGCAGGTCGAGAAACAAGGAGGAGCTGAAGTCCGTACAGAGGGAGCAAAGGAGGAAGATCAGAGAGGGGAAGGACAACTACAGGAAGAAGATGGAGGACAAGCTGAAACAGAGTGACGTCAGCGGTGTCTGGAGAAGCCTCAAAACCATCTCTGGGCACCAGAATGCCTCGTCCCAGGCCACAGGGGGTAGGGAGTGGGTGAACAACCTGAACCTGTTTTTAAAAGGTTTGACCAACCACCTTCTCTGCCTGCCCACCAACCACTGCTGTCCCCACCTTCATCTAGTCCCACTGTCCACACCCCCCACCCCGGACATCCCCCGCCTTTTTCTCCCCACAGACCCCCCCCCCCCCTCCCCAGCACACAGCCCCCCTGCCCCAACCTGACCATCATTAAGACCCAGGTGAGAGCTGAACTGAAGAAGATCAAGACAAGGAAGGTGGCAGGTCCGGACAGCATCAGCTCGAGGCTCCTCAAGTCCTGCACAGACCAGCTGTGCGGGATCGTGGAGCACATCTTCAGCCTGAGCTTGAAGCTGGGGAGGGTACCACAGCTGTAGAAAACATCCTGTGTAGTACCTGTACTGAAGACCCCTCACCCCAAGGACCTGAACAGCTACAGACCAGTGGCCCTCTCATTACACCTAATGAAGACCCTGGAGAGGCTGCTCCTTGCCCATCTCTACCCCCTGGTGGGACCAGCGATGGATCCACTTCAGTTTGCCTATCAGCATGGCATTGGGGTGGAGGATGCAGTGATCTTTCTCCTACAGCCTGGGAGCACCATGAGGATCATGTCCTTTGATTTCGCCAGTGCTTTCAACACCATCCAGCTGGTGATCCTGAGGGACAAGCTGCTGAGCGCAGGGGTGGACCAGCACCTGTCATCGTGGCTCCTGGACTATCTCACAAACTGACCACAGTTTGTGAGAACTCAAGACTGTGTGTCTAACACCATCATTTGCAGTACGGGGGGGGGGGGGGGTGCAGGGAACAGTCCCTTCCTGTTCACCCTCTACACTGCTGACTTTTCACTCAATACACCACACTGCCATCTACAGAAGTTCTGTGATGACTCTGCGATCGTTGGCCTCATCTCTGATGGGGATTATGCGGAGCACAGAGGACCTATCCAGGACTTCGTGGACTGGTGCCTATGGAACTGCCTCCAGATCAATGCGAGGAAAACAAAGGAACTGGTGGTGGACTGCCACAGGCGAGGACAACCCCCCATAGCACCAGTAAACATCCAGGGAACGGACATGGAGATGGTGACATTTTACAAGTACCTAGGTGTTCACCTGTACAATAAACTGGACTGGTCACACAACACCAACGTGCTCTTCAAGAAGGGGCAGTGCAGGCTGTTCCTTCTGAGGAGACTCAGGTCTTTTGGAGTGTAAGGGACACTCCTGAAGACCTTCTACAATTCGGTGGTAGTATCACCCATCACATTAGGAGTGGTCTGCTGGGGCAGTGGCATCACAGCAGCCGATAGGAAGAGACTGAACAGGCTGATCAAAAAAGCTAGCTCTGTATTGGGGCGACGCCTCGACCCAGTGGAGGAGTTAGGTGAGAGGAGGATGGTGGCTAAGCTGTCATCTCTGCTACAGTCAGAGTCCCACCCCATGCAGAACATGCTGAACGCACTGAGGAGCTCATTTAGCAGTAGGCTGTGTCATCCTAGGTGCACGACAGAGAGGTTCCGCAGGTCCTTTCTACCTATAGCTGTCAGACTTTATAACCTAACCAGGGCTGCTCATAAAGGTTGTATTGAATGTACTAAATGTAACAACCTTGCACAATAGAGATTGTCCTCTCAATACACAACTAGGACAATAACAATTATTATTGAGGGTGGCAACAACACTGTTGATTCAAATGCGAAATATACTGTCTGGGTACATATTCATATTCTGCAGGGTAATTTAACAAACTGTAATGCTGTTTATTCCATCTAGCTGCAAGGCTCTTGCACTGTGTATATCTGTGTACATATGTACAGTATATTCATCTACTGCTTTGGCTAACCAAGTTATTATCTTGCTGACTATTGCTCTGAGTGCTGCTATCCCTTTGCAGCTGTAATCCTGGAATTTCCCCACTGTGGGACTAATAAAGGCATATCTTATCTTATCTTAACTCATCTTGTCTTAAAAAGCACTGACTTCATCTCTAGCATTTCAAAATAAAAGAGGAAATTAAAAACAAAATTAAAGAAAAGAAGCCATCTTTGTTGGCGTTCAGTCTATACAGTCAATACATGCTCAGTAGTATATGCCAAGCAACTCACCCTTGGCCAGGGGATCCTGGGTTTGATCCCAGCCCCCGACCAACAGTGATCTGTGTGGAGTTTGCATGTTCTTCCCATGTCTGTGTGGGTTTACTCCAGGATTTCTCTGGTTTCCTCCCACATGCCAAAAAGATGCAAGTTAGGTTAATTGGCATCAAACTGGGGATTCTAAATTGTCCTCAGGTATGAGTGTGAGAGTGACTGGTTGTCTGTCTCTCTGTGTTGGCCCTGTGATGGACTGGCGATCTGTCCAGGGTGTACCCTGCCTCTCGCTCAAAGATGCTGGGATAGGCTCCAGCCCCCCCCCCCCCCCATGACCCGAAAAGGATTAAGTGGAAGAAGATGGATGGATGGATGGATGGATGCTGAGTACTATTATTATTGTTTTCATTATTACTAGAATATTACAACAGTATTATAGTATTAGGATTGTTGTTAGGATGGAATTATTTGAAGTATTATATAGGCCAGGTGGTATTATTATTATTATTATTATTATTATTATTATTATTATTATTATTATTATTATTATTATTGTAACTACTATATGGCTACCTATTATTATGATTATTATCATTATATGGTTACTTATTGCGCCTAGGTATTGTAAGCCATGTGGGGGTATATGGTGGTATATACGGTGATTATGATGATGATAATATTGTCTATAATTATATTAAACATACCAAAAGTATTTATTTATTATTATTACAATTATTATTAGATGTTGGTATTATTGTCAATAAAAACTATCATTGTTGTATCATTTCTATTGCATAATTTAATTATAAGATGTATTATATATTATAGTATTGTATAATGAATGTAATTGTGGGATGAATAATGACTAGAATGATATTATAATTTATTGGGTATGGAGAAGGGGTGGGACTATATAAGCGTTGGCTTCTTCCCACTCCTTTTGAAGAAGGCATTTTTTTTTATTTTATTTTTTTGGTTTTGACTTTTGTTTTATTTTTATTTTTTTGGTCTGGATGTTCAACTAAATAAAATCAATCAATCAATCCTGTACAGCAGAACTTAATTACGTTTCTCCTATTTACAACGCTAATCACATGTAGAATCAAAGGGGTCGCTGTCATGCAAGGCATCGCCACAAACAACTTCTCCTTCCCCCATTCTATTACACTGAGCGCCAAGCTAGAAGGTGGGAAGTACCATTTTTACAGTGGGGCAAAAAAGTATTTAGTCAGCCACCAATTGTGCAAGTTCTACCACTTAAAAGATGAGAGAGGTCTCCAATTTTCATCATAGGTATACCTCAACTATGAGAGACAAAATGAGAAAAAGAAATCCAGAAAATCACATTGTCTGATTTTTATAGAATTTATTTGCAAATTATGGTGGAAAATAAGTATTTGGTCACCTACAAACAAGCAAGATTTCTGGCTCTCACAGACCTGTAACTTCTTCTTTAAGAGGTTCCTCTGTCCTCCACTCGTTACCTGTATTAATGGCACCTGTTTGAACTCGTTATCAGTACAAAAGACACCTGCCCACAACCTCAAACAGTCAGACTCCAAACTCCACTATGGCCAAGACCAAAGAGCTGTCAAAGGACACCAGAAACAAAATTGTAGACCTGCACCAGGCTTGGAAAACTGAATCTGCAATAGGTAAGCAGCTTGGTGTGAAGAAATCAACTGTGGGAGCAATTACAGTGATCCCTCACTTATCGTGGTTAATGGGTTCTAGAACCGACCGCGAAAAGTGAAAAACCGCGAAGTAGCGTCACCCCTAATGACGTCACCCATAAATAATACGTACATTCATTCTCTCACTCTCTCTCTCATATGATACGTGTGTGTGTGTGTGTGTGTGTAAGTGTACATACATACGTAGATGTAAATAAAGTGTACATAAATATGTTTTTAGAACTCTTTTATTCTTATAACAAGATACGTAACTCAAGATGAAGATGATTTACTGCACAGGTTAATGAGAGCTTTACTGCTCCTCAGGTGACGCCTCATCGTCAGGTGCTAGAGGCGCAGGATTGTCGAGGGCAGCTTCCGATAGAGCTGGAGAAGCTGCAGGAGGCGGCGTAGTGGCTCGACGGGAAGACTATTTCGCACAAAAAGGCACAAGAGAACAGCGAAAAGTTCCACGCGGCGAGACTAAGCAACACGAGCGATAAAGAACAATGAATGTGGTCTTCCTTCGCTGGGTATGGGCGCTCGGCAGGGAGAGAAGCTGGGTAAAACGTCTCGGCCAATCAGCTTGCGAGATTCCCGAGCCGAGCCAACACGAGAACAGCAAACAGAGAGGTGGATTTTGAGTTGTGCGGGCTCTCCGTGTTGATACCTGATGTTCTAATGTAGTCTCCCTGCCTTCTGCTAGCGCCCGCCCATTTTTTCTCAATTTTGAATTTTTGATGAATATTTTTGAAAAATCCGCGATGCACTGAGGGCGCGAAAGGTGAGGCGCGAAGTAGCGAGGGATCACTGTATTAGAAGATGGAAGACATACAAGACCATTGATAATCTCCCTTGATCTGGGGCTCCACGCAACATCTCACCCCATGGGGTCAAAATGATCACGAGAACAGTGAGCAAAAATCCCAGAACCACACGGGGGGACCTAGTGAATGACCTGCAGAGAGCTGGGACCAAAGTAACAAAGGCTACATCAGAAACACACTACGCCGTTAGGGACTCAAATCCTGCAGTGCCAGACGTGTCCCCCTGCTTAAGCCAGTACATGTCCAGGCCCATCTGAAGTTTGCTAGAGAACATTTGGATGATCCAGAAGAGGACTGGGAGAATGTCATATGGTCAGATGAAACCAAAATAGAACTTTTTGGTAAAAACTCAACTTGTCGTGTTTGGAGGAGAAAGAACACCATACCTACTGTGAAGGATGGGGGTGGAAACATCATGCTTTGGGGCTGTTTTTCTGCAAAGGGACCAGGACTTGCATCCAAGATGGCGCCCACAGCGGTCGACATGGTGCTTCGCTGCGCTCTTTGTTTGTTTTTGTTTGTCAATTGTGTGTCTGCTTGCTCTTATACCCGTGAAGAACTTCTAAATATCAGGACTTTCACCCCCACGGACCTCCTCCCAGTTTTTCTAGCCCCTGCCGCCGATCTGGTTTATTGTTTGGCTCGGAAAGTGAGACGGCGGAAGAGAGGAAGACGGGCGGGCGCTCTCGTACGACTTCGCAGGAGAGGCTCGCGAACGGCGCTGCCTGGCATATTTCTGTCCAATACCAACTCTCTCTCTAACAAGGTAGATGAACTGAGACTGCTGATGCGTTTTAAGGACCTCGCCTCCTCAGCTGTCCTCTGCTTTACTGAGACCTGGCTCCGGGAAAATATACCGGACAGCGCGCTGCGCCTCGACGGCTTTCAGCTCTTCCGTGCTGATCGTGACACAGAGCTTTCCGGCAAGACCACAGGAGGCGGTGTCTGCTTCTACATCAACTGCAGCTGGTGCTCTGATGTAACGGTAATTTCCAAACACTCTTCTCCTGCCTTGGAATTTCTTGTTATCAATTGCAAGCCCTTCTATTCCCCGCGGGAGTTTGCTTCTTTCATAATGATCGCTGTGTACGCCCCTCCCGACGCGGACACGTGCGAAGCTCAGCGCGTGCTTGCGGATCACATTCAACACACAGAGCGGAGTTTTCCAGACTCGCTGATTATTGTGGCTGGCGACTTTAATCAGTGCAATCTGAGCCACGATCTCCCCCGCTACAAACAGTTTATTAAATGCCCCACCAGAGGATTAAACACACTGGATCACTGTTACACCACAGTGAAAGACGCATATCGCGCTGTCCCTCGAGCTGCGCTGGGATTATCTGATCACGTGATGGTTCACCTCATTCCCACATACAGACAGAGATTGAAGCTCACTAAACCTGTTGTGAGCACTACGAAGATACGGACCAGTGATGCTGAGGAGAAGCTGGAAACGTGCATGGAAATATCTGACTGGGGCATGCTTAAAGGAGCCACGCATGATCTGGATGAGTACACGGACACTGTGAACTCATATATCCACTTTTGTGAAGAGAACATTCTTCCATCACGCACCAGGGTGAGTTACTCTAATGACAAACCCTGGTTCACAGCTAAGCTCAGACAGATCAGGAAGGAGAAGGAAGCAGCGCTGAAAAGTGGAGACAGGGACTGCTACAGGGAGGTTAAATACCGGTTTAACAGAGAGCTGAAGAGGGCTAAATCTCTATACTCAGAGAGACTCCAGCAGCAGTTCACTGCTAATGATTCGGCTTCCGTGTGGAGAGGACTGAGGCAAATCACCAACTATCGACCTAAGGCTCCTAAAGGTCAGGATGACAAAGCCCTTTGTCAAAGACTGTCCCAACACTATGCCCGTTTTGACACCTCATCATCTGTGTCCAACTCCCCCCCTCCCTCCAGCTCCACAGCCTCCACATTCCCTACTTCATTTAAGGCACCCCCCCCCTCCTCCCCCCCTCCCCTTATCATCAGTGAGCAGGATGTGCTCAAACAGTTCTCCAGACTGAACCCGCGCAAGGCCCCCGGCCCAGACGGCGTGTCTCCCTCCACCCTGAGACTCTGTGCGAAACAGCTGGCTCCTGTATTCACAGACATTTTTAACACCTCCCTTAAGTTATGCCACGTGCCGTCCTGCCTCAAATCCTCCACCATCATCCCTGTCCCCAAGAAGCCACGGATCACTGGACTTAATGACTACAGACCTGTAGCGCTCACCTCTGTAGTCATGAAGTCCTTTGAGCGCCTGGTCCTGTCCCACCTCAAGTCCATCACCACCCCTCTCCTGGACTCGCTGCAGTTTGCCTACCGAGCCAACAGGTCTGTAGACGATGCAGTCAACCTGGCCCTCCACTCCATCCTGCAGCACCTGGACTCCCCGGGAACCTACGCCAGGATCCTGTTTGTGGACTTCAGCTCCGCATTCAACACCATCCGCCCCGCTCTGCTCTGGGACAAACTGTCCCTGCTCAACGTGCCTGACTCCCTCTGCAGGTGGATCATCGACTTCCTGACGGACCGGAGGCAGCATGTGCGGCTGGGAAAGACTGTCTCAGACTATACTAGCATCAGCACCGGATCACCCCAGGGCTGTGTACTTTCCCCCCTACTCTTCTCCCTTTACACCAACTCCTGCACCTCCAGCCACCAGTCTGTCAAGTTGATCAAGTTTGCGGACGACACCACCCTCATCGGGCTCATCTCCAACGGCGACGAGTCCGCCTACAGGAGAGAGGTGGCCCAGCTGGCGTCCTGGTGCAGCAATAACAACCTGCAGCTGAACGCTCTGAAGACAGTGGAGATGATTGTAGACTTCAGGAAAGTCACTACTCCTCTGCCCCCCCTCACCCTCTCAGGCTCTCCCATCACCACTGCTGATTCCTTCCGCTTCCTAGGCACTACCATCACCAGGGACCTCAAATGGGAGCTGACCATCAGCTCACTCATCAAAAAAGCCCAGCAGAGGATGTTCTTCCTGCGGCAGCTGAGGAAGCTCAAGCTACCCACCAAGATGTTAGTGCAGTTCTGCACAGCCATCATCGAGTCCATCCTCACCACCTCCATAACCGTGTGGTACGCAGGAGCCACTGCCAGGGACAGACTAAGGCTGCAGCGCGTCGTGCGCACTGCTGAGAAGGTGATCGGCTGCAAGCTCCCATCTCTCCAGGATCTGTACATCTCCAGGACCCGGAGGCGTGCTGGCCGGATCATAGCCGATCCCTCACACCCTGGTCACGTACTGTTTGCTCCCCTCCCCTCTGGTAGAGGACTTCGGTCCATCCAGACTAAAACCTCCCGTCACATGAACAGCTTCTTCCCCTCTGCCATTAGACTGCTGAACACTAAGTGACTTATTGACTCTCGTGCACCATGTACAGCAGCTCAACCAGACTCATGTCAATCATCACTGTTTTCTTTCTGCATTACCGACTGCACTATATAGTTCTCCACAGTATCTGCTGCTGGCTAATATATATTTTAACTGTTGACCAGTATCACTTAATCTTATCCTACACTTTATTACATGTATAGTTTATTTCTCTTATCTTATCATGTTTAATGTTGCAGCATTGTACCGAGACAAATTCCTAGTTTGTGTACTACATGAACAATGGCAATAAACCTGATTCTGATTCTGATTCTGATTCTGATTCTGGACGACTGATCCGTGTAAAGGAAAGAATGAATGGGGCCATCTATCATGAGATTTTGAGTGAAAACCTCCTTCCATCAGCAAGGGCATTGAAGATGAAACGTGGCTGGGTCTTTCAGCATGACAATGATCCCAAACACACAGCCCAGGCAACGAAGGAGTGGCTTCGTAAGAAGCATTTCAAGGTCCTGGAGTGGCCTAGCCAGTCTCCAGATCTCAACCCCATAGAAAATCTTTGGAGGGAGTTGAAAGTCTGTGTTGCCCAGCGACAGCCTCAAAACATCACTGCTCTAGAGGAGATCTGCATGGAGGAATGGGCCAAAATACCAGCAACAGTGTGTGAAAACCTTGTGAAGACTTACAGAAAACGTTTGACCACTGTCATTGCCAACAAAGGGTATATAACAAAGTATTGAGATGAACTTTTGTTATTGACCAAATACTTATTGTCCACCATAATTTGCAAATAAATTCTTTAAAATTCAAACAATGTGATTTTCTGGATTTTTTTTTTCTCATTTTGTCTCTCATAGTTGAGGTATACCTATGATGAAAATTGGAGACCTCTCTCATCTAAGTAGCAGAACCTGCACAATTGGTGGCTGACTAAATACTTTTTTACCCCACTGTATATGGTCTTTGGTATGACCCAGCCGGGATTTGAGCCCATGACCTTCCAGTTGTGGGGCAGATGCTCTACCAACTAGGCCACTACTCCAGTTAATCGCTGTAATTTGAAAACTAATTGGGGACCCCTCCTTGTGCAGTATTTTTGTTGAATATGAAAAATCACAGGTACAGTGTTGTGAAAAAAGTATTTGCCCCCTTCTTGATTTCTTATATTTTTGCATATTTGTCACACTTAAATCTTTCAGATCATCAAACAGATTTTAATATTAGACAAAGATAACACGAGTACCGTAATTTCCGGACTATTGAGCGCACCTGAAAATAAGCCGCACCAACTAAATTTAAAAAGAAAAAAAAAATTGTACATATATAGGCCACACTTGTCTATAAGCCGCAGGTGTCCACGTTGTAACATGAGATATTTACACAGAAAGATGGTACACAGAAAGATTTTTTAAATTTTTAATTGCTGTAAATAAATGCTTTTTTCCGAACAGTGCCCGTAACATGGCAGTAACACAGCAGTAAAACGATTGCCAGCAGTAACACGGCTGATTAAAAAAATAACCAGCCTACCAGAAAAGTCATTGATTGCTATCTTCATCTTCCTTCTGTGCATTAAAACCACTGAAGTCATTTTCTTCAGTATCGGAATTGAAAAGCCTCAGAATGACTTCGTCACACACTTTCTCAGTCTCTCTTTTGTTGTCGCTCTCAATGTCATTTTCATCTCGAGGCGAATTTGTGCTTGTGCTGTCCTCTTCATCACGCTGCAGTCCAATCTTTCAAAACCCGTTGGTGATCGTCAAAGGTACTTCATCCAGATTTATGATCTCGTCTGGTCCGACGGAATTTTTGGCTATCTTTGTTTGAGTGAATTTGCGGAAGTTTGTAAGTTTTTCTTCATAGTCTGGAGGAAGTTGCTAACACAGAGTCGTCCATGCTCTGATGATCAGGCCTTTTCGTCTCAGAAATCTGAGACACCACTATGGTCCACCTCTAAAATTTTCAATCTTCTTTTCGGTGGTGATTGTTTTGGCTTTCAGTTGGATCTGCACGGTGGAAACACCTTGGCCGTCTGCTCTCTGTGTGTTCACCCAATCTTCAAGAACGTTTTCAAGTTCGGACCATCTGCTTTTATTACCTCTGAAAGCTTTTGTCGTCTTTTTCCATTGAGTCAGTTCTTCACGCTGCCATCTCCAACGTCTCACCATCGATTCATTGATGCCAAGCTTACGTGCAGCAGCTCTATTTCCTTCTTTGACAGCCAGATCGATTGCCTTTAACTTAAAAGCTGCATCATATGCATTTCTTCGTGTGTTTTCCATGATGAGGGTGTGTGCATGATGCACAAAATGACTGTTCAAAACAGTAAAACTAGCGTCAAAACTAGCGTCTTCCTCGGCGCATTACCTCTTTCACCAGTCTGTCTCGCTCTTGCGCTTCCTGCCAGAGTGCCCCCTGGAGGCTGTTAGACCGTAAAAATCTATAGATTAGCCGCATCATTGTTTAGGCCGCAGGGTTCAAAGCGTGTGAAAAAAGTAGCGGCTTATACTCCAGAAAATACAGTAACTGCATAATGCAGTTTTGAAATGATGATTTCATTTATTAAGGGAAAAAAATCTATCCAAACCATGGGCCCTATGTGAAAAAGTAATTGCCCCTAAATCTAATAACTGATTGTTCCACCTTTGGTGTTACCAACTGCAATCAAGCATTTGCGATAACTGACAGTGAGTCTTTTATTTTGCTGTTGAGGAATTTTGGCCTGCTCTTCTAAGCAGAATTGTTTTTTATTCAGCCACCTTGGGGGCTTGAGCTTGAGGTCACAAACTGATGGTCGCACATTCTCCTTCAGGATTTTCTGGTAGAGAGCAGAATTAATGGCTCCATTATTTACAACAAGTCGTCCAGGTCCTGAAGCAGCAAAGCAGCCCCAGACTATGGACATGTTAGATAGAGTGAGGATTTGACATACAGAGTGATGATATAGAGCAGCGGTGGGCAGTGAGGGCTATTCCATTGCAGGTTTATTGTTCCGCCCAGCCTCTTCAGCAGGTGTGTGCTCTAATCACCTTCAAGTATTGCTAATCATTGAAATTACCTGCTGAAGAGACTGGGTGGAACAGAAAACCTGCAGTAGAATGGCCCTCCATGGCACATGATTGCCCACCCCTGATATAGAGTGAAGTACGTGGCGGTAATGCATCTGTAAGCTGGTTGCCAACCGCCAATCAAATCTAAAAGAAGAAGAAGAAGAAGCCCCAGACTATCACACTACCACCACCATGTTTGACTGTTGGTATGATGTTCTTTTCATGAAATGCTGTGTTAGTTTTATGCCAGCTGTAACAGGAGGCACGCCTTCCTAAAAGTTCAACTTTTGTCTCGTCAGTTCACAGAATATTTTCCCAAAAGTCTTGGGGATCATCAAGATGGTTTTTGGCAAATGTGAGATGGATCTTTGAGTTCTGTTTGATCAGTAGTGGTCTTTGCCTTGGAACTCTCCCATAGATGCCATTTTTGCCCAGTCTTTTACTTATTGTTCCATTGTGGACCAGTGTCCAGACTGAGGCAAGTGAGGCCTACAGTTCTTTAGATGTTGTTCTTGCTTTTTGTTTCTCATCTTTTCTTGAGTTTCTTTAAATCATGGCATCATGTGTTGCTTTTTGAGCTCTTTTTGTCTACTTCGCTTTGTCAGACAAGTTCTATTTAAGTGATTTCTTGATTCAACAGGTCAGGCATCCGTTAGGCCTGGGTGTGGCTAGTGAAATTTAATGCAGCTTTCCAAAAAAATATGGCTAATCACAGTTAATTCATGATGTAACAAGGGGGACAATGACATGTTTGGTTGACCCAGAAGCAGACGCGGACTCGAAATAGACACAATTATCTTTAATTATAAAGAGTGTGAGTGTGAATGTGTGCGTGTGTGCAGGAGTGAGGCAGCTGGGCGAGCAGAGCACAGTCAGACTGGCAACCCTAGGAGAGAGCACAGACAGGTGGATGAGTGCACAGAGGTTAGGAGAGATGCACCAGTTAATGTATAGTCTTACGAGCTGGCTGGAGGGCTGAAGTGCTGAAGAACTCCCAAGGTCTCTGGGTCAGCTGCTCCATGTCCAGGCTGCCACTGCTGACGAGGTGAAGCAGTGCAGGTGAGTTTAGAGTGCCGGTGAAGTGCAGGTTGCGCCCAGGTCCGCCACCAGGAGGAGGAGGTCCACCGCCAGAAGGCTTCCACCTCTGCAGAGGGGAGTAGGAGGAAAGCATAGACGTGAAGGTAACACGAAGGTTTACTTGTCGGTGGGGAGCACAGACTCCCAGGAGATTCAATGGCAGGGAAGAGCCAAGTAGACGGAACTCCAGTGCAGGAAGAGTTGAGTAGGTGAGGAGGTCTTACCAGACCGTTGGAGCGTTGACGCCTCCGTGCAGACCAGAGGGCAGCGCGGCTTAAGTAGGCTGCTTGATGAGGTGATCAGGTGTGCGCGCAGCTGTGGAAGTAATTAGGGCAGCAGGCACACAGAGCGGATCATTACAGACAATTACTTTTTCACATAGGGCCAGGTAGGTTTGGATAGCTTTTTTCCCCCTTAATAAATAAAATAATCTTTTAAAAACTGCATTTTGTACTTACTCAGGTTCTTTTTGTCTAGTGTTAAAATTTGTTTGATGATCTGAAACATTTAAGTGTCACAAATATGCAAAAATATAAGAACTCAAGAATGGGGCATATAGTTTTTCACAGCACTATATAGTCAGTGAATAAAATACAATTGCAAGTTGCTAAAGTACTTCTTTTTCATTAATTCTTTCTTTTCAGCTTAGTGATTAGTCACAGCTACTTAAAGAACAATGTGGAATTAATTAATATTTTTTTTTATCAATGCACAGCCCTATTTGTAATACAAAAAGAATACAAGATTCCAAGGTAGAGCCAGCCCCTAACAGCTTCAAATCCCAAATCAAATCGCACAACCAAGAGACAAGAAAAAACTAAATTCCAATACAGAAGAACCCAGTTCCTCAATGCACAGAACCCAAAGGATCAGCTGCCAAGATTCTAATTCCAGGCACCACAGGACATCCTCAGAGGAGCCGTTTCGATGAGCTAACCACCAGAATTGCCTTTGAAACTTTGATGTATAGGGAGGAATTCAGATGTTGACGCCATAAGGCACACTCCCTACAGACCATCCACAGTCCCCAGGGAAAATGCAGCCATGGTACACTGGACTAATCTGTTTGTGCTTACATATAGGCCCATGTGTATATCTGTATATGTGCACACAAGGGGATAGAGTGTAACAGTGTTTTTAATCGCCCGTTTGAATGGATTTACCCTTAGGACTGTGTACGTGTGTGCATATCAACATGTTTACTCACTGCCTATCAAAAATACAATTCATATTCACTTTAAAGACACTCCATCCATTTCAAGTGGGCCTGCTGACAGATGTCTGCACTTATGCAGCTAATGACTTAATCAGTACACTTGTCGTCTGTGGGCCTTGGTGGTTTGGTGTTTCTTTTCATGTTCGTTGGCTGGGAAAAACATACTGTAAGAGACATCCAGATGACCTAATCCCAGCTCGGTGATTTCATAGTCTGTAAAGAGCAGATGAGGAAGACAGGAGGCTACGTAAGGTAGCAGCTGTCTAAGAATAGGTCTGGAGTTGCATAACAGAATTTTAAGAAAGCATCACTAATTTGAAACAACTAACATCTTGAAAGTATGAAATTGACTCTGAATGTAAGATGAATAAAGATTTGTTTTAGCTCATAAGATGCAAATGGAGACTTGGTATCCAATCATATTTAAGAAGAAAGAGGTAAAAATACTGTAGTTCTGAATAATTAAATATTTAATGTCTATTTTTTCCAATTTTCTTTATCTGTGCACTTATTCAATGCACGTGAAGCCTCCTCCCAAGAAACTCAGTAAGTTTCACAGTAAGTCACAGTAAGTCATCCAAATGAAGTATAGAACACTCCAGATGCTACAAAAAGAAAAAATGGTAAATTCTTGAAAAATGATAAATAAATGATAAATGCATACTTTACTGTGTTTTTGGAAACATCCACCATCATCCAAAACCAACTGAGGTAACTGGTTTCTTTAAATTTTCATCAAAATAAATTTATTGCACCAACAGACACATTATTTTCATGTACTGTGTCTTTGTAGATCTAGAGGAAGCATCTGATTAGTGTGCCAAGAGAAGCAGTGTGGTACTGTATGAGGGAGTCAGGAGTGGCAGAGAGGTATGTGAGGGTGGTGCATGACATGTATGAGGACAGCGAGACAGTGGTGAGGTGTGCTGTAGGAGTGACAGATGGATCCAAGGTGGGGGTGGGGTTACATCAGGGATCGGCTCTGATCCCCTTCTTGTTTGCCATGGTGATAGACAGGCTAACAGATGAGGTCAGGCAGGAGTCTCAGTGGACCATGATGTTTGCAGATGACATTGTGATCTGTAGTGAGAGTAGGGAGAAGGTGGAAGAGAACCTGGAGAGGTGGAGGTATGCTCCGGAGAGAAGAGGAATGAAAGTCAGTAGAAACAAGACAAAATGCATGAGTCTGAATGAAAGGGAGGCAGATGTAATGGGGAAGATGTAAGGAGTAGAGGTAGTGAAAGTAGATGAGTTTAAATACCTGGGGTCAACCATCCAAACTAATGGAAAATGCACAAGAGGGGTGAAGAAGAGAGTGCAGGCAGAGTGGAGTGGGTGGAGACGAATGTCAGGGGTGATTTGTGACATAAGGATAGCAGCTAGAGTGAAAGGGAAGATTTACAAGATGGTAGTAAGACCTACTATGATGTATGGTTTGGAGACGGTGGTACTGACAAAAAGACAGAAGGTGGAGCTAGAGGTAGAAGTGATGATGATGCTAAGATTCTCACTGGGAGTGACTAGGAGGGACAGGATTAAAAATGAGTATACAGTGGGGTAAAAAAGTATTTAGTCAGCCACCAATTGTGCAAGTTCTCCCACTTAAAAGATGAGAGAGGTCTCCAATTTTCATCATAGGTATACTTCAACTATGAGAGACAAAATGAGAAAAAAAAAATCCAGAAAATCACATTGTCTGATTTTTAAAGAATTTATTTGCAAATTATGGTGGAAAATAAGTATTTGGTCAATAACAAAAGTTCATCTCAATACTTTGTTATATACCCTTTGTTGGCAATGACAGAGGTCAAACGTTTTCTGTAAGTCTTCACAAGGTTTTCAAACACTGTTGCTGGTATTTTGGCCCATTCCTCCATGCAGATCTCCTCTAGAGCAGTGATGTTTTGGGGCTGTCGCTGGGCAACACGGACTTTCAACTCCCTCCAAAGATTTTCTATGGGGTTGAGATCTGGAGACTGGCTAGGCCACTCCAGGACCTTGAAATACTTCTTACGAGGCCACTCCTTCGTTGCCCGGGCGGTATGTTTGGGATCATTGTCATGCTGAAAGACCCAGCCATGTTTCATCTTCAATGCCCTTGCTGATGGAAGGAGGTTTTCACTCAAAATCTCATGATACATGGCCCCATTCATTCTTTCCTTTACACGGATCAGTCGTCCTGGTCCCTTTGCAGAAAAATAGCCCCAAAGTAAGATGTTTCCAACCCCATGCTTCACAGTAGGTATGGTGTTCTTTCTCCTCCAAACACGACAAGTTGAGTTTTTACCAAAAAGTTCTATTTTGGTTTCATCTGACCATATGACAGTCTCCCAGTCCTCTTCTGGATCATCCAAATGTTCTCTAGCAAACTTCAGACGGGCCTGGACATGTACTGGCTTAAGCAGGGGGACACGTCTGGCACTGCAGGATTTGAGTCCCTGGCGGCGTAGTGTGTTACTGATGGTAGCCTTTGTTACTTTGGTCCCAGCTCTCTGCAGGTCATTCACTAGGTTCCCCCGTGTGGTTTTGGGATTTTTGCTCACCGTTCTCGTGATAATTTTGACCCCACGGGGTGAGATCTTGCGTGGAGCCCCAGATTGAGGGAGATTATCAGTGGTCTTGTATGTCTTCCATTTTCTAATAATTGCTCCCACAGTTGATTTCTTCACACCAAGCTGTTTACCTATTGCAGATTCAGTCTTCCTAGCCTGGTGCAGGTCTACAATTTTGTTTCTGGTGTCCTTTGACAGCTCTTTGGTCTTGGTCATAGTGGAGTTTGGAGTCTGACTGTTTGGGGTTATGGACAGGTGTATTTTATACTGATAACGAGTTCAAACAGGTGCCATTAATACAGGTAACGAGTGGAGGACAGAGGAACCTCTTAAAGAAGAAGTTACAGGTCTGTGAGAGCCAGAAATCTTGCTTGTTTGTAGGTGACCAAATACTTATTTTCCACCATAATTTGCAAATAAATTATTTAAAAATCAGACAATGTGATTTTCTGGATTTTTTTTTTCTCATTTTGTCTCTCATAGTTGAGGTATACCTATGATGAAAATTGGAGACCTCTCTCATCTTTTAAGTGGGAGAACTTGCACAATTGGTGGCTGACTAAATACTTTTTTGCCCCACCGTATCAGCGGGACAGCTCAGGTTGAGTGGTTTGGAGACAAAGTAAGAGAGGCAAGGCTGAGATGGTTTGGACATGTGCAGAGGAGGGACAGTGGATATATTAGACAAAGGATGTTGAAGATGGAGCTGCCAGACAGGAGGGAAAGAGGAAGACCACAGAGAATATTCATGGATGCAGTGAAGGAGGACATGGAGAGAGTTGGTGTTACAGAAGAAGATGCAAGGGATAGGGTGAGATGGAGGCAGATGATCTGCTGTGGCCACCCTTAAAAGGAGCAGCCAAAAAGAGACAAAGAATAGACACAATTTTGTGTTTTCTGAGAATTTTTATTAATACAAAATAGTTCTCGTGTAAAAATTTGACATAATCAGGAATTATTTTTATAAAATTGGAAAAATTACAATTTCTGGAAGCATCATTTTTCATTGTCTTGAACACTCCAATCACAATATTCTGTTGTATATTGTATCTAAATTGTATTCAATCGAATAAATGTCAAAAATGCAGTTTTTTAAGCACGTGAAATTCCACTGCATCTATAGAAAGATGAGTCTGCTACAGTTGACACCTATTTTCTACAAACCTAAGAGCATTACACATTTCACCTTAAAAATCATGTAAAATCCCATCTTCCAGAATTAGGACACTCATTGTCTGATAAACCTGTAATCCCCAAATCCTGTGTGATGCGGTGTAGGTGAACCTGTCCCAGCCTGTCTGTTTCACCCTCTGTGGGCTGGTTAATGTTCTTCTTGGCCTCCTTCAAAAACTGCTGCATCTGCAAAGCCCCCTAAAGCCATTGAACCAAAGTAGATGCCAGAATTAAGGAGGTGGCTTCCTGAATAATTGATTCCTTCATAACTTGTAAGGCAGTCAGCTTCCAGCTAAAGCCGACTGCTGTGACATCCTTAATGGGCTCTTCTGACTGGAGCCGCTGTGATAATGAGGTTGTTGTACCTACCTGACTGACTTTCTCCTCATGCTGCTGAGCACTGTGGTGCATATTTCTTTTGCTATTAACTTTTCAACTTTTCGTTATTGAACAGAAACACTCTACCTTAGATTAATTTTCACAAACTTTTAAAGTAACATGATATTGTGTGTGTGTGTGTGTGTGTGTGTGTGTGTGTGTGTGTGTGTGTGTGTGTGTGTGTGTGTGTGTGTGTGCGTGCGTGTGTGTGTGTGTGTGTGTTTAATGAATTACATCTCATATAGAGGACAGGGATTATCAAGAAAGACTTTAGTAGCCTCAATCAAATAAATCACACAAGTTCTGTTGAGTAAATTATGGTTTGGGTAAGGTAAGACCAGCCTGTCCTTCAACATAAAACAACCATATAAATCACTTTTACGGCAAGAATTACATCCTACAGTTACAGTACTTGTTTGAAAACAGCAACCTCCTGTGGTTGTAAAAATAGCTACAAGAAGTAAGATGGCAGAGGGTGAGAGATGTAATCTGTTGAAAGCAGAACCTCACCCTAACTATTTTCCTAACCTTGCCCAAATATATACGAAAGTTTTCTAGTACTTTTCTACTCCCCTTACACAGGGATGGAGATTGTTAAGAGATCACTGAAAGATGAAAAATGGCCAGATCTTTCAATGACCTCTCAACAAGAGCTCAATGAGCTCATCAGTCTCCCAATGACCTCAAAATGATCTCTCAGCAATCTTTCACTAAACTTTTATTAGTCTTTCATTAAATGTTCAGCGATCTCTCAATGATCAAAATTTTGGCATTCACAGAAAGATTGCTAAGGGCCTCTTTACATAGCACAGAGATCGTTGAGAGAATGGGCAAGTTTTTGATCTTTGGCATTGTATGGGAGATCCTTGTGTGTTTTCGACTGAGTCAAAACTTTGAGGAGGGCATGGGGATTGTGGAGATTGCTGAAGATGATTGATAGATCAGCAATTGGCCAGAGCTCTCAGTGATCTCTCAGCTCCACCCCTGTGTAAAGGGGGTATAAAAGATCATTGAAAGAGATCATTGGAAGATCAATGGCATTGTTGAGCAGTCAAGCAGAGCTCAATGAGGGCTCAACAACCTCATCAATAGGGTTCATTGAAATGTTTTTGAGCAATCATTGAACGATTGTTGAGAAATCACTTCCTTTTGGAGATCACTGAGAGATTGTTTTGGACTGAGTCAAAACTTGGAGATCAATGAAGATCATTAAAAGATCATTGAGAGATGTTGGTGATCGCTGAGAGATCATTAAAAGATCGTTTGGAGATCGGAGCATTTTGTCATCACTCAACGATTTCTCAACGATCTCCACCCCTGTATTAAGGGGGTAGAAGGGCCCTTTTACACAACATGGAGATTGTTGGGTGACCATTGAGAAATAAAAAATTTGACACATCTCTCAAAGATCTTTGAAAGCCTTGGGGGGAAAAATGTTTCTGTGTAAATATTTGGGAGATCCTTGTGTGGACTTTGTCAAAACTTTGAGGAGACTGTGGAGATCACTGAAAGATCATTGAGACCTTGGCAATTGCCTGGCCATTTTTCCATCACTCAGTGATCTCTCAACTATCTCCACTCCTGTGTTAAGGTTGGTGTAAGTGTATCAATCGTAGGAATTGTTGAGCAAGAAGTATTTAAAGAGTAGAAGAAGTAGCAAGTCTAAATGAAAAAGAAAAGACACATAACGACCAAAACTGTTTTATGATGTCTCCACCCAGACTGTACTGAAGTCCATCCTGGCTGTGGGTTTCATTATTGGTTGTCTTTTGTTTGGAAGAATGTAATGTTTAACGCAACAGTAGTACATAATATTTTCACATGTGGACTATGGTGGAATGATAGTGGGGAGTTTCCGCTCTCACTTTCAATACTTTTTGTCAAGGGGTGTAGTAGACAGGACCCAAACGCAGGACTTCAAGTTTACGGATTTATTGACAAAAACATAAAATAAAGAGCAGCTCATGGGCTGAAATAAAAATAAATAGACAGGTAGGCAAACACACACTCGGATACATGGCAGGAACAACCAGGGCTGATGCATATAATCATGCACAGAGACAGTGACAAAATACGAGAAACCCGAACAGAACAATGGCTGAGACAGCATTTAAATTGATGTGTTTTTTCATTAATCTGTAGCATTTTAGTCATTTTAGTCATAAATTTGAAACTTCCTTTTATAATTTTTTCAGAGATTTTTAATTTTTTCTAGCCCATTCATGCACTCCTGCCATCCTGTGGTTATACATAGTAACAGTTAAATATGAAATCCTTTGTTAATATTGTGACTTTTCTTCATGTCGCAGCAGATTTTATTGGGTAGTCTTAATCAATAATAATCACATTTTCACATTTGATCCAGGTGAAGGCTCTTGAAATAACTTTTTAATTTAATAACTTTTTTTACTTGCGAGATTAGCTTTAGTTTCCCTTTTAAAAACTTAGCTGTTGCCAGTAGGTCTATAAATTTGGCCATTTTTTTCTCAGCATCATTTATAAAAACTCTCCCTGTTCCTGTCGGTCTGTGATACCATTCTAGGACACACCAGGGAAGGCTTTGCATTTTCAGACCACCTGGTCAGTGTTACTTTGCTTCAGGGGGAACCGTTTAAAGAATATGATTTTATATTTGTGTGTTTTGCTCTGGTCTGTGAAGGTTCTTAGACGATTACACCCATCACATCCAAGTGCCCCCTCCTCCCACCGGCCAAAAAAAAAAAAAATAAATAAATTTCACCCACCACCACTGCATGGGATACTACCATAAAAATGGCACATAACATTTTTGGCTGCTGTTAGCATAATGGGCAAAAAAAGGTGCTCATGTCTACTTCTAATTAAATCAAACTTTAAAGTGCAAACAATGTAAATACACTATATTTAGCCACAATACTATAAACAATGACAGGTGTGGCCATATCAATGCCATTTCCGCCACAGGGCAGTGTACGCAATTGTCATGGGGCACAAGTGACTAAGGGGGCCCCCCAAGTGAGATACTGGGACCGGAGGTGGGGGTTGCATAAAAGTTAAAACTGAAATATGACAGCATCCATTCCTTGGACACATAATCAGCATAAACAGTACACTTACAGTCGAACTAAGAAAAAGATGTGTATTTTCCACCATTTAAGGGCTGCTGGGAAATGGGAAGCCTCTTTTCTTCTTGTGTACCAGACTGAGGCACTAAGGAACTCCACAGAGCAATCTTCCATAGGGCCCCTCCAAAACCAGAAAACACCCCTGGGCTGCAATGTTAGCCAGCACAGACTTAAATAGGAAGATTTACACCACAAAATTGTTATTTACACAAAAAGAAAGCCTATGTATCTATTGACGGAAAAACTGGGTAATAATGCTGATAACAATCCTGGCTTCAATCCTACAATCCTAACAAGTAGGATTAGACCAGACCAAAGTGGGGCAGCGTGGTGGCAGAGTGGCTAGCGCTGTGGCAGCACAGCAACCCACCCTTGGCCGGGGGATCCTGGGTTTGATCCCAGCCCCCGACCAACAGTGATCTGTGTGGAGTTTGTATGTTCTCCCCATGTCTGTGTGGGTTTACTCCGGGATTTCTCTGGTTTCCTCCCACATGCCAAAAACATGCAAGTTAGGTTAATTGGCATCAAAACCGGGGATTCTAAATTGTCCTTAGGTATGACTGTGAGAGTGAATGGTTGTCTGTCTCTCTGTGTTGGCCCTGCGATGGACTGGCGATCTGTCCAGGGTGTACCCTGCCTCTTGCCTGAAGATGCTGGGATAGGCTCCAGCCCCCCCGTGACCCAAAAAGGATTAAGCGGAAGAAGATGAATGAATGAATGAATGAATGAATGAATGAATGAATGAATGAGACCAAAGTGTAGAAAGACCAAGACTTTAAGGGGCCAAGACCAAGTCAAGACCAAAACCACTGTGGGTGCAGGTCTTGGTTTTGACTTGGTCTTGACCCCTTATAGTCTTGGTCTTGTCTGGTCTGCCCTTATCTTGGTCTTGGAAGACTCTGGCCTCAGTCTGGTCTTCACTGGGTCTTGTCTACAACCCTACTAATAAGCTGGCTAATAATGATGAAAAGCTTCCTAATATAAGTCTCATCACTGGGTAAAATGTAACCTAAACGTATGTTAAATGCCAGCAAAGGTCTTTTGTAAACAGCAAATTTAACAAATTTAATCCTCTGAAACTGCTACCAATGAACTTTAGTGAACTGGTTGTCCCTCTATGCAGCCGACTCATGATTTTTCAAATGTGATATTGCTTACGTATCTTTCATGAGCTTTGTTCACCCTTTGTGCACCACAAGTCAAGTGTCAGAGTCTTATTATACACATGAGAAAGCTCTTCTTTGGCCAGTATTTCCAAACATGGGCAGCTCATATTTAAACATTAACATCACTACAGCCAGATAAGAAATATTTAAACTTTACTGTGGAGTGAACTGTCATTTTTCGCCCAGAAAATATAACATCTCTGTTATGTTGACAATAGCCTTATTATATAATACTATTAATAAACATCCAAGTGCAAAATATTCCTTCTGACCTATCTTTATGTTTTGTTTTGTTTTGTTTTTTATTATTTAGAAGCAAAGGCTGTCTGACATGAACCTGCTTAATTTACCCGGGTGGTCACGCAAATCATTTCTGTTCAAAGACAAAAGGTAATTAGTTGCAGCTTCACACCCCCACGCCATGCCTTCAAAAGTAGTCAGACATTTTTAAAATATGCACGGCAGAATCCACGGGCACAAACACGCTCCTTCCAAAAATATCCTAAATGACAACTATCATGCAGTGATCACACACAAAAGAAAAGTGCTTGGAGAGAAGACGTACCAGCTGCAGCCAGGCGTTGGTGATCAACACTTGGTTCTTTTCATCCTGCAGGGGAACAAGAGAAGATATTCAGCAGTGAGTAGGCATGTGTGTAGACAGATAGTGAATGGAAATGTTCTGCAGGGCAAAAAAAAAGGCTCCATGTCTGGTAAACATGAGGTGAGATTATGAGACAGATCGGCAATGAAGTCAAACTGCTCCACGGATGAGTCAGACCTGGAGCACCCGATGAATGACAATGACGCACTCCAGAGTCCTTCGCCGTTATGAGGTTCTCAAAAAAGGCACGCAGCAGAAGCCATTTATATTACCTTTTTTTTCCATGGACAGTTCAGTTTGTAATTACAGCTCCTTGCTCGGCACTGTTGAATACAAATCAACATTGTCATCAAAGGAGCTTTATTGTGATTATTATTGTCATTATTATTATAATAGTAAACACGGGGATGGCCAGCAAACATCCTCAACCCCCGTTGCCCCACCGGAGAAGCGCAGTCCTCACCCGAGAGGCCCCATTTAGGCGAGATCAGCCCCTGGCCCCGCCCCCACCCAGCTGCACCCAGCTCACGACCCCAAATTCAGGAATAAAAGGCCAAGACAGCCACTGCCAACACCAAGGTGGCCCCACACCGCCACAACCAACCCCTTAAATGTCATGGGGGGCATGATTAGGATCATGCTCCAGCCTCTGTATGATGAATTTATTGTTTCTGCTTTAGTTCTCCATATCTTTTGTGTTGTGGCCGCACATGGGCCGCACATGGGGAGAACATAATGTCTAGCATCTTAGATAAGAACAAAGTGCAGAGTTTCCTTGGAGATAACAGGAAGTTGTGAAAGTGTGATCTTTTGTGCGTCGGAGACTGCTAGGAGGCTCCTTTGTGTTCAGAGACTGCGAGGGGGATGTCAGGGGATTAAGGAAGTGAATGTATTGTGTCCTTTGA
Source organism: Pholidichthys leucotaenia (assembly GCA_020510985.1). NCBI lineage: Eukaryota > Metazoa > Chordata > Actinopteri > Cichliformes > Pholidichthyidae > Pholidichthys > Pholidichthys leucotaenia. The sequence goes on from CM035848.1 coordinate 74,912,520, forward strand.
TGTGAATGCAATGTGACTTGTGAGCTGTAGGAAGACCTGAGTATTTAAGGGTTGAGTTTTTTCTGAGATGTCCTCTTGCTACGATGCTCATGTTGGAGATGTGTAATAAACTGCCTAAGACAAATCTGTCTCGTCATTTACACATTCCACACTGGTGACCCAAGACGAAGCATGCAACATGAAAGGAGTTCCCCGGAGCCAGCCTCGTTGGGAGCCCCCAGCCAAGCGTATGCCGCTGCCATCCAGCTACCGTATTTTTGGCAGCACAACCCGCGCTCCTGGTTCCACTTGGTTGAGGCGCAGTTCGTCCTCCGGGGGATTTTGGTGGATGACACGAAATTCTACCATGTGGTCGCAAAGCTCGACACCCACATGGCTCAGCGTGTGGAGAACCTGCTGGATCAGCCACCAACCAGCGACAAATACGGCGCGTTGAAAGCCGCACTCATCCAGCACTACACACTCTCGGTTGAGGAGAGAGCAGAGGGACTCCTGACGCGGACCGGGTTAGGAGATTGCATGGCTATTGACCTGATGGAGAGGATGCTGAGATTGAAGGGTTCGGACGACGACCACTTCATTTTTACCCACCTCTTCCCCCGGAACCTTCCGTCAGCGATGAGAGCGGCCCTGGCCAATTCGCCGTGGCTGGACAAGCGGGACTATCGCGCGCTGGCCCGAGAAGCACACCGGATCATCATGGCCAGCAGAGAGCTCACGACCACGGCGGCAGCGACAGAGCTCGGCGCGACGGCCGGTGAGGGCGAGGAACCATTGACGACGGTAGCAGAAGCACCGACGACAGCAGCGGCGGACGCCAAGGAACGCGGAGGAGACATCCTTTGTTTCTATCACCGCCGCTTTGCAGAGAAGGCACGCAAATGTATACCACCGTGCCAGTTCAAGCGCTCGGGAAAACGCCAAGACTGGGGGTCGGTAGCAGCTGCGACCCTCGGGGAGGAGAACAAGCTGCTCTACTTGACGGACGCACGCTCCGGGAGACATTTCCTCGTGGACACCGGCGCCCAGCTGAGTTTCATCATGCCGTCCTACGCCGACCGGCTGGCAGGTTCCAGCGGCCCCCAGATGGCAGCAGCAAACGGCTCGGAGATTAAAACCTTTGGTGAGAGGACTCTACTTCTGTTGTTTCACGGCCGTGCATTTGAGTGGACTTTTGTCATAGCAGCACTGAATTTCAATATATTGGGGGCTGATTTTTTGTGCTCACATGGTTTTTTGGTTGATGTCGATAACAGGCGCCTGGTTAATGCACTATCTTTTGATTCTATCCCCTGTACAGCTCGAGCGTCCCGGCCAACAGCACAAGCCAACGTCACAGCTGCAAGCGGTAAGTTCCACACACTGCTCACTCAGTTCCCAGCACTCATGGTCCCGACATTTTCGGCAGCCGTCGCTAAACACGGGGTGGAACATTTTATTACCACCACCGGGCCGCCCGTTTTTGCAAAACCTTGGCGCTTGGACGCAGCTAAACTGGCCACAGCGTGCGAGGAGTTCGCCAACCTGGAGAGGTTGGGCATCATCAGGTGTTCAAACAGCCCATGGGCTTCCCCGCTACACATGGTCCCTAAAGCTGACGGTTCGTGGCGACCTTGCAGAGATTTCCACAGGTTGAACAACGCCACAGCGCACGACCGCTACCCAATTCCCCACATCCAGGATTTTTCCGTTCACTTGGCAGGAGCGCACGTTTTTTCTAAAATAGACTTGGTCCATGGTTACCACCAAGTCCCAGTGCGCGCTGAGGACATACCCAAAACAGCAGTGATAACTCCGTTTGGCCTATTCGAGTTTTTGCGCATGCCATTCGGGCTTAAAGGGGCTGCACAGATGTTCCAACACATGATGGATGCAGTGCTGCGCGATCTCCCTTTCGTATTCGTCTATCTAGACGATATCTTGGTAGCCAGCACGTCCGAAGACGAACCCGAAACCCACCTCACGGCGGTTTTCCGGAGGTTGAGAGAGCACGGTTTAATAATCAACCCAGCGAAGTGTCAGTTCGGGGTGACGCAGATTGATTTTTGGGGGCACCACGTCTCTCCCGAAGGAGCGGTTCCGCTGCCTGACAAAGTGCGCGCGGTAGCAGATTTTTCCCGGCCGCAAACGGTCAGGGCATTACAGGAGTTTTTGGGAATGGTCAATTTTTATAACCGTTTCCTCCCCCACGCAGCGCAGCTCATGCAACCGCTGTACGCCGCGCTCAAAAAACAGAAACCGGCGAATAAGATCAAATGGTCCCCGGAGCGAGAGCGGGCGTTCTCGGAAGTCAAGGCAGCCCTGGCAAACGCTGCGTTGTTGGCACATCCAGACCCAACGGCCCGCATAGCGCTCACTACTGACGCATCAGATGTGGCCATAAGGGCGGTCGTGGAGCAGCATGTAGTGGCTTAGCAGCCACTCGTCTTTTTCAGCAGGACTTTGCGCAATAGTGAACGTAAATACAGCGCGTTCGACAGGGAGTTGCTGGCTCTCCACTTGGCCATTCGCCACTTCCAGTTCTGGCTGGAAGGACGCTGTTTCACCGCGTTCGTTGACCACAAGCCACTAACATTCGCGATGGCCAAGGTTTCAGAACCGTGGTCGGGCCGGCAGCAGAGACAGCTGGCCGCCATCTCAGAGTTTACCACCGATATTCAGCATGTGTCGGGTAAATTAAATGTAGTGGCAGACTGTCTCTTGCGCGCCGTGGTGGCCCTGGTCCGCGTGGGGATAGATTACACAGCCATGGCCACGGAGCAGGGTAGTGACGTGGAGGTGCGCGCGCTCCAGTCTGGAACAACAGGGTTAAGGCTGGAGAACAGGGTGCTGCAAGACAGTATGCTCCCCCTAATCTGCGATGTCTCCACGGGGCGACCGCGTCCCGTGGTACCGGCCGCTTGGCGCCGCCGCGTTTTTGACTCGATTCATTCTTTGGCGCACCCGGGAGTGTGCGCGTCGGTCAAAATGGTAGGAGAGAAATTTGTGCGGCCGAGCCTTCGCAAACAAGTGGAAGAGTGGGCAGCAGCCTGCATGGTGTGCCAACGAGCCAAAGTACACAGACACACGAGAGCTCCTTTGGAGCCATTTCACATCCCGGCCAAGAGGTTCGACCATGTTCACGTGGACCTCGTGGGCCCCCTCCTGCCATCACAGTGGTGCACGCACCTTCTGACAATGGTGGACCGCACCAAGCGCTGGCCGGAAGTGGTTCCACTGGCATCAACCACAGCCAAGGAGGTAGCGCGCGCTTTTTTAACAGCATGGGTGGCGCGTTTTGGAGTCCCGTCAGACATTACGTCCGACAAAGGCCCTCAATTTGTTTCCGAACTTTGGTCAACAATGGCCCGCAGCCTGGGTGTCACAATTCACCGCACAACCGCGTACAATCCACAGGCTAATGGGTTATGCGAACGTTTTCATAGGTCATTGAAAGCGGCTCTCAGGGCGTCACTGACGGATGCAAATTGGGTAGACAAGCTACCGTGGGTTTTATTGGGGTTACGTTCTGTGCCTAAAGAGGATCTGGAAGCTTCCCTGGCTGAACTCGTTTTTGCGCAGTCACTTCGGCTGCCCGGGGAGTTTCTCCCAGATAACCCTGTGCCGGGCAGCTCCCCGTCTCAGCTATTGCAGAGTAACATAGACACAAGCACGCTGCCAGGCCCTGTTCACCACAGTTTTCTGTGCGTTTTTGTGCCTAAAACTTTGAAAAACGCGGAGTTTGTTTGCACACCGACCCCCACTGCGCCCACCTTATGATGGACCGTTCAGAGTGCTGGAAACAGGGGACAAGCATTTTTTGCTAGACTTGGGGGGTAGGAGGGAAAAGATTGGCATAAACAGACTCAAACCCGCTTTTGTGGTGGCGGACGAGCAAGTGCTGTTGGCGAGGGCCCCTCGGCAGGGAAGACCCCCACGGGGAGCTTCCCAGAGTAAAGTTTCCCCAGAACACCCACAGGGACAGTCAAACGATTTTCACCCCCAAACATCAGCTCCCCAGCATGACAGCGCCGCGGAGGCGGTGAACCCTGGTTACAGCAGATACGGGAGAAGACTGAAGCCCAAGCAGCATGTGGACTGATGTTCAATGGTTCTGTCACAACATACGGACTATTATTCTTTTGTTCTATCCAACATGCTCGGGGGGGGTCGTGTGGCCGCACATGGGCCGCACATGGGGAGAACATAATGTCTAGCATCTTAGATAAGAACAAAGTGCAGAGTTTCCTTGGAGATAACAGGAAGTTGTGAAAGGGTGATCTTTTGTGTGTCGGAGACTGCTAGGAGGCTCCTTTGTGTTCAGAGACTGCGAGGGGGATGTCAGGGGATTAAGGAAGTGAATGTATTGTGTCCTTTGATGTGAATGCAATGTGACTTGTGAGCTGTAGGAAGACCTGAGTATTTAAGGGTCGAGTTTTTTCTGAGATGTCCTCTTGCTACGATGCTCATGTTGGAGATGTGTAATAAACTGCCTAAGACAACTCTGTCTCGTCATTTACACATTCCACAGTGTAAGTGTTTCATGAAACAGCTTTGCCTTGTCTTAGCTCTGCGTTTTGGTTTTATTTTGAAGTATTTCCTGTTTTGGTGTTGTCTAGGACACTTTTAAGGAGATGGCCAAGATATATAGAGTGATGATATAGAGTGAACTATGTGGCGGTAATGCACCTGTAAGCTGGTTGCCAACCACCAATCAAATCTAAAAGAAGAAAAATAACTTTTATTTTCATACTTTCCCTTCCTGTCTGTAGTGGTGATTCACAAGTTACTCCCTGTTATGTAACCTTGTTTAGTCTGTCCCAGCTGTTCCTGCTTTCTCATTAGTTTGTGTATAATTTTAGTCCCATGTCTCTGTCCTTTGTTGCGTCATTATCGCTGTCAGTGGATGTTGCTTCATGTCTCCCGTAATCTCTAGTTTATTATTTTCATGTTTCCAGTTTATTCTGTTAGTTTATTCTGTTAGCCCCCGTGCTGCCATTTATTTGTTCCAGTTTTTGTTAATAAATTGTTTTCTTTGCGCCATACTCCCTGTCTGTGCCTTAGTCCTCTCCACCTCTCACCCTTATGGCAGAATGACAAAACCCATTAAGGACTCAGTGGGCAAGTTTGGCAGGAGAAGGAAGGGCTCTGGTTGGAAGAATTTGGTAAGGGTTTCTGCCTAGGTCTCCCGCATTGAGGAACGTTTGGGCAGGCGAGAGCGTATCCCTGACAGCCCCTTCCACCCGAGCCCTGAATCAGCATTTCCAACTCCTGTCTCCGGTGCATTGTCTCCCGTTGTCACCGTTGCTCCTGAGCTGTCTGCCACCACTGTGTTTTTTTTTTCTGAAGTTTTGCCCATAGTGGGTGGAAACTGGATGGTTGGAGCAGGAGGAGCGGAGGCAGGCAATCCTCGCACAGAACGACATCCTGCTGGAATATAAGCCTTAGCTCACTCCGGAGGGACTTTTTCCAGCGTGTGAGGTCCAGCCACCTTCTATAGGGCCAGCAGGGAAGCAAGCTGTGAGGAAGCATAGCTCTGTTCGCCACCCAGGTCCTTCACTCAAAGTTTCACCAAGGGATTCTGCTGCCGTCGCCCCGCCCCCTTGAGCGCTTCATCAGCAGCAGCTTCAGCGGCTGGAGAGCGGGACGTCAGCATGCCTCAGCCATTTGTTCCAGAGGGACACATCTCAGCTCCACTCCATCAGGCAGCAATTCTCAGTCAGACGAGTTCCAGCAGTTCCCGGGAGGACTCACCTGATGCTTCAGCAGCAGCAGAGCAGGTACATGGGCAAGTCATTATCATTATCATTATTTTACATCTATAAATGAAAGGTCTTGTCCTGGGAAGGGGGATAAGCCCCAGCCACCCACCACCGCTGAACTCTCTCTCCCTGTCTCTGCTATATACTCTGCTGCTGCTCCTATATCCTCACCTGCCTCCTTGTTTCCCTCTCTCCCGAGCTCTACACCCAGGGTCCCTCCAGCTCCTGCTTTCATGCCTGAGGACACTGCCCGCCGCGAGGAGCTGCAGCACCTCATCAAAAAACAGTGAGAATGCTTCAAACTTTGTCATTAGAGGGATGAGTGGCAGGACTTGGCTTGGAGAAGAGCTCGTTGCATTACAGCTGCCAAGCCCCACTTGTGGGAGGATATTCTGCCCCTCTTCAGAGATTTTGTGCTCTCCAGTGAGTTTTCCTGTATGCCAGAGGTCGATGAGCCATTTGTTTTTGACAGAGGACCTCCAACTGTCGTACCAGAGGTCAGAGGACCTCCAACTGTCATGCCAGCGGTCAGAGGACCTCCACCTGTTAAGCCAGAGGTCAGAGGACCACCACCTGTTAAGCCAGAGGTCAGAGGACCTCCACCAGTTGAGCCTGTGATCAGAGGACCTCCTCCAGTCAAGCCTGAGGTTGTCACCCCTACAGCAGGAGACCAGGAGTCAAGGCAAGTACTTTTTTCCATTAATTTCCATAACTACTTTAGAAAGGACATGTCTTGCTCCTGGTGTGTGTGTGTGGCGGGGGGGGGGGGACCAAAGTGCAGAGCCCACCAGCTCTTTTGTCCTCCACACCAGTCTCTGCTGCTAATAACTGTGGTGTTACCCCATTGGCCGCCTGTTCTCCTCCCCCGTCCGAGGTGGTCGTGTCGAGGATAGAGCTGCTGGAGGACCATAGTCTACCCATTCTCCAAGAGGCCAGGAGACCTCCACCAATTGCAGTTCATGAGGTCAAGGCCAGCGTACCTCCATCATTGGTTCCTATGGCCATCGAGCTCCTGTCAGCTGTCACTGAGGTCAGCGTGCACCTGTTGTCATCGGACTCGGAACCGGGGCATCTCCAACTACTGGTCACTGAACTTAAAACTTGTCTGCTGCAATTTGCTGAGCTACCCCCCACCCCCTGACCTGCTTGGTTCTCCGGTCCAGTGGTCTAGGGATTCTGGGACACCACCCAACTCACTCTGTGCTCTGGACTGGGGTCCCATGGACTTGGATAGACCCCCTGACCCACCTTGCTCTCCGGTCCGGTGGCTCTGGGTCGATGGAAAACCACCAGACCTGTCGTGTTTTTTGGTTTTGGGTCTGGGGCTTTGTTTGGTTCTCCAAGCTGCATTTTGTTTTGGTCTCTATGGTAGGCGAATAGTTTGTTCCAGTCCACCTGGCATTTTTCCCTGCTGCACACCCTGTGAGGGTGTTTGGGTTTTCTTTTTTTTTTCTTTTTTCTTTTGTGGGTGTTGCCCTGATGTGTCTGGAATCCACCCCTTAAAGGGAGGGTACTGTCATGGGGGGTATGATTAGGATCATGCTCCATCCTCTGTATGATGAATTTATTGTTTCTATTTTAGTTCTCCATATCTTTTGTGTAAGTGTTTCATGAAACAGCCTTGCCTTGTCTTAGCTCTGAGTTTTGGTTTTATTTTGAAGTATTTCCTGTTTTGATTTTGTCTAGTAGTGATGTTGGTGGCAGTTGCCACGGCCAAGATATATTGAGTGATGATGTAGAGTGAAGTACGTTGATAGGACACGTGACCATAGAGTGATGATATAGAGTGAAGTACATGACGGTAATGCACCTGTAAGCTGGTTGCCAACCGCCAATCAAATCTAAAAGAAGAAGAAGAAGTTTTATTTTCATACTTTCCCTTCCTGTCTGTAGTGGTGATTCACAATTTACTCCCTGTTATGTAACCTTGTTTAGCCTGTCCCAGCTGTTCCTGATTTCTCATTAGTTTGTGTATAAGTTTAGTCCCATGCCTCTGTCCTTTGTTGCATCATTATTGCTGTCAGTGGATGTTACTTCATGTCTCCCATGATCTCTAGCTTATTATTTTTGTGTCTCCAGTTTATTCTGTTAACGTTATCCAGCCCCCATGCTGCCATTTATTTTTTCCCCTTCATGTTAATAATTTTTTTTTTTTTTGTGCCATACTCCCTGCCTGCACCTGAGTCCTCTCCACCTCTCACCCTTATGACACTAAGTGGGACACACCCGATGGAGGAGAGCCCCAAGTGGATAGGAGTCCAGTTTTATTGAGGTTGCACTGCGTGTCATGGCCTTGTTATTGAGCTCAGCGAGGCTGGTTGTGGGCAGGCAATGATTTTCATAATGGTGCTGGTTATGCCTGCGAGTTTTGTCTGGTTTTTAACAGAGAGCATGTTCTAAAAGCAGGTGGAGCAGTGCAGTAGAATAGGTTGGATGATGCTTTGGTCTAATAACAGAAGGAGGTGTGGAGCAACATAGAGTCCTCTGAGCTTACGGATGGCTGATAGTCTCTGATGAATCCATTTTTGAACGCCCATATGTGTTGGTCAAAGGTGAGTTTATTGTCCAGTGTAACTCCAAGGTGTTTGAAACTGTCTACTGTTTCTACTGTTTGGTTATTGATAATAATGAGGTACTGGGGGGTGGGAGGGCTGATTATTAACTCTTTGTTTTGGTAACGGTGAGGTGGAGGTGGTTGCTTTCACACCACTACGTGAAGTGTGTGGCGGTGTTGCAATAGAGTTGACTGATAAAGAATTACAGTGCTGTGAAAAAGCATTTGACTCCTTCCTGATTTCTTATATTTTTTTCATATAAGATAAGATAAGATAAGATAAGCCTTTATTAGTCCCACAACGGGGAAATTCCAGGATTGCAACAGCACAGGGATAGCAACACTCAGAGCAACAATCAGAAGGCAAGAAAAAAAAAAAAAAAAAAAAAAAAAAAACAAGCAAGCAAGAGCAGCTAATATACATATGTACGTATTACTATAAAATATATATATATACACACACACACAGACACACAGTGCAGAGCATTGTAGCTGGATGGAATAAATATATGAATATATGAACACACAGTGCAGAGCATTGTAGCTAGATGGAATAAATATGTAAATATATAAACACCCACAGTACGGAGCATTGCAGCTAGGTGGAATAAATATGCAAGTATATAAACACACACAGTGCGGAGCAATGTAGCTAGATGGAATAATATGTAGATATATAAATATATAAACACACCAAGTGCTGAGCATTGTAGCTAGATGGAATAAATATGTAAATATATAAACACACACAGTGCAGAGCATTGTTGCTAGATGGAATGAAACAGCATAACCGTCTACTTAGTTATCCTACATGGTATGATTATGTGCCCATACATATTCTCACCCTCCATAGCGACCGGTAAGTTCCTAGTTGTATGCCGGAGGGGACCATTGTGTAAGTCTATTGCATCTTTTGCATTCAAAAAACTATTAGTTTGTTACGTCTTTTTGCTATCTCTGCGAGCAGCCCTGCTTAGGTTGTACAGTCTGACAGCCGTTGGTAGGAAGGACCTACGAAACCTCTCGGTTGTGCACCTGGGATGATGTAGTCTGCTGCTAAATGAGCTCCTCAGTGCATTCAGTATGTCCTGCATAGGGTGGAACTCGGACTCCAGCAGAGATGACAGTTTAGCCACCGTCCTTCTCTCTCCTATCTCCTCCATCGGATCAAGGCGCTGCCCCAGGACAGAGCTAGCTTTCTTAATCAGTTTGTTCAGTCTCTTCCTATCGGCTGCAGTAATGCCACTGCCCCAGCAGACCACTCCAAAAGTGATGGCTGATGCCACCACCGTGTCATAGAATGACTTCAGCAGCGCCCCTTGTACACCAAAAGACCTGAGTCTCCTCAGCAGGAACAGCCTGCGCTGTCCCTTCTTGTAGAGTGCATCAGTATTGTGTGACCAGTCTAGTTTATTGTTCAGATGAATACCCAGGTACTTATAGGATGTCACCATCTCGATGTCTGTTCCCTGTATATTTACTGGTACTGTGAGGGGCTGCCCATGCCTGCGGCAGTCCACCACCAGCTCCTTAGTTTTCCTCGCGTTGATCTGGAGGCAGTTCCGATGGCACCAGTCCACGAAGTCCTGGATAAGCCCTCTGTACTCAGCTTCATCTCCATTGGAGATGAGGCCAACGATCGCAGAGTCATCAGAGAACTTCTGTAGATGGCAGTGTGTTGTGTTGTGTGAGAAGTCCGCAGTATAAAGAGTGAACAGGAAGGGAGCCAGCACCGTTCCCTGGGGGGGCCCCCGTGCTACTGATGATCGTGTCGGACACACAGTCCCGGGTTCTCACAAACTGAGGCCGGTTCGTGAGGTAGTCCAGGATCCATGATGACAGGTGCTGGTCCACCCCTGCGCGCAGCAGCTTGTCCTGGCTTGGCCTGGCATATCTGGCCTGGCATATCTGTCACATTTAAATGTTTCAGATCATTAAACAAATTTTAATTTTAAACAAAGATAACCCGAGTCAATACAAAATGCAGTTTTTAAATGATTTCATTTACTAAGCAGAAAAAAAGCTATCCAAACCTACCTGACCCTATGTGAAAAAGTAACCATTTTTTTTTGGGGGGGGGGGGGATCTGACTTCAATGTCACTAGCCACAGCCAGGCCTGATTACTGCCAGACCTGTTCTTAGATTTGATTGGCAGTTGGCAACCAGCTTATAGGTGCATTGCCGTCACTGACTTGATTATCATCACTCTATATCTTTGAATAAGGAGTTCCCACAAGGAGTTCCGAACAACTCCCCATGTGTGAAAAAACCATCCATCCCCGGACTGTGTCCAGTTCCTCTCTGGAAACAGGCCAAGCCAGTCGAGTGAAGCCCAGACGCAGGAGAACCCCCACAGCCCGCAGGGCACCAGCACACCGGACAAGGCCACTCTCTTGAATTATATCACTGAATCAAGAAATCCCTTAAATAGAACCTGCCTGACAAAGTGAAGTAGGCTAAAAGATCTCAAAAAGCAACACATCATGCCGTGATCTAAAGAAATTAAAGAACAGATGAGAAACAAACAAACAAACAAAAAATGCTGCTCTTGTGATACACTGAAAGAGATGGGGAGAATGGACAGCCAACCAGATGTTCCATCCCTGGCAGGCTGTACCACACTCCCCACTGTTAACATTGCCATTTCAAGCACCGCCAAAACTTTAGTGAGTTGAACTCAGTAGGCTAACCAATCCTTTACAAACACTGGTTAATATACAGACAGGAGGGGACTCTTTGTACAGATGAGTTTATAGTTGTTAATGTCAATATCATGAAACAGAAATGCTTATCAGCTCTCAGGAGATAAAGCATGGTCATGAGAAAAAAAAGGGAAAAAACACTGAGGTTATAACTGGAAGAAGTACTAAAAAAATAAGAGCAATTTGGATCTACAGAATAGTGACAGCAGAGACAATCTATGAGGTTTTAAGAAAAAGAGAAAAAGAGATGCACTAGAATGACAATCAAAAATCTGAGTTGGTAGTGGAGTGTTTTAGCATCAGTCAGGCAGAATCTCACATGACAGCAACAAGTTTCACTGCTTGCGTTACACACTGGTACACAGGGCTCCTGTCACTTTCCTGCTTTCTAACATTTGAGAAAATGTGCACACTCCTTGTGGAGCAAAGCAGCCAACCCTCACACTGTGCTTCTCTGTGGATTAGTCCCTGTTTTTCTTTTTTTTTATATATATATAAATTAACTGAAGTGGCTTATCACATTATCTTTTATCCATGACTGATGCTGGGATGATACAGGCAGTTTAATCTTTTGAAAACTTTTCCTTTAGAGCTGCTTTGAGGAAATCATGAAATCAGTTTACTCCCACTACCGCTCCTTATTTCAGACCTAATCTTCTGTATAGTTCCCTTTCACACCATTTCATAATCCTCTTGTTCAGTTCTGTCTCTTTTTCTCTCTGAACATGTTTGGGGCTTCTTGTGTTATGGAAGAGTAACAGTGGTGCATTCTTACATGTGACTTTAATGGTCAGATTAAGATACTATCAAGTCTGTCTTAAACTATTATTTGCTAGCTGCAGTTCTTCCTTACATGGATACTTTCTCTTTCCCTTTATATTTTATCTTGATTCAACCTAATTTAACTGTCAGATATTTTTTTCCACACTTACTATTACGACTAATTACAAGATCAACATTCTTAAAAGTAACAAATCCCATTTAAAAATCCCGCAGTACATGGAGTATTCATAAAGATTCTATTTCGATATTGTTCAGAGGCTTAGAGAGGTATTTTGAGAGTATGGAGCAGATTGAAGAGAGCCTGTAGAGGTGGAGGTATACACCGGAGAGAAGAGAAGCAAGACAGAATACATGAGTGTGAATGAGAGGGAGGGAGGTGCAGTAGTGAAGATGCAAGGAGTAGAGGTAGTGAAGGTACATGAGTTTAACCCTCCTGTTGTCCTCATATTCTGTATACACCACGTGTCGTCCAGGTCAAAATGACCCGTCTTCACTAAACCCCCAATATAAGCAGCTTAATTGAATTTTAAACACCAAATTTTATTTTGCTTGAAGAAACAACTTGTCATTCACCACAAAATGTGTGAATACCTGAGTTTTCCCTCTTCACCTGTATAAGAAAGAATAGAAATGTGCAAAAATGAGTTTTGAATGCATTTTTATTCATCCCAATGATTCAGTTTCTTTTGATTTTTTTTTTTTTTGCTAGTGAACAATGTAAGAAAATATACAATACAAAAATGTGAAAAACAACATAACTCATTCAACTAATTAGCACATGTAGGGCAGTATGCAAGTGCACAGCCTTTGCAGATATTTTTTCTTACACCTGCAGCACACTGTATGTGTTTTACAGTCCTTCTTTGGCTGGCAGAACTGACATCTCTTCCTCTTACTTACCCCAGCTGGGGCAGCGGCTGTGGCAGCTGGATCCTCAGGTTGATCAGGAGTTCCTGCACTCTGAATAGCTTTCACAACTGCTCCAGAAACACTCTCCTCTTGTTCTGCTTACGAGGCATCCAGGTCGGGTTGAGCTCTCTCCAAATCACAAAGGCATTGTAGGAGGAAACATCAATGATGTTGTGGAAGATGACCAGGGGCCAGCGGGCAGTCATCCTTCTGCAGCTGTATGTCCCAATCACCTTATCTAGGTTGTCCACACCTCCTTTGTTGCAGTTGTAGTCTAGGATGATGGCTGGCTTCCTGTCCTCACGATCGCTAATGGCAGCGTCTTTGTGCTGTGTGCTCAGAAGTACTACATTCTTGTTTCTTGTTTGTTAAAAGGAAAGTCTCTCTTTCAGCTTCAGGGTTTTCTTCTTCTTCTTCTGAAGATGATTCATCATGCTCTGGGTTGTATTCCTCCCTATCTTCTTCTTCTGATACATCCTTCACTTCCTCTGCTGAATCAGAGTTGTCTTGCTGGACATCTGAAAAAAATCAGCTCTATAGCCTGTTCGACGGTATAACGTGCACTCATGGCTTCAGCACAGAGAGAATTCGGGGTACTGTCATCTGCAGCACCTTTATAACCTCTGGAAATCCACCTGTCTTGTCTTGTTTACGTCTGCTACTGATTGATCTGAGACCGATCAAAGGCACTGCAGTCCGTAAAAAGGCCACCTGTCTTGTCTTGTTTACGTCTGCTATTGTGTTGTTTACATCTGCTACTGATTGATCTGAGACAGAACTAAAACAATCTCACATTCTGTGGTGTGTAAATAACTCAGTGACTGTGATTTCAACTCAATTTGACTGTTGGGTCATTTTGACCCGAAGACGACCTTTGTACTTTTCTTTGTACAGCTTACATGGAAATGTGAATAAAGGCAACAATTCACTTATCCTAATGTTGGGGTCAATCTAGGAAAAGTCATAAAATTTTAAGATGAAAAAATATTGTTTAGGGGGATTTTTTTTGGTTTTTAACACAGTGGTGGGTCATTTTGACCTGAGGACAACAGGAGGTGGGGTCAACCATCCAATGCAACAAACAGTACACAAGAGAGGTGAAGAAGAGAGCACAGGCAGGGTGGAGTGGAGTGGGTGGAGGTGAGTGTCAGGGATGATCTGTGACAGAAGAATATCAGCTAAAGCGAAAGAGAACATTTACAAGACTGTAGTAAGACCTGCTATGATGTATGGTTTGGAGATGGTAGAACTGACAAAAAGACAGGAGGCTGTGGCAAAGATGCTAAGATACTCAATGGGAGTGACCTAGGAGGGACAGGATTAGAAAGAAGTATACAAGAGGGACAACTCAGGTTGAATGGTTTGGAGAAAACGTAAGAGAGGCAAGACTGAGATGGTTTGGACATGTGCAGAGGAGGGATAGTGGATATATTGGACAAAGGATGTTGAAGATGGAGCTACCAGACAGGAGGGTAAGGAAGACCACAGAGAATAATAATGGATACAGTGAAGGAGGACATGGAGAGGGTTGGTGTTACAGAGGAAGATGCAAGGTATAGGGAGAGATGGAGGCAGATGATCCACTGTAGCAGCCCCTAAAGAGAGCAGGAAGAAGAAGAAGAAGAAGAAGAAGAAGAAGAAGAAGAAGAAGAAGAAGAAGAAGAAGAAGAAGAAGAAGAAGAAGAAGAAGAAGAAGAAGAAGAAGAAGAAGAAGAAGAAGAAGAAGAAGAAGAAGAAGAAGAAGAAGAGGTATTTTGTGATTTTGGAAGCTGATAGTGTGATAGTGGTGTTGAATTTTCGACACTGTAAATGCAGCTCATATTTACGTGTACGTGAGTGAGTGAGCATGAGGGAGGAAGCGAGTGAGTAAGTGAGAGTGAGTAAATGTGAGTGTGAATGAGTGAGTAAGGGTGTAAGGGCAAGCACAAAGGAATGTGAATGAATCAGAGCGCAAATGAGAGTGTGTACATGAGTGAGTGAGAGTGGCAGTGTAAGCAAGTGTATGAGTGAGACTGAGAGAGTATGAGAGTGGCTGAGAGTGAATGAGTCTGAGTGAGTGAGTGTGAGAGCATAAGTGAGAGCATGAGACCGTGTGTGAGAGCATGAGTGTGTGAGTGAGTGTGTGAGTGTATGTGCTAGTCATGGGGGGCTAGACTGATAGGGGTGGTATCTCCTGGCCATGTGAGCTCCCTCCAGTATGCGAGTATCCCACAGTTAACTTAAATACTGTAACTACTACAACTCCTTCAATTGATGTCTGTCTTGATGAGTTTACTCCAATCGACCTTTGTGAGTTAGACAAAATAGTTTCCTCATCCAAACCTTCAACTTGTCTTTTAGACCCTATTCCTACCACGTTATTTAAAGAAGACTTCCCACTTATTGATAGCTTTATTCTTCATATAATCAATTCTTCAGTAACTTTAGGCCATGTACCGCAGGCTTTTAAAACGGCTGTAATTAAACCCTTACTCAAAAAGCCAACGCTAGATCCGGGAGCTTTAGCTAACTATAGACCAATCTCTAATCTCCCTTTCATTTCAAAAATCTTAGAAAGAGTTGTTGCTACGCAATTATTTGACCACCTGCAGGGAAATGGTTTACTTGAAGAGTTTCAATCTGGGTTTAGAATCCATCATAGTACTGAAACAGCCTTAGCGAAGGTCACTAACGACCTCCTCATCGCATCTGATAATGGACTGGTTTCTGTACTTGTCCTTTTAGACCTTAGTGCAGCTTTTGATACTAGCGATCATAATATTCTACTTGATAGATTAGAACACTATGTTGGACTTAATGGAACTTCGTTGCAGTGGTTTAGATCTTATTTATCTGATAGGTTCCAGTTTGTTCATGTAAATAATGAGCTTTCTTTCAACTCAAAGCTTAGTCATGGAGCTCCACAGGGATCTGTGCTAGGCCCTACTCCTTTTAGTTTATATATGCTTCCGTTAGGCAACATTATTAGAAAGCACTGTATACATTTTCATTGTTATGCAGATGGCACACAATTATACCTGTCAATGAAGCCAGATGATAGTAATCAGTTAGCCAAGTTAGAAGCCTGACTTAAGGAAATCAAAGCTTGGATGACTTGTATTTTCCTGCTATTAAATTCAGATAAGACTGAAGTCATTCTTGTTGGTCCAAAAAACCTTAGAAATACCTTTCCAAATCAAACTTTCAGTTTGGATGCGGTTACTCTTTCTCTTAATAGCTCTGTGAGGAACCTTGGAATTATTTTTGATCAAGATTGACATAACGTTCGGCTCAGGAGACGCACACACACAGGCTCAGAGTAGTTCAAACTGTTTATTAACAACAGGGATGTTTGGGTGCGTGTCTGCGGAATGTTAATGTGTTGGTGGTGGCGTCTGCTTCGGACCCAGAGGCAGGAGACCGTTCAGCCGGCAACCCTATGGGAGAAATTGGACACAGGGTGATGAGCACACACCAACACAGGAGGAGAATAGGCGAGGGAGAGAAGCTTACTTGTTTGGGCAGATGACTGGCGCTTCAAGGATGGAAGCCCGGGAGACAGCCACCTGCAGGGCTCGGTGCAGCAGCGAGGAGAGACGAGGGACGGGATTGTCCGCCGCCGAGGAATCCACCTGTGCACAGGGGAGCAAACTGGAGAGATGAGGTAAGTGATCTTCTTACCGGTAAAGAGGATGCTGAAGAGAATGTGGTAGAAGTCCATGCAAGGGAAATGAAGTCTACGGCTTCAGGCCGACGCTCAGGGCGAGGCGGCTTTTATCCTTCGCCGCTGACGAGTAGCAGGTGCGTGGGCAGGTGGCGCCGCTGATGAATGGCGCGGCGTGACAGTACTCCCCCCTCTAGCAGCGCCTCCTGGCGATGGCTTATCCGGGTGCGCTCGGTGGAAGTCCGCGATGAGCGATGGGTCCAACACAAACGACGGGGGCACCCACTGTCGATGCTCGGGCCCATAGCCCTCCCAGTCCACCAAGTATTGCAACCCACGACCCCGGCGCCGGGAGTCCAGGATGGAGGAGGCGGACCAGGCCGGATGGCCACCAATCATCCGGGGCGCGGGTTGCGCTGCAGGAGGAGGGCAAAGGGGGTCAGTAACCGCCAGTTTCACCTTCGACACGTGGAAAGTAGGATGAATGCGGAGGGAGGGGGGAATAGCCACGCGCACAGCCACCGGGTTGATGATCCGGGTGATGGGGTAGGGACCCATGAAGCGCTGTGCCAGCTTTCTCCTCTCGCCTTTTAGAGTGACGTCCTGGGTGGAAATGTAAACAAGCTGCCCAACTCTGTACGCCGGGGCAGGTCTCCTACGCCGGTCCGCCACAGTCCTGTTGCGCTCCGCTGTGCGCAATAGCGCATGGCGCGCGGCAGCCCAGGTGGAGCGGAACTGCCTGAGATGGGCCCTGACTGACGGGACAGTTACTTCACTCTCCTGCTCCGGAAACAGCGGGGGGTCGTAACCCAGGGACGCTTTGAAGGGGGACATCCCTGTAGCAGAAGAGCGAGCGGTGTTGTGGGCATATTCAACCCAGGCAAGATGGTTGCTCCAGGACGCGGGTTTGGATCTGGACACACAGCGGAGCGCAGCCTCCAGCTCCTGGTTGGTCCTCTCACACTGCCCGTTGGATTGGGGGTGATGGCCAGAGGAGAGGCTCACCTTGGCTCCGATGGCGTTGCAGAAAGACCTCCAAACCTCAGATGAAAACTGGGGCCCCGGTCCGAGACCACGTCCACCGGAATCCCATGCAGCCTGACCACGTGTTGGACGAGGAGGTCCGCCGTCTCCAGGGCAGTAGGGAGGCCTCGCAGGGGGACGAAGTGCACGGCCTTGGAGAAGCGGTCCACGATGGTCAGGATGGTGTCATAGGAGTTGGAGATGGGGAGTCCGGTGACGAAATCCAGAGCGATGTGCGACCAGGGCCTGCCAGGGACGGGCAGGGGCTGGAGCAGACCCGCTGGAGGGGCATTTCCCGACTTGCAGGTGGCACAGATTGGGCAAGCCCGGGCGTAGCGGGCTGCACCCCTCCGCAGGCCTGGCCACCAAAAGGACCGTTGGAGGAGATCTATCATCCGGGAGGTGCCAGGGTGACAGGTGAGCTTGGAGGTGTGGAGCCAGTGGATGACCTCTCCTCGGACCGCGGATGGCACGAACAGCCTCCCCTCCGGTCCGCCGCCAGGGTCAGGTTCCACCTCCTGTGCCTTCCGGATCTTGCTCTCAATGTCCCACGAGATGGCTCCCACGACGCACGACCTGGGCAGGATGGAGTGGGGCGCCTCCTCCGACTCCACTGGGGCGAACTGCCTGGAGAGGGCGTCAGGCAGGACGTTCTTAGAGCCAGGCCTGAAGGTGATGGAAAATTGGAACCTGGCGAAGAACAGGGACCAGCGCGCCTGGCGGGCGTTCAGGCGCTTGGCAGACCGTAAGTATTCCAGGTTCTTGTGGTCCGTGAGGACCACAAACGGCAGGCTTGCCCCCTCTAACCAGTGGCGCCACTCCTGCAGGGCGAGCTTGATGGCCAAGAGCTCTCTGTCCCCCACATCGTAGTTTCTCTCCGCCGGGGACAAGCGCCGGGAGAAGAAGGCGCACGGTCGCTTGGCGCCATCGTCCGGTGACCGCTGGGACAGCACTGCTCCCACTCCCGTGTCCGAGGCGTCTACCTCTACAATGCACTGCAACGCGGGGTCGACCTGGCGAAGGACCCGGGAGGAGGAGAATTCCGCCTTCAGCGCCTCAAAGGCGGCAGCGACCTCTTCGGTCCACCGGAACGGGACCTTCGGGGACGTGAGGCGGGTCAGTGGTCCAACGATGGCACTGAAGTTGGGAACAAAGCGGCGGTAGAAATTGGCGAAGCCAACAAATTGCTGCACCTGCTTCCGGGATGCAGGTGTAGGCCATTCCACCACCGCCTTTACCTTCTCTGGGTCGGGGAGCACCTTATCGTGGGCGATGATGAACCCCAGGAAGGACGTACTCCTGGCGTAAAATTCACACTTTTCTGCCTTAACGTACAGACGGTTCTCCAGCAGCCTTTGGAGGACCCGCCTCACGTGGACCTGGTGCTCATCCCTGGACTTGGAGAAGATGAGGATATCGTCCAGGTAGACGAACACGAAAAGGCCAATGAAGTCCCGGAGGACGTCATTAATGAGGCGCTGGAAGACTGCAGGAGCGTTGGTCAACCCGAACGGCATCACCAGATATTCAAAGTGGCCGTTCGGGGTACGGAAGGCCGTTTTCCACTCATCTCCCTCCCGGATCCGGACGAGGTGGTAAGCGCTGCGTAGGTCCAGCTTGGTGAACCAGGTCGCCCCCTGGAGGGAGTGGAAAGCAGTGTCCATGAGAGGCAGGGTGTAACGGTCCCTCTCCGTGATATTATTGAGGGCCCGGTAGTCGATACAAGGGCGGAGGGACCCATCCTTTTTCCCCACGAAGAAGAACCCTGCCCCCACGGGTGACGATGATGGGCGGATAATCCCAGCACTTAATGATTCCTTCAGGTAGGCGTTCATCGTCTCCTTCTCCGGCGCAGACAGGCTGTAAAGGCGACCAGAAGGTAAGGGAGCCCCCTGGCGGAGGTTGATGGCGCAGTCATAGGGCCGATGAGGGGGAAGAGACATAGCTTTCGCTTTGCTGAACACCATACCCAGGTCGTGAAATTCTGGGGGCACCAGAGACAGGTCCGGGGGTGCAGCGTCCGTCGCAGGGGGAGGAGCGGACGGAGAGCAGGCAGCGGACTGAAGGCAGGTGCCCATACAGAACGTACTCCATGCCGAGATCCCAGCTGATTTCCAATCCAGGACCGGATTGTGAAGGCGGAGCCAGGGATACCCCAGGATGACGGGCGACACAGAGTTGGGAAGGACGTAAAAGGTCATCTCCTCCCGGTGGTTTCCCGAGATGATGACCGGTAGGGGAACAGTTTGATGTGTCACTCTCCCGAGGGTGGCACGGGAGAGGTGGATCAGGGAGATGGGAGTGTTGAGTGCCTGGCAGCGGATGCCCAATCGGGTTGCCAGGCTTTGTGAAATGAAGCTGCCTTCTGCGCCCGAATCCACCAGTGCGTGGGTGAGGTGCCCAGTAGGGTTATGGCAGAAACGGATGGGCAGCTTCAATTGAGTAAGTGATCCTAACCGATTGACATCCGCGAGGCTTCCAACAGTGACTCGCGGACCCCACCGACTGGCTTTCCGTGGACAACGCTCCACGGTGTGTTGGTCGCCTCCGCAATACATGCAGAGGCCCAACTCACGGCGGCGTTGTTTCTCCACAGGGGAAAGTTTAGTCCAGCCCGTCACCATCGGCTCCGACTCCTCGGGGCGCGATGCTGGCGGCGCCGCCAGGGGGCGAGCTTGGAACAGGTGCGGCGAGGCTCCACGAGGGCGAGAAGAAGAAGACCTCCGCCCCGAGGAGCGCTCGCGCAGCCTGTTATCCAAACTTATCGCTAAGGATGTCAGCTCCGCTAGCGTCCCAGGGATATCCCGACCAGCCAGTTCATCCCTCAGATCACTATTGAGGCTGCGGAGGAACAGGCCACAGAGGGAGCGTTCCTCCCAGCCCAATTCCTCCGCCGCTACCCGGAAGTCGACCGAGTGGTCCGCTGCCGACCGGCTTCCCTGCTGGAGAGCGAGAAGCCGATCGACCTGGACCGTTTCGGTTTGTGAGTGGTCAAAGACCTCCAGAAAGCGCCTCACGAATTGGTCATAGGTGAGGGTGGCATAACTGGGCCTCGCCATTACGGCGTAGGTCCAGGTTAACGCACGCCCCTCCAGAAGATTCCCTATGTAACCAATTCGGCTGTGATCCGAGGGAAAATCTCCGGGCACACGGTGGAACACGGACTCACACTGCATAATAAACCCCCGCGCTCCGCCGAGCTTACCGCTAAAGCGGGCGGGGGTCGGAATCGGCGTGAGCCGAACCGGTGCCACTGGAGCCGGCTGGACGGCCGCTGGAACAGCAGGAGCCGCGCCACCCTGGCGAGTCGGGAGGAACGGCTGTTGGGGGTCCAAGCGGTTCAATCGGTTAGTCAGTTCTAATAATTGATTAAGAACCACCTGTTGCTGATAAACAATCTGATCCACCCGAGCCTCGAGGATGGTAAACCGGTGTGCGAGCCCGCCGTCCGCCGAGCCGCTCTGCTGAAGCCGTACTGACATAACGTTCGGCTCAGGAGACGCACACACACAGGCTCAGAGTAGTTCAAACTGTTTATTAACAACAGGGATGTTTGGGTGCGTGTCTGCGGAATGTTAATGTGTTGGTGGTGGCGTCTGCTTCGGACCCAGAGGCAGGAGACTGTTCAGCCGGCAACCCTATGGGAGAAATTGGACACAGGGTGATGAGCACACACCAACACAGGAGGAGAATAGGCGAGGGAGAGAAGCTTACTTGTTTGGGCAGATGACTGGCGCTTCAAGGATGGAAGCCCGGGAGACAGCCACCTGCAGGGCTCGGTGCAGCAGCGAGGAGAGACGAGGGACGGGATTGTCCGCCGCCGAGGAATCCACCTGTGCACAGGGGAGCAAACTGGAGAGATGAGGTAAGTGATCTTCTTACCGGTAAAGAGGATGCTGAAGAGAATGTGGTAGAAGTCCATGCAAGGGAAATGAAGTCTACGGCTTCAGGCCGACGCTCAGGGCGAGGCGGCTTTTATCCTTCGCCGCTGACGAGTAGCAGGTGCGTGGGCAGGTGGCGCCGCTGATGAATGGCGCGGCGTGACAAAGATCTGTCCTTCAATTCACATATTAAATTTGTTTCTAAGACTGCCTTCTATCATTTGCATAATATTGCTAAGATTAGGAGCATCTTGTCTCAGAGTGATGCTGAGAAACTGATCCACGCTTTTGTTAGCTCGAGATTAGATTATTGTAATTCTTTATTATCAGGCTGTCCTAAAACATCCTTAAAAAGTCTTCAGCTGATCCAAAATGCTGCAGCAAGAGTTTTAACAGGTACTAGAAAGAGAGATCATATCTCTCCGGTTCTGGCCTCCCTTCATTGGCTTCCCATAGAGTTTAGAATTAAGTTTAAAATCCTTCTCCTTACTTACAAAGCTCTAAACAATCAGGCTCCTTTTTATTTAAAAGATCTGATACTACTGTATTATCCTAACAGAGCACTACGCTCCCAAAATGCAGGATTACTTGTAATACCTAGAATCTCCAAAAGTACAATGGGGGGCAGAGCCTTCAGTTATCAAGCTCCTCTCCTGTGGAACCAGCTGCCAATCTGGATTCAGGAGTCAGACTTGATCTCTGTTTTTAAGAATAGGGCTAAAACCTACCTTTTTGATATAGCCTACAATTAGGGAGGGATCATGTGTTTCTGAACCCTCCCTTAGTTATGCTGCTAATAGGTTTAGTCAGCAGGGGGACCTCCAATAATGCATTGGGCCTCACTCCTTTCTTCACTCTCAATGAAATATTTTTTTTTGCTGGTCATTAACATCTGTTTGTTCACTCCCATAGACTGAGTCCCCATCGTGCTGTTTGCTCTCTACATGTCTGTTCTTTTCATCTTCTCTGTCCCCTCACCCCCCAGCCAGTCGCAGCAGACTGCCCCTCCCTGAGCCTGGTTCTGCTGGAGGTTTCTTCCTGTTAAAAGGGAGTTTTTCCTCTCCACTATCGCCAAGTGCTTGCTCACAGGGGATTGCCTGATTGCTGGGGTCTTTCTGCAACTGTGGGGGTTCCCCCTACAGTTGATAGTGCTATGAGATGACTGTTGTTGTGAAATGGCACTATATAAATAAAGTTGAATTGAATTGAGGGGAAGGTGGGGGGGTTGTTTGGCCTCCCTTAGGGCTCCTCGCTCCTTCCTACCGTCTCCCCTGGGTGTGGGTCCCTGGGGGCTCCTGGAGTGTGTGTCTGGGGCTCTGGAGTGGGCATGGGTCCACTGCGTGGGCCGGTCTCTGGCCCGGTGGGATGGGGGGGGTGGCCTTCTGGCCGGCCCGGGCTCAAGGATGTGCTGCGCTGGCCACTTGGTGGCACGGCTTCCACTGGCTGTCCCTCGTGGGGTGGAAGCCTGGCTGTCCTAGTGCTTGGTGGCTTTGGGGCATTTGTGCTCTGTGGGGGCTGCCCTGCCCCCCCCCCCCTTCCCCAGTGGTTGTGACACTGTCTTGCTTGTTCGTGGTTCCGGGAGGGGGCATTGCTGTGACCTGCTAGCCTCTTTATATGTTTCCTGGCAAACCATTCATATGCACACACTCTCATTCGCGTGCGCTTTCATCCACACACCCACACCCACATGCACCCGCACCCACACACCCACACACACCCACACCCACACACACACACACACACACACACACACACACACACACACACACACACACACACACCTCTCTGTTCTCTTTACCTTGATTCATACTGCACCTCTGCTGTCTACATACGTGTAACTGGAAACCTCGTGTGATGAAATTTACATCATCATCTCCACTCCACTAGTGTCCACAGTGCTCGACCGTGGACGACCATGTGTAGCCCAAATTTTGTGACCGCGCCACCTGCCCACGACCTGAATGGGTTGAAAAGTGCATGTGCAAGACTGACCGTCCCATTCACGAGGTGGCAATATTGACACAGCATACCAAGACAAAGTAGACGAAGAAGACAACGAGGAAGCGGAAGATGAGAATAAACATACATGAATCATACATACATACTTAAGCAGCAGTAGCAGCAGCATCTTCATGTAAAAGGAGGGAAAACCTGGAAGTCAAGCAGCAGAAAGCAAGCAGCGTTTCTTCGTTGGTGAAAACCCTGGCACATAAAGGCATTGGTGCTACCTGTAGGGCGGGAGTGAAACTACAAATGATGCATCATGTGTCAGCCACTTAGCCACTTGGCCTGGGTAGATGAAAAAAGTGAGCATGTACAGCGCCGCGTACGAGCCGGGCTCGCCCAAAGCGCTCGCGGACCAAAGGGGACTAAAAAGGAAATGCAGCATGAACAAGGCTTTACAGGTGCAGATATGTTATGCTCCCCATGTCCTTTTACGCAGCGCACGGAGGAAGGAATTAAAGCCCACGTGCAGAGATAGTTGCGTGCAATTTATTGAACAAAAATAATGAGTTCAGTCCAGCAACAGTTATGATGAACGAACAGAGAGATGAGCTAAACAGTCTTAGAGGACAAACAGTCATGGAGGGCACCAGGAGAACAAGCACGCCTCAAAGACGCTCAACAGGCCAAGGGGAGAGAATGCCTAGTGCCGCAGAAGGAACGGGGAGAAAGGCAAATGAACTTACGGGCTGGAGCGGTCCTGAGGTGGTCCGTGCTGTCCAAAGTGGAGATAAACGGGAACAGCCGCTAACATCAGGTAATGAGCAGGCGTCAGGTAATTTTAGAAGAAGACTAGATAGTCAGGCTGAACATACTAAGCAGGGAGTGGAGAACAAACTGTTACCAATAAGCGCATCACCCAGTGTGAAGCAGTACCGTAGAGAACAGGCAGGGCTTCTAGACATGAGTGGGTGGGTACCAACATACACTGAGGGGAAAAGCTACAGTGTAAATCCACAATGATCCAGCGATCTCTTCCCACTCAAACAGGGCTTAAATAATGCCAAACCTAATTAGAGAAGAGATCGCCGGTGTGAGTAATGAGGATGTGCGTGGGCGTGAAAGGGAATGAGTGGAAGCAGCTGATGAAACTGACAGGAGGAAGGAGGCATGGCTGAGCTGTCAGAAAGCTGCATGAACCCAAAGGGCTCCCTGAGCGCGTTTGATGGGAAATAGGCATACAATACACAACACAGTCAAAATAGCCACGGTGTCAGAATTGGGTTTGAGACCATCAAACCCTAGTTGATGACAATATCAGGCTCGTGATGAGATCTCTTCAAAAGCAGAAACAATTTCCTCCCTTTTGTTTGTTTCTGTTGAGATAGTCTGTTTTCTCTTTTGGTCCTTTTCCACTAGTGCCTGTTTGGCCCGGTACAGCACGGTACAGTTCAGTTCAGTTCGGTCCGATTGTGTTTCCATTACACCAGAGTACCGCTTGATGTGGGTGGGATTTATTACAGGGAGGTGGCACAACCCTCCCCTTACGTAAAACAAGCAACCCACGCAAAACACAAGATGGCAGGATACAAAGCGACTGCGGTCTCTGGCTTTTTTCCAGAGTAAAAGCAAAAAAGGAAAGCAGAGGGCTCTCGGCAGCGAGATGACACACTCTGGAAAAGTACTGGAGCGTCTAGGAAGCCATATAGAGCAGTATAAAGCGAAAGACATGAGGATACGAACTGCATAACATATGAAGGTAAGCTAATGATTGCGAATGCTACTTTGCATTAAGTCCATGGTACTACATTGTAATGTCGACAAGTTACCTCTATTAGGTACTAAAATATGTATTCTGTGTGTGTGTGTTTCAGATGGCTCTCTTGTGGCAAAATTATCGCTTCAAACCATGGGTCTGGGTGTTTAACACAGGCTCCCAGTGATGTCACCCCGGCTTCACGAATGCACAGTGGTCACAGAACTTCAGAATATCTGTAGAAATGTTTAGCTTCCTGGCCAACAAATTGCTCTGATCTGTGTGAAAATCACGGAGAGACTGTTGAGACATCATGGGATGTACCTGCTCCAGCCAGTGGTATTGTGACAAAAAGTGATCAGCTGCCAAAACTTGATCACCGGGTGCCAAATTGTAGTTATGGGTTTATATTAGCCGTAAAATATATATTTCAACAGGTAAACAGTACTGAGTTAGGTATAATAAGATATATTTAACAATTATGATGCATTTTAAGCCAAAACAAATTGGATCTAGGATTAAAAGCAATTAAAATAATGTCACAAGGTTACATGGAGAAATACATGGATTTACTGGATATATACACTACCGTTCAAAAGTTTGGGGTCACCCAGACAATTTTGTGTTTTCCATGAAAAGTCACACTTTTATTTACCACCATGAGTTGTAAAATGAATAGAAAATATAGTCAAGACATTGACAAGGTTAGAAATAATGATTTGTATTTGAAATAATATTTTTTTCCTTCAGACTTTGCTTTCGTCAAAGAATCCTCCATTTGCAGCAATTACAGCATTGCAGACCTTTGGCATTCTAGCTGTTAATTTGTTGAGGTAATCTGGAGAATTCTGACTCAATGAGCAAACACATTGTACCATTAGAACACTGGAGTGATAGTTGCTGGAAATGGGCCTCTATACACCTATGTAGATATTGCACCAAAAACCAGACATTTGCAGCTAGAATAGTCATTTACCACATTAGCAATGCATAGAGTGTATTTCTGATTAGTTTAAAGTTATCTTCATTGAAAAAAACAGTGCTTTTCTTTCAAAAATAAGGACATTTCTAAGTGACCCCAAACTTTTGAACGATAGTGTATCATATCGAGTATTGCTGACTACATGTAGATACTGTATAAATATATATTCTCTGCATCAACAATGAACTATACATGTATTCAATTAGTATAGCACTAGGAATTTTGACAATAAACCTTTGTACTTTTTGCAGATGTGTCTCCACTTTTGTTTTATGTGTGAAGGTTACCACCAAGTGGCACAAATCAAATACTAAAAGATTGGAAAAGCTGTCTAAGAACAATCCAGCAGTTTGAGAAATCACTTTTTCAATTCAATTCAATTCAATTCAACTTTATTTATATAGCGCCATTTCACAACAACAGTCATCTCATAGCACTATCAACTGTAGGGAGGACCCCCACAGTTTTGGTCTTTTGGTTTGGTCTGTCAACAGAATTATGAGCCATAAAGCAGTTTGGGTTTAAATGTTAAATCCCATTAAACCCTAACCCAGGGGTGTCCAATCATGTGCCATAGAGGGCTAAGACCCTGCAGGTTCTCTCTTCTACCCAGTCTCTTCAGCAGGTGTTTTCACTGATCAACAGTCACCAGAAGAAATTCAGTGGGATCTGCTGTTGAAGGCACTGGTTGCAGGTAAAGCCTGCAGGGTCTTGGCCCTCCATGGCACATGATTGGACACCCCTGCCCTAACCCATTATTAGGAAATACAGATGCTAATATGGCCCAGAATTCCTCCATATACTGGTACTATCACTAAAGTATGCAGTGTCTTCTGCACTGGTACATCCAACAGTACAGTCTTCAGTAAATAAAATAATTGTTTTTTGCTACTTTTTCTTAGAAATGAGCTATTATTTTCAACATCATGGATAAATGGTTTGTACTGTTGACTCTTTTCCCACCGGTGTCTTAACAGACAAAATAGAAAATCATGATGCAAACACATAAGTCACTAAATTGTTTATTACAATCAGCAGCAAATTCCAGATTATTTAGAATGTGCAAAATTCAAACTGTAAAAAAAAACAAAAAAAACAGAATGGGTCACACATGCTGGCCACGCTGCCTCACTGAGAATCAGAATCAGAATCAGAATCAGAATCAGGTTTATTGCCATTGTTCATGTAGTACACAAACTAGGAATTTGTCTCGGTACAATGCTGCAACATTAAACATGATAAGATAAAAGAAATAAACTATACATGTAATAAAGTGTAGGATAAGATTAAGTGATACTGGTCAACAGTTAAAATATATTAGCCAGCAGCAGATACTGTGGAGAACTATATAGTGCAGTCGGTAATGCAGGAAGAAAACAGTGATGATTGACATGAGTCTGGTTGAGCTGCTGTACATAGTGCACGAGAGTCAATAAGTCACTTAGTGTTCAGCAGTCTGATGGCAGAGGGGAAGAAGCTGTTCATGTGACGGGAGGTTTTAGTCTGGATGGACCGAAGTCTTCTACCAGAGGGGAGGGGGGCAAACAGTACATGACCAGGGTGTGAGGGATTGGCTATGATCCGGCCAGCACGCCTCCGGGTCCTGGAGATGTACAGATCCAGGAGAGATGGGTGCTTGCAGCTGATCACCTTCTCAGCAGTGCGCACGACGTGCTGCAGCCTTAGTCCTGTCCCTGGCAGTGGCTCCTGCGTACCACACGGTTATGGAGGTGGTGAGGATGGACTCGATGGTGGCTGTGTAGAACTGCACTAACATCTTGGTGGGTAGCTTGAGCTTCCTCAGCTGCCGCAGGAAGAACATCCTCTGCTGGGCTTTTTTGATGAGTGAGCTGATGGTCAGCTCCCATTTGAGGTCCCTGGTGATGGTAGTGCCTAGGAAGCGGAAGGAATCAGCAGTGGTGATGGGAGAGCCTGAGAGGGTGAGGGGGGGCAGAGGAGTAGTGACTTTCCTGAAGTCTACAATCATCTCCACTGTCTTCAGAGCGTTCAGCTGCAGGTTGTTATTGCTGCACCAGGACGCCAGCTGGGCCACCTCTCTCCTGTAGGCGGACTCGTCGCCGTTGGAGATGAGCCCGATGAGGGTGGTGTCGTCCGCAAACTTGATCAACTTGACAGACTGGTGGCTGGAGGTGCAGGAGTTGGTGTAAAGGGAGAAGAGTAGGGGGGAAAGTACACAGCCCTGGGGTGATCCGGTGCTGATGCTAGTATAGTCTGAGACAGTCTGAGACAGACTATACTGAATGTGCCGCTCACACTGGCCCCGGTTCAGCAGATCTTCAGCCTGCATCTCTGTAAATAGTGATGAAAGGTCTGGTTTGGGGTGGATCGTTTTCTTCTTGCCTAGACAAAAGACAGAAATGGGTGGTGGTTAATTAAAGCAAGTTTAAAACATATTTGGGAAATACACTTGCTAAAAGCCAGTGGTGAAATGTGACAAAAAAGTACTTTGTTGTTGTATTTAACCACAATTTTCATGTAGCTGTGCTTCAGTAAAGTAGATTTTACAAGGGTTGGGTTACATTTTAAAATCATTTGTTTTTATTGTGGCCTCAGCAATCAGAATGAGTTGATACCTACTTTAATTTTGGCACTTTACCTATACTTCAACTTAAAAAGCAAAGGATTTGAGTACTTTGTCCACCACTACTAAAAAAAATAGCAGGACGTGCAACTTACCAGTCATAACATATTCTGTGTAGTGCTAAACGTTGCCACTGTCACAGCAGATGCTGGTTGGACTCTAGAACGAAAATACACACAACTTAAGTACATGCACAGCACGAAAGTGCAACATGTAAAAAAACACCTTTTTCACCAGGATTACAACTAGCTTATTTCATCAGATACTGTCAACTCAAGTGCAAAATAAAAGGAGAGCATGGAGCACGGAGTTAGCACTGACAATTAACTAGCTAGCTCATTATTTGCACACAAAAGACTGTTGTCTGTTCAAAGTCAACTTTCCACTGCTGGGATAAATAACGTATAAGATGCATAATATCACATCATATCACATCACTCACCATCCTCTATATCCTAATATCACGGCTTTCAACTGCTGAAGTTGGATGCTCCCATGGCCATAAATTCATTTTGGGTGGCTCTGTCTAGTTCCCTCTGGATTCTCTCATCAGCCGAAAGGCACAGAAAACTCTGCTGGATCGCGGTGTTGATTTCTGTGGGTCTGATTGCTGTGAAGCCATTCTATCGTTATTGTTTATATTGACACTGCTTGCTGGCTTGCTCACGGACAAATCTTTGCAAATAATGTCTCAAGATTCTGTAATTCAGCCTCAAACGTCGCTCTCATGACGTTACGCCCAGACCAATCAGTTGCCTGCGGTCTTTTTATGTCACATTTTCATGTCGGTATGGCACGCTTAGAGCCACTCGGGAGCAGGTCTGAAAAATCGGGACGGTAACCATTACAGTTCCTGATGGAAAAGCCTACAAGGCGTACCGAATCGAACCGAACAGGGCCAAACAGGTACTAGTGGAAAAGGGCCATTTGTTCCTCTCTCTTTCCTTCCCTCTCACCCTCCCCACCCCCTCACCCCCATCCCCACTCCTGATCTCTTCAGATCTTTTCAATTCCCTCCCCCATTCTCCCTTGTCAGGTCCGTCATCAGTAAAACAATTTAAATAAAGCATTAACGTTACTACAAGAGGAATCTATAAATACTATTTACTGCACATACAGCATATATTAAATATGACAAAGCTCCTGTTGGCAAAGTAAATTTGTTTGGCATAATAAGGGAAGCAGATATCTGTTCTGCTTATGTAACTGCTAGACAGGACAGGGGTAAAACAAATTCTTGGGGGTCCTTGTCGATGAATTTCTCAATTTCAAATGCCACATCAACGATCTAACCAAAAAACTGGCTAAATATGCTGCTTTGTTTTTCAAAGTGAGACATTTTCTTCCACTTTCAGCACTTCTCACTCTACACAAAACTTTGAGCCTCATTTACATTATTGCAGTATTATATGGTGTAACACATTTTCAACTCACCTAAAAAGCTAGAAATTCTCCAAAAGAAAGTTATACTGTACATGCCTTATCGTGATGTGAATATAATTCTCCTACTAGTCATCTTTTCCATCGTTACAATCTCCTAAGACTTGCTGAGCATAATTACTTCCCGAATGCCTGTATAATGTATCAGGTTGTCCACAAACTCATCTATAAATTATGTGAACTCATTCCAGTCTTCCTTCCGATATACCACCAGAAATAAAAAAAACAAATTACTGGGAAAAAACAAAGACTAAAATCTACCAGCTTTAGTATTGTGTGCAGAGGACCGCAGATATGGAATGAGCTTGATGAGAATCTAAAAATGCTGCCTTCCATCTAAAAACTAAAACCTAAAAATGCATCTCCTATCATTATATACTGTAATTAATCCACTATTTGTTACACAAAACTTGCTTACTGATGAGTTATCACCCCATTGTTATTTTTGTTTTATATATTGATGTCACTCCACTAGTATTTAATAACTTGCCAATGTATCTTCACCTTACCTACTAATTAAATGTAAACAAATTCTGGGATTATGTGTTATATGTCTGTTATATGTTTGTATGTCCTGTACACAGACATCTGACCAATATCCTTTATCATTTTATTGTAGAAATGACCCCCCCCCCCCCACACTAAAAGCTTTAAACAGCTACTTGCAGTGACCCTTTCACTCCAAATCAATGTGAAAAAAAGCTTAGTGTATACTGCAATTCACTCTGCGGATAACTCATACCATAATTCACTCATTCACGTTGTTGATAATGTGTGATGTGTGTGTGAATAAACTGTTAAACTAAATGCAGCTCATACATATACTGTATGTGTGTACTTTATATACTTCCAAAACTATTTTATTTCACAGCTAAAGACATACAGTTAGGCCCAAAAATATTTGGACAGTGACACAAGTTTTGTTATTTTAGCTGTTTACGAAAACATATTCAGGATACAATTATGTAATCAATATGGGTTTAAAGTGCAGACTCTCAGCTGTAATTTGAGAGTATTCACATCCAAATTGGAGCAAGGGTTTAGGAATTACAGCTCTTTAATATGTAGCCGCCTCTTTTTCAAGGGACCAAAAGTAATTGGACAATTGACTCAGAAGGCTGCAAAAAAAAAAAAATAACAAGGCTGCATGGGCTCTTCCCTCATTAACCTGTCATCAATTAAGCAGTTAAAAGGTCTGGAGTTGATTCCAGGTGTGGCGTTTGCATTTGGAAGCTGTTGCTGTGAACACACAACATGCGGTCAAAGGAGCTCTCAATGGAGGTGAAACAGACCATCCTGAGGCTGAAAAAAAAAAGAAGAAATCCATCAGAGAGATAGCAGAAATGTTAGGAGTGGCCAAATCAACAGTTTGGTACATTCTGAGAAAAAAAGAGTGCACTGGTGAGCTTGGGAACTCAAAAAGGCCTGGACGTCCACGGAAGACAACAGTGGTGGATGATCGCAGAATCCTTTCACAACCCCTTCACAACATCCACTCAAGTGAAGAACACTCTCCAGGAAGTAGGTGTATCAGTAGTCTACCATAAAGAGAAGACTTCATGAGAGTAAATACAAAGGATTCACCACAAGGTGCAAACCATGAATCAGCCTCAAAAATGGAAAGGCCAGATTTGACTTTGCCAAAAAACACCTGAAGAAGCCAGCCCAGTTCTGGAACAGCATTCTTTGGACAGATGAGACTAAGATCAACCTGTACCAGAATGATGGGAAGAAGAAAGTTTGGAGAAGAATTAGAACAGCTCATGATCCAAAGCATTACATCTTCTGTAAAACATGGTGGAGGCAGTGTGATGGCATGGGCATGCATGGCTTCCAATGGCACTGGGCCACTTGTGTTTATTGACAATGTGACAAAAGACAGAAGCCGCCGGATGAATTCTGAAGTGTATAGGGATATACTTTCTGCTCAGATTCAGCCAAATGCAGCAAAGTTGATTGGACAGAGCTTCACCAATGATCCAAAACATACTGCAAAAGTAACCCAGGAGTTTTTTAAAGCAAAGAAGTAGAATATTCTGCAATGGCCGAGTCCATCACCAGATCTCATCTCAATCGAGCATGCATTTCACTTGCTCAAGACAAAACTTAAGGCAGAAATACCCACAAACAAGCAACAACTGAAGACAGCTGCAGTAAAGGCCTGGCAAAGCATCACAAAGGAGGAAACCCAACGTTTGGTGATGTCCATGGGTTCCAGACTTCAGGCAGTCATTGCCTGCAAAGGATTCTCAACAAAATATTGAAAAGTAACATTTTACTTAGGGTTATGTTTATTTGTCCAAATACTTTTGAGCCCCTGAAATGAGGAGCGTTTGTATAAAAATAGCTACAATTCCTACATGTTTAATCATATATTTTTGTTCAACCCCTTGAATTAAACCTTAAAGTCTGCACTTCAATTCTGTTGTAGTTGTTTCATTTCAAATCCAATGTGGTGGCATGCACAGCTCAAATCATGAAGATTGTGTCACTGTCCAAATATTTCTGGGCCTAACTGTAGTAACCGTGTCTTATCTGAATATAAAGTAAATTTAGATTAGGATTTTTCAATAAAAGACTTGTCAAACAAAAATGTAGTTTCAATGCAGCTGCTTGTTGCCTTAAAGAAAAGAAATCACTGCTCAGAGATTAAAAAAAGACATAAAAGCTGAATTTTATTCAGCCATTTACCATTTCCTCTTCTACTCAAACCTCAGCCTCGCTTCTGTGATTTGGATCAGATCAGATGTTCTCATTTACATCACAGCCAGTTATTAGCCATAGCCAAGCAGCTGAGGGAGATGTATTACAATGAAGAAGGGAAGTGAAAAATAACCTCTTTATCAGTGAAGTTCTTAAAGATCAGTGTGAACAATTTTGGCTTTTTGTTTTTATACCTGGGGAGCTTCTGTGCATGACAATTAAGGCCAGTGCCTTAAAAAAAGAACACAACATAGTTTTTTTTTTGTTTTTTTTTTAAACCAGCATGACTTCTGGTCAAGTAAAGGATGATAATTTGATAAAAGCATCTCCACACTGGATGCCCAAATTTGATTATCCATTTTGACCTTTTTTTGCATTGCTATCTATGTTTACTTTCATCTCCTCACTGGATATTCACCTCTGGCTTGATGATATCCTTTTTTTTTTGCACTTTACACATGGTTTTTAGGTGGTTAAAGTTTGCATAATAAGATGGATGAGCAATAAAAAATAACCAAATTAAGTCTAGGAAAAGATTAGGAAATGGTTAGAAACAGCATTAGTGGTTATGGTTATGTCAGGAAAGCAGCTTCATTGTTGTTTAGTGTGCATTTTATTTTCTTTAACATATTGCAGCTCTAGGGCTGTTTAATGTGAATTTTACTATTTGCTTTAATATCTTGCATGTTGGATTTGTAGTGTTCTTTGCATGCTTTGAAACTTGATTGGGTTTGTTATCTTCCTTGTGTTTTGGGTTGCTGTGAATGATTATTGTCTACACCTGAGCTGACTGATTCCAATCAGCAAGAGCCAGTCAGTGAGCTCCAGCCGCAAACTCTTCCCGGCGGGACCTATTAAAGGATGGTGCAAGACTGTGGTTACAGATTCATACATGGACACGTAGATTGGGATGCAGATTCGACTGAGAAGGATTGATTGACTGATGGAGCAGGCAAGGTGAAAGGAGAGGATGGCAGTTGAGGGGAGGCTCACGTGAGTGGGATTTTATGAATGCAGCAGGTGCTGGGATTAGCAGCAGCAGCTTGGGACCGAAGACGCCGCATGGGTCCAGCCGAAGGAGACGCAGTTGTGTGGAGAAAAGGCTCGTACACAGATAAGTGAAAGGAATGTGCTTATTGTCTGTGTGCATGTGAATGATTACCAGCTGCCCGGTGTATCTGTGGGATGTTGAGTTTGTGCTGCGTTGTGTGTTGCAGGTAATCCCAGACAACGGATCTGCAGGAGCCTGCCCCTCTTCCTTCCTCCTGCCTGCTTCCCCTCCATGGTGCCAGGATTCCCCACCAAGGACGTGTATAAAGGGTTTTGGACGAGCCCTGACAAACAGCACGTCTTTCTGGGCAAGGGAGGACGGCAGTGTTTGATCCTGTTCCGACAGACAGCAGACATGCTCCCGCCCCGTTGTAAGAGATGCTGAAGGTTTTTTCTGCCCATGTAGTGTAAAGAGTAACTCCTACTTTTATATTAGTTGGACTGATATTTTCTAACCCATGTTTTTACTGAACTGGTGTATTTTGTAAATTATTCAAGATTTGTATTGTTAAATGTTTAACTGATCTTCTGCCTCTGAGTGTTTGTGTTGTTGTTTCCCGGGAGTCTTATATTTTAAATTACGTGCTCACAGTAATTTCCTTCCTCAAACTGTGACTCTTCTTCTTCTTCGGTTGGCAACCAGCATACAGGTGCATTACTGCCTCTGACTTGACTATCATCACTCTATATCTTTGTATAAGGAGTTCTAAACAACTCCTTATGTGTGAAAAAAATATCCATCCTCAGACTTCGTCCGAGGTGCGGCTGCTGTGGAGTGAGTTTTTTACAGCATTGCTATCTACATTGACAGTAATGGTCCTACGGGCTGGATGTGTCAACCAATCAGATGCAGTATTTGTGTTTTCAGTGACAGAACCAATGAGAGTTTTTCCCTTAGGACAAAGCTGCTTGATTATTCGTTTTCCACTACGTCAGCCTGGTTATGCCTCCTTCCCTCACCCAAGGAAGCTATGATGCAATGCCTTCTGTTAAAGCACAGACCAGTGGACACGTACCATCAGTCTGACCATCCAATCAGAGGATGTGAAAATGCCGATATTATTGTGCAACTGTTAGCTTGGCCGTGTGGCAATCTCAAAATCTGGTCAAAGCAACTGTCCCATTACCATTTATTTTAAGCTACAGACACCTGCATTTGTGAATGTGAAGACCTCAAGGCAGATTACTTTGACCCCGGCAACACATGATGGCTGAAATATGACTGGACGAAAACTCTTAACAAACATGCACTACTGGAAGACGTGCAAACAAGAGAAAAGCTACAAAATGAAGACAATAAACTATTGGGAATAATTTAATACATTCTCACGGAGCAAATATAAGAATGATGGGTATAAATGCTGGTCAGCGATTGTGATAGTGTTTAGGCCAGCAGAGAAGGCCTTGACAGCCCACCACTACTAGAAGGTGATGGACTACTTTAGACACATTGCAACTGTAACCCTCAACCATGTTTCTTCATGTCATTTCAGCAACCACTAGAGGTCGCTTAATGTCCACTTAACATCCAAACTTATACAGTATATGCCATGCAACCTGCTAGTCAAAACACTCATATAGCCCAGCTTCTGCTGGAAAAAAGTCTTGCATTTTTGCCTCATCTGCTTTATTATGAAATTTTAAACAAGTCAAACTTAAAAAAAATCTTGCTACCTAAATTGTTCAGTGGAGAAAAAAACTGTATAGGATAATGCTCAGGACAAACTAAATCCTTTGTGTTCCTATTTCCAGTAAAAATCCAATGTGATTATCCTGTGATTATTTGGAGGTATAAATTAGTCCCCAATAATTCCTGAAGGTGCAGCTGTGTCATCGGCGACAAGCAAAACACCACGTTGCTGTTACCTCTCATTGTAGACAAAACCAATTCTCTGGTTGCCTCTCCTCTCTCTCCTTCCAGCTTCCTCACCTCCTCCCTAATTCCCTCCACCCTACAATCTTATCTCCACCTGTCCTTTTTGATCTGTGCCTCCTTTAAACAGACTCCTACTCTGCTGAAAAACGGACAGCCTCTGATTGTGCTTCACAAAGCAGCCACTTTCTGTGCCTCTGGTGTGCGATCTAACGCACAATTGTGGAGATGTGGCTTTGCTCCAAGCGTGCTGTGTC
Source organism: Pholidichthys leucotaenia (assembly GCA_020510985.1). Classification (NCBI taxonomy): domain Eukaryota; kingdom Metazoa; phylum Chordata; class Actinopteri; order Cichliformes; family Pholidichthyidae; genus Pholidichthys; species Pholidichthys leucotaenia. The sequence continues at coordinate 74,948,364 of CM035848.1, forward strand.
TTAGTTCTGTGTCTGACCTCTCTTTTTTGGGTGTTTTCTGGGACTCATTCAGCTACAATGGGCAGTATCAGCCCCGTCCCACTAGCTATACACATTCTAATCTCCTAAATCTTCTGAGATTGGTTTTATACAGGCTGGCAAAGGACTGATAGACACTTCCACTCAATGAAAGCACCTTAATGCTATTTTATTGTGATTTATCTGATGTGGTAGAGGACAAAACATGTTTTCAAATACACATAAATTGATGCTTTGTGCTAAGCTGCAATGCACATTTTCATCCCTGGATTTCATTTTCTTTATTCCCAGCAGGAAACAACTAGAACACTTCCTCCTTTTTTTCCCCACTAAATACAAAATAGAATCAGCAACAATTTATGTATAGTGAAGAAATAAACCCCAAGATCATAAATTTCATCTCAGACTCATCTATTGTTCTTCCTCCACTTGCATGACCTTTGTTTCATCCATCAATTTCATGCCTAACAGCCGAAAGAGGAAGCAAAATCCTGCTTTAACAGATCAACGGATATGGGTCAAATTTCTGCAGCAGTACACCAGGGTGTGTAGGCAAGGTGAAAGCACAAAACAAGAAGCATCTCCACACACATATGTTGTGTCTCAGGGTTAACACAATTAAATGTGAAGACAAGCAGAGAGCCCCCAGGTCTCCCATGCAAAGCAACATCTGCTGTGAAGGATGTTTCTGACTGTGTGAGTCTTGTGAAGAACTCTTAAGGAAGAATATTCTGACGGCAAATACAAATACAGTACATCCGGAAAGTATTCACAGCGCTTCCCTTTTTCCACATTTTGTTTTGTTACAGCCTCATTCCAAAAGGGATTAAATTCATTTTCCCTCAAAATTCTACATACAATACCTCATAATGTCAACGTGAAAAGTTTTTTTTGGGGATGTTTACAAATTTATTAAAAATAAAAGACTAAAAAAAATCACATGTGCATAAGTATTCACAGCCTTTGCCATGCAGCTCAAAATTGAGCTCAGGTACATCCTGTTTCCACTGGTCATCCTTGAGATGTTTCTACAGCTTAATTGGAGTCCACCTGTGGTAAATTCAGTTGATTGGACATGATTTGGAAAGGCACACACCTGTCTATATAAGGTCCCACAGCTGACAGTGCATGTCAGAGCACAAACTAAGAATGAAGCCAGAGGAGTTGTCTGTAGACCTCCGAGACAGGATTGTCTCGAGGCACAAATCTGGGGAAGGGTACAGAAAAATTTCTGTTGCCTTGAAGGTCCCAGCAAGCACAGTGGCCTCCATTATCCATAAATGGAAGAAGTTCAGAACAACCAGGACTCTTCCTAGAGCTGGCTGGCCGTCTAAACTGAGCGATCGGGGGAGAAGGGCCTTAGTCAGGGAGGTGACCAAGAACCCGATGGTCACTCTGTCAGAGCTCCAGCATTCCTCTGTGAGGAGAGAAGCACCTTCCAGAAAGACAGCCATCTCTGCAGCAATCCACCAATCAGGCCGGTATGGTAGATCGGCCAGACGGAGGCTACTCCTTAGTAAAAGGCTCATGGCAGCCTGCCTGGAGTTTGCCAAAAGGCACCTGAAGGACTCTCAGACCATGAGAAATAAAATTCTCTGGTCTGATGAGACAAAGATTGAACTCTTTGGCGTGAAAGCCAGGCGTCATGTTTGTAGGAAACCTGGCACCGCTCATAACCACGCCAATGGTGGTGGCAGCATCATGCTGTGGGGATGTTTTTCAGCAGTAGAAACTGGGAGACTAGTCAGGATAGACGGAAAGATGAATGCAGCAACGCACAGAGACATCCTGGATGAAAACTTGTTCCAGAGTGCTCTTGACCTCAGACTGGGGCGACGGTTCATCTTTCAGCAGGACAACAACCCAAAGCACACAACCAAAATATCAAAGGAGTGGCTTCAGGACAACTCTGTGAATGTCCTTGAGTGGTTCAGCCAGACCCCCAGACTTGAATCCAATTGAACATCTCTGGAGAGATATGAAAATGGCTGTGCAGTGACGCTTCCCATCCATCATGATGGAGCTTGAGAGGTGCTGCAAAGAAGACTGGGGGAAAGGTAAGATAAGATAAGCCTTTATTAGTCCCACAACGGGGAAATTCCAGGATTGCAACAGCACAGGGATAGCAACACTCAGAGCAACAATCAGAAGGCAAGAAAAAAAAAAAAAAAGCAAGCAAGCAAGAGCAGCTAATATACATATGTACATATTACTATAAATATACAGTATATATATATATATATATATATACACACAGACACACAGTGTATAGCATTGTAGCTGGATGGGATAAATATATGAGTATATAAACACACAGTACGGAGCATTGCAGCTAGATGGAATAAATATGTAAATATATAAACACACAGTGCGGAGCAATGTAGCTAGATGGAATAATATGTAGATATATAAACACACAGTACGGAGCATTGCAGCTAGGTGGAAAAAATATGTAAATATATAAACACACTGCGGAGCAATGTAGCTAGATGGAATAATATATAGATATATAAACACACAGCGCGGAGCATTGTAGCTAGATGGAATGAATATATAGATATATAAATATAAACATAAACATAAACACACCCAGTGCGGAGCATTGTAGCTAGATGGAATGAATATGTAAATGTATAAACACACACAGTGCAGAGCATTGTTGCTAGATGGGATGAAACAGCACAACCGTCTACTTAGTTATCCTACATAGTATGATTATGTGCCCATACATATTCTCACCCTCCGTAGCTACCGGTATTTTCCTAGTTGTATGCCGGAGGGGACCATTGTGTAAGTCTATTGCATCTTTTGCATTCAAAAAACTATTAAGTTGTTACGTCTTTTTGCTATCTCTGCGAGCAGCACTGCTTAGGTTGTACAGTCTGACAGCCGTTGGTAGGAAGGACCTGCGAAACCTCTCGGTTGTGGACCTGGGATGATGTAGTCTGCTGCTAAATGAGCTCCTCGGTGCATCCAGTATGTCCTGCATAGGGTGGAACTCGGACTCCAGCAGAGATGACAGTTTAGCCACCGTCCTTCTCTCTCCTATCTCCTCCACCGGATCAAGGCGCTGCCCCAGGACGGAGCTAGCTTTCTTGATCAGTTTGTTCAGTCTCTTCCTATCGGCTGCAGTAATGCCACTGCCCCAGCAGACCACTCCAAAAGTGATGGCTGATGCCACCACCGTGTCATAGAATGTCTTCAGCAGCGCCTCTTGTACACCAAAAGACCTGAGTCTCCTCAGTAGGAACAGCCTGCGCTGTCCCTTCTTGTAGAGTGCGTCAGTATTGTGTGACCAGTCTAGTTTATTGTTCAGATGAACACCCAGGTACTTGTAGGATGTCACCATCTCAATGTCTGAAACTGCCTAAAGATAGGTGTGCCAAGCTTGTGGCATCATATTCAAAATGACTTGAGGCTGTAATTGCTGCCAAAGGTGCAACAACAAAGTATTGAGCAAAGGCTGTGAATACTTATGTACATGTGATTTCTTAGCATTTTATTTTTAATAATTTGCAAAAATGTCAAAAAAAAATCACATTGACATTGTGGGGTATTGTGTAGAGTTTTGAGGGAAAAATGAATTTAATCCCTTTTGGAATAAGGCTGTAACATAACAAAATGTGGAAAAAGTGAAGCGGTGTGAATACTTTCCAGATGCACTGTATGTACAAACCCCAGTTTCAATGGAGTTACATCGTTGTATAAAATGTAAATAAAAACAGAATACAATGATTTGCAAATCCTTTTCAACCTATATTCAAATGAATACACTACCAGGAAAAGATACGTAATGTTCAAATTGATAAATTTTATTTTTTTGTAAATATTCCCTCATTTTGAATTTGATGCTTGCAACACGTTCCAAAAAGATGGGACAGGGTTGGAACATTCCACAGGTCAACAGGTTAATTGGAAACAAGTAAGTGTCATGATTGGGTATAAAAGGAACATCCCCGAAAGGCTCAGTCATCCACAAGAAAGGATGGGGTGATGTTCACCACTTTGTGAACAAATGTGTGGGTAAATAGTACAACAGTTTAAAAACAATGTTTCTCAACATAGAATTTAGGGATTTCATTATCTTCAGTCTATAATATCATCAAAAGATTCTGAGAATCTGGAGAAATTTCTGCACGTAAGTGACAAGGCCAAAAACCATCGATCCCTCAGGCAGCACTGCATTAAAAAGAGACACCATTCTGTCAAGCTGACATAACACAGTGCCACAGTGGTTTAAGTGGTTTATTTTTTAACATAGTCTCCCCTTCGGTCCACACACTTCTTCCATTGGTGTTGCAGCGCTTGGATCCCTGCGGTTGAAAAATAAACCCTTTAGAACTTTTCAGCCCCCCCCCTTGTATTGTCTTTGTAGTGTATTCAATTGAATATAGGTTAAAGTGGACTTGCAAATCATTGTTTTCTGTTTTTATTTATGTTTTACATAATGTCTCAATTTCATTGGAATTGGGGTTTGTACGGGAGGCAGTGGGGGCTTAAAAGTTCATAGGCTGATCATGATGTGGTGGTCAAATTTGACCAAATGTGGTTTATTCAAGGATTCAAGGATTCAAAGATTTTATTGTCAATACTACTATACATGCAGGACATACAGGAGAATTGAAATGGTGTTTCTCTCTCTCTACATTGGTGTGCATTTTGTAAAAAGAATGAAATTAGGCTGGATTAAAAAAAAAATGAAAAACAAGAAGAAACAGCAACAGCAGCAGTCTATATATACAGTGATGCAACCCGTGGTGCCAATGGCAGCCAGAAGGACTCTGACCTCCATAGTGGTAAACAATTAGTTTAGGTAAACGATTAGTGATAATAAACCCAGCAATCCTTTGGACAGCTAGAGATGAATAACCGTAGTGCATTTCAATGTGGTATTGTAGGTACAGATAGTGATAGATATGATTGCACATGATCAGTATTGCAGTGATATACAGACAGCAGCAGATATGGCATTTGTGCAAATGGTTGCGGTTAAAGTGCAGAGACATAGAGCAGCGAAAGTACAACAGAACAACAGTATTATTGTTGGTGTGCCAATCTTTCTGTGCCAACATCTGAGGTAGTCATTGTGCAGGTGTTACTGTCTGGGAAGCGGTGGGGGGGGAGTGAACAGAATTCAGGGTCCTGATGGCCTGATGAAGGAAGCTGTTCAGCAGTCTTGTGGAGCGGGCCCGGAGGCTACGGTACCTTTTCCCCGAGGGCAGGGGGCTGAAGAGGGAGTGTAGGGGATGTGAGATGTCGCCTGTGATGTTGGTGGCTCTGCGGGTGAGGCGAGTGGGGCAGATGTCCAAGAGTGGGGGTTGGGGGGGCACCGATGATCTTGCTGGCTGCATCCACTATGCGTTGCAGTGTCTTCCGGCAGGCGGCAGTGCAGCTTCCATACCACAATGTGATGCAGTTGGTGAGGATGCTCTCAGTGGTGCCCTGGTAGAAAGACTGCATGATGGGGGGTGGGACTCATGCTCTCCTCAGTCTGCGGAGGAAATTGAGGTGAGTTTGGGCCTTCTTGGCCAGTGATGTGATGTTGTTGGTCCAAGTGAGGTCCTCAGAGATGTGCACCCCCAGGAACTTGGTGCTGTTCACCCTCTCCACAGCTGCACCGTCGATGATCAGAGGGGGGTGCCGTGTGTGACTCCTCCTGAAGTTGACCACAATCTCCTTGATTTTTCCCTCGTTCAGGAAGAGGTTGCTGTCTTCACACCACCGGACCAGTTGGCTCACCTAATTTCTGTAGTTGGCCATGTCGTTGTTGGTGATGAGGCCCACTACCGTCGTGTCATCTGCAAACTTGACGATGTGGTTGGTGTTGTAGGCTGGCACGCAGTCATGGGTTAGCAGGGTAAAGAGCAGCGGGCTGAACATACACCATTGTGTATGTGCACAGTATGATGGTCTGGGAGGTGTTGCTGCCAACCCACATGTTCTGTGGCCTCCCTGTGAGAAAATCCAGCACCCAGTTACAGAGAGAGGTTTTGAGTCCTAAGGGTCTGAGTTTTTGTATTAGTTGCTGAGGGATGATTGTGTTGAATGCTGAGCTGAAGTCTAAGAACAGCATGCACACGTATGAGTTTTTTGAATCCAGGTGGATTATGGTACCCATACTCTTGACAGTTCTCTCACTCTCAGCTCTGCTCTGCCCTTTTGTTCCTTGGTCACTGAAGCACAAATAATACTGGCTCAGCACCTACGAGCATGACTCCTTCTTAGTCAGCCTATGGACTTTTCAGCCCCCTCTCGTATACTGGTGTTATTTAGCACAAAGAAGCATTTTCCACTGAGCAAAGGCCTCCTCTAAAAAAGTAAGCAAGCAGAACTTAAAGCTGCACTTCTTTCAGCATCCACTTGAGGCTCAGTTCATCAGGGAATCAAACTGCTTAGATGCTCATCTTAAAAACACAAATTTCCTATAAAGATGCACATCATGAGAGCGCTCCAAAAGTGAAGCCTGCACAGTTCAATCGTCCTCTGGTAGCTGGCTGCAGTGAAGTCCCATCTCATCCCATTATTATGTGTGACATTTTGCCCAACTGAAAGCTATGAATACTCTGTTTTTTCAAAAGATAGATTCTGTTCCTGTATGTATTTTCTATCATGCTAATATATGTTCAAATTGTTGCTTTTAGTGAGTTATTTAATGTGAAAAAATTAACCGGAGTGGTGGGCTAGTGGTAGAGCATCCGCCAAAACAGCTGGGAGGTTTTGAGTTCAAGCCCCAGCCAGTTCATATCAAAGACCAAAAAAATGGTACTTTCCACCTTGTTGCTTGGTGCTCAACATAAATAGAATGGTGGATGGAAAGTTGGTTACCCAGCCACAGGGGGAAACACAAAACCAGTTTACTGCTTTTGTTTGTCCCAAGCCTGGGTAAATGGGAAGTTAGGAAGTGCATCCAGTGTAAAATCCTTGCCAAATCAATATGCAGACCCATGATCCAGTGCTCCAACCCTGAATAGGTAGCAGCCGAAAGCTGTGTGCATGAATAGCTAAAGCATAGAACATTCTAGATCAAAATTCACACTTCATGTTGTTGCTGGTCTAGATTGGTCAAGAAGTTCCTTCCTTGCTCACCGTTTCTCTTCAATTTTCTTCCATGATCCATGAATCTTCTCTGTGATCTTTCTCTTTTCCTCCTGCCTGGCAGCTCCAGCTGAGTGACACAACATTCCAAAACTCCTTAGACAGCAAAATGCAAAAACTGCTCACAGCGGAAGAAAATAAACTAGGTGTGGCCATCACTTGAAATGTGTTTAGTTGTTACTTCACGTATAATGGCACAACACTGTTATCTTATAGTATAAAAGAGCAAGAAGCTGTTGCTTGCTTCTCCAGATGTCCAGTGTCACTGTGAATATTCTTTTGGGCATCCTTTTTTGAGGGCTGTTGTGTTCTGTTTTGGGGGTCCATTTCAACTTCTGTCACTGATTTGACTTGATCCTTACATCTATGTAGACGGAGGATATTTCCTAAGTGCAGGTTAATTGTAAACGAGGATTTTTGGTTGGCTGTCTTCTCCGCCTGCTGCACCTGATCTCAGTCATCTAGCAATGGTTGCCTCAGTGCATGGGTATTTATCACTATTTTCCAATTTGATGTTAAGAGTGAAGCTAGGCTTACGATGAGAAAATTATTTGTTTTCCCATATCTTCAGTAGATGGTCCACATTTCGCATCCATACAAAGGAGTGGTGATCATCACAGTGGAGGTTGTGCCATTTGATGGGAGTTGATTAAAGAGATATAAATCAACCTATGAAATGAAATCTATTCACCAAGAATAATTAACAAGAGGGGAATGTGATATCCCTCTCTGTTTTCCACAAAAATCCCAATATCTTACTGAAGGACAGCAGTTTTCAACTTTTCCATGTCATTATCAGGGCAGAGCCAAATTATAATATGAATGAATGAATGAATCAATGAATGAATGAATGAATGAATATATAACAAAAATTGTTTTACAGCATCTGGAATTAAACAGGAGACTTTCATTGGTTGATACAAGTAGTTTCTGCCAAACAAAGTGAAATTAGCTCATTGTAAGTTTGGGGCTATAATTCCTGCAAAAAATATCTAATTGGAGCCAAATTGCAATATGTGCATCATCAGTGTATATCAACCCCTAGTGCCAAGTTTCAAAACATTTGGAACAAAACTGTAGGAAGAGTTGATTTGACAAACACAAATCTTTTATTGGACAGACAGATGGACGGATGGAGATCCCCGTTGGTCTTCGACCAGCTGGGGATAAAACAAACTTGTAGTGCATGTTCTCACTTTTAATTCTGCCCTTGAACTGATGCATTTATTTTAGTTTCCACAAGCCACATGGCCGTACGGCATAGTGGATGACGACCAGTCTTCTTGTCATCCGTGGGTCTGTTCACATACTGGCCATTATTCATAGTGGTAGACCCCAGCGGGCATGAACCTGCCCCACTTCTCTGGTTACAGAGTCGCCCAGGAGCAGATGGAGGAATCAAAGGCCATTTCAGCCACATACTGTAGACACACAAACCCAGCCAGCTTTACATTATTTACAACTGCCCAGTAAGCATTAATTCATCTGGTTTTGCCAGCTTATCAATTATGTATCGAACCAGCCCACGGCAGGGCAACAATACATAAATACATATAAACACACACACATTACATTCAACAATAGAGACTGAAATGCTTGCTGTACTTTTAGTTTTTGATGACTTATGACAGTAACTATCACATCTTTTATAATAACACTAAAGTCACATCATTTCAAAAGTGCCATATGGTGAAAGTCTCGCTTCTTGGCTTTGTGTCATTTGCAAGCTTGAACAATATATTACAGCTTTGCCTCAAGTGCGTGGCTGGAGAAGTGATATTAATAATACAATGAGAATATAAGTCCAGCGACCACCATGCAGATATGAAGAGGAAGACATGCTCTTCTTGTCACAGGGAAGGCTCAGGGATGTGACAGGGTGTCGGCTTTGGTTTTTTGGTTGAGCGCTCTGGCAGTGTGGTGGGGTTCTAACATGCAGGAGGTTGTGTGTGGTTTTGTTTGATGGAGAACGGGAGGGAAACATATGATGAAACGCAGGGTAAAAAACTGAAGGATGGCGTCATACAATGTGACAGAATAACAACCCAAACCACAGAGGTGTCAATTTAAGAATCCCAGGTTTGACATTAAAGGTAGAAAGAGTAAAGAACGGCGAAGGGAGGGTGGGGTGTGGGCACACGGTGCTAAATGGGGTTACTGAGTGTCTTTGTAGGTGCAAAATGTAGGACACATACAGATAAGAACAGCTGCTTAAAAGTAAAGTTTTTTTTTTTTTTTTTTCCTTTTAGGTAACCAATTCAAGTACGATGAATCACAACTGCTGTGTTGGTTTAAAAAAGTGTGCAGAAAGTTTTTAAATAAATAGTCTGAGGAATAAACTTAAATGCTTAATATGTCACTTCTTCACCAAAGAGTTATTAAAAGATCACCAAAAGAACATTTAAGAGTTATCTTCAGTTATGAAGATGTGTTTAGTGGAGTTGTTCTTTTGTTATAAATGTCAATGAAAATTACTCCCAGCGTGATGTTTTTGTGATCAAAATGTCCCTGCTGTCATTTCTTTTTTTACTTGCAGGAAATGCTGCTGCAACCTTAGAATCACATTACACCAGTCAATAAGTTGCATTAGATAAGCTTGACTGTGTAAGTGAAAAAAAAAAAAATCTAAACCAAACAGGCAAGCAGCATTGTTGGCAAGACCACACTAACCAAGACCAAGACATGACTAAGACCAAAGTGTACTGAGACCAAGACAAGACCAAGACTTTGAGGATTTCAGAGAATGAGTTAAGACCAAGACCAAGAGAGATCAGGACCAAGACCATATATTATATACAGCTCTGGAAAAAAAATAAGAAGCCAGTGCCAAATCTTTCCTAAATTATCATCTCTACATGTATGGTAGCCACTCAATTTTAGTATCTACTGAATTCCAACACAAGGACACCTCAGTCTACTTAAGGAGATACTAATTAGGTGATCATCTAAGCATGGTAAGATGCATGAAAGCTGTGAATAAAAATCAGAGCCCTGGGCAGAGCTGGTCAGAGCTTTTCAACCCTGTTTGAAAAACACTGATTTAATTTATGTTTTAAATATTTCCTACAATTCAAGATTTAGAAGTTGTTGATGTTTCTGTATGTTTATTTTTCAGTCCCTCCAGGATTTTGCGGGATGTTTTTATGATTGTTGCAGGCCAAAAAGCCTGAATTTGCGGGAGCTTTTTTAAAAAGTTGCGATAAAAGTTGCAATGTTTTTAGAGTGTTTTTTGCACTAAAAGTTGTGGGAAGAATTCCAAATTTTAAAACAGATGCTTTTTTCCAGTTCAATGCAGTGATATTGTATATAACAATACAAGAAAAGCACAGGATTGCCAAAAATTTCCTATTATAGTGATTTGTAAATTAAGCAGAAACTTCTGCTATACAGAAAAAACTCTTGTGCAACAGCAAATACAAACATTAACACAATATCCATTACAACAGCCAAACTGAATTGAATGCATATTAAAGAGTAGAGATTTGGAAATTATTGGCAGCACCTTCGTTTGAAAATTCCCTAGAGTTCCTAACCACTCGGTACCGAGTGGAGAGGAAAAAATAAATAATTTATTCTGTTGCACTGTATTGGCTATTGGAGTCTGTGTTTTTCTGAAAAAAAAAAATACAGAGAATATTCTCTCGCTTTCCATGCCTACCTGTCTGTCTGCTGCAAGTCGGTCTTCACACACACACACACACACACACACACACACACACACACACACACACATCTTTCATTGACAGCGGGACGGCGGGGGGAGGGGGGTGCATTTGTCCATCCAGACCTGGAGAGTCACAGTTTTAAAGCTCATTGACCAGATGTAGTAATGATTTTACTTTTAAAGATGTATAAATGTTCAAACACTGACTGTAGTGTAGTATACTCTCCTCACGCAAGCTCCCGTGACAGGTTGCTTTTGGGCAGGCGCATGTTTTTCAACACAAACCCAGCGCTTCGTACACACGGCAAGGACGGAGACGTGGCGAGGCATCCACGGGTAGGCTGGGGGAGACGGAGGAAGGGACGGTGTTGAAAGCCTTGCGTTTTTTTTTTTTTTTTAAATCACACACTCTGTTTGCTGATGTGTTCCGTTACTCACTTTAAACTATAAACTCACTACTCACTGTAAACACGGAAGTGAACGCGGTGCAGCGATGCACTTGACTGGTTAGACTGACCGTTTCAGCGTCAGTTAGAGACAAATTTGATTGGTGAAACTGACGGAAGTTGACAAGGATTGGCCAAAATTACGGGAAAGTTGCGGTGATTGGTCGAAGTTGCAAGGACAGTCAATAGTTGCGCTGATTGGCTGATTTCACGTGAATTGGTGCGATCGCAACATCGCAAAATCCTGGAGGGACTGATTTTTTTTAATAGTTTTTGGTTTCTATTGTATATGTTTTAAACTTTCTGTTTGGGGAAAACAGAATGGGGGGGGTGACTGGGGGAAACGGCCCAGGGGAAAATGAAGAAAAGGACCTGATATGAACCATCACATACAGTATCTCACAAAAGCGAGTACGCCCCTCACATTTTTGTAAATATTTTATTATATCTTTTCATGGGACAACACTAAAGATATGACACTTTGATACAATGTAGTCAGTGCACAGCTTGTATAACACTGTAAATTTGCTGTCCCCTCAAAATAACTCAACACACAGCCATTATTGTCTAAACCACTGGATTGCACCCCTAGTGAAAATGTCCAAATTGTGCCCAAAGTGTCAATATTTTGTGTGGCCACCCTTATTTTCCAGCACTGCCTTAACTCTCTTGGGCATGGAGTTCACGAGAGCTTCACAGGTTGCCAGTGGAATCCTCTTCTACTCCTCCATGACAACATCATGATGCTAGAGATCTTGCGCTCCTCCACCTTCCGTCTGAGGATGCCCCACAGATGCTCAATAGGGTTTAGATCTGGAGACGTGCTTGGCCAGTCTATCACCTTTACCCTCAGTTTCTTTAGCAAGGCAGTGGTCATCTTGGAGGTGTGTTTGGGGTGGTTATCATGTTGGAATATTGGCATGTGGCCGTTTCCGAAGGGGAGCGGGGGGGCTCATGCTCTGCTTCAGTATGTCACAGTACATGTTGGCATTCATGGTTCCCTCAGTGAACTGTAGCTCCCCAGTGCTGCAGCACTCATGCAGCCTCAAACAATGACACTCCCACCACCATGCTTGACTGTAGACAAGACAGTTTTCTTTGTACTTCTCACGTGGTTGCCACCACACACGCTTGACACCATCTGAACCAAATAAGTTTATCTTGGTCTCATCAGACCACAGGACATGGTTCCAGTAATCCATGTCCTTAGTATGCTTGTCTTCAGCAAACTGTTTGTGGGCTTTCTTGTGCATCATCTTTAAAAGGGGCTTCCTTCTGGGAAAACAGCCATGCAGACCAGTTTGATGCAGTGTGCAGTGTATGGTCTGAGCACTGACAAGCTGACCCCTCACTCCTTCAACCTCTGTAGCAATGCTGGCAACATTCATACATCTATTTTCAAAAGACAACCTCTGGATATGATGCTGAGCACATGCACTCAACTTCTTTGGTCGACCATGGTGAGGCCTGTTCTGAGTGGAACCTGTCCTGTTAAACCGCTGTTTGGTCTTGGTCATCGTGCTACAGCTCAGTTTCAGGGTGTTAGCAATCTTCTTATAGCCTAGACCATCTTTATGTAGAGCAACAATTCCTTTTTTCAGATCCTCAGAGAGTTCTTTGTCATGAGGTGCCACGTTGAACTTCAAGTGATCAGTATGAGAGACTGTGATAGCAATAACACCAAATTTAACACACCTGCTCCCCATTCACACCTGAGACCTTGTAACACTAACGAGTCACATGACACCGGGGAGGGAAAATGGCTAATTGGGCACAATTTGGACATTTTCACTTAGTGATGTACTCACTTTTGTTGCCAGTGGTTTAGACATTAATGGCTGTGTGTTGAGTTATTTTGAGGGGACAGCAAATTTACACTGTTATACAAGCTGTACACTGACTACTTTACATTGTATCAAAGTGTCATAGCTTCAGTGTTGTCCCATGAAAAGATATAACAAAATATTTACAAAAATGTGAGGGGTGTGCTCACTTTTGTGAGATACTGTACGTACCAGGAAATGTAACATTTAGTTTCTCTTTTTTTCCACAGAGTACCATGGACCATTTTAGTCCCTGACAATCCCTTTTAGAACCCTCTTTACCCAGGATTTCCACTGACTCCAGATGCAGTCCATTGCGGATGCAGTGCGTACGGAGCATTGCGTCCATCCCTACCAGCTCCATTTGTGTTTTGAAGCGGCATGGATAAGAACAGGGTTTGAAATGCAAGATTGTGTGAGAATTATATAAAATAATGCGAGGAGATGGAGGAGGACCGATTGCAATCACGTGATAGCAAGTGTGATGTAGTGGCTCTCCACCTGGATTTGTGTGCTTTAATAATACGTAAGTAGCCCATTGATTTTAATTTTATGAAGTTTGTATGTTATGTCAAAGTTTTTACCTTCTCTGGAACAGTGGTGGAGGAGTAGACCTCAGAAAATAATGGACAATCTTTAAATAGTTTTTAAAGAAAAGCTATTAAATACAGTAGACACCAGGGCTTTTCCTTGCGGGCTGGATTCAGCATCCATCAAAAATAGACTCCTTGCATATTTTTAGTCATCCAAATCAAGCGAGCTGGATTCACTCTGCAGTGATCTGGACCAGGTGGGTAGCAGAACATTAATTAGAATGGGGAACTATTTCCTGTGGAGACCAGACCACAGCTGAAACAGACCGCATCCGGAGTCAGCGGAAATCCTGGGTTTGCTCCTTTTCCAAAGTAGGAACTCAGGAAACACTAGAACCTTCCTGCTTCATGTGTTCAAGCTTGCCACACAGCCGTCCATACGTGATAACTAAGCTGTTGTGTATGCATACCGCATCTCAGTGACAGTGAACTTTCTTGTTTAATGAAAAAGGACACTATGGTAATGCCAAAAGACAGAGGAGAGAAAAAAAAAAACAACTTGCTCTTTAAAATAAAATCTTTTCACTTGACTGGGTGCTGCCACAACTTTTAAATTCACAGAAAAATGAAGAGTGACAACAACAGCGTGAGTATGTGCATTTGTATGCAGCACATTGTCACACTATAGACAAAAAATACCTTCAACAAAAACACAAAAACAAGACATATTCAAAATGCATAAAATTGCACAATGAGCATTAACCTTGGGTTTTTCTCTCCTTTTTAAACTCAGTTTCTCCACAGCAAATTCCACAAACATCCTTGCAGCTTTCTTCTATCATCATGCACTGTCTGCAAACAAACAGACACTCACCACGTCAATAATCTGGAGTAAGGTGAGACCCAGTTCCACCAGGATGGGTGCAGAGTCGTTGTGGACCGGCCTCTCCAGTCGGTTGTAGTTCATCATCAGGTCATGGTACAGTTTCCTCTGGTAAACACCGCCATGACAGCCTGGAGGGAAGAGATGGTGAATTTAACCAGGAGAGAAATGAAGTTATATATAGGGGGAAAAGGGAAAAATAATAATAACGGGGACACAGGAGTTAAAATGAAAGCTGGAGAGTAGCAGGCAAGAGAGTAATAACTGTGTTTATATTTGTCACAAACACTTTAATAAAGGTTCTCCCCATACATATTAATGCCCGCAATCTAATTAGAGCTATTATTGCATTTACTTCAAACATTGTTCATGCAGCTCCAAATCCCTCTATAAATACTTATTAAGTCACTTATTAAACTCAATATTACCACATTTTTTTCCCCCTTGTCCTGTCAGGCAGCTAGGCAAACAGAACAGGGATCTGTCACCCTTATTGTGCCAAAACAGATTTACTTTGCCAAGGGGAGCTTATACAGTACCTAACTGTGTATTGTATATTGTTGTAAATGCCTCCTGTAATAACTTTTAATACTTTATTTTAATTATTTTACCCATGGAAGACCCAACAGGATGGGGAAGAGGGAAAGGAAGTGTGTGGAGGGGGAGAAGAAAAGGGAGGGGAACAGACAACAAAAACCAAACAAACCAACAACTACAACAAACAAATGACAAACTGCTTCTTCCACCGAAGATGTCTCAACACGAGTCTGGTTTCCGCACCTGTTAAAGGAGAGACACTTGTGCGTGTATGTCTGCGTGCATATATATGAGAACGCGTGCAAATTAAGTGTGTGCATGTGAGTGGTTTGTCAGGAAACATATGAAGCGGAGGGCCGGTCGCAGCAGCTCTCCCCCCGGGAACCCCAAGCAGGCAAGGCAGCGCCACCAACCCCCACAGGGCACAAACGTCCGAGGTCAGCAAGCCCCAGGAAAGCCAGGAAATCCACCCCCAGAGGGACGATCAAGGGAGGCCAGGTTACCCGGCGGCCGGCGCGGTGGCACCACACCCCCGGATCCACCCGACACCCACCCCTTACTTATCTTACTACGTATTATTAATACTCATGAATATGTTTTTTGACTGTATTTAAGGGTGGATTTATTCTTCCAGCCATCTTACCTGCCTAATTATTTTATCAGCAAATTATCTTATTATTTATCAGTGACTGTTATATTTTTTTTATCACCTTGTCCAAGCTCCAGCATTTCCTCATGGGGAGCCCTCCCATGAGGAATTGTGCCTGTTTTCTGGCAGCAGGGTGCTGGCCTGTAATTGCCCTGGTCTGCCCGGCTGAGGGGATCATACACTGCGGCACCATACCTACAGTATAGACCCCTCGGATTGGACTTGTGTGGTCTTAGAGGGGGTGTTGCTGTAGCTTTGGACTTGGCACTTTCCCTGCTGGTGATGTCTTCCAAATGATGGTGCTTCTACACGTGGATCCTTGGTGTCCAGCCATAAGCCTTAAGCTTTAAACTGATGAAAGTTTTTTTTGTGTGTGTGAGTATGTGTGTGTGTGTGTGTGTGTGTGGGGGGGGTAATTGTGTTTTACTTCAATGTGTGAAGCACTTTGTGTTGCATCTTTTTGTATAACAAGTGCTATATAAGTAAAGCTTTGGCTGATTGATTGATGAAGAGGCCCTTAAAGAAGCAGCATGAAGAATAATTGTTTTGATTTGAAAATAAACTAGTTGCAAGAAGATGACCTCAAGCAATATGTAATGCAAGTCTTCAGACAGGACAGCTATACAGCACGGCATCTTTGGGCTCTATTTAGCTTGCAAAAAGATTCACACCCATGATGGGTTCTTCGACCAATCACAGGCCTTTTCAGCCAGTCTTTGCTATTGGCTGCTCTACAAAAGATGGCACATGTCATACATGCACTGCACTTCTAGATGAGGAGCGGCTTAGGACAGGGGAGGTAAAGCAGGCAGTATTTTTCCTGGTTTCTCAGATTTCTACCTACTGCAGTTTTAATGGTCTCCTTCAGTGTTTGCTTAGTCCTGGTCATGAAGTTGTGTTTCCACCACCTTATACTGTGTCTCCAAAGTTTAGTTTCAGTCTGTATAGTTTCTAGTTTAGTTTTGATGGTATTTTAAGTTCTGTTTATTATCCTGCCTATTATATTTTGCCTCATTTATAGTCATCTCTGGTATGGTAATTAATGTGTTATTTGTCAGTCTTAAGCCAGTTCATGTGTGCATCTGAGTCCTCTCTTAGGACACAAAAAATTAAAGGTGGGGAAGGACTCCATGCAGTCATGGTGAATTGGGTGGATCAGATCAGTTGGGTACAGCGTAGCTAATTTCGGATTTTGTGTTCATATGACATGATTGTTTTATATGACCCAAATGGTTGCATAGCCTAAATCATGTCAACAGCATGATAACAAAGTTTCAGTATTCCAAGGTGAGTTTATCATCCTCACGTTCAGTTATGTTCCAACCTTAGTAATCATTATTTATCACATCCTCAACTCTTAGTTACAGTGGTGTGAAAAAGTGTTTGCCCCCTTGCTGATTTTTCATTTTTTGTATGTCACACTTAAATGTTTCAAATCATCACTCTGTCACTCTTGATCATCATCATCATCATCATAGCAGTCTGTCGGGGGCGACAATGACTGCTTCATTTAAGTCTGATCAGATTCCTCCACGCAGCTCTGTCCTTTGCCTTCTGCTGCCAGAAACTCCTGGCCTTGTTAACCTGGGTGACGTCCGAGCCGGTATGAGTTGCTTTCTCTTGATCATCACTTTATAAAAGCAAGAAATCTCTGTGTGTCTGTGTGTGTGTGTGTGTGTGTGTGTGTGTGTGTGTGTGTGTGTGTGTGTGTGTGTGTGTGTGTGTGTGTGTGCGTGTGCGTGTGTGTGTGTCATGCTTCATAGGACATCATAGGACGGCCGATGAGATGTCTTTTGATGTCACATAGGCCATGTGATGTCACATAGACCATGTGTCTTTGAACTCAGACAAAGTGTTCCTGAACAGGGTCAAAAGCCTCTTTTTCAGGATCGTGCCCATTAACTGGAATTACAATGCACCTATCCCTCAACCAGTGGTCTGAACAAAGAAGGAGAAGACCCACCAGATGGAAAGCAATAGAATGAGGAGAACTGCTGCACGTCAGAAAGGATGCCATGAACATGAAACACCTCAGGTTCCACTAGTATGCCACAGGCATGACTGTGAACAACACAGCCATCTGAGACAGGAGGAGACCCTTCAGTGGTCTGAACGAAGAAGAAGACCCACCAGATCAGGAGTGTCAAACTCATTCCATGGAGGGCCAAGACCCTGCATGTTTTGCTTCTACCCAGTGTCTTCAGCAAGTGTTTTCACTGATCAGCAATCAGTGGGAAAAAATTCAGTGAAATCACCTGTCGAAGACACTGGGTGAAGGTAAAACCTGCAGGGCCCTCCATGGAATGAGTTTGACACCTGTGCACCAGATGATGTCTATATGATGGAACATAGACAGAGCACATGACTCCCTACAAGACATATAGTATATACTGTATATACATGTATATAGACACAGGTAAGCAACATAACACAGAACAGTGACAGGCAGGAGAAGAAGTAACAAGCAGGGACAAACAGCCCCAGATGGCAGGGCACATTTTATGTGATTTTTATGTTTTGCTGCATACAAAGGCCATCACATGTGATTGCCACTTAGTGCTGTGTTGCTATACCAACTCTGTTCCAATGCATCCCCTCTATGGGCATGCACGGGTTTCTACAGGCATGCATGGGTATGCACTAGTCAAACAAATTTAAATATTAGACAAAGACAAAACAAGTAAACACAAAATGCAGTTTTTAAGTGAAGGTGTTTATTATTAAGGGGGAAAAGAAAAATCGAAACCTACATGGACCTGTGTGAAAAAGTGATTGTACCCCTCCCCTTTCCCCCACCTGTTGAAACATAAATTAACTGTAGTTTATCAAATATTTGGGAAGCTGAGTTCAATTTCTCCACACCCAGGCCTGATTACTGCCACACCTGTTCTCAATCAAGAAATCACTTTAATTGGATCTGACTGAAAGTGAAGTAAACCAAAAGATCCTCAAAAGCTAGACATCATGCTGCGATCAAAAGAAATTCAGAAACAGATGAGAAACAAAGTCATTGAGATATATCAGTCTGGAAAAGGTTATAAAGCCATTTCTAAGGCTTTGGGACTCCAGCAAACCACAGTGAGAGCCACAAATGGCAAAAACATGGAACAGTGGTGATCCTTCCCAGGAGTGGCCGGCCGACCAAAATTACCCCAAGTGCAGAGTGGCGAATCATCCAAGAGGTCACAAGAGACCCCACAACAACATCAAAAGAACTGCAGGCCTCACTTGCCTCAGTTAAGATCAATGTTCATGACTCTGCCATAAAAAAAAGAGACTGGGCAACAATGGCCTGCATGGCAGAGTTCAAAGAGGAAAACCACTGCTGAACAAAAAGAACATAAAGGCTCATCTCAGTTTTGCCAGAAAACATCTTGATGATCCCTAAGACTTTTGGGAAAATATTCTGTGGACTGACGAGACAAAAGTCGAACTTTTGGGAAGGTGTGTGTCCCAGTACATCCGGCGTAAAAGTAACACAGCATTTCAGAAAAGGAACATCATACCAACAGTAAACTATGGTGGTGGTAGCATGATGGTCTGGGGCTGGTTTGCTGCTTCAGGACCTGGAAGACTTGCTGTGGTATATGGAACCATGAATTCTGCTGTCTACCAAAAATCCTGAAGAAGAATGTCCGGCCATCTGTTCGTGACCTCAAGCTGAAGCACACTTGGGTTCTGCAGCAGGACAATGATCCAAAACACACCAGCAAGTCCACCTCTGAATAGCTTAAGAAAAACAAAATGAAGACTTTGGAGTGGCCTAGTCAAAGTCGTGACCTGAATCCAATTGAGATGTTTTGGCATGACCTTAAAAAGGCAGTTCATGCTTGAAAACCCTCCAGTGTGGCTGAATTACAACAATTATGCAAAGATAAGTGGGCCAAAATTCCTCCACAACACTGAAAAAGACTCATTGTCATTTATCCCAAATGCTTGATTGCAGTTGTTGCTGCTAAGGGTGGCCCAACCAAGTTATTAGGTTTAGGGGGCAATCATTTTTTCACATAGGGCCATGTAGGTTCGGAATTTTTTCCCCTTTAATAATAAACACCTTCCTTTAAAAACTGCATTTTGTGTTTACTTGTGTTTTCTTTGTCTAATATTTAAATTTGTTTGATGATCTGAAAAATTTAAGTGGGACATACAAAAAGAAAAATGAGAAATCAGGAAGGGCAAACACTTTTTTCACACCACTGTATGTTTAATCCTTTGTATTATTATTGTCATTATTCTGTCCTATTTCGTGTTTAACTCTTATTGTGACAGCATCCTTATTTCCTGTGTTGGTTCTTTTGTGTTGTTTATTACACAACATTTTTTTTTTTTTTTGTAAGTTGTCTGTGTTTTTTCAACTGATTCAAGACAATTTTGCACTGCTGAATCCAAAAATGACATCCATTTCTCTCGATCAGGTCAGGTTTTTATGTTCAGTTATAAGCAGTTGTATAGCAGTTGTACAGGTGTACTGTAAATTGAATAGTAGACATTGATAAAGGTAAGCACATGTAAATTGAATGTTAGAATGTTAGAATTTCAAGTAATAAAAAAGAATTTTGATTCATATGAAGTGAAAATACCCATACATGTAAACAGAAACATAAGAAAACATGTGGCCATAGTTCAAAAAGTTGACCTGATTGACCAAAACCAATGTGATTTTTGGATTCAGCACATCAAAATTGCCCTAAATCAGCTAAAAAAAACTTAAGACAATAGATTTGGTGTTGACCAGTGTTATTCACGGCTATACCTTGTTGTTCTAATCACATCCTGCTTCATTTACACACCTCACGCCCTACTCTCAGTGCAGAAATCTACTCGCAACACATTCTCATTGTTATCCACCACTACGTTAGAAGCATCTGTTATCTGCCATTATGGCTCATTTATGTTCTCCAACCTATGAGCTGTTTACTCTATTTTTACAATAAAACATGAACAAACTTTGCCTAGGAGTTGGGTCCTCTCCACAGAATTGCTTTCAATGCAAACTTTCACATAATGATCAAATTTGTTTGAACCACTGATCGGATAATATTATTCTATAAGATTTTAACTCTATATTTTTATATATATTTTGTCTGTATTTGGTGCATATAATGAGCCGATGTTTTATTCTCTGTGTTTTTCCATGCCTCAGAGCCTTTTAGAGAGAATGTCTGTTTTTTCACTGTTGAGATTAGGCTAAGCAAAGGCTGCAAATAAAGACGTAGGTAATGACCCAGGTTTTATTGCTCTTGTCATACCAACCTGCTCTGGTCAGGATGTCAGAAATCATCTATAGATTAAAGCAGTTAAGCTGTCTCCAGGGGAATATCTCCTGGAGCTGTCTCCAGCTGTCTCCAGCCTATTGATAAACTCAAGGACCCAAGGACTGTTTTGCTTAGGGTATAAGAATCCCAGATTTGTAATACATGTTAGGGAGAATGAGTGAGCAGGCTCTGGGACGGTTGATGCTATAGTTCTTCCCTCCTCTGATCAGAGTGGAATAAATGGCTCAGAACTCGGAAACCACCTATTGATTATTTATTCAGTCTCAGTGAATTCAATTTTATTCCATCATTTGGCGCCTGAACAGGGACCCAGATAAGAAATCCATGGTGTTTTCCGCCGAATCCAGACTGAAGACTGTGCACGGTCTAGAGGTGAACCCAAACTTCTGAGAGAAGCTAAAAAGAGATGCAGTATCCCTCTACAAAGCCTTGGAGGTGTCAGGAAGCTGCGTGGATTCTGACAGGTCTTCCAGAGCTCAAAAAGGTGGACACCAAGTGTGAGTAATTTATTTCAGTTGTTGGTTGTTGAAGTAAAACATGTTTGTATGATGTGATATGGTTTTGGCCCAAACCATTTTGACACCGCAAAGCCTGGTTAAATTTCTGCTTGCACTAAATCGCTGGTTCCCCCGCCATGGTGAGCTTTATTGCAAGATACTGGGGGAGGAAACCCAGAATTTGTTTGCTTTGGAAACTTCGTATCGGCGAGGTGAAGGTTTGGATGGGTTTGCGTGCAGGAATTACTGCAAGATACGTTATCCCACCACGGTAAGCTTTGATGTAAAATCATTGCAAGATACCATGGGGGAAGATACAGTGAGCTGTAATTGTTCAGGGAAGATTCATACCTCACAGCGGTGAGCCTTATCGCAAGATACCATTGGGGATTTTTATCCCGCAGCGGTGATCTTTTGGCATGATACCGTGGGAGGGCACGTGACTGCTTAAAAAAATACCAATAGATTTTTGTTTTTAAAGTTTTGTTGTAGTACTGGATAAAAGTTGCTGCAGTTGGTCTGTTTTTGTTTCTGTGTCTTGTGAAATCTGCTCTGGCGTGAGAGAGATGGAGTTCTCCGCGAAGGCGGAAGAAGCAGGTTGCACGGAACTGTAAAATTGTGATTTTTTCTGGTATTTGTGGGGCAAAAAAGAGTTGGTTAATTAATTGTTTTCCTCTTGAGGGATGATTAAAATCATGGGTGTTTGAAAATAGTACTTTTGAGCAAGAGGAGTTGACTTGTGTTCTGTTTTCACAGCAGGTGTAACAAAAAAAAACCCCTTCACGCTGCAGTGAGAGTGCGTGGTTGCCAGATGTGTGCGTTCTCCACTTAAGTTGCCAGTTTTGGAGATTAATTGAAGTAATTTTCGCACTGCTTTGGGTGTGGGTATAAATCTGAAGCTTTTCATTGTGTGTGTATGTTTTTTCTAGCTGTGACCTTGTGTGGATAACAGAGAGAGGAGCATTTCTGTGTGGGCCCTGTGTGTGTGTGTGTGTGTGTGTGTGTGTGTGTGTGTGTGTGTGTGTGTGTGTGTGTGTGTGTGTGTGTGTGGTTGAGAAAAAAATAAAAAGAAGCTATGTAGCTACTGATCTGTGTGAGAGAAAAGGGGGAAAAAACTTTTTTTTTAACATGGGTTGTTGTTATAGCAAACAACATAGCATAGCAGAGCCGCAAAATATTCAGACAGAAAAAATAGCTTGCTTTACTGTAAGGGTTGCAGAACACAGCAAGATGAGAATGAAATTTTTGTATTATCAGGAGATGGTAAATATATGAACACAAAAGACAGAAATAGCACAAGGTTTCTAGCAAAATGGAAAAAGAAATTTAATTTCAATGGCAAACTTAGAGTTAATAACTGCAAGGGTTTAGTCTCTGCCATTAGACTAGCAGCAGATGGAAGCAGACACAAGGAGTTAAAATATGGACTCATTGAAGCTGAACAACGGCTTCAAGTTGCAAGACAACGTCAGGCTGATTTAGATAAGGTGACAGTAAACAGACAGAATCAGACCTCAAAGGACTCGGATGTTTATAATAAAAAAAACTTGACTAATGCACATTCTTTTTCAAAATTCCGAGGTGAGGAAAAATCAACAGGCCAGGGCCGACATCTGACCCCTCCTCCTCGCTATCCCAGCCTTGAAGCAGGGGTACCCTCCACAGCTCCAACAGCAGACTCACCTCCTCCACCTTCCCTCTCTTGCTGTGCCTCCTCCTCCTCACAACCCAGATGTAAAGCCCAAGGTAAAAAAAAGACTTTGGCTTCAGGGAGCAGCCACCTCGGATTGCAAAGCAGAGAAGTGATTCTGCACCCTCACGCTATGTCACTTCAAACACACACCCAACTTCATACATAGTTAAACACATTAAGGAAGAAAATTGTAATCCAATACAACAGTTCCCCATGATTGAATTATCTAACCCGGCCTATGTAGGTCCAGCTGAAACAGGTGAACAGGCAGGTGCTGTTCAACACCAACCTATAGTACTGGTCTATAGACCTTGGACTGATGCAGATTTTACTGAAGCAGTTAAAGAAATTCCACATCCCAAGGATACACCTACAGAATTTTTTGAAGGGACAGCAAACCTCCTTCAAAGTTTCAAATTAAATGGCCAGGAGACAGAGAGGGCCTACAGGAAGGTCCTGAAAGGTGATTGGTGTACAGTTTCAGGTGATTGGAATCCAAGAGCTAATAATAATCAACCCTTAGCATCAACTGATGCAACATTGGCTCAGTGGATGAAAGAATTAAATAATCACACTGGGAACAAATGGAGATTAAAACATGACTGGACAGTCATTCAGAATACCACTCAGAATAAGACAGAAGGTGCTGGAGCCTATATGTGCAGATTACAGGATGTTTTTGACAATCATTCTGGTTTGGAAAACCCTACCACAGACACAGGTTCAGAGCCCTATTGGCAACATTTGAAAACTATTTCTGCTGAACTTGCTCCCCAATTTGGCACAGTATATACGTAAACACCTCGTGACATATCGTACATGTTCATTTGCTGAAGTACTGACTTATGCAAAGCATACAGAAAGGCTAGAGGAGGAGCGACTGGACAAGGAGGAAAAGAAGGCTAAAGTGAAGCCCACTCCTGTTTATGTGATTGCTGACCCACAGGGGGAGGCTTTTTCTTCCCCCACTTCTGTATTTTTCCAGGGTCCCCAACGTGGAGGAGGGAGGATGGGCCGTGGAGCTGGGCCTGCAAGCCCCCCACAGTGGAGCCACAACACTTGTCCCTTTTGTGGACAACGGGGTCACTGGCAAAAGCATTGCCCTGCACACCTGATGAGCTGGGAAGAGGGGAGGGGACTACGCGCCGCCCAGCCACCACGACAGAAACCGACGCATCCCAGCATGTGACTAACAGACTCAAAGCTAAGTACAGCTACTGAAACTGACAATGACACAGTTGACATATTTCATTTACCTGACTTTGACCTAATAATGACACTAGAGTGTTTACCAGAGGTCACTCTAGAAGTTCAGGGAACTCCTTTGAAATTTCTTTGTGATACAGGTGCTTGTAGATCAGTCATTTCAGGCCTGGATGTTGAAGGTTCATAAAATCAGAACACACAGTGATTGTTAAATCAGCAAATTGAAAACTAAAAACAGAATATCTTTCTGAAATTGTGACAGTAAAAGAGCTTGTCCAGTTAACCTATTAGGTAGGGATTTGTTTATAACTCTCAATATAGCCGTAATTCCGACAGAAGGTGGTATGAGAGCATCACATTTCCCACATGTGGCAGAAACCAATGTGCTGCAAGGTTTTGCAGTGCCAAGGTACTCATATTCACTCCGCTTGGTACCAGCCAGATCAACCAGGATGACGGAGAACTTGGCGGCAAAAACAATGCAACATTTCAAAACACAAATTCCTACAACTAAGCAGGCCACAAATCAATATCATTGCAACATGTATGACAGATATCTGAGTGGCCCAGATGAGAAATTTGAAAAAAAAACAAACATTTTTTGCAAACCCATCTTCCAGAACAGTCATTACAAATATACTGTATACTGGTCACCAAAGGGCTATGCAGGGGCATCTGTGAGGTTATCTGATGAAGATAAGAGTCATTTCAAACACTAGGAGTCACCACACATTGCACTGATTAAACCTAAGCACATGCAGTGGAAGGATGTAGGCAGGTTTGTGAACACAGCAGAAAAATGTGACCAATCATGGAAGGACACACCTGATCCAAGAGTTCAGTACTATCTAAAGCTTTACACCTACAGACTGCCTTTGAACTGGGTAGCACAGGTCCAAAAAGACATCAGCATTGATGTCCTTGAATCACAAGCATGGCTATTTCCTCTGACGGAGGGAAAAGAAGATGAACTCTCAGAAATTCCAAATTCTTTGTGGTCAACAGGAAAAGCAGATGTAGGCCTAATGGAAGGTGCAGAGTTGGTAACAATAAATGCAAAATCTCATTTTCGGCCTTATCAGAGACAATATCCTCTGCACCCAGAAGCACAGGAAGGCATCAAACCTGTTATACAGGAATTGATAGACACGGGTTATTGTACCATGTCCAAAATCACCATGTAATATGTCTCTGTTCCATGTGAAGAAGGCTGCACCATCCTCTGGATGGAGAATGGTCCAGGACCTCCAGGCGGTGAACAAAACCATCATTCCTAGAGCTGTAACGGTCCCAGACCCTCACACTTTGTTAAAAGATCTACAATCACAGATTAAATTTTTCACTGTGACTGACATCAGCAATGCTTTTTTCAGCATTCCTATTCATCCAGATCATCAGTTCTGGTTTGCATTCACATTTGAAGGCAAGAGGTACACATTCACGAGGTTACCACAGGGCTATTTTGAATCACCAACCATTTTTTACAGGCAATGTCAGCAAATTTGGCCCAGTTTGTCCCACCTCATGGGTGTCAATGACTCCTGTACATTGATGATATTTTGCTGGCATTCCCTAATGAAATCACGTGCAAAAAAGACACCATTGCCTTGCTGAAATTTTTATCTGAGCAGGGTCACAAGATCAACAAAGCCAATCTGCAACTGTGGAAGACAGAAGTGAAATACTTAGGCCACATTTTATCAGCAGAGAGAAGACATGTTGATCCTGTTCGTAAAGAGGCTATTTTGGCAGCACCCAAACCAATTACAAAAAGAGGCATGATGTCATTTTTGGGGACATTAAACTATTGTCGCTCCTGGATCGCAAATTATTCATTTGAAGTGCAACAATTGTCTGACCTTATCTACAAAAAGCCAATGGCACAGGTGGACAACACTGAGTGGACACCTAAGGCAGAGGAAGCATTTGTCAGGATGAAAAAGCTTTTGGTCAGCACTGCAGTTTTGGCACTCCCTGACTACAAGAAGCCATTTATTCAAATGGCTGATAGTAGGCAGGGACACATGACGTCTGTGCTCCTACAGCCATTTGGTGCAAAGATGCATCCAGTGGCATATTATTCCACAACGCTGGATGCTGTTGCAAGAGCCATTTCTCCATGTGTGCAGGCCGTAATAGCTGCATCCACGGCAGTTCAAGCATCTGCAGGAATTGTTCTTTTTCATCCTTTGACCCTACAGGTCACACATGCAGTGTCAGTTATTTTGTCTCACAGCAAAATATCAGTTCTCTCACCATCTAGACACCTTGCATGCGTGACAGTGTTGCTGTCACAGCCACATTTAACCATTGAGCATTGCACAGTACTAAATCCAACAAGCTTTTTACCGATTTCCACTGAAGGTGAACCTCATGACTGCTTGGCGGAAATTGAAAATGAAACACTACCATGTCCTGACTTACAGGACACCCCTTTGGATGATTCAGATCTCACACTGTTTGTAGATGGATCATCAAAACATGACTATGATGGATCAAATCTGTCTGGCTATGCAGTTGTCACTCACAACACTGTTTTGAAAGCCCAAAAACTTCCACCACATTTCTCAGTACAAGCAGCAGAGCTAATTGCTCTGACTGAAGCTTGCAAATTGGCCCAAAATAAGAAACTTACTGTCTATACTGACAGCCAATATGCCTTTTGCACCATTCATCATTTTGCACAGCAGTGGAAAAACAGAGGCATGATTACGTCAAGAGGGAAGCCTATTCAACATAAACACCTCATTCTGGAGCTGCTTGAAAGTATGAAACTCCCATCACAGCTGGCCATATGCAAATGTGCTGCTCATACAAATGGCAATGATCCGGTTTCTCAAGGTAATCACTTTGCAGATCAAACTGCGAAAGTGGTTGCACAGGGCTTGCAACCTGAGCAAAGCACATTTGATTCCATTTTGACACTAACAGAGGAGTTGTCACATGACATTCTCATTGAAGCTCAAAAAGCAGCACCACAGGCTGAAATCTACAGATGGACAAAAAAAGGGAGCCATTTTTGATGACACCTCAAGGCTCTACAAATGTAACAAAAACAAGCCCATTCTGCCATGCAAACTGTTTCACCAGGTCTCTACCTTGCTGCATGGTGTTTCGCATGTAGCAAAGGGGGGGGGGGATCTACATTGAATAAAACTTTTACTGCCTATGGGTTTAACCAGTTTGCCACACAGTTTTGTAAAAAATGTCTGATTTGTGAAAAAAACAATGCACATGAAAATTTTATACCTGAGAAAGGCACTTTTCCAGCCTCCATTTATCCATTTCAGAACATTTTCATGGACTTCATTGAGCTAAATAAATGTGAAGGCAAGAAATATTGTCTGGTCATTTGTGATATGTTTTCTAAATGGACAGAGGCTTTTCCCCGTACGCATCCAAATGCAATCACAGTAGCGAAGACATTACTGGCCGAAATTGCACCTAGGTTTGGAATACCTGAGAAAATTTACTCAGATAATGGAACACATTTTGTAAACCAAGTTATATCACACTTAGGCACAGCACTGAACATTAGTTTGAAAAATCATTCAGCTTATCATCCACAATCTTCAGGATTGGTGGAACACATAAACAGAGCTATTAAAAAAAGACTCAGAAAAACAATGGCAGAAACAGGACAAAATTGGATATATTGCCTCCCATTAGTCTTGTTTTACATGAGCATAAACCCAACCAAAAGGGGATTATCTCCATTTTAAATCAATATATGGCAAACCATTCTTGCTCCCACCTTTAAGACCATTCAACTCAAGTGATGAGGCGGTATGGTTAGCTGATTTCATGAGAAGGATGTTGACAAACAGAGATGTTATTGCTGCTACTCTCCCCAGGAGGGTTCATGAGGAAGCTGCACCAATCTTGGCCAAGCCAGGGGACCTCGTCCTGATCAAAGTCATCAAAAAAAAAAGTTAAAAATAAAGTTGTTTTGTCAATGCCAACAGCAGTGAAAGTTGAAGGACGGGACTCTTGGGTGCATTTAACGCACTGCAAACTTTACCCCACTCAGAACTTACAGCTAGGGACTGCTGAATAAATACTTCCAACTTTATTCCATTAAAGACTTTCAACAAGTGACTCTTTAATTGTTTCCCTATACAAGTGTTGACTGATGACGTCCCACGTGAGGCACCCAGTATCGGCTTGGGATAGTGAAGCAAACATTCGACCATCATGGAGAGACAAGAAGCGGAAGGAAGACACTCAATCATTAAATGGTGTGGTTGTTGTTGTTTCCTTTGCATCATCATTCTAGGGGTGACATTTTTGCTCTGGTTTATTTTAGCTACTCCACAAACCATACAGCGTAGCGCTAGGGATCTTGCACACGTTCAGCATGATTGGCTGGAGCTTCAAGAGCATCAGGATCAAGAATATGCTGCCAATACATGGTGGAGGTATGCTAACTATACAGCTAGGTCAGCTAATCACTCTAATTGTTATGTTTGTTCCTTGGTGCCACTGTCAACTGGACAGACTGCTGTTACGGCTAGAATAATGAAACCAGCAAAGGCTCTCTGTTTCTTACAGAAGGCTATGGAAGGGGACTACACAAGAAAGATTATTCTGAATCGCTCTTGTAAAACCTTTCATCACCCCACTAATCAGAAAACCTATGGCACCCCTTACTCTGTAAGGGCAAGGTTAGTTTAATCAGGGAACTTCTCTTTCTGTCTGAGGGGAAGTGGTAACAACCCTCTGGGCGACCTACACCTTTCTCGGTGTGCAACGGTGTACAGTGTATACCGTACCTGTGATGCTGATACCCTGACCAATTATGTGGGCAGGTGGTGCCCACAAATTAACCGTTGCCATGACGGACCTGTCTCCATGCTGGAGCTCTGCAGTGCTGCTATCTGCAACTTCCACATGCATGGTGCACATATGGTGGCAGGTGGTTAGTGGCTGTGTAGTCGTAGGGTGCATTCCCATCTGCCTATGAATTGGGCAGGAGTCTGTGCCCCCGCCCTTCTGACTGATCACACCCTCATCATGTCAGCGGGTCAGGCGGGCAGGGTGAAGAGAGACTTATCACAGGATTCCACTTTCTCACCACATGAATCCATCTTGAATACAGACATGCCGGAGCAGTTTAAACTACACACCACAGGACAAAAGGTTCTTCAGTCGCTGTTCCCTTGGGTGGGAGTGGCAAAGAACACTTTGTGGGTTGAGACTCTTAATTATAGATTACAGTCTTTTGTGAACTTATCCTTGGCTGCCTGGAAAGGTGGTAGGGAGGAAATGACCGCTGTACGACTCATGGTGACACAAAATAGAATGGTACTTGATCAGTTGACTTCCACCCGTGGGGGTGTGTGCGCTATTGTGGGTCAGTACTGTTGCACCTTCATTCCTGCAAATGATGCAGATGGATAAATAATTGCTTCAGCCATATGCAATCTTACTGCTCTACAGGCTGCTGGAGCTAAGGATAATGTTAATGATGTACAGCCCTGGATAAACTCGTTGTTTTCCTCATGGAGGAGTCTTGTCATAAACTTGGCGGTGATTTTTGGAGTGATACTTTTGATTTTTTCATGTGTCATTCCTCACATCTGTGATATGATGATGAGATTTGTTCATGTGAACCTAGTGATGCATCATGAGGCCACCATTGGAAATGTGGGGGAAACAACACCAGCTTAAGTTTTTTATAAGTACAGAGTAAAAGTATGACTGACATACAGAAAACCGAAAGATGTACAGTATGTTCATGATGTGAATTTGAAATGTACTAAGTTGCAAAAGTGCCCAAACATGTTTTGAAGTTCTGAGATGTTGTTTTCTCAATGAGATTTTTCACTTCACTCTGTTTTAATACATTGCATTTGAAATCATCATGTTATTAATCACTATTTAGCCATTATGCAGTTTTACTGTAGTGATTGTTGTTTTGATTCTTGTTTACATTTTTACATTAAGGTACTAACACACATAGATTAGGATAGATATATACACATACACATACGTAGATGTACATACAGTAGGTACTAGGTGGTATTAGTACATAGGTACTAATACACACACACACACACACACACACACACACACACACACACACATATATATATATATATATATATATACAGTGGGGCAAAAAAGTATTTAGTCAGCCACCAATTGTGCAAGTTCTCCCACTTAAAAGATGAGAGAGGTCTCCAATTTTCATCATAGGTATACCTCAACTATGAGAGACAAAATAAGAAAAAAAAAATCCAGAAAATCACATTGTCTGATTTTTAAAGAATTTATTTGCAAATTATGGTGGAAAATAAGTATTTGGTCACCTACAAACAAGCAAGATTTCTGGCTCTCACAGACCTGTAACTTCTTCTTTAAGAGGCTCCTCTGTCCTCCACTCGTTACCTGTATTAATGACACCTGTTTGAACTCTTTATCAGTATAAAAGACACCTGTCCACAACCTCAAACAGTCAGACTCCAAACTCCACTATGGCCAAGACCAAAGAGCTGTCAAAGGACACCAGAAACAAAATCGTAGACCTGCACCAGGCTGGGAAGACTGAATCTGCAATAGGTAAGCAGCTTGGTGTGAAGAAATCAACTGTGGGAGCAATTATTAGAAAATGGAAGACATACAAGACCACTGATAATCTCCCTCGATCTAGGACTCCACGCAAGATCTCACCCCGTGGGGTCAAAATGATCACGAGAACGGTGAGCAAAAATCCCAGAACCACACGTGGGGACCTAGTGAATGACCTGCAGAGAGCTGGGACCAAAGTAACAAAGGCTACCATCAGTAACACACTACGCCGCCAGAGACTCAAATCCTGCAGTGCCAGACGTGTCCCCCTGCTTAAGCCAGTACATGTCCAGGCCTGTCTGAAGTTTGCTAGAGAGCATTTGGATGATCCAGAAGAGGACTGGGAGAATGTTATATGGTCAGATGAAACCAAAATAGAACTTTTTGGTAAAAACTCAACTTGTCATGTTTGAAGGAGAAAGAATGCTGAGTTGCATCCAAAGAACACCATACCTACTGTGAAGCATGGGGGTGGAAACATCATGCTTTGGGGCTGTTTTTCTGCAAAGGGACCAGAACGACTGATCCATGTAAAGGAAAGAATGAATGGGGCCATGTATTGTGACATTTTGAGTGAAAACCTCCTTCCATCAGCAAGGGCATTGAAGATGAAACGTGGCTGGGTCTTTTAGCATGACAATTATCCCAAACACACCGCACGGGCAACGAAGGAGTGGCTTCATAAGAAGCATTTCAAGGTCCTGGAGTGGCCTAGCCAGTCTCCAGATCTCAACCTCATAGAAAATCTTTGGAGGGAGTTGAAAGTCCGTGTTGCCCAGCGACAGCCCCAAAACATCACTGCTCTAGAGGAGATCTGCATGGAGGAATGGGCCAAAATACCAGCAACAGTGTGTGAAAACCTTGTGAAGACTTACAGAAAACGTTTGACCTCTGTCATTGCCAACAAAGGGTATATAACAAAGTATTGAGATGAACTTTTGTCATTGACCAAATACTTATTTTTCACCATAATTTGCAAATAAATTCTTTAAAAATCAGACAATGTGATTTTCTGGATTTTTTTCTTTCATTTTGTCTCTCATAGTTGAGGTATACCTATGATGAAAATTGGAGACCTCTCGCATCTTTTAAGTGGGAGAACTTGCACAATTGGTGGCTGACTAAATACTTTTTTACCCCGCTGTATATATATATATATATATATATATATATATAAACACATATAATCATTTTTAATCATTTTTATTGTTTTTATTAGGTTATGTATACTAACTTGTTTCATTAAATTACTACTAATTTGCTAACACATAGAACGACAACTGCATATACTATCCATCTCATTTTAATGTTAATCAACACTACTGATTTAATTTTTCTCTTTTATGATTTGATTAAATGATTGATTTCTTTTCTGGAACAAAGGATATTATCTTCTCATGCTCCCCAGGAAATGAACCATTCCAGCGGTGCTTAGGAATGGCAGCGGGGCCGATGGCGGACTTTCCTCATTAAAAAGTGAGCTAGGATCTCTTGCAATAAAATGCTTTTTGCATAAAATGCACCTGAACTTAGCGAGCTGCCCAGTGAGGTTTTAGAAGCCATAGTGTTTCATCTCTGATGCTTTTTACGCATCAAGCGGGGAATGATAGGATAATTTAATGTTTCTTTATATTATTCTATATGACTTTAACTCTGTATTATTCTTTTCTATATTATGTCTGCATTTGGTGTGTATAATGAGCCAATATGTGATTCTCTGTGTTTTTCCATGCCTCAGAGCCTTTTAGAGAGAATGTCTGCTTTTCACTGTTGAGATTAGGCTAAGCAAAGGCTGCAAATAATGACGTAGGTAATGATCCAGGTTTTATTGCTCTTGTCATACCAACCTGCTCTGGTCAGGATGTCAGAAATCATCTATAGATTAAACCAGTTAAGTTGTCTCCAGGGGGATATCTCCTGGAGCTGTCTTCAGCCTATTGATAAACTCAAGGACCCAAGGACTGTTTTGCTTAGGGTATAAGGATCCCAGATTTGTAATACATGTTAGGGAGCACGAGTGAGCAGGCTCTGGGACGGTTGATGCTGTAGTTCTTCCCTCCTCTGATCAGAGTGGAATAAATGGCTCAGAACCTGGAAACCCCCTATTGATTATTGATTTAGTCTCAATCAATTCAATTTTATTCCATCAACCACTTTCAAGGGGGAGAGGCAGTAATGCACCTGTAAGCTGGTTGCCAGCCAGCAATCAAATCTAAAAGAAGAAGAAGAAGAAGAAGGGAGAGCATCCATTAAGCTCATGACTACTTTTCCTTTTTAATATAAAACTTCTGCATTTGAAAATGAACTCTTTTGCTCATCTCTTTACAAAAACATTTGTGTCATTGACAGTGACAATAGTATACTATGTAGGACTAGCTGTTACAATCCCTGATGTTTGCACCACTTCTGAGTCCGTGGGGAGTTCTTGACAGATGGCTGCTATAAGTCTTCACCGCCGGGATACATCGTCAGTTGTGTATCTTAGCATCACAGGGTGTTTCGGCCATTAATCACAAGACACCCTCCACTGAGGTAGGCCCACCAAAGGTTGATCAAGCCTGGGTGTGTGTCCCATGGTTTAGTTGTTTGCCTTCGAAGCCTAGATGGTATCACTCCTTTTCATTCACCGCCAGCAACTGGTCCTCTCGGCAATGTCGACCAGCTCTTCTTCTTCTTGTTGTTGTTCTTCTTCTTCTTGTTCTTCTTCTTCTTGTTCTTCTTCTTCTTTTAGATTTAATTGGCAGTTGGCAACCAGCCTACAGGTGCATTACCACCACTGACTTGATTATCATCACTCTATATCCTTGTATAATGAGTTCTTATAAGGAGTTCTGAACAACTCCTTACGTGTGAAAAACTGTCCGTACTTGGACTGTGTCCTCGGAGCAGCTGAAGAATTCCCGGTCCTCATCACTCTGAGCTCTCTTCCTCTTCTTCTTCTCTCGGTTACTGGCGGATAGCAAACAACTGAAAGTGCATACCGCCATCTACTGTACAAGAGTGTGTAACATTATGTCATTTGAGCCCAACCCCTAAATTCTATGACTTAATCCTGTGTTCTTCTTCTTCATTTAGATTTGATTGGTGGTTGGCAACCGGCTTACACGTGCATTACCGCTACATACGTCACTCTATATCATCACTCTATCTGGTCAGGAGCTGTAGTCCTTCTGTCATCATTGCTGTGTCCAATCAAACCTGAACTCTATCTTCAGTCATCACTCTTCTTCGTCTCCTCGTTCTTCACTCTATATCATCACTCCATCTGGTCAGGAGCTGTAGTCCCTCCACAATCACCACCTCACCCAATTGAACCTCAACTCCATCTTCAGACATCACTCTTCTTCGTCTCCTCGTACTTCACCCTGTATCATCACTTCACTCTATATCAATGTTTCTCAAAGTGCGGCCCCCGTGCCAATGGCGGCCCGCGAAAACATTTCTGGCGGCCCGCGGCCAATCTGTTAACAGCCTCGGCCGGACGAAATTACAATATCGCTAAATCATATCTTAAATTTGTGTGTGAGATGAGCTAATTTGAACCGCACATGTTTTGGTGTCAACAAATGTCGCATAAGGTGACAATGTGCTATTGAAGTATGATTTCCTTGAGAGCTGTCTGTCTGCCAAGCGATCAGCGGCTAAAATGGCCACTGACTGTGTGACGTCAGGTCAGGAGCGACCTGAGTAGGAGGAGGAGCACGCTGAGGAGCACGCGGTGAGTGTTTAGGAACTTCCCCTGCCTGGGAAAATCAGAACCCCATGGGTGAATTTCGTTCAGAAAACGCTAAAAAATTGGAATTATGTCGCAAAATCACCCAACATGTGCATTAGACATTTTGTTGACAGCGATTTTGAGAATAAGATGCAATTTGAAATGAAATTAGCAAAAAGATTGCTGATAAAAAAAAATCGGCTGTTCCAACTATATATCCGTTCACTTCAAAGTCCCACTCTCAGACAGTGTCAGTGAAGTGGCGTGAAAAGCAAGGGTGATCTACCGATGCGATCTTTCTGACACTTTCTGACACCTCCTGCTTAAAACCCAAAAAATCAGAAGGATCGTGAGGCCCCGCTTTCACGGTCTGTATTCATACTGAAAATCAAGATCAAGCGAGCTTTTGCCCTTCTGCTCCACGGGAGGTTTCTGTCCTCCCTGAGCTCGCCTTAGGACACCTGCGTTACAGTTTGACAGGTGTACCGCCCCAGTCAAACTCCCCACCTGCCACTGTCCCCGGAGCGGGTCACGCCCGGCATCAGGTCGTTTAGGAGTTATTTAGCACCGGGTTCTCCACGAACACGCGTCCGTGAGCGGGGAGGGGCGGCCGCCTTCCGGCCGTCCCCCGGGCCGGTCGCGAGAGCCCTTCCAGCAGCGGCCGGGGCCGGCTATCCTAGGCCAACCTGGGATATCCTTAGCTTTCTGATCAACCTTATCTTTCTGACAGCAATCTGCTGTCAGAAAGGCAAGTAAACAGGGTAATTTGTCTTTTTTAAATATTCACTGCCAATATTTACTAAAATTATTTACAAGCAATGAATTTCATTGCCTTAACAACTTATCAAATATTAGAATTTTAGGGCATTCATACTAATCAAATATGAAATATTCAGTGCTGTATAGGGAGGTGGTTGTGCCTGTTTGCTCAAGTTATATTTCTATATACAGTATGTAATCCAATTTGACACCTCTGGAATGAAATTATGTTGATCTACTGTTTTTGCAGATGTTATCCACTGTCACTCAACCTTCAAATACTGTGGATTTTTTTTTTGAATTTGATTATTCAGCAATTGTCCTCATTGCAGTCATCCATGTGAGGTAACAAGTCACACTAAAGGCTCTCTGTTGGTGATCAAACAACATTGTCCACATTGTGTTGAGGATCTATCCTGGCACAGCCAGCAGATGATCAGGGACATCCCAGCTGGTAACATACAGCTTTCATCCGCCATGCTCTTCACTGGTGCGTCATATGTCAAGGTCCTCAGAGTTCTAAATGCAGCCGGTATCGTTGGAATTTCCACGACCACTTACAAGGAGCTTTCGATTTCTAATTTTTATTAAATTAATTTTATTTCAGAATATGTGGATGATCTGATGAATACTCTTTTCGACAAAACCTTGGTTGATCCAACCCACTTATTGGAGCAGTGGCACTCTGTACAAGCCAGAGTTCCAGCAACATTGAGTGCCAAATTTCAGCGTCCCATCAAAGCTGATGCTGTTGAGCAACATGTATCTAGATTTTCAAAATCAAACATGTAAAAGTAGAATAAATTTCCAATTAGCAATGAAAGTTCAGCTTTCAATTGTTAGGGAAGCAACATATTTTGCTAAGACAAAAAAATATAAGCCTAAGATTTTTAGAGAAATGTGCTTTTAAAAATTACACACGAATTTTACACCATAAAATGGTAGAAAAATTACTCTAATGTATATGAGATCCGACTTTGATGAATGCTGAAATATTAGAATTATAAAATTGACATGCACATTAATAAACTCAATATATGATTTTAAAAAAACTTTATTTAAATAACATTGATCACAAATCTAATCTTGGTAGGCAAAATCCCTTGTTGTGATCAGATGGGAATGTTTCTCTGATGAGGCTCACAGCACAGGCAGGTATCACCCTCACTTCTTCACCTTCAATACCTCCTGGCAGCACCGAGATTCAGTTGATGTTGGCATAATGTTGCATTTCTCACAAGTGCACCTGTTTAAAAAAATGGTATAATCAGATGCTTATAATAAACTAATGGCTCGTGGGAGTGCTATATAGATTGGTCTATGAAGTTTGATTAGAAAATATTTAAAACATGTAAAAAATTTTGAGCAGAAAGAGAATGTTTATAAGTCGCCAAGTAAGGCAGCGAGGGAAAAATTGGCAGTTTTATTTTGATAATTAAATGTGTGACCATGCATATCGCCTAAAAAAAAAATTTTCAAAGCATATTTTACCAATATAAATCGGCGAGCCTCTCGTTCTTGCCTCTCGTTCTGCTCCGGTCGCTGTTTCGTCCGCGTCTTCCTCCGCACCCTCGGGCTCGAACAAATACGGCTGAATAACCCCATCAGCACCACCCAAAACTACTTCATCATCAGATTTGTCAGTTTCAATATTATCACTTATATTGCAGTCGTCATACTCGATAAAATAATCGCTGTCCGAATCATTCTGCTGTCGTTCAGCCATTTCTGCAGGCCAGTGATCATCCATTTCCTGCAGCCATTTCCTGTTTCTCCCTGACCTGACGTCACTGCTGCACGCCCCTATCAAGAGATGGCGGTACTGCAGCATCACTAAGTGAAATATGAGCTATTAACAAATAAAGTCATTTATGGAGGCTGGTGACACATTTTAAATCACGGGAATGGCCAGAATGGAATATTTTCATACAATCAGTTTATTGGTTCAATAAAAAAATGTCACCGTCCGAGGCCTTTAACCAATATATGATCTGAACTAATTGCTTTGGAAAAATTCCGATACACATCTATGTTTAGTGGTCTTTGGCGCCATCTGTAGGCACAAGCCGTAATTACATGTGTTGTCGACCTTGCGATCACTTCATTGCAGCAGCTAGTCCAATTGTATTATGGGAGATGGAACGTTCAGCGCACAGTGCAGAAGTGTTGGTTGGCAACGGTTTCGGAGCACCATTTTGAGTCAGAAGAAGAATAAGAAATAAATATTAGTGCTTGTGGAAGTCGAAGTGTGGAAATAAAGATGGATCAGCGAGAGAAAGAGGCAGAGATGGAGACCGCTCACTCGAGGAAACCGAGAACTGTCAGCGAGGAAAAAAGGCAGTTTCAGGGAAAATGGACTTTGGACTACTTCGTTGAACCTCACGGGTCAGATAAAGTTGTATGCCTCATCTGCAGACAGGTAATCGCAGTGCGAAAAGACTTTAACATCAGGCGCCATTACGAAACAAAACACAAAAATTATGAAAAATTCAGTGGCAAGGATCGCACCACAAAGATGGAACAACTTAAAAGGGGCTACACAGCACAACAGTCAGTCTTCACGCAATTTTCAAAAACCAGCGAAGCAGTAACAGAGGCTAGCTATGTGGTAGCTCATGAAATAGCTAAACGGGGCAAGCCGTTTAGTGACGGAGAATTTGTTCGAGACTGTATGCTAAAAGTGGCAGAGCGTGTATGCCCAGACCAAAAAACAAAGTTCCGTGACGTAAGTTTGTCGAATGACACAATGATCTGGCAAATGATTTGAAGGACCAACTGGCGATACGTGTGGAGGGGCTAGAAAAGGGAGCGTTTTCCATCGCACTGGATGAAAGCACGGATATTTCCGACACTGCCCAACTGTTGATTTTCATCCGAACTGTCACTGAGAATTTTGACGTCGGCGAGGAGCTACTGAGTATGGAGAGTATGAAAGACACAACGAAGGGAGTGGATATTTGCGAAGCAGTGTATCGCAGTCTGGACACACACAATGTTAACCTGGCATCCTTGGTCGGTGTCACGACAGACGGAGCACCAGCAATGATTGGGAGTAGGACAGGTGCAGTGTCGCTGCTGGCTGAGAAAGTGGTGAACAGCGGTGGTAAGAAACCAGTCAGCTACCACTGCATAATTCACCAAGAAGCCCTCGCTGCTCAGACGCTAGAAATGAAACACGTCATGGCCGTAGTTGTGAAGACAGTTAATTACCTGAAGTCCAGAGGTCTGAACCATCGCCAATTTAAAACCTTTTTGGCGCAGTCAGAGGCAGATTTTGGAGACGTCATTTACTTCACTGCCGTCCGGTGGCTGAGCAGAGGTGCCACACTGAAACGTTTTTTTTAACCTGAGAAAAGAAATTTGCGAGTTCATGCAGGCAAAAGGACAAGACGTGACTGAGTTAACGGACAGCAAATGGCTCTGTGACCTAGCCTTCCTCGCCGACCTGAATAATTGTCTGAGCGATCTCAATCTGAAGCTGCAAGGCCATGGAAAACTCATTTCCACACTTTTTGACAACGTGAAAGCTTTCCAGCGAAAACTCCAACTGCTCCAGGGACAGCTCAGAGAAGGAGATCTCGCTCATTTCCCTGCCTGCAGGGCACTGGTAGATGACCCAGACACGGACGGGAGTGAAGTTTTGCGTCACCTGCGTTCAGAGAAGAACCATGGCCTCATCGAAAAGCTTCGAGACGAGTTCGACCACCGATTCTCTGACTTCAGGGACCACGAGGGTGATTTCAACCTTTTCCAAAATCCCTTCTCATGT
Organism: Pholidichthys leucotaenia; assembly: GCA_020510985.1. Lineage (NCBI taxonomy): Eukaryota > Metazoa > Chordata > Actinopteri > Cichliformes > Pholidichthyidae > Pholidichthys > Pholidichthys leucotaenia. The sequence goes on from CM035848.1 coordinate 74,987,497, forward strand.
GTGCCCGAGGCAGTGCCTGCAGACATGCAGTTTGAGCTCATCGACCTACAGGAAAGCTCCGAGGCCAGAGCTGCATATCGTGACAAGAGTCTGATCGAGTTCTACAAAGGACTTTCCCCATCCACATTCCCTGCTCTTCGTCAACATGCTGTCAGAATGGCGTCTTTATTCGGAAGCACCTACATCTGTGAAAAGACCTTCTCCACCATGGCCATCAACAAATCTAAGCTGAGATCCAGGATGACAGATGCCCACCTACATGCAGTCCTTCGCATCGTGACGACGGAGATGGAGCCAGACTTCAGAGGACTCGTGGCCAACCGAAAACAGCACCACAAATCACACTGCAGTTAAAAGGTATGTTGACACTAAAATTGTATTTTCATCAGTCCCAATTTCTTACTGTTAATATGACTTTACCCAAACTAATTAAATCTGATAATTAAAAGGATTACAAATGGAATTGAATTTTCAGTCTTTTTTTTTTTTTTTACCTCCGTCCCTTTGGTGGCCCTCGGTTCAACTTTGGATTCCCAAATTGGCCCTCACCCATCAAAACTTTGAGAACCCCTGCTCTATATCATCACTCTACACATCTTGGCCATGGCGGTTGCCACAGTCAATATGCCATCTCCACTCGATATCTAGCCTATCATCACTCTATATCTCCACATCTTAACCCTCTGAGTGTGTGAATTTGCGTGCCCCTAGTGGCAGAGCGCGTCGCTGCGCCTGTCATTTCACTCTGACATCGCCAGTTGCATAGGGGATTTGTACTGATTTGTCCTGATCTGCCAGTTTCAGAAGGTGGCAGACATGCATTGGAGGACTCAATGGACGGCACGTAATACACCAAAGAAGAACTCCTCATTTCCTTTTTGTGTATTCCCTTCTTTTAGCTCAGAAGGCTAATATGGCCACAATCGGTCATCATCACCGTCACTTAGATTGCTTTGTACATGGAAAGTAGCTGTGGGATACAAGCAAAATTTATGTGGGATAATCATAAGACTTTGTAGATGTGGTAGAGAGCGTAAATGGCTGACAGGATGCAAAATAACAACCACAATGAATGAAAACACAGCAACCATGGCAGCAAGCAAGCCCCGTTAGCCGCCGGTAAGTGACTTATTTCTGTGTTTTTTTTTTAATAATGTACTGATTTCTTGTTCATATACTTTGAAGATAAGATGATGAGGTACCTCTGTACAAAAAACGGTGTCAAAAGACCGAACCATTTCTTGTGTAAATATGTGTAAAGTCCAGTTTTGACTGAGTTATGGAATTTAAAGAGCTGCCGTGACATTATGCAAATTAGATGTGTAAATTTATTCCTATCTGAAACTTTGGATCATATTTTACATCTTTCTAATTGACAGTAAGCCATTGTCTCTGACCACTTTCAAGTTATAGCCTTGGAAATCTGAACTATTTTATTGACAAAAATATTTACCACTCTTGACCACTAGGGGTTATGTCACAATTCAGCAAAAGAAACACTCAAACGGTTAATCCTGTGTTATGTAAAAAAAGAGAAAAGAGCCCTTCTTGTGATTCTTAGTGCCTCTCCATCTTCATCTGTTCCCAGAATCCCAGTTAAATCATATTTCCTACTGGCCTTTCAAACTTCATTTTTCATTCTCTCTCTTTCATTTCCATACTTGTGACAGTGTAATAAGATGTGCTCGACATTTTCTTTTACTCCACATTCTCTACATTTGCCACTTTTGCGTTTCCCCATAGTGAATAAAGTGCCGTTTAAACCTCTATGATCCAGTCTGAGTTTTGCCATAATGATGTCTTCCCTCCTGTTTGTTGTTTTAAAATTCTTTATTGCAATAGATTTTTGTATTTTGGAATACAATCTCCCTGTCACACCCGAGCACTATTTTGTCCGCGCTCGGGCCTCACACCATTCCTGTCAGGCTTTGACAGCTGTGCTGTCATTCTGGCTTTCCGGGCTCTGATTGGTCAACTCTCGGGAGTTCCCCGCTGTCAGAGTCTGAGCAGCTGTGCTGCATTTGCGGTCGTTAGCAGCCGGCTTTAAATGCCGGCGCCAGCGACTGCATCTGGCGGCTGTCTCATTGACTTTCCCGTCTACATTTCCCCAATGTTCATCCACGATTCTCCTTTGATGTAATTGTGTTTATTGTTGCAGTTATCGTTTGTATTCCTTGCCTTCTTCCTTTGTCTGACGGTGAGCGAGCGTTCCTCGTCTCAGCCGTCATTGATCATTGTTTTGCTAAGGGATAATCTTGCTGCTCAGCCCATGAGGCTAGTTATCTTGTCTTACCCGTGCCTTGAACTACAAATAAACTATTGTGCAACTTTACTGGTCTGTGGCGTCTTATGCTGGCTCGTGAGGGCCAGACGTGACACTCCCTTTATGAGCTTCATCCCATCTTTGTTGCCACATCTCAATTCCTTTTTTCTTGATTACTGCTTCCCCTTCACCTTTTCCAAGAGACAATGGTATAGTTATTTCTTTCCCAAGTATGGGAAATTTGTATGCACAGTCATTCCCTTTCAACCCTTCATGTGCAGGAACCCAACAAAACTGAACATCTCAACCACCCCTGTGTACCCTAAATAAACTGTGATATAGCTCAATCACCAAGTCTTCCCTTGTAGATTTTAGTGTCTGTATGGTTTTTAGCGCTGCGAGTCCGTGCACAACACCACCCGGTGTGGTCAGACCTACTCCACCTACTGCAAACCAATAATTATAGCCACCATCTCTGCTGTAAACACGGATGTATTGTTGGAGAGTCTTTTTGCGATGGTCACTTTAAACTCTGGAATGTGTACTCCAACTCTAACTCTTCTTCTTCTTTTAGATTTGATTGGCGGTTGGCAACTAGCTTAAAGGTGCATTACAGCCACATACTTCAATTTATATCACTCTTCTTCTTCTTCTTCTTCTAGATCAGATTGCCAGCTGGCAACCAGCTAACCACTATACTCCAACTCCTCTTCTTCTTCTTCTTCTTTTAGATTTGATTGGCGGCTGGCAACCAGCTTACAGGTGCATTACCGCCACATACTTCACTCCATATCATCACTATCTGGTCAGGAACTGTAGTCCTTCTATCATCATTGCTGTGTCCAATCGAACCTCAACTCTATCTTCAGACATCGCTTTTCTTTGTCTCCTCGTACTTCACTCTATATCATCACTTTATATCATCACTCTACACATCTTGCCACGGCCAAGATCCTATCTCATCTCTATACTCCCAACTCTTCTTCCTCTTCTTCTTTTTCTTCTTCTTCTCTTGGTTACTGGCAGATAGCAAACAACTGAAAGGTGCATACCGCAACCTACTGTACAAGAGTGTGTAACATTATTTCATTTGAGCCCGACCCCTAAATTCTATGACTCCAATCTTCTTCCTCTTCTTCTTCTTCTCTCGGTTACTGGCAGATAGCAAACAACTGAAAGGTGCATACTGCCACCTTCTGTATAAGAGTGTGTAACATTATGTCATTTGAGTCTGACCCCTAAATTCTGTGACTTAATCCTGTGTTACGTAAAAAAGAGAAAAGAGCCCTTTTCATGATTCTTAGTGCCTCTTCATCTCCATCTGTTCCAAGAATCCCAGTTAAATCACATTCTCTACCGCCCTCTTGAACTTAATTTTTCATTCTCTCTCTTTCATTTCCATACTTGTGACAGTGTAATAAGATGTGCTCGACATTTTCTTTTACTCCACATTCTCTACATTTGTCACTTTCGCTTTTCCCCATAGTGAATAAAGTGCCGTTTAAACCTGTAAGTGTCATAGTCTGAGCGCTGATATTGTCCGCTCTCGGATCATCCAGTATTTTCTCCGTTCTGCTGTGTGTGTTCCCTATGACATCCAGGACTCTTACTTTGACAGCGTCACAACGGGACTTCCGGCTGTCAAAGCCGAGTTGCATGGTGACAGCTGAGTGTCATTCCATTGATTAGTTCCTCATTGTCTGATTAGTCCTTAGGCCTATTTAAGGGAGCAGCTGAGGTTACTCTGGGCTGTGACCTCGCACAACGTTGGGTCCACACGTTTGGCTGGAGTCCCTATCCCCAGCTCCAGTCACCCTGTGATTCTCCGTGCTTCTGTAAGTTTATTCCTTAGCCTGAGTATATTCCTACTGTGCCTTAGCTGTAGTTCTTGTTCGTGTTTTTGCCCCATGTGGCTGTTTACTTTGTCATCGTTGTCTTTTGTTAATAAACACGCAAACTCATCGGCTGCCTATAGGGTCTCATTAATGGTCCGCGAGGGCCACCCATGACAGTAAGATCCAGTCTGAGACTTGTCATAATGATGTCTTCCCTCCTGTTTGTTGTTTTATAATTCTTTATTGCAATAGATTTTTGTATTTTGTAATATGATCTCCCTTTATGATCGTCATTCTTTGTCCTATTCTCAATCGGGTGATGAGTATCTCCTCTTTCCTGTTTCTGCCAACTCCCATTCCAGAGACCACCCGCTTTTGAATGTCATAAAGAGATCTTCCTGTATCTCTTGAGTCCCAATATTCTTGCCACTTTTGTGCTATATACTTGTTAATTATCGATTTGCCTTCTGCCTTTCTGAGTGAGATGTCCAGATCCACTGCCTCAAATTTCAATGATTGTTTTGCTATTAAGTCCACATTGTCATTATCTTCTATTCCAACATGGGCTGGAACCCAAAGAAAGCTTACTGACTGGCCTTTACTGTAGAGGTTGTAAATTAAGGAGTGGATTTCTACAATTAGGTCCTGCCTACAGGACTGCAGTGACTGAACACTCTTGAGAGCTGCCCAGCTATCTGAAGCAATAACAGCATTAATCCTATAATTTATCTCCAACCACTGTAGAGCTAATATAATGGCAACTAGCTCAACTGTGTATACTGATAAGTGATTACTGGTTCTTTTATTGATAGATATTTAATAGTGAGGAATGTACCAACTTCTTCTTCTTCTTCTTTTAGATTTGATTGGTGGTTGGCAACCAACTTACAGGTGCATTACCGCCACTGACTAGATTATCATCACTCTATATTTTTGTATAAGGAGTTCTGAACAACTCCTTATGTGTGAAAAAATTATCCTTCCTTGGACTATGTCCTGGACTGGTCCTACCAACTCCCTGTTCAACCAGTTCTTAATAACCTATAGATCATAGAAAATGGTGATTTCCTTCTTCTTCTTCTTCTTCTATTAGATTCGATTGGAGGTTACCCGCGTCACTGCTTATATCACTCTTCTTCTTCTTCTTCTTCTTCTTCTTCTTCTTCTTCTTCTTCTTCTTCTGCAACCAGCCTGCAGGTGCACCATCACCACCACCCACCGGGTTGGAGCATGGCCAAGAGAATGGCAGGGAAAAAACAAAACAAAACAAAACTGAATTCTTTTGATTAATCCAGTTGCACTTTGCACTTAAAGTGTCTGTGACATGATGTAGGAACTATGGATCAATATTCAATATGAATTTATCTTATATCATCCACATAGTTCATCCAAATAACACTGCTAATCCACAAAATCTGTCAACTGACATCCTGGGCAACTTCTACCGCTGCGTGATAGAGAGCACCCTGACCAACTGTGTCACAGTCTGGTATGGGAGCTGCTCTGTCGCTGACCGTAAGGCGCTGCAGCGGGTGGTGAAAACCGCCCAACGCATCACAGGGACTCCACTTCCAGTTATAGAGGACGTCTACAGGAAAAGATGTCTGCGCCGGGCACGCAGCATTCTTAGGGACTCCAACTATCCTGCTCATGGACTGTTCCAGCTTCTCCCCTCCGGAAGGCGTTTCAGAAGCCTTCGGACTAGAACCAGCAGGTTTAGGAACAGTTTCTTTCCAACAGCTGTCATGTTATTGAACTTAGTTCCACACTGACTCTCTTACCATCATCTCTTACCGTCCTCACCTGTACATAACTGCCCACCTAACTTATTGTACATTATTTGCACATAACAGTACTCTTAACTTTCTGCACTGCTGCATATATTTGCTTAAATTGCACATACTGTCAATTACTGTATATATTGCACCTCTGTCCTTTGCACTTCTGATTGGATGCTAAACTGTGTTTCGTTACCTTGTATTCATACATGTGTAATGACAATAAAGTTGAATCTAATCTAATCTAATCTAATAGTTGGTTCTATTGAATTAGAATGCTAAATAAGTGGAAAAATATTTCTAAGTGAATTCAAATTTAACGCCGTGCTGCACTAATGTGATATCCTGAGACACGCCTTGTTTCTGGATATGACATCATTAGGAGAACTTCCTTTCTGCTGATTCGTGTGCTGTCAATGTAAACAAGTTGTTTAGCTTCTATAACAGCGAAGAAAGGCCTAAACGTTGGGTGGCGGCAGGGTGTTCTAATTGCTCCAGTGAATGTACATGTATAAGCCTGTTCTCATTCCCAAAAGATCCAGATCTTCCTAAAAAATGGGTGAAGCAAGTACAGAGAACAAGGGACAAATGGCAACCAACACCATCTTCTGTACTCTGTAGTGATCATTTCACTGCAGACAGTTTTGAGGAGGCGCCTGCTATACAGGACTCTTTAGGCTTGAAAGTTTGTTACAAAAGGGGGGATACCTACGGTTTTCAAACAAAAACCCACAGCTCAAGACGATATCAAAATATCAAAACAGCACAGAGAAGCAACAGTGTCAAAATGTGCCCGGAAAAGAGTTTGTTTAATTGATTTTTTTTTTCCACATAAGGCGATTGTGATTTTATTATATTTTTTCCGCTGAAAGTAAAATCCTCCCCTATGAATTCTGGAGCCGAGTGTTGACTTTACTCCAAATGGAACGACTTTGTGTTAAAAAACGTTATATTACTTTTTTCAGTTTTCATTTTTATAAATCTCATTGCCTACCAAAACTGAATATCTGAGCTTTTTTTTTTAAATTTCCCCGACCACCCGATCGGGGAAATAAAAAAATTAATTGAAGTCAAAATTTCTTTAAACCAAATGATTAAATAACGATCGCCTTATGTAGAAAAAAGTAATTACATAATAATAGTAATAATTACATAAATATATGCACAAAATGAATGCCTGTGGTTGATATTTACAACATAGCAAAGGCACATGATCAAAGTTGCACATCCAGTTCTTTTAGATCTATCTGTATATTACCAGTGTTTTGGAGGTGACCGATGTCCATCTCTAACCCTTCTCCGTCCTACCCTTCATCCTCTGAAACGTACGAGTCATCATCGCTTCCTGAACGATATGGTTCAAATAGAAAGAGTTGCAGTCCTTCGTTAGAACCAACTCGCTCTTCTTCATCACTCGATCCTGCTTCTTCCTCAAAAACTATCGACAAATCGCTCAAATCTTCGCTGAAATTGCGCATTACTTCCTCTGCTTCAGTGTACTCAGCCATGCTTGTTTACATCTTTGGTTCACCTCATTATGTCACAAAATGGCGGCGGCGTTTGACCCAATTTCGACAAATGAACATTGCAATTGTCTGCATCATGATGTAATTTATGGTAGTATATGGAAAAAAAAATATTGAATTTTTTTGTCTACACAGAATAAAAACACAGTAGTTCTTTTTTCTAATGATGTCTTGGTTGAATTATGTCACAGACTCTTTAAATATCTAAGTAGAGCTACATATATTTCTTTGAGGTTCCTAACATGTTTTCCAAACCAAACCTTAAATTAGCCCTTTCCATTACCACAATCAGATGTTTCCTTTGTTCCCGGTATCCCTGACAATTTATCTCCAACCACAGTAGAGCTAATATAATGGCAACTAGCTCAACTGTGTATACTGATAAGTGATTGCTGGTTCCTTTATTGATAGATATTTTATACTGAGAAATGTATACCGCAGCTCCACTACGACCAGTTGTAGGGTCCTTAGAACCATCAGTAAATGGTTATGTCCTAGACAGACTATGTGATGTCATACACACCCTATATTATATCATAGGCAGACTATGACATCATAGACATCCTATATGATGTCATAGACAGACTAGTAAATGCCAGAATCCTTTGATGTTGACAATTAAAAATTGGAATCCTTTGATGCTGACGATTCCATGAGTTGTTTTGATGCTGGAATCCTTTGATGTGACACCCTCTGCCGAGGTAAACCCACCACAGATTGATCAAACCTGGGTGTGTGTCCCATGGTTTAGCTGTTTGCCCTAGAAGCCCAGATGATGTCACTCCTTTTCATCCACAGCCAGTGACTGGTCCTGTCAGCGGTGTCGGCCAGCTCTTTGATCACCCATCTGTGATCCTGTCCCCTGATCCCAATCTCCTTGAGCAGCTTTGCAGTTGTTGTGGCTACAAAGCGCCTACATCACACCGCCACAGGACGCACCTTTATCTCCCAGTCTCTATCCCCTGCCTCAGCTGCTAAGCTGGAATACCGCAGCTTCTTACGCTCATAAGCTTCTTCAACAGCATCCTCCCAGGGAATTGTGAACTCGATAATATAGGCGAGCTTGAATAAATTAGACCAGAGGATGAGATCTGGTCACAGGGTGGTCGTTGCGATCTCCGGAGGGAAAATGAGCCTTTGATTCAAGTCAGCTCGCATCTGCCAATCCCTGGCTGTGCTCAGAGGACCCAGATCAGGGAGTGAGGGACCAGTTCTCAGCTTGGCCCCTGCTTGAACAAATGATGGTAGGTGTCGGCGCAAATCCTGGTTGTTGAAGGGTTGGGAGCTGATAGCCACTCTCTTGCACTCAAGTTTATCAGCTAGATGCCTGAGGACCTGGTTGTGCCTCCACGTGTACCACGTGTATGACCACTTTTCCTTTTTAATATAAAACTTCTGCATTTGAAAATGAACTCTTTTGCCCATCTCTTTACAAAAACATTTGTGTCATTGACAGTGACAGTAGTATACTATAGAAAGCTGAAAATCCTAGGCGTATTCCACAAATACAACTAAATGCAATCAATCAAATTAGAAACCTTTTTAGATACAAAGGCACTGGCTTTATGTTATCTGCCCTCTAAAACTTTCTATGAGGAGCATTTAATCTCATTTAAAGGGTGACATTAGAACATTTCCCTAAACTTTGGGACTAATTCTTCAGTGTCTCATTTCAGTTCCCACTGAAAAGGTCTTGCTCTATTTCTCCCCAGTGACCCTCATCCAAATGAGATGTTGTCTCAACATATTCCAGCAATTACCAAGTGACAGCTCAGACGTGAGTGCACCGACAGTGACTGAGTGGATGAATAATTAGCTAATGAGGCAGAAATAAACAAAGACAGCTATAACCGTGCATTGGTGCTGCCACATGTCGGAGAGGACACCCCCTTTTAAATGTCGGGGTGACAGGAGAATCTGCATAATGGGTGAAAGTGGCAGCCAGAAAAAAGCTTTAAGAGTTGATGGAGTGAAGCGAGCCAGGGAGAAACTGAACAGTAACCACTCCTGTCACAGAGATGTCACACAAATATATACACCTCTGACAGGGTGGCAATGTTAGGTTTACTTTATGTTTGTAAGCATTTAATAAAGTCTGGACTTTTAACTGTGTTTAGTTTGTTGTACTGACCCAACCTTGCAAAATCCACATTTTTCATTTGAAATTAAACACATAATTCTGTATTCTCTTGCAGCAACTCCATCTCTTTCTTGTCTCTCCAAAGCTGAGAAGGCCTAACATACATAATGCATCCACATGTGTCACTGACATACTGTATGTCCATGCTGTTCAACCTTGTGGCCTTAACCCCAAAAACCATAGACACAAGTGAGGGCCCAGAGGTCAGCCTGTATACCAAGTTTGGTGACCCTTGCTTCATTTGTCCTGAAGGTAGAATGCAGCAGGCCTTGTGACTTTGACTTTAACCTTTAACTCAAAAGGAGATCAGATCAAGTGGACCTCAAGTTACACCTAGGGCTGCACGATATGAGGAAAGTGTGCAATTGTGATTATGGCCCTAAATATTGTGACTGCAATACAATTTTGATAATTTATGACTTAATGTTTTTTATGCAACACATTTCGCCTTGAAATAATGTTTCCGAATTATTTTGATGGTACACCAATTTCTGACCAAGTGAATGTCACTTCCCTCACAGCCTGAGTGGGCCCACATTGCCTGCAAGAGCTCTGCTCTTGGTAGGAACACTGAAAAGATTACAACTATGGTGACTTTTGTTACAGCCCACGGCCTTCTGTTATTTTATTTTGACAATGTTGTTCATCTTTGTCTGTTTCCCTCCCTTATGTCACTCAGTTGTGCAGCTCTTCTGGTTTAAAGTCTGTGTTTTGGCTGTCTCCTGCCCCATTCAGCCCCTGACAAAATCCTGTGTTTGATTGGATTGGTGCTGCAACATTCCACCAATCAAGCCTCACCTTCAATCAGCCACCTGCTATAAATTCCAGTTAAACAATTAGTCAGGTGGGGCTGTGACTTAATATGAGCAGTCTCCCATTTTTGTTCCCACTGGTAAATTAATTGTTTGTCCTGTGCAGGAGTACTCCGTGTCTTTCTTGTTTTTTTCTTTTCCTTTACAAGGCACATTGTGGTAATTGGGAACTTATTATATTTTGATAATGACATCATTCTGTCGTTATCTTCATGCCCATGTTATCTTTCTTTCAGGTTGAGAGACTGGGCCAAGGCTTTAGTTTGCAATTCTATGTACATCACTACAGGTAACTTTTGTTAGACACATTTAGGTTTAGAGGTACTGCTCCCTTTTGTATTCTAGTCTGGTTATATTTCTTTCTTTGGTTTGAGTAATACTTTTCTAGGCCTTTGTTCTCCAACCATGTTATGTATTTATCATTGAATGAATGAATCTTTATTTCATTCATTCATTCATGTATTTATCATTTTGGCAGAAAGCCTCTTTTAACTCATTAAAATGTAATTTTGCTTTTTCAGCTAATTCCATCTGGTTATTTGTTACACCCCTCTCACCCCTAGACTGAGGGGTCGTAACAACTTTGACCTGAATCCCAGCAGCCAATCACAGGGCACAACTTTAGCCACCAACAACCTAGCACCCTGTGATTGGCTATTGGGACTCAGATTATATTGCCAATGTTGTAGGCTTTTCAGTGTTTCTTTCGGGGAACAAGACAGCTACATAGTGCTGCTTTAACTGATGGTTTCACAAGTATACTTGATTTCTTATCAAGGAAAATACAGAGCAAATTGGTCATTAAAAATATTTATTTCTCAACCCAAATATTAGGCTGTATAAAACACAAAAATGTAAGTTTGAATAGTACTGATTAAAAAATAATATTTGTATTATTTAAATTGAAATTGCAGTATTTTGTGTGGTCATATAATTGCAAAGATTGATGCTGTGATTGTAATTTGATTATTCTATAACCAAAGTTCTGCCCATGTACCAACTTCAGTGATCCTGGTATTGATAGCAATAACACAATAGTCATAAATGTGAAATGATATGAAGAGGTTGTGTGATCTTGATCCTTGACCCACTGACCCCAAATCTAGGTCAGATCCAGAGCTTTTTCCAGACCAACAATTGCCATAAGTTTAATTGTAGCACTAATGCCAACAACATAATTCCCACGATTTTAACTATATACTAAGAGACCATGCAACCTTGACTTTTGACCATTTGGCTACAAAAGTAGATCCATTCACTGGGGCCTCACGTTCAGCCCCTGTACCAAGGTTAATGACCCTAGCCCCTGTTGTTTTTAAGTTACAGCTGTGGAAAGGCAGACAGACAGACCTGCAGCTGATTGCTATACCCCGGCCCAACTTCATCATGGTGAGTAAAAGTTCTGACCATCATTCCCTACCATCTCCTTCTAATACCCTCTTCTCCAAGAATGGCGAACATCTTATAAAACCTGCTGCCTGGACTGTAGTACATCCATCAAGCCTGCTGTTAGATAGCATTGATGACCAACGCAGGGGACACATCTGAGAGATGCATATTTATCCTTACAGTGCCCCACATGGGGAGGTTTTATGTCTGTAGTTACATGACTTCTTTCCTTTTCACTGCTCCTCCTATTTCTTTGTAATGTGTCCAGTGTGTTTCTATTTTTACAAATCAAATTCATGCTCACTTGCAGACTTTATTATCTGCGAAAATAATTCAAAGAAAAAAATGACAAAGAATACATTTTCTGAGTTTATAAATTGATTACTTTGTGGTGACCCACCACAATCTACATAGACATTCAATCTTCACACTCAGCTAGGTGGCTGGAAGCAGAACAATTTGCATATGGACCGAAAGCCCCAAGGGGGACAACCAGAACAATGACTATTGTTATACATCCCCGGAGTAAGGATAGGAATTCCGGCACTAGTTAATCACGCGATTGATATGTATTGACTGATATGTATATCAATATGTAAATGTGCCATGCATTCTCTCTTGTCTGTATAAAAGAGCTGACTTTACATGCCTCAAGAGCTCGCTCACAGCACACACACACACAGCACAGTGCACAGCACTACAGTGTGTCTCATGATGATGGAGGAATAAAACTCTTAAACCTTCAGCTCGTCGTGTCACGCCTGAACTTATGTTGTTCCTCCACAACTTTAACAATATGGAATGATCAGCACCTCAGCATAGTCAAAGATAAATACACTACCGTTCAAAAGTTTGGGGTCACCCAGAAAATTATTTTGTGTTTTCCATGAAAAGTCACACTTATTTACAACCATGAGTTGTAAAATGAATAGAAAATATAGTCAAGACATTGACAAGGTTAGAAATAACGATTTGTATTTGAAATAATAATTTTTTCCTTCAAACTTTGCTTTCGTCAAAGAATCCTCCATTTGTAGCCATTACAGCATTGCAGACCTAACATGATTGCACAAGGGTTTTCTAATCATCCATTAGCCTTCTGACGCAATGAGCAAACACATTTTTTTTTTTTTTTTTTTTTTTTTTTTTTTTTGTTACTTATTTGTACCCGTAGGTAGACTTGGTTTGCAGTCTGGTGACAAGCCACTGGCTGCTGGTCGCTGCGTGCGCGAGCGCCCTAAACCTACATGTTTTTGGTATGCGGGAGGAAACCGGAGAAATCCCGGAGTAAACCCGCGCAACACGGGGAGAACATGCAAACTCCACACAGCTCACTGTTGGTCGGGGGCTGGGATCGAACCCACGATCTCATGATCCCCGCGATCCCCCGGCCGAGGGTAAAACTGTGCTGCCACAGTGCTAAACCACTGCGCCACCGTGCATTGTACCATTAGAACACTGGAGTGATAGTTGCTGGAAATGGGCCTCTATACACCTATGTAGATATTGCACCAAAAACCAGACATTTGCAGCTAGAATAGTCATTTACCACATTAGCAATGTATAGAGTGTATTTCTGATTAGTTTAAAGTTATCTTCATTGAAAAAAAGTGCTTTTCTTTCAAAAACAAGGAAATTTCTAAGTGACCCCAAACTTTTGAACGGCAGTGTATATAACCTGATTTGGCTGAAAATGCTCACATATTTCAAGTCTTCATGTCATTCCCACTGCAGTTTGCACTCAATGACTTCAAAAGTTGTGAGCTGAGTATTTCAATTAAGGAAGTGGTTTTAGCTGATCATTGTGCTGTCAGTTTTCTTTTTACAAAAAAATGATGTGATGAAGGAAGCCACTCTTCTCCAAAAGACAAATGTGATGCTCCAAAATATTGATGAGAAGCCTTTATGAGAGTAAATTAGACAAAAATGCAAAACACGATACTGAGAGGATGAAAAAGCATCGTATACAAGCACCGACATTCAATCCCACCTGTGTAAGCATGTTCTGCAGCTGCTCTGCTGCAGGATCAACAACCACTGCAATGAATCCATCCATCCATCTTCTACCGCTTATCTGGGAGTCCGGGTCATGGGGCACCAGTCCAGGCAGAGAAGACCACCCAGTTCACATTGTACCATGATCCCCATGATCCCTCCTGCAGATGGTGAGCCCACTGGTGGGCAGACCCATGTGGCTTGTTGGGAACACTGAGTCCTTGTGGTAACTTTTTCCATAGGGATCCGCTGGACTGCTCTTGGTCTGGTCCTTCACCCGGTACCTGTTTTCCATGGAAGGCCCTACCATAGGCAAGCTGCCACCGACAACATAGTAGCTCCTGGGATAATAAAAGCATACAAACCCCTCCACCCTGATAAGGTTTATCAATCCACAGAGGAATGAAATAACTATACAACTGAAGTTCTATTTTAAATCTAAATTATGCAATCAATATACAAAGTATGTTTTATCAAATTAAAACGGCAACAATCTGTAACCTGAAGCAAAGAAGCTTGTTAGAGATGCTGCAACAACACGAGTGAACAACCATCACATCCCAAACACACAGAATATACAGTAAGTAGACTAAAACCCTTTTGTAAATCATCCTCACTGTGGAGCAAATCTCAGCTACATGAATCATACGGACTCTTGGTACTCAAGGTGGCACCGGGACTTCCCTTTCCTTTTTCAATACATACATCTTACATTAGATTGAAAGGACCCACAGTGAATTGAGCAATTGGAAGAAGGTATCTGGTGAAAATAAAGGGAAAACTATAAAGACAGTGGTGTAGCCAACTATGCTATACACCATGGGAACAGTACCACTATCCAGTCACCATGTCAAAAAACTGGAAGTGACACAGATGAAGATGTGTAGATGGACATAGAGCAAAACTGTCACAATCTGAGCATGGGGGGATTCCACCGTGCTCTGTCTCTTTGCCCTTTTTTCCCTTATTTGTATAATGTTGTATTTTTGAGTTCTATTCCTGTTATGTTTTCTTTAGTTGATTTTCACATATTCTGTATTGTTTCTTCGTATGGCTTATTTTTCCTGTTTACGTTCATTGTAGTTTTGTTATTTACATATTTTGGTTTATTTGTCTTTATTTGTTATCACATTGTATTCGTTTCTTGCCGGTTTTCTTCTCCTTCGTTCTTTCTCCGGGGTTGCAGCTGTCAGAGGCACTTCCGGGTCTTTCCCTGGCTGTGGGCGGTGCCCCTGTCAAGCTGTCAGCCCCGTCTCCTCTGCTCATGACTCACAGCTGATTGTCATTTTCTTCCCCAGCCCGCTCATGTGATTCACACTGGTTATCATTTGAGTTTAATTATTTTTGGCCCTACTTAAGGGCAGTTATTTCTTTTCCCTTTGCTGGTATCTAAATAAGGAATTACGTCAGAACCCTGTCCTTGTTCAGACATTTGTATTCATTTGTATCCTGCCTTCTCCCCATTGCTCGCAAGTTTTGCTTTGTGCACTTTTTGGATTTTTGTGTTTGTACACTGTTTGGAGTTCTTTGTTTTTGTTAATACATTTCACAAACTGCAGTTTAGCGCATGGGTCTCTCCTCCCTGCCCTGAGGGCAATTCATGACAGTAGACACCAGCCAGTGAGAGACCCAGCTGCTGCAGTTTGCAGCTTTTTTTTGTTTTTTTTCACATGGGGTTTGTTATGTCTGTCACCCTGGATTTTTCAACTCTTGGACTGAGCGAAGTGGAATGGTGGACAGTGTGTGTCCTAGAGGACATTCTCTTGCAGGCTCATGCCTCCCGTACTCCCGAGGCAGCCCGAGAGTGTCTGGAGGGCGCAGTGCAGGTACTCGAGCCATGCCCCAGCCTGTGGGACCACGTGGAGCTCACAGTTCTACTCCTCTCCATAATCGCCCCCCAATCCATGAGTCACGGGCTGGGGGAATCCACTCTGATGTCAGTGCCTACGGTGAAGAAGAGCAAGCGCCCACGAACACGGAAGCCTCCAGCCTCTAGCTGCTCTCTGGCGGCAGTGCCGTCTCCTCCTCCCAAACACCGGCCCGCTCCATTGGCCCAGGAACTGGAGGAGCGCAGGAAGGTTATACGAGCGGAGACAGAACTTTTACTGGAATATAAGCCATGGGTCCTCCTGGGTCTTGCCCAGGAGCTGGAGGAGGTTTCACCGGGGGGAGCCCAGAGTTTGAGCCGACGAGTGGGCGTCTCCTGATTCCGGGGCCTCTCCTCCTTCACCATGAGCCTATGTCTCTGCCTCCCACTTCCCGCCGTCGCTTAGGGAAATCACACCAGAAGAATGCCTCTACTTCTTCGTCAGCAGTTCCCCCCTCGTCGAGGCCGAAGACCCCCGCAGCAGTTCCTTCATTGGGTTTTTCCTCTCCGGCTGTCCCGTCAGCTTCCTCCTCTGCTGCTGCTGCCTCTCCCTCCTCCTCAATTATTCCTCCCTCTGCCGAAGGACTGCTCACCTCCTTCCCGGCTCCGCCCATCTCTGTATCTGCAGGGGCAGCTCCTCCATGATCCTCTGGGGGCCCCATGACCACCGTAGCCACCGAGAGGGATGACTTTAGACCAGCTGCAGCAGAAAACATCCTGCCCCGGGAACACAGGAAAGTGTTTTTTCATTCTCCATCTTTGACGCATGAATTATCTTACCTGACTCCTGGTGGTGAGGCTCAGCCTGTGCACTCCTCTGAGTCCTCACTGCCTGCTCTCTCCGTGTCTCCTCCTTTGCCCCCTGAGTGTCCGCTGTCCCCAGGATTGAGCCGCCGGATGTTGGAGGAGCCTGCAGCCCTGGAGGACCTGGTTCCTGCCGTGCAGCCACGGTCTGGATGGAGGGAGAGTGCTGAGACCAAGCTGTTGCCTGCGCCAAAGAAGGAGCGTTCCCGAGCACCAGCTGAGCAGGATCCAGTGCCAGCAGGGAGCCGACCTCCTGTCGCCACGCTGGGTAAGCCACCTGCATGGGTCACCTCGCTGGGGGGGGGGGGGGACTTCATTAACCACCATGCTGGCTGCAGGGGCCACCACAGCAGAGCCAAAGCTTCACCTCCAGAGGGCCGGGCCCGAGATGTCGCCGCATGGCTTGACGGAGTCCTAGACAGCGGTGGAGCTTGAGCTAAGGCAAGTGCTCTCCTTTGTTTTCATTGCTTCTGTTTTGGAGAGATCTTGGGGAGAGCCAAGTACAACTGTCAGCTGCACCTGAGCTCACCTCACCGGGCTCTACTGCCACTGGTGACCCTGACCCTGTTTCTCTACCTCTCCTTTCTGAGCCTTTCCCCAGGGTCACTGAGGTTCATCCCACTTCACCTGAGTTCTCTGTGGGTTCAGTCTCGCCACCTGAGGTCTTCGTGGGTCCAGCTACTCCTGCTGAGGTCGTTGCGGGTGCTCCGTCCCAGCCCAGGACCTCTGTGGGTGCTGCCCCCCCTCCGGATGAGGTCTTCGTGGGTGATCTGTCCCAGCCCGGGGCCTCTGAGGGTGTTGCTTCCCCATCTGATGAGGTCGTCACGGGTGTGCCGTCCCAGCCCGGGACCTCTGTGGGTGCTGCTCCCCTCCGGATGAGGTCTTCCTGTGTGCTCTGTCCCAGCCCAGAACCTCTGTGGGTGAAGCTCCTCCTCAGTCCGGGTCCACCAAGGGTGCAGCTCCACTCCTGCCCGGAGCCACTGTGGGTGCAGCTCTGCTCCAGCCCTGCGCCACCATGGGTACAGCTGTGCTCCAGCCTGCAGCCAATGTGGGTGCATCTCTGCTCCAGCCCGGAGTCACCACGAGTGTAGCTCTGCTCCAGCCCAGGGCCACGGTGGGTGCAGCTCTGCTCCAGGCCTTAGACACCGCAGGTGCTGCGGTGTCCCAGTCCGGGACCACCAAGGGTGCTACAGGCCAGTCTGAGGGCGTCGTGGTCCCCTCTCCTCTGCCAGATGCCGTCATGGTCCCCCCTCCTCTGCCAGTTGCCAATGTGGTCTCCTTTTCTCTGCCAGACACCATCGTGGTCCCCTCTTCTCCACCCGAGACCATCATGATTCCCTTTCCTCCACCTGACATCGTCGTGGGTTCCCCAACTCCTCTGTCCCCTCCTTTTTTGGGCTTCCCTGTAGGGCAACTGCCTCCTGGGCCACCCCTTCTGTTTAGGTGGCTGAAGAACCCTGGTCGACTGCCTGACAGACTGCGCCATTGGGTTGGGTGGCTCATATTCTCCAGCAGGCAATCCGACTCTTACCACCTCGCCATCTGCCAGGCCTGGGACTTTGGCCAGCCACCGGAACTGTCTAGCTCTTTGGTCCAGGGGGCCTAGGTCCCTGGTTCTGTGTGGTGTGGATCCTGAGCAGGGTTTTTTGTTTTTTGTTCCCTCCTAGCCTGGGTTTTACTGGGGTGTGAATCATGGGAGTTCTTATTTTCTCTTGTTTGTTTCAGTCCCTCCGTGCCTGGGTCCCCCTCCTCCCGCCCGGGGTGGGGTTGCTTTCTTGTCTTTTGGTGGGGTGGGTTCTTAGTGTGGGTGGGTCCTTGTTCTTCCTTTGATGTTGCCCAGAGTGTCTGGTATCCACCCCTTGGGGGGGGGGGGGGCTCTGTCACAATCTGAGAATGGGGGGATTCCACCCTGCTCTGTCTCTTTGCCTTTTTTTCACCTTATTTGTATAATATTGTATTTTTGAGTTCTATTCCTATTATGTTATCTTTAGTTGGTTTTCACATATTCTGTATTGTTTCTTTGTATGGCTTATTTTTCCTGTTTACGTTCATTGTAGTTTTGTTATTTACATATTTGGGTTTACTTGTCTTTATTTTTTTATCACATTGTACGTGTTTCTTGCCGGTTTTCTTCTCTTTCTTTCTTTATCTGGGGTTGCAGCTGTGAAAGGCACTTCCGGGTTTTTCCCTGGCTGTGGGCGGTGCCCCTGTCAAGCTGTCAGCCCCGTCTCCTCTACTCATGAATCACAGCTGATTGTCATCTTCTTCTCCAGCCCGCTTATGTGATTCACACTGGTTGTCATCTGTGTTTAATTATTTTTGGCCCTATTGAAGGGCGGCTATTTCTTTTTGTTGGTGTCTAAAGAAGGAATTATGTCAGAATCCTGTCCTTTTTAGACGCTTGCATTCATTTGTATTCTGCCTTCTCCCTGTTGCTCGTAAGTTTTGCTTTGAGCACTTTTTGGATTTTTGTGTTTGTACACTGTTTGGATTTCTTTGTTTTTGTTATTAAATTTCACAAGCTACAGTTCAGCACGAGGGTCTCTCCTCCCTGCCCCGAGGGGCAATTCATGACATAAACAAGAAAAACCCACGTGAGGAATGATAGCATACAGGAGTGGTTGCAGACAACATCAGCATGAAGTGCAAAAAAGCTGGTTTTATAGATGGTTTAGACATGTGAAGAGGAAAGACATATGCTATGTAGGAAGACAGATGTTGCAGATTAAACCTTCAGAAAAAAGAAACAAGACTCTGAGGGGAGTGCAATTTCCCCCACCTCCGTTTTCTTTGAAGATCCAATACTTACTAATAGAGAGCAGTTTTCATTTTTTCAATAAAATTACTGTGGCAGAACAAAATTGATAAACCCATCATCTATTAATATACAACAAAGCATACAACCCGTAGTTGCAGGTGAGGATCCCGAGGTGAACCTGCGACCCTAGAGAGCTTTACACGTTCCATAATAAGAGGGCATAGGGAGTGTTAACCTTGACTTTTGACTTTTTGACCCCAAAACTCATAGTTAGAGGTCTTGGTCTCAGAGTGAATCTGTGTGCCAGGATTGGTGACCCTAGCTTTCTTTGTTGCTGAGATATTGTTTAGATTTCATTTTGATGTTGACCTTTAACCTTACAATCCCAAATCCATAGTCACCTTTCAGAGTGAATCTGTGTACCAGGTTTGGTGACCGTAGCTTTACTTGTTGTACAGTAATAGGGCATAGGGAATGTTAACCTTGACCTTTTGACCCCAAATGCATAGTCTGAGGTCAAGATCCCAAGGCAAACCTGTGTATCAGGTTTGGTGGCCCGAGCCGTACTCGTTGTGTAGTAATAGTGTAAATGGAATGCCAACTTTGTCCTTTAGATCCCAAACCCATAGTTAGGTCAGGGTATAAGTCATCCAAGATGTGTCTTAGATACAACTACCATATCAGTTTGAAAAGCCTACATCATTTCTTTCAGTAGTTATTGCATTTACAAGACTTAGGGAAAAACTGACCTCTGACCTTGACCTCAAGGTCATCCAATCTGACTCAAATTGCAATATGTGCATAATCTGAGCATATCAAACAATGGTACTGTTATGTTGGGAAATAAAGCAGGCAGAGAGTGTCTTGGCGAGCATACAACTGAACTTTATTTGACGCACATTACTATTTATACTCCCTGCTGTAGCCCGCCTGACATCATTCCATTCCCCGCCCCGGCAGTGCTATGGAAAACCCCAAAGGCACGTCTCCATATGCAACATCCCCCCCCCCACAAGGTCGAACTATAACACAGTGAACAATTTTCCAACACCACAACACAAAATCACATAAAACAAAATCGTCCATATATACATATATACAAGTCCATCAGAGGGCAAACAGGCAAGTTACCAATATGCCCAACTGAAACTGTCCAAAACAGTCCTTGCCACATAGTCTTCCAAATAAGCAGGCCTCCGATGCACTCTAGCCGGGCGTGCCCCCCAGGGAACTCTGCCTTAGGCACCGTCGAAATCACCTGCGAGTCCACACCTGGCATGGCTGACCAGTCCAAAGATCTGTCAAAATCTCTGACAGCGTCCGATCCCCGGCCAAGTCTTGCACACCTCAGCCTGTTGGCATGCCACCTGGACCTGTCGTCCAGCTCAAACGTGTCAGGGCCCCGCCAACACCTAATCTCCCACGGTCCTGTCCACAAAGGCTGAAGCTTGAGGGCCCTGACAGGATGTCTAATCCACACCCGATCCCTCTCTTTCAGGCCGTGGTCTCTTGCCAGGTGCCTCCTATCAAACTGTCCCTTCATTCTCCGCTGCTGGTCCCAGACTCTTCTCCTCAGCGCCACATCACTTGCCCGAGGCACCATTCTTTGAGGATCCAACCGATTGACTGGCAGCGACAGCTCCCGCCCCAACATGAGCTTCGCTGCAGAACACCCCGTCATTGCGTGGACCGATGCTCTGTAATGGAGCAGCGTGTTTTGGAGAACCTCCGGGAACAAAATCCGTCTGCCAGATGAGCCCTCAGCTCGTTCTTCAGAGTCTTGTTAAACCTTTTGACCCCTCCATTGACTTGGGGGATGATAGAATGCTGTTCTAATATGTTTCACCCCTTTGCCGGTCAAAAAGTCCTCGAATACCCCGACACAAACTGAGGCCCATTGTCCATCGTGATGGTGTCCGGGATTCCCCACCGACCGAACAAAGATGTCAGGAATCCCGTGACCACCTCCGTCGTCACCAAATCAGTGGGCAGCACCTCCAGCCATTTGGAGAACAAATCATACGCCACCACCAAAAACCAACTGCTGTACGGCGCTGCATGAAATTCACCACAAATGTCCAGCTCAATATGCTTCCACGGCCCCCCAGGAAACTCAACAGGTCGGAGCGGTGGTGAGGGAGGTCTGCCTGTCTTTCCGCTTTCCAAACACGGCACGCACCATCAATGCCACGCCACCAGACCGACCTCCTATTCCTCTGCTTCACCCGCACCACTCCCAAATGACCATCATGCAGCATGTCCAGGACCCAAGCCCTCAACGCAGCAGGAATCAAGGCGCGCTGGCCCCTGGCCATGCAAACTTCATTCCAACAGCTCAACTCGTCCCGGAAACGGTGAAAAGGAACCAGTTCACTCGGCACCTTTGCTGGCCAACCCTCACGAATCACTGTGCGCAGCTGCGCCATAACTGGATCCCGTTCCGACTCATCTTTGAGATCTTGTGGGGAGACCATACCCTGGAGAGTTCCGCACAGGGCATTCACCAGCTCTTTCTCGGCAGCGCCAACATCATCCTCAACCACCTCTGAAGCCCCACGGTGGCCCGCGAGAGAAGATCCGCCACTATGTTCTCTCTGCCTGCGTTGAATTTAGTGGAACAGTCATAGGCCCTCAGACGCTCCGACCATCTATGAAGTCTCAGCGGCCTATGCCCCAATCCCGACGTCTTCAGCAGTGTGGTGAATGCCTGATGGTCCATCCTCAGAGTGAAGCGGTGTCCGTAGAGGTATATGTTCCACCTCTCGCATGCCCAGGCACAGGCCAGTGCCTCCCTCTCGCCCACCACGTACTTCTGCTCTGCCGGCGAGAGGGACCTGGAAGCAAATGCCACTGGCCTTTCCACTCCACCCTGTATTTGGGACATGACCGCACCTAACGCCGTCCCAGACGCATCACAGGTCACCACCGTCTCCATTCCAGGGTCAAAATGTGCCAGCATTGGTGGTGAGGTGAGCTGCTGCTTCAGCTTCGAGACCGCCGCTGAGCACACCGAAGTCCACTCCCACGGGACATTCTGTTTCAGTAGAGCTTTCAGGGGCCCAATCGTCTCTGATTAATGTGGGATAAACCGGCCGTAGAAATTCACCATGCTGAGGAAAGATGAAATCTGGGCGGGTATAGTAGGCTTCGGGATGCGAAGCACCGCCTCCACATTGGAATGCAGTGGTTGCAGACCCTCACCCATCAGCCGGAACCCCACAAAATCGATTGCCTCCGTAGCAAAGAAGCATTTGTCACTGTTGAGAGTGATCCCGTGCTCCTGCATCCGCTTCAACACCTTCTCCAGCCTCTCATCATGAAGCTCATTCGTTGCGCCGTGTGCCAGGATGTCATCCAGGTAGGCTACGACCCCTTTTAGACCCGCCAGCATCGTGGCCATAACCTTTTGGAAACAGCTGGGGGCGGCGCTCAACCCGAACGGCATTCGGGTATACCTAAAGACCCTTATATGGGTCACAAATGCTGTCAGGTTCCTGCTATCCAGGTGTAGTGGCACCTGCAGATACCCCTGCCAAAGGTCCAGCTTAATAAACACCTTGGACCCATTGAACGTCGCCGTGCGCTCCTCCATGGTCGGGAGGGGGGATTTATCTGGGAAGATCGCCTTATTTACCATGCATAGATCGATGCATGGCCTGATCCCTCGTCCTTCTTCTTTGCTACCACCAGGTTCGAGATCCAAGGTGACACATCCACCTTCTCGATGATCCCTGCATCCAACAGCTTCGAGAGCTCCGCCAACACACCTTCATGCAACGCCAGCCGGTAAGCGCCGAAGCAGTTGGATCCTGGGCATCACCGACTCATCCACTAACGAGCGGTAGCAAAAGGTCCCAATCCGGCCAAGGCCCATGAACAGCACCGGCCAACGGAGCTGCCAGTCCGTGGGGATCCCGAATGGAAAACCCCAGTTGTCCTAGCAACTCAATCCCGAGCAGGTCCGTCCTGTGCCGTGCCACCTGGAAGACAAAATTCGGCGCCCTCTGCTGTCCACACAACACATCAAAATCCACCGTGCCAACCATGTCGATCTCGGCGTGGCCATAACCGAACATCCTTATCGCTCCTGCATTAATAGCCTTTGTCTGGAACAGCCTCTTCAACATCGCCAGGCTCAAAATGGACCTGCCACCGCCCGAGTCAAGCATGAGAGGCACCTCGATGCCATCCAGCTGCACCACATACCATTTCAGGTGTCCCCTTCCTCCTTGTACCACACACACTTGGACAGCACCCCACAGGTCTTCACCAACCTGGTCCGCAAACCTAACAAGGGCTCCTCCACGCGCCACAGGCTGCTTTCTCGTCTTCTTCTTCTTCCTCGGGCGCCCCTGAGGCCTAGTTAGCACATTAGCCGGTACATGTGGCGCAGAGGCCTGGTCCTCCGGTGCCTCACCCGTGAATGCCCCTAGCCCCTGCAGGGTCGCGGACTTCCTTAGCTTGATCATATCCACCATTTTGAGCAGAGATAAAGGCTGTCGAGTTACCCACAGCGTGGCTCCTAGCCAGCCGCTAGTCGTGCCATGCGCCAGTCTATCACGAACTAACTCATCTGTTAGCGGCCCAAAATCACACTCCCCCCCCAAACAACGCAGTTCCATCAAACAAGATAAAATGGACTCACCGGCTCGCTGTACATGGCTAAAAAAATCTGTACCTCCTCTCAGTGACCGTGGCACTGTCACCGAACAGGTCATCCATCTTTAATAGCGACTCCTCCAGCGAGCCATCACCACACAGCATGAGGAGCAGGGATTGTCCTTCTGTGCCCAGATGGTGAATCAACAGGCCCCTCCGCCTGTCGTCGGAAACCCCGTCAAACCCAGCTGCTGTCAGATAAACTTGAAATAAGTTTTTCCAGTGTGCCCAAGGGATTACCGGTGTACCCTGGTCCTGCTGGAACAGAGGCGGTTCCACAACACACACGCCCATAATTTACCTTGTCGCCAAATGTTATGTTAGGAAATAAAGGAGGCAGAGAGTGTCTTGGCGAACATACAACTGAACTTTTTTTGGTGCACATTACTATTTATACTCCTCGCCGTAGCCCGCCTGACATCATCCCATTCCCCGCCCCGGCTGTGCTATGGCAAACCCCAAAGGCCAATCTCCATATACAACAGGTACCAAGCTTCAATATATTTGGAACAAAACTGTAGGAGAAGTTGATTTCACAAGACAATTACTGTCTATAAATTGAGGTAAAATAAATGGTATTCACTTATATAGCGCTTTCTTTCATCTCTAGATGACCAAAGCCCTTTACAGATCCTGCTATCCACACATTCACACACTGATGGCAGTGAGCTGCCATACACCGGCACTGACCTGCCCCACCAGGAGCAACTGCGGGTTCAGTGTCTTGCTCAAGGACACTTCGACATGCAGACTGCAGATAAGATAAGACTAGAAAAGCACTCGGAGAGCGCAGACCTCCGCCAAGCGCCACAGTTCCCCCCATACAGTCTTCAGATTCCTTTATCATGAAAACATATGACAAGCAGTGGTTCAGTAGTTATTCACAAAAATGGCATTTTCCGTAATGGCGGCCACAGTTCCTCCCATACAGTGTTTGTGTGTACGTTTTCAGATTCCTTGACCATGAAAACATATGACTAGCAATTGGATTGACAATTCACTTCCGCCTTCCAAAGAGAGCAGACGCTTTTCTTCCCAGCTCCGGCTCCGCTCCTTATCTCTCTCCTTCCCTAACTGACTGGATCCCAGCTTGCTATCGTCTGTCTGCGTGTCTTTACTGCTGATTTATCAAACGAAATTATGGATTTAATTAGCTGGGCTTTGAACGCAATTGACACTGTTTTTTCAACGAGAAAATCTGGCCCGGGGGAGCCGATCTGCCCCGCAGGCACTGCTGCTGCGGGTTATTTGAAGGACACAAGAAATTGGAAACTCTTGTGCCTGTGTGATCTTTCTATTGAAGATATTGAAGATTTATACCTTTTCGGAGCAATGGTCATCGGAATTCTACTGATTGGATCTGGGATTGTTCTGGTGTACCGCAAACTGAAGAAGATGGATAGAGCCTATCAAAAAGCGGACCCGGCGAGGCTCACCCATCAAATTGACCAACTGGGCAGGACTCTGACAGTGGCTAATGGAGAACTGTACAGGAAAATGGATTACATCACGATCACGCTGAGAGCTGTCCATGAATCGATTTCAATGCCTGGCCATGAAGGATTGGAGCACTGAATCTGTAAGAGAATAGAAAGTTTTTTCTCTGAAGTCAGTGCTATTCGACCTGTTTCTTTCAGCGCCCTCAGCACTCAATCCTCCAGATAATCTACAGTATATTTGTTTTCATAACACTGGCGGGCAGCATTTGACTCTCAAGGACAGCTGTCTGGCAAACTATTCCATCTGCCATGCTCAAGGACATGTGCCCTCTGCTTCAGACTGTATAACATCTGCTGCGGGAAGAGACTTTTGTTGTCCTCCAACTGATGGCCACTGATTGCACCCAACTCACATACAACTGATACACTATACTGACTTGAAGATATTCATTCACTGCTCTCTTTGTGTCATTGTGTGGATTCTATTGTCTGCTAATTGTGCAGTGAGAGTTTTTTTCTTGTAATCATAATATCGGTCACATATGAACTATATTCTGATAAACAATGCTTTTTTCTCTCTCCTATTGTGTCTACCCCCCCCCCCCCTTTCCCCCATTGCTTCCTGTTCCCCTCCTGCTGACAGGCGCCTCCATGGCTGCCGCGTCATTGATAATGTCATTCATGACGTTCTCAGTGTCAAGTCAAATCCCTCGTATATTTACCTGTTATTTACTTGTAAATGTGCTTGGCAATAAATCTTTTTCTGATTCTGATTCTGATTCTGAGTGGTTCAGTAGTTATTCACGAAAATGGCATTTTCCATAATGGCGTCCACAGTTCCTCCCATACAGTGTTTGTGTGTACATTTTCAGATTCCTTGACCATGAAAACATATGACTAGCAATTGGATTGACAATGATAGGATTAGTGGTTCAGTAGTTATTTACGAAAATGGCATTTTCCATAATGGCGGCCACAGTTCCCCCCATACAGTGTTTGTGTGTACGTTTTCAGATTCCTTGACCATGAAAACATATGACAAGCAATTGGATTTACAATGATAGGATTAGTGGTTCAGTAGTTATTGACGAAAATGGCATTTTCCGTAATGGCGGTTTAGCGCCACAGTTCCCCCCATACAATGTCTGTGTGTACGTTTTCAGATTCCTTGACCATGAAAACATATGACTAGCAATTGGATTCACAACAATTGGATTGACAATGATAGGATTAGTGGTTTAGTAGTTATTCACGAAAATGGCATTTTGCGTAATGGCGGTTTTCTTGTGGACGGTGATCCGGATCACCACCAAAATCTAATCATCTGTAGGATACCCCATTTCTGACAATCTGTGAAAATTTCATGAAAATCCGTCCATAACTTTTTGAGTTATCTTGCTAACAAACAGACAAACAAACAGACAAACAGACAAACAAACAGACAAACAAACAGACAAACCAACGCCGATGATCACATAACCTCCCCCTTTTTGTGTGTACGTTTTCAGATTCCTTGACCATGAAAACATATGACTAGCAATTGGATTCACAACAATTGGACTGACAATGATAGGATTAGTGGTTTAGTAGTTATTCACAAAACTGGCATTTTGCGTAATGGCAGTTTTCTTGTGGACGGTGATCCGGATCACCACCAAAATCTAATCATCTGTAGGATACCCCATTTCTGACAATCTGTGAAAATTTCATGAAAATCCGTCCATAACTTTTTGAGTTATCTTGCTAACAAACAGACAAACAAACAGACAAACAGACAAACAAACAGACAAACAAACAGACAAACAGACAAACCAACGCCGATGATCACATAACCTCCCCCTTTGGCGGCGGTAATAAGCCTTTATTAGTCCCATAATGGGGAAATTCCAGTATTGCAACAGCACAGGGATAGCAACACTCAGAGCAACAATCAGAAGGCAAGAGAAAAAAAAAAAGAGCAGCAACTATACATATGTACATATAAATATATATATATATATATATATATATATATATATATATATATATACGTATATATATATATATATATATATATATAGAGAGAGAGAGAGAGAGAGAGAGAGAGAGAGATTTGATTTTTCAACACACCTTTATTGTCACAAGTTCAACAGAAAAACACAACAATTAAAACAACTAAAAGAAGCAATGGAAAAGTAAAATGACTCACTGACAAGAAATCAAAGACATAAGTAACCAAACCAGGAAAACTAAAAAAAAAACTTGCTTCTTACATCAGGACCATACCATAGGTAATTTCCCCCTCCTTAACACAACACAGGATGTGCTTAAAGCACCACATGGCCTCAAAAGTTTCAACATTTTGCATCAGATGATAGTAATTGTAATCAATCACTATTCGAGCCTTGATCATGTCAACCAGCATGTCTTTTGCATTACAATCCAGCAGTTGTTGAATTTTTCTTTTCCTACTAACATAAATAGCCATTTTAGCCTGACCCAGGATGAAATTTAAGAGTTCACTCTTTTTCTTAGTCCTCTGTCTATATGGAAAGCCCAAGATAAAAATCTGCTGGGAAAAGACTTCTCCAAACAGATAAAACAGCTTCCCCAAAAAAACAAACAACAATTGCAGTCTGTTACAGTCCAGAAAACAATGGAACACAGTTTCTTTCTGAGGACAAAATGAACAAACCTCAACAACATTTGGGTTTAAAAGAGAGATAAAAGCATTTACAGCCACAGCACCATGTAAAACTCGCCATTGTAGGTCCCCAACCTTCTTAGTTAATGGTGGTTTATAGAGTGCTCTCCAGGCAGGCCTCACCTCTGGACCCAGACCCAAGTGTTTCCTCCATGGTGTATCAGCTCGACCTTTTAACTTATTCACATTTAGAATTTTCACCAAAAGTCCATACATTTTTTTACCAGGAGAGTCACAAATGTTAATGTGCTCAGAGTTTAAAAACACACCAGTGCCATCTTTAAAATCAGGAGATAAAACACTAAAAGGAAAAGATTCATCAGCAGTTTGCACAGAGTTTTCGCAGTGTAAAACAATAGCAGAGTGTTCTTCTGCAGACAGGCAGTCTCTCCAATCTTTCAACAAGTTCATTATAACTCTGACTGAAGAAACGCCAAGAGCCGAGCACAGGGCAACAGCATTGTCCAAGTTAGGACCACATAAATTCACCAAATGTCCCAGCGTTGTAACCTTTGCAGAAATAAACTTTTTTAAAACAGAAGGTCCTAAAACATTGCCCACATCAAAATGGGTCCCGAACACAAGTGGCTCCTTTAAAAGCCAGAAAGGCGACAAGGAAGCCTGGGGAGAGTTCTTTTTAAAAAGTCCCCAGATTTTAAAAGCACTTTGGTAAAACTGGGGAAGTTCTGGGAGTTTTTGGCCCCTTAAATCCATTAAAAGCAGCGACTCCTCTAGTCCAAGCCCTCCACAGCGAGCCAGGACAGCCCTGGCAATAGGTCTCCACACAAGGTCAAGGGGGCCACTCAGCAGTCGCTGAATGAACTGCAGGCGAAAGACAGCCCCCCTGCTGGCCAGATGGATGAGCCCTTGACCACCTTCTTCCCTCGGTAAAAACAGGATACTCTGTGGAACCCAGTGAAGACGGTCCCAGAAAAAGTCCACGACTATAGATTGCACTCTGGCCAGCAAATTGGGTGGAGGGTCCAGACAAGACAGTCGATGCCACAGCATTGAAGCAATCAAGTTGTTGATAATTAAAACACGACCTCTGAAGGACAAGTTTGGCAGAATCCATTTCCATTTTTTTAGTCTTCCTTCAGTTTTTTTCTAAAAAACACTCCCAATTTTTCTCAGTAAAAGTCTGATTTCCTAAAAACACACCAAGATATTTAAAACCACCTTGTGTCCATGAAAGGCCACCAGGTAGGGCAATTTTTTGTGGTCTCCCCCCCACCACAACAGCTTCACTCTTACCCCAATTCACTCTTGCTGAGGAGCACTCACCAAAAAGATTAACAGTTCTTAAAAGGTAGTCTACATCATTTTGATTTCTTGTAAAAACAACAACGTCATCAGCATAGGCAGACACTTTAAAGACAGAGTCAGAGTTGGGGACTTTAAAACCAGTGAGGCCTTGCCTTAGTTTACAAAGGAGGGGCTCAATGGCAAGAGAGTACAGCATACCTGAGAGGGGGCAGCCCTGTCGTACACCCCTCTCAACTTTGAAAGGAGCACTCAAACCACCATTAATCTTAAGAATACTCTCAATGTCTCTATACAAAGCCTGGATCTTGGCGATGAACCCTGAGCTGAAACCAAAGGCCTCTAATGTCTGCCAAAGGTATGGATGTTCAACTCGGTCAAACGCCTTTTCTTGGTCTATTGAAATAAGACCAAGTTCTTTGACCAATGAGCTGGAGAGGTCCAAAACATCACGAATTAAAAAAATGTTGTCTGTAACCAACCTACCAGGTACACAGTAGGTCTGGTCTACATGTATGACCTGCTCCATCGCCTTCCTCAGTCTGGTAGCCAACACTTTGGAGAGAATTTTGTAGTCAGTACAGAGGAGGGCCACCGGACGCCAGTTTTTAATGTCTTTCAAGTCGCCTTTCTTTGGAAGGAGGGTGAGGACTGCTCTCCTACAACTTAGGGGCAGGTGACCCTTCCGCAGACTGTCAGACAGTACTTCCAGCAAGTCCTCACGGATCTCAGACCAGAACGCCTTGTAGAACTCCGATGGTAGACCATCTATCCCTGGGGCTTTTCCACACTGAAGAGACTGGACAGCCACTGCTAATTCTTGCAGAGTGATCCCGCTCTCCAGCTCCGCATTCACGCTAGCCATCACCTTTGGCAAGTCCGTCAAAAAATGACTCAGTGCATGTGGATTCTCAACAAATTGTTTCTTAAAGAGATCCTTGTAGAAAGCAACTGCAAAGCGACGGATCTCCGCAGACTCATGGATCGGCCGCCCGTCCTCGGAGCGAAGAGAGTGGATCATCCTCCTCTGACCATTCTTCCTCTCCAAACCAAAGAAAAAATGAGACGGAGCGTCCATTAGTGCGATGTTCTGGAACCTACTGCGTACCACAGCGCCCCTGGCAGCCACACCCAGTAGGTCAGTTAAAACAGAATTTTTGCCATTGAGGGCCTCAAAATGTCCTCTTTCTCCTGTGGAGCCTGCCAAAGACTGCAGCTCCACTACTTCTCTCTCCAGGTCCCTGACAGACCTGGCCAAGTCTCCAGAGACATTGCAAGTATACTGTAGGCACAGATTCTTTATTTGGCTCTTCCCTACATCCCACCACTGCTGCAAAGAACTAAAATTTGATTTTGTTAATTTAAAATTACTCCAAAAAAACATAAAAGCAGTTTTAAAACTGTTATCCGATAAAAGTGACGTGTTAAAATGCCAGTATGCACTACTGCACTTTATATTCTTGATAAAAACACAACACTGAACCAGGGAATGATCTGTGAAGCCAACAGGGACTATAAAAGCACTTTTAAAAATGCTAAAATGGTGCTTAAAACTGTAAACCCTATCCAGTCTAGCTAAGGACAGAATACTGTCCTTTCTATGGCTCCACGTGTACTGTCTAGCCTTGCCATGAAAATTTCTCCACACATCACACAGATCATGAGCTTCTATGAGACCTTTTAAAACTCTCTTGGATGCAGCATGTGGCTCTGGGTGATTCCTATCCATAAGAGGATTTTCTGTACAATTAAAATCACCTCCCACAAACAAAAAGTCATCATTACTGAAATTTTTGATTGTGTCATCTA
Organism: Pholidichthys leucotaenia; assembly: GCA_020510985.1. Lineage (NCBI taxonomy): Eukaryota > Metazoa > Chordata > Actinopteri > Cichliformes > Pholidichthyidae > Pholidichthys > Pholidichthys leucotaenia. The sequence goes on from CM035848.1 coordinate 75,018,517, forward strand.
AAATATTTAAAAAGGCCAATCTTTCTGTGCCTACGGTGGGAGCATACACATTTATAAAAACAACTTTCACATTCTCAAAAACAGCTCGAACTTTTAAAATGTGGCCTGCAATTATCTCATCAATGTCATAAGAAAGTGGAATAAAATCTCGAGAAAATAAAATACCCACTCCACCACTGTTGCTGCTTTTATGACTAAGAATAATTTCACCTCGAAATTCCCTCCTCCAGTCAGCAGCATTGTCCTCAGAACTATGAGTCTCCTGAACAAACAGAACATTAATTTTCTTGCATTCTGCAAGAGTAAAAACACACGCTCGCTTAGACATTTCTCTTGCTCCATTGATGTTGAGTGTGCCAAAATTAAAACTACACATGTATATAAGAGGGCAAAGCCAATACAAAAACAGAAAAGAAAGAATGAGCGATAAAAGACTAATCATCCTGGGCAATTTGGTTCTTAACTTTTAGTACAAGCTTTTTTAGTCTGTAGATCTCCTGATCAGTGAAACTTTCCTGCTCAAGCTCTCCCCTATTTTTCATGTAGGCCCGAGCAGAGTCAACAAAACGTTTTAGATCGGGGAAGAAGCTTTCAACTTTAACCATTCTGGACCCCTTAGTGTCCTGCAAAAACTTCTGTATTTTTGTGAAGGGGTAACCGCCTCCACTGGCCACATCATCACTACTTTCACCATCACTCTCTATCTCAGACCCAGCATAAGAATCTGGCTGAGATAGAGAAACCTCAGAACTGTCTTTGACAACCCTTTTTACTTTGCTCCTCTGCTGTTTGGTTTCCAAATTCTTTCGCTTGATTGAGATTTTACATAATTCTTCATCTATTTCAATGTCATCCTCATCCTCCAACACTGACTCAGCCACCCTGGTAGCTGTCTCTTCCTGTCTTTCGCTCACCCTGTGCTGTGCTTTTATATTCATCTTTCTAGTCCCACCATCTACCTGGGCCTCATTTGGCTCATCTGTCTGACCCTCAGCGTGATCCCTCTCGGCAATCTCACCCTTGTCTGCAATGTTGGTCTGTGCAGCAGCCCCGCGATGTGCTTTAACTTTTGTTGCTGTTTCAGTTATGATTGACAGGCCAGCTGCGGAGGGCGGCAAAGCCGCCCCGCCGCCAGACAGCCTCGCGGCCTCGGCCGAAGCGCCGCCGCCAGACGGCCCCGCGGCTCCGGCTGAAACGCCCGACGGCGCTGCTGCGCCGTCGGCCTCGGAGGACGGCAAAGCCGCTCCGTCATCAGACGGCCCCGAGGCCCGGCCTCCCCCGAGTGATCACCCCCCACTCCCTGAGGGCATGATCGAATCAAATGTCCCTCCATTCCACAGCCGAAACACTTCATATTATCGGAGGTGACGTGGATGGTGTAATCAAAGCCGTCAATCCGGTATTTAAATACGAGGTTGAGGCTTTCCTCGCTATTCTTTAAAATCATGAGCACCTGTCGCCTAAAAGACATAACATGCTTTAAACGCGGGGACTTACAACCGAGAGGGATGTGCTTAATGGGGGACAAAAGCTGCCCGTGTCTCGACAGCTCCTTCTCCAACAGCTCATTCTTTAAAAATGGTGGGACATTTGAGATGGTAATTCTCTTTGCGGGATTTACCAGAGACAGAACAGGAACCAGTGTGTCTTTAATCACAACCCCGCTCTCCACTACCCGGTTAACTTTTTCCACACTATCGAGGAAAATCACCACGGCACTATTCATTCTCGAAGCTGATCTAATGCTTTCATAACCGACCAGCTCCCCCACAGCAAGACTACACTCCTCCACTGAGCAGCTGACAGCCGGTGTCAATTTGACAGCATGCCGGCGTGTCAGCTGCTCAAACCCGGAGCCTCGCTCCAAAACCATGCTCACCAGCAGAGCTGGCAGCAGAAACCCCCCTCCCAGAACGCCTACCCCACCCCAGCTACAGAAAACAACAAAAATTAAGATTATTTAGCAGAAAAAAAAACCCTTTAACACAAAAAGACAGAGAAAAATTTGAGATAAATCACTCACGCTGTCACACGCTCCCAGCTCGCACTCACGACCACACCCACTCAGAGAGAGAGAGAGAGAGAGAGAGAGAGAGAGAGAGAGAGAGAGAGTGCAGAACATTGTAGCTGGATGGAATAAATATATGAGTATATAAACACAGTGCGGAGCATTGTAGATAGATGGAATAAATATGTAAATATATAAACACACAGTGCGGAGCATTGTAGCTAGATGGAATAAATATGTAGATATATAAACACACCCAGTGCGGAGCATTGTAGCTATATGGAATAAATATGTAAATATATAAACACACACAGTGCAGAGCATTGTTGCTAGATGGGATGAAACAGCACAACTGTCTATTTAGTTATCCTACATGGTATGATTATGCACCAATACATATTCTCACCCTCTGTAGTGACCGGTATTTTCCTAGTTGTATGCCGGAGGGGACCATTGTATAAGTCTATTGCGTCTTTTGCATTCAAAACTATTAGGTTGTCACGTCTTTTTGCTATCTCTGCGAGCAGCCCTGCTTAGGTTGTACAGTCTGACAGCCGTTGGTAGGAAGGACCTGTGAAACCTCTCGGTTGTGCACCTAGGATGATGTAGTCTGCTGCTAAATGAGCTCCTCAGTGCATTCAGTATGTCCTGCATAGGGTGGAACTCGGACTCCAGCAGAGGTGACAGTTTAGCCACCGTCCTTCTCTCTCCTATCTCCTCCACTGGGTCAAGGCGCTGCCCCATGACAGAGCTAGCTTTCTTGATCAGTTTGTTCAGTCTCTTCCTATCGGCTGCCGTAATGCCACTGCCCCAGCAGACTACTCCAAAAGTGATGGCTGATGCCACCACCGTGTCATAGAATGTCTTCAGCAGCACCCCTTGTACACCAAAAGACCTGAGTCTTCTCAGTAGGAACAGCCTGTGCTGTCCCTTCTTGTAGAGTGCATCAGTATTGTGTGACCAGTCAAGTTTATTGTTCAGATGAACACCCAGGTACTTATAGGATGTCACCATCTCGATGTCTGTTCCCTGTATATTTACTGGTGCTGTGAGGGGTTGTCCTTGCCTGCGGCAGTCCACCACCAGCTCCTTAGTTTTCCTCGCGTTGATCTGGAGGCAGTTCCGATGGCACCAGTCCACGAAGTCCTGGATAAGCCCTCTGTACTCAGCTTCATCTCCATTGGAGATGAGGCCAACGATCACAGAGTCGTCAGAGAACTTCTGTAGATGGCAGTGTGTTGTGTTGTGTGAGAAGTCCGCAGTATAAAGGGTGAACAGGAAGGGAGCCAAAACCGTTCCCTGGGGGGCCCCCGTGCTACCAATGATCATGTCGGACACAGAGTCCCGGGTTCTCACAAACTGAGGCCGATTAGTGAGGTAGTCCAGGATCCATGATGACAGGTGCTGGTCCACCCCTGCGCACAGCAGCTTGTCCTTCAGGATCATCGGTTGGATGGTGTTGAAAGCACTGGAAAAGTCAAAGAACATGATCCTCACTGCATTCCCGGGCTTCTCCAGGTGGGACAGAGAACGGTGAAGGAGGAAGATCACCGCATCCTCCACCCCAATGCCATGCTGGTAGACGAACTGGAGTGGATCCATCGCTGGTCCCACCAGGGGACGGAGGTGAGCAAGGAGCAGTCTCTCCAGGGTCTTCATCATGTGGTACGCCAAGGCCACTGGTCTGTAGCTGTTCAGGTCTTTGGGGTGGGAAGTCTTTGGTACAGGTACCACACAAGATGTTTTCCACAGCTGTGGTACCCTCCCCAGCTTCAGGCTCAGGTTGAAGATGTACTCCACAATCCCACACAGCTGGTCTGCACAGGACTTGAGGATCTTTGCGCTGATGTCGTCCGGTCCCGACGCCTTCCTCGCCTTGATCTTCCTCAGCTCCGTCCTCACCTGGGTCTTAGTCAGGGTCAGGTTGGGGGGCTGTGTGTTGGGAGTGGGGGGGAGTTGGTGGAATGGGGAGTGGGCAGCAGGACTTGATGTCTTTAGAGGCAGCAGTGGTTGTTGTGCAGTCAGGGGGGAGGGCGATTGGTCAAACCTATTGAAAAACAGATTCAGATTGTTCGCCCACTCCCTGCCCCCCGTGGCCTGGGGGGAGGTATTCTGGAGCCCAGAGATGGTTTTAAGGTTTCTCCAGACCCCGCTGATGTCGCTCTGTTGCAGCTTGTCCTCCATCTTCTTCCTGAAGCTGTCCTTGCCTTCTCTGATCTTTCTCCTCAGCTCCCTCTGTACGGACTTCAGCATCTCCCTGTTCCCGACCTGAAGATCCTCTTCTTCTCTCTCAGAAGTGTTTTTATCTCAGGGTTGATCCAGGGTTTGTTGTTTGAGCAACACCGTATGGTCTTGGTGGGAATGGTGTTGTCCACACAGAAGCTGAGGTAGTCCGTGATAGTGTGAGTGAGGCCATCGATGTCCTCACCATGTGGATCGCAGATCTGCTCCCAGGCGGTGGTTTCAAAACAGCCCTTTAGAGTGTCCATTGCCTCCTCAGACCATAACTTCACTGTGCGCATGGCCGGAGGTTGTCTGTGCACTAGGGGTTTGTACACCGGCCGGAGATGAACCAAGTTGTGATCCGATCTCCCGAGTGGGGGGAGTTGTAATGAGGTCTATGCCTCCTTAGTGTTTGCGTAGAATAAGTCCAGTGTTTTATTGTCTCTAGTGTGGCATGTGACATACTGGGTAAACGTGGGTAGAATGGGAGACAGTGAAACATGGTTGAAATCGCCTGAGATGAGGAGAAGAGCATCTGGGTGTTCTGTCTGCAGCCTGCCGGTTACTGAATGGATGACATCACACGCTGTCCCAGCGTTCGCCGTCGGATTTGCATAAACAACAATGCAGATCACGTGTGAGTATTCCCTCGGGAGATATGTAGGCTGCATGCTAACAGCTAGCAACTCAATGTCTTTGCTGCAGTGTCGTTGTTTAACAGTGATATGTCCCGGTCTGCACCAGTTGCTGTTAACATACATTATCACTCCACCGCCCCTTGCTTTGCCACTGTCTGGTGTTCGGTCTGCCCATATCGCGTGGAAACCCTCCAGCATAATGTTAGCATCTGCTGTTAGTTCAGATAGCCACATCTCAGTAAACAAAAGGAGAGAGCATTCCCGGTATATGCTATCGTAGCGGGAGATAGCCGCTAGCTCATCTACCTTTCCCAGTTACGACCGTACATTCCCCATGACAATGGATGGAAGGGAGGGTCTGTACCTTATATTTTTTGTCTTCTGCCTTACTCCAGCCCGGCAACCACGGCGTTTTCGCCTCAGTTCTCCCGGTATGTCGAGTTTTTCCGTTAGCACCAGGTGGCAGTTGAGTGCTAGCAGCTCTTCCCTGCTGTACCGTCTCCTGCTATAAACAGTGGCTCCGTCCACCGGCTCAGGAGACATTTGAGACGATCTGTGTGTGTGTGATATAAATGGAGTGAAAACCGGATCAAAAAGAGAGAGGAAGGTAAAAAAAAAAAAAAAAGACTCAGAATTGAGCCGCTGCTGCAAAAGGCAGCTGACTCGTGTGGCGCCGGAAGTGAAGGTGATTTTCAGACATTCTTTTTTTTTTAGATAGAGCAGGAATCAAACCCCTGACCCTCCGATCAGTAATCGACCACACTACACTTGTGCCACAGCCATTCAAAATAGGACATCATAGTATATCAGGGGCTACAACTCCTGCAAAAATCATCTGAGTGGAGCCAAATTGCAATATGTACATCATCAGTGTATATTAAACCATGGTACCAAGTTTCAAAACAATCGGAGCAAAACTCTAAGAGGAGTTGATTTCACATAAGTGGGACAAACAGACAGACGGACGGATGGACAGAAAGACTGCCCCATAACATAGTCCCCCTTCGGTCTTTGCACAAAGAGATGGTCAAACAGAGATGGTTGGACTGTGTAAACAATAACATGAAGGCTGCTGGAGCTACAGAAACTGCTATCCAGGAAAGATTAAGCTGGAGAATACTGTCTGCTGCAGTGACCCCATCTTTAAGTGGGAATAGAATATAGTATAGGGACATTTTAAATGCATGTTATTTTTAAAAGCTGTTAAATGTAACAAGTAGCAAACCTTGAAAAATTGCAACCCTTTTCCACCTTGCAGCTGAGCTGCAGAAGTGCACTGGGACTTAATTTTCAGGTATATTACACCCAGACAAGAGTCTAAAAGTCACCATAGCAATGAAATCCAAGACTATTGAGGAAAAGGGAATTTGACTCACTGATTAAGCCCTTATCTGCTGCTGCACCTGCAACACTATTCACACTCTGATATAGGTTGTTGTGTCAGAGGGTTTTGGGACTGATATGTAGGATTATAGAAATAATTTCTTTTCTATCAGACAGTGGATAAGGTTGTTTTTACCTTAACATGTTTCGACCACTTCTTGCAGCCTTCCTCAGAAGGGCCATGTGATGTTGTTGTGACAATCAACTGTCAGTGACAGTGTGACAATCAAGATGGCTGCAAGAAGTGGCTGAAATATGTTAAAAAAAAAAAAAACCTTATCCACTGTCTGATAAAAAAGAAATTATAATTAATTTAGAAGAGAGGGGCAGCACAGTGTGCAGTGGTTAGCACTGTGTCAGCGCAACAAGAAGGTCATGGGATCGAGTCCACCCTCTGACCATCGGTGACCCTTCTGTGTGGAGTTTGTATGTTCTCCCCATGTCTGTGTGGGTTTACTCTGGGTACTCCTGTTTCCTCCCACAGGCCAAAGACATGCAGGTTAGGTTAACTGGCATCAACTGGGGATTCTAAATTGTCCTTAGGTATGAATTTTAGAGTGAATGTCTGTCTGTCTCTCTGTGTTAGCTCTGCAAAGGACTGGCAATCTGTCCAGAGTGTACCGTGCCTCTCGCCCAAAGATGCTGGGATAGGCTCCAGCCCCCCCAAGACCTGAAAAGTTTAAAATGGTAGAAGATGGATGGAATTTAGAAGACAGTATGAACCCTTTTGGATGATATGTAGGATGCTCTCTAGAATACAATTTAATATATGTAGGATGCTCTCTTCCAAAAGGTAAAGTTTGCTGCACATGAATGAATTGATCGCCTGAATCAATAAAGATATTTCAGATTTTTTTTTTTTTTTTTTTAAATCTGATTGGTCACAGGTCAGTCTGTGGTTGTACTGGGCAGCTTCCAGGTGTGAATGTGTATCTGTGTGAGTGTAAACAGGGTGTCCTTGAAAAAGAGAGGTTCCCTTGCAATGGACCTTTCCTGTATACTAAAGAAAGGTAAATAAATAAAATAAATAGAAGTCATTTGATATCATTAGTTAGTTAATTAGTTAATCCCTTCCACAGCATGTGGGACATCATAGTGTATAGGGGCGGCGCCTATCTCCGTTTCATTGAACCTAGGCCACACAGCTACTGTAAGCAGTGAAAGCTACAGTAGGGGGGTCAGTCCTCTGGTAGCTCTGTGTGTAACTTTCCTTTTCCCATTCTATTATGCTGAGTACCAAGCTAGAAGGCGGAAAGAACTATTTTTATGTGGTCTTTGGTATGACCCAGCCGGGATTTAAACCCTGGCCTCCTGGTTGTGGGGAGGATGCTCTACCAACTAGGCCACCACTCCAGTATTTGATATCATACTTCATGGTTTATTGTGTGTGTGTGTGTGTGTGTGTGTGTGTGTGTGTGTGTGTGTGTGTGTGTGTGTGTGTGTATGGGGGGGGGGGTGCTCCTTGCTACTACTGCTGTGTTTGGTTTGCATTTGCAACAATCAGTCAAATTTGTTCCTGCTGAGAGTTGGACTCCATCGAGGCAGCCATTTGTTACCAGGCACAGCCAAGGAATAGAGGGTGTCATGTTCAGTGGTCACATGATCTTATCTGTGCATTTTACAGATGCTGTCATCCTGTTGAGCAGTGACCTACAGGTCTTACTTGGACGGTTTGCTCCTGAGTGTGAAGTGTCCAGAATGAGAATCAGCATGTCCAAGTCCAAGTCCGTGTTCCTCAGCCCAAAAAGGGTTGAATATCCTGTCGGGGTTGGGACTGAACTTCTGCCTCAAGTGGAGGAGTTCAAGTATTGTGGGGTCTTACTGATGAGTCAGGGGAGAATGAAGTGGGAGATTGACAGATGGATGACAGCAGCATCTGCAATGATGTGGACATTGTGAAGAGGAAGGTGATCTCTAGAACAAAGCTGTCAATTCCTACCCTCACCCATGATTACAATATTTGGGTAGTGACTGAAAGATCGATCCATCCATCCATCCATTCATCCATCTATCCATCCATCCATTTTCTACCACTTATCTGGGGATCTGGGTTGCATGTACATCAGTCCAAGCAGAGATGCTTAGACTTCTGCCCAATTCACATAGCACCTACAAGCACCATGATCCCTCCTGTAGGTGGTGAGCCTACTGTAGGGTGGACCCATGTGGCTTGCCTGGGCAGAAACCCGGTTACCAGGCTCTTGTTCTTGAGCCTCTTCTCCCAACTTGGCTGCAGGGCACGGCCTTGATAACTGAATGTCAGGTGGGCTATACAGGATTGTTGTTGTTGTTGATTCTTTCATGGGGAATTCAACCGCTCTTGGTGTGGCTCTTGAACCAAGACCAATTTGTCTTGGGGGTAAGTAAGTAAGTAAGTAAGTAAGTAAAATTTATTTATATAGCACTTCTCACAGAAAGAATCACAAAGTGGTTCACAATAAAATAAAACACACAATCATAAATACAACAATAAAGACATTGAAAAACAAGTATAAAGACATTAAAAACATAAAAACCATAATCAAACTAAAAAGCCTGTTTAAACAGGAGAGTCTTCAGCTGCTTTTTAAAAGCATCAACAGAGTCTACTGAGCGCAAAGACAATGGTAGAGCATTCCGCAATTTTGGTGCCACTGCCTGAAAGGCTCTATCACCTCGAGTTTTAAAATGGGTTCGAGGGACAGCCAGTAAAAGTTGATCTGAGGATCTCAAAGACTGTGAGAGGTTGTACACTTTAAGCAGCTCGGTGATGTATTTAGGAACCTGATCATGAATAGCTCTAAAAGCAAGAACTAAAATTTTAAACTGAATCCTAAAATCAACTGGGAGCCAGTGAAGTGCTGCTAAAACCAGTGTAAGATAAGATAAGATAAGATAAGCCTTTATTAGTCACACAATGGGGAAATTCCAAGATTGCAACAGCACAGGGATAGCAACACTCAGAGCAATAATTTAGAAGATAATGTGTAATGTGTAATGTAAAGTGTAATGTGAGTCCTTTTCTTAGTGTGAGTTAAAAGTCTAGCAGCCAAATTTTGAACAACCTGGAGGAACTGAAGATGCTTTCGGCTCAGACAGGTAAAAAGATTATTACAATAGTCTAAGTGAGAAGAAATAAAAGCATGTATAATCATCTCAAGTTCCACCTTCGACACCAGGGTTCTCAACTTAAAAATATTCTTTAGATGGAAGAAACAATTTCTAATTAACTGATTAATGTGGTTCTCAAGAGACATTGCCGAGTCAAAACTAACACCAACATTCCGAAGACACGCCTGGACAGAGGCACCAAGGGTACCCATGTAGTGCTTAATAAGTGGAATCTTCTTTTCAGGAGTGAAAATTAATATCTCTGTCTTGTCTGAGTTAAGCTGTAAAAAGTTTGCACTTAACCACTGTTTGATGTTAGACAAGCAGTTAGTTAACCCCTTGCACTCCGGGCAATTTTCCTAAAAATGCCAAAAAAATAACATGCCCAAAGTAAATCGAAAGCTGTTCTTCAACCCTTTGCAGCATCTTCATGGGGTTGATCTCATTTAAAAGAAAACACTTTGAATTTTTTGGCAAAAAAAACATAATCTCTCTACGTGCTCCGGCCACTGAGTTACAGTCATCTAAACATACTGAACTTGAAGAAAATAAATTTGGCCACGGTGTTTTTTTGGATACAAATGCTTGCAAATAACACACAGCTGTCCGATCCGGCTGGAAAATGCAACAGAAATGTAGAACCAAGTGTTATCAAGCTGAGATCCAAATTTGGTAACAATACCACAAAAATTGAATATTTTACACAGCTTTGTTCTCAGGCTGTTCCCAGGCGTTTTGGAACTGTGCCAAATTGTGCCAAATGGCACAGTTTGGAAAAACATCTGTAACTTTTGAATAATTCAATGTAGAATCTTCATTTTGGGCTCTAATGAAAGGTCACATTCAGGGCTGTATCTGTGTGTGTGTGTGTGTGTGGGGGGGGTTGTCCCCCCCCCCTCGCTACAAAGGACGGAGTTCGGCCCTCGCTACATGACGGATTACACTCGTTGCATGTTTCCACAGCAATGCTGTCACAGCGGCTCCCCCCCCGCTACTGTGTGTGTGTGTGTGGGGGGGTTGTCCCCCCCCTCGCTACAGAGGACGGCCATCGCTACATGATGGAATAGACTCATATGCTTCCCCCCGCTGACCAGGGGCCGTTCGGACCGTGAACGCCCCCCCGCTCCTCTTCTGCAGCGGGGGGGGGGGGGGCGTTCACGGTCCGAACACGGCAAATGAACTGTTTATCGCGGCGCACGCACTTCGTACTTTGTGCGCCGTACAGTTGTAATTTACCGATCGGTCAAAAGTCATTTTTTGATTACAATTTTCAGGGATAAATAATAAATTTAGCTTATAACACCTTACCTCTTCACAGCAGCAGAGTCCTAGCGAACTTCTCTTCCTCATTGTCAAAAGAACGCGACGCTGGTCCGCTCGTGGATCCCGGTCAAAACATAATTCCATTATTGCCATTTTGGTGAATGATTTACGACTTTTGTCGTCGGCCTCCGTTGGTCTATGATGACGGAAGAGAATCCTAAACGTCTATTCTGCTGGAATGAGTGCAGCTCCCACTTGTGGGTGTTCTCCATGCTGCTGGATCTCCATGCTGGTTCGTCCAGCGTCCTTTTTTTTTCATCAGCTGCAACAGTAAATCTCTCTTCACCCAGCCCGAACTTCTGTGCTTCAATTGGCTCCTGCATTCACAGTAGGCGGGTCCTGCTTCCTAGGTTTTCATTCATTGGTTCTTCAAGGTTTCAGAAACCCAATTCAAGGCTCTTATTAGTCGAATGAGAGGTCACTCAGATGAACTAATCTGTTCGCGGCTGTGTCTGCAGCTTTTTTTTTCAGTGGCGCTTGGAGGCCACACCACCTACATCACCACCATCAGTATCTCTATCATGCGTCATGCGTCGGAGCGCGCACGAGTGCGCTCTCATGCGCCCTAGGACGCAGAGACTTGCCCGCCCGCGGAACAACGGAGCGAAAATGGTTAAGGATGGCAGCATGTGAAACTCAGACTCTTTAAAAGAACAATGTAACTGAATATCATCAGCGTAAAGATGATAAGAAATATCTTTGAACTGGCTAATTATCCGTCCCAGTGGCAGAAAGTAAATTAGAAATTAAATGGGTCATAGAACTGAGCCTTGTCGTATCCCACATGAATACTGTGCTATTTCAGAAAAGATCTGATTCACGGACATGTTAATGGTTCTTCCGGTGAGGTACGATGAGAACCATTTTAAAACAGAACCAGACAGCCCTAGCTCTTTGAGTCTGTTGATCATTATACAGTGATCAACAGTATCAACAGTATCAAAGAGAGCCTACCAGGAGCAAAATGCCCTCGACAACATAGCTCCTGGGATCATTAGGGCACACAAACCTCTCCACTGTAATAAGGAGGCGATCAACAGAGAGCAACTGAAAGAACCAACCTGCTTAATTGAGCTTTTGTTGTAGCGTGGCTGGACTCAACTCTAAAGATAGGTTGAGGATCTCAGTTACACAGGAGATGCTTGGAATAGAGCCACTGCTCTCCCCCACATCGAAAGGCACCAGGTGAGGTGGTCTGGACATTTGAACAGTATGCCTCCTGGAAGCCTCCCATGTGAAGTGTTTTGAGTATGTACCACTGGGAGGAGACCTAGGACATGCTGGAGATACTATATCTCCCAGTTGGTCTGGGTCTAGTTATCCTCTCTGAAGAGCTGGAGGAGGTGGCAGTAAGAGGGAAGTCTGAGTTTCTTTGCTAGACTGCTGCCGCATGAACCAGATCTGGATAAGCGATAGATGGATGGATGGATGGATGGAGGGATGGATGGATGGATGAATGGTAAATGGATTACTAAATATATAAAAGTTTGGTTTTGAAATCAAATTTAAGAAATACATGAGAATTTCTTAATATTCTCTTTTTAGATGCACCTGTATGCTTATCTTAGATTTATTCAAAATGCAAGGCAAATGATCACATTTCCCTCCCTGGTGGCACTTAACAACTCTGTGCTGAAATCTTAATTAAAAAACAGAAATACAAACATCATATCACTGTATAGCACTAAACCTGTCTGAAATTATTCACATTTCTTAATATTCTGCTGTTGTACTTCTTAGCTGCATACTTTGATTGGCTTCTGGTGTCATGTTTTATCATCCCCATAAAGATACTGAAATAATTTTTACCCCACCAATCAGAAGAAGGCAGTTCAAAGAGGGGGAACTCAACCTGAAACAATGACTGTGAGGAGGATTAAAACATGACTTTGAATGTGAAAATGAGGAAAACATTTTTTCCTGCTCCGTGTGAGGCCTTATCCTCAATATTTCTCCCACAAATATTCATCTTACACTCCGAGCCTCCCACTGAAATACAGAATTTCTGCCCCAGTTTTCTGCGGTCAAAACATACCTCCACTTCTGCCTTTTCCTGCATCACCCAAATTGCAGTTATTGCTTCGAGCTTTCAGCAATAAACCCTGCACTCACTGGACAAAACAATATATATTCTTAACATACCCGAAGTTTTAACGGTCTACCACATATCCTCATCATTGCATCATTGACCTCTTATGTTTCCATTTCAAAGCCCACTGGGGGATCATTTAGTCATTAATCATTGAATCTTAATTGCACTGTATTGTATTGAAATAAAAGCGCTTCTTTCTAGTGCTTGAATGCTGCAGCAATAGAATTAAATTAGTTCACGAGTCATTCAGCCACACTCTGTTGTAATAACCAGTTTTACAGATTTGGCTGTTCTCATTCTTTCCATCACAGATAATAAAATCAAAGCAAATCAGTGTCTCTTAATGATTTGCAATATGTTAGAGTGTGAATCAGGAGAATAATCTTCTATAAACTAATGCCTGTCCCTCTTCTTACTTCATGTTTACTTCAGCTCTAACAGTTGATTCTACATCATCTAAGTCAATCAAATGTGTTGTGGATCTGGGTAAGTGCTGCAGTATCTTGGCACGCTCTACTCTTTGTCTGTTATGTTTTTTTTGTTTTTCTTTTTTATCAGGAGTCTAGAAAGTTAACTGGTGGCAGCTGGTGAAACTCCTGCACACAGCTGATTTCATGGAATCCCGCATCTTCTTAAGACACTCTCAGTGTGTGGATCAATGCAGGGCTGTCACACTGGTGAATGTGTTGTGCATGGGTATCCTTACAGGACACATGCACAACAATGGTAAATTACTTGCAATTTTTTGGACAAATTGTAAATTGGAATTGAAAAATTCTCACAGAAACCTGAACATTATAGGAACCCCAGGTTGGGAACCACAGACTTAGTTGATACTTACCATCATTATAGGCCACTTACCTCTCTCTTCTGTTTCCCACAGGAGTCAAACCTCTCCCACACTGCGGGGAGCAGTTCCTTGTTGACAGTCTGATAAAAGTCATTCTTTTACCTCATCAGTTGTCTCTATATGTTGTGTCTCGCAGTTAGGTCCAAACTTTGCTGAACTATGACAAAATGTAAAAATATACTGTATATCTCTGCATAAATACTTTCTAATAAATTTGACATCCGTTAAACTAAAGAAAATGCATTAAATCCGTGTATTGGACCAATAAATACAAAAAATTACTTTATAAAGCAAAAACAAAATCAAACCCCCAAAAAATCTGTGGATGGGACACTGTTTTACTTCAATTTAAAAAAAAATACAATGAAACTATACCCCCTAAACTAATCATAATGATTGCTTTGCCTGTCTTAGTCTGTGCCATTTTGTTTTGGACAGCCAGAAAGAATCCTTAGCAGCATGTGACTTGCAGCAATAAAAGAGACAACTGAAGACAGTGGGACAAATACTGAGTTGAGAAAAGAAGAGCTAATCTTTCATACTCACGAGAGGGGTTTGCCGACTTGAATGGAAATTAATATCTCAAGGAGGTGCACGGCAAAAAAAAAAAAAACAAAAAAAAAAAACAACCTGCACTATAACGGATGATTGCTCCCTGTTTTCACAAGCAACAATCTCATGTCAATATTTACCACAAAAAACAAGGAAAATTAAAGGTTGTTTAAAAAAGGCTAATATGTGATGAGATGAATGCTCTCATACATAATTTAACTGCTCTATTTGTTGGTAAAATAACTGAAGATCCTTAAGTAGGTTTTCTCTTTCATTTGCTACTGTGTCCTAGAAAGTTCAAGGCATTTTTTCTATTGGGAAGTGTAGCATTTTTTACATAAAATCATCCTTTTCTACAGGTGCTCCTTGTCAGAAAATATGCAGGATGGCTGTCATTTTGCTGTGTAAAAGCAGTGGTATCACAGCTATGAATGTCTACCTGTTAGACTAGACTCAATCAACTTTTCCTTGACAGATGTTCTCTTCTGGTTTGCTTCGAAATTCAATATAAATAAAATATTCTTCACATTATCATGTACTGCTGTCAGTGTCATGACAGTCTTCAGCTTAAAATTTCATCCTTTCAAGTTATGTTGAAGGCTATACATGTTTCAGATTTAGGCTTTAATGCCAAGTTTCAGATTGAAACTTCGGGCAAACTGTCTTTAAAATAAAAATACTAGGAGTAGAAGATCCTGCAGAAAACAGACAAGAAATAAAAAGGAAGGAAATCTTACAAGCAAAAACAGGCAAAAACCCAACAAATGAACTCCAGGGGAAACACAAACACACACAGGTAGACTCACAATGGTGAAGACCTCTTCAACAATATGAAAAACTTAAGGAAACTTGCACAACAAACGAACAATTAACAAGTGGATACAAACGAGGAAAAGGGATACACAAAAACAAAACTGTGACAACTATAAGATGATAAAGGCTTTCAGTTGGAAGTTGGAACTAGATACCATTCAGCTCAGGAACAGTTAACATGACATACAGCAGTGCAAAGACAGATTAAATATTGATTAGCCTCAAGCAATCTGAACATGGAGGAGACCTGGCCAAGTTTTCAATCGAATCCCATTAAAGCAGCTGGTTTGCAAAAATATCTGTAAAAAAACGATGCACATCCAGAATCTATGAAGCAAAGAAGACAGCTGGACTGGCTCTCATGGGGTCACCTTCTTTTTTTTCCTGAGAATGTGATATAAGGTCACTTCAGTGGAATAAGTTTCAAGGAACTTTTCAACTTTTTACCAAAGTAAGCTTTGCCCATTTTCTGCCAAAGAAATGCAGAAAGCAAAGTTACTGTAAACTCTGTCTTCCTGGTTACAAAGTTGTTTCTCTGATCACTTTATGCAGCAAATATGCTTAAACTTGTGTAAATTCTATTGGAGCTTTAACAAATTTTATAATTTTGATGAGTTAAAAAGACCAAAAACAAAGGCAAAATTTGCTAGATTGTTCAGTACATATTTATTCTTCCAAAACCTTCCAAACTACTCAACCTGAGCCGTCCCTCTGATATGCTCATTACTAATCCTTTCCCGCCTAGTCACTCCCAATGAGAATCTTCAACCTCCAGCTCTGCCTCCTGTCCGTTTGCCAGTGCCAGTCTCTGAAACATACATCATAGCAGATCTCACCACCATCTTGTAAATCTTCCCTTTCACTCCAGCTGCTGCCCTGCTGTCATAAATCACCTCTGACACTTGTCTTCACCCACTCCACCCTGCCTGCACTCCTTCTTCACCGCTCTTGTACATTCTCCATTGCTTTGGATGGTTGACTCCAGGTATTTAAACTCATCTTCACTCAGTGGCGATTTCGATGGTGACCAAGGGTGACACGCTTGTCATGATGGGACGAAACCAAAGAGAAACGCCTATCGACCAATCATGATAGCTCATTTGATATACTGATTTGGGGTCAGTTTAATTCTAAAATTACAGGCAAACTGAAGTTGTCAGAGCTGATTTCTGGTCAGTTGGACTAGTGTTTGCCCAGTGTTTTGGGATTTGAGGCACAAGACACCTGGGTTGGCGTATCATCAGGCTCTGTTTATCAGTCCCTCCAGGAGTTCGTGGAATGTTTTTATGATTGTTGCAGCCCAAAAAGCCTGAATTTGTGGGAGCTTTTTTAAAAAGTCGCAATGTTTTGAGAGTTTTTTTGCACTAAAAGTTGTTTAAAGTTTAAAGTTGTTTAAAGCAGATGCTTTTTCCCCATAGTTTACTGCACTGATATTCTATATAACAATGCAAGAAAAGGACAGTATTGTAAAAAAAAAAAAAAATATTAAACAGTAATTTGTAAATTAAGCAGAATCTTCTGCTATACAGAAAAACTTTTGTGCAGCAGCAAATACAGACTTGAACCCAATAGCCAATACAACAACTAAATTGCACTGAATGCATGTTAAAGAGGGGTGGAACAGTGGTTAGCACTGTGGTAGCACAGCAAGAAGGACACGGGATTGATTCCATCGTAGCATGTTGTGATATTATTTACTCACCTGTAAGTAAGAGCAGTCATAAAAAGATATGTACAGTATATGATAAGAGAAAGTATAAACTAAAAATGTTATGTGGGTACTAGTGGGTAAAAACTTTACTTATCAATTTGTGAGGATTTTGTTCTATTTTTTACTACTTTTACATAAATTTGTGGAGGTTTTTTGCTCTAAATTTGACTTGCATGAATGTTTAATTTTTTTCTTGTAAATGGACAAATTTTTACTCATAATTGTTCAAGTGTTTTGTTTAAATTTGCACATTGTTGTCTCATTAAAAAACATTTTTCTTGTATCTTTCTGACTTTATTCTAATACATTTGTGAGGTTTTTGTCATTGAATTGACATGTTTTTGCTGTAAACTTATTTTTTACTCATTTGTGACTTCAAATTATAAATTTACTTTTCTGCCATAACTTCACAGTTTATTTGTAAATGTTGCAGTGTTTTTCTTGTAAATTTGTGACTTTAGCCACTTTGGAAGGTTCTTACTTGTGTTAGTCTGAGAAAATTAAGCAAAGTATCCACATGTACTTTGTAATGTAAACCAAACACTATAAAGAAACAATTAATATTTGCTGATCCAGAATAAAAGGACAGTTATTTATCTTTTAATTTCAATGAACTAAAATTATAAATTCACTAAAATGATTAAAGATGGAGTCATTTCTGATTAAAACAATAAACAAGAACATGTCTATCAGCTTACAAATAAGTGAAATTAAATGTTACCAAAAATATCACCAAATGTACTTGAGTAAAAGTACAGTTTTTCCTTCAAAAATGTACTCAAGCAAGAGTAAAAAGTATCCTACAGTAAAATGACTAAAGTACAGTTACTGTATGTGCAAATGTTACTTGAGTATCTGTATTTGAGTAAATTAAACTAGTTAATATCTACCTCTGAACTGCAGCCAGTAGATTCAAATAGCTACGTTAGAACAAAGAACTGCTGTTATGTTGATTAGTTTTTGTTTGTACTAATTATTTCTGCAGTGGTAGAGGGCATTTTAAAAGATCGCATAAGAAAATTCTTAGCCAATTTTTGATTTAAATGCCAGATGTTTTGACTGTAGTATTTTTATTTTCATTTTTACTGTGCAGTGTTCAAAAATGATCAAGGCTGTTATTGAAGCTACCAGAACTTGTGCAAAAATTAACCTA
Organism: Pholidichthys leucotaenia; assembly: GCA_020510985.1. Lineage (NCBI taxonomy): Eukaryota > Metazoa > Chordata > Actinopteri > Cichliformes > Pholidichthyidae > Pholidichthys > Pholidichthys leucotaenia. The sequence goes on from CM035848.1 coordinate 75,036,353, forward strand.
AGTAAAAATGAACTTATTTTTAAAATTGGACAGGTCTTAAAGCTGCTATTTAAGGGCTTGTAGACACCCAAGACTCCCTATATTTCACACATTGACCACTAACCAAAGTTATCAGTAATTCTGCTCAACGTTACAATTATTGCTGATTGATTAATGATTGTTGTCATTTTCCCCAGACATAATACATATAAAAAGACACAGGTATATTGAAAGTTTCTTCAAAAAAAAAAAAAAAAGAACAGGGTCACAGACAGCCTAGACAGCAGCTGTGATGAAGAGCAGTCAACTCTCTCTGCACAGCATGGTAGGTTTTACTCCCTTTACACAGGGGTGGAGATTATAGCGAGATCATTGTGAGATCTAACCAATTTTTCCATCTACCAATGATCTTCAGTGATCTCCACAGTCACCATGGTCTCCTCAAAGTTTTGACTCAGTCCAAAACACACAAGAATCTCCCAAACATAAAAAATTGGCCCAATCTCTCAACGATCTCCATGCTGTGTAAATGGGTCCTCATGTTCATATAGTGGTTGTGTGTCCTGGATAAATATGCAGCAATATATGAGGTTCTTTTACATTCAAGTTGTGTCACTTCAGTCCATTTTGCTTAAACAGTTACTGACAAAAACATGAAGATAACTTTAAAGACAGAGGAAGAGTATTAAACCACATATGACACAGAGAAAGAGAGAGATGTACTTAACATCATGTTCTCACCTTTTGAAAACACATTAAAGTAAAACCTTTAATAACGTCTCTCTGTGAATTCAGATGAAGAAGAATCAACTTCACATTACCAGTCAGGAGTGTCTGAAGGTCCACTGGCTTACTATGGTAAATCAAATCCAGACCTTAGTTTACATTTTATCCCCTTGACGCCTGAATTTATTTCCAACTGTGAACACTTTTTTTTTTCATAACTGAAAATCGTTGGTGTTTTTGCTTTTTGTTTCTTTTTTTTGGATTGATGCGAATTCGCGACAATAGGCGTCAAGGGGTTATTAGTGTTGTACTCAAGACTGCACTAACCGAGACCAGAGCGAGCTGAGACCAAGACCAAGACCAAGACAGTTCGAGACCAAAACCACATACAGTATCTTACAGTATATACAGTCATGTGAAAAAATTAGGACACCCTGTATAAACCTGTGTGTTTTTTAAACATATTTGGACATATGGATATTTAATATCAATGTTAAAAATACTGGAAGATTCATGTAATACAACTAAACAATTAAAAATGAATTAAAGACTTTTTTCAAATTTTCTGTAAAATGTAATTCTAAACAACTAGAGAAGAATAAATTAGGACACCCCCCATCTTTTTAGGACATCCCCACATTCATTCTGACTTACAATGGCTAAAATAAATGTTAAAAAAATGCAAATAAAAACAAAAACAAGGTTAGACATAGATATGGGAACAGTTCTAAATAAAGAACTGAATATTTAATGAGGCGTCTTAATTTTTTCACATGACTGTGTATATACACACACACTACTGTATCTCAGAGAATTGGAATATCATGATTCATTAATTATTTCAAAAAGCTCTAAGTCATAATTATTAAAATTAAAGCAAAAATCGGCCTGAAATATTTCACTTCATGTGTGATGAATATAGGATGTAAAGATTTGCCTTTTTGAATTAAATTGTGGAAAAATCAAGAACTTTTTCTTGATATTCTATTTTTTTTTTTGAGATGCACTAGTATATATATAAATGAGTTTGTTTTCTAAATAAATACAAGATTGTTGAAATCAATTTAACCATCTTTAATCGACAGACATCCTCAAAAGTCCCATCAACTTCAAACAGTGTGAAAGATTTTGATTGCATTCACAGAACATGAGAGAATGTAGCAAGCAGTTCCTTTTCTTTCAGCAAATACAAACACCACAGATGTAGAAATTAATTTAACCATCTGTAATTAACATGAAATGTCCATAGGTCCTCAAAAGTCCCATTAAAAGAAAAATATTTACACAAGAATTTGGTTGCATTTAAGAACTAGAAAAGCACTCGGAGAGCGCAGACCTCCGCCAAGCGCCACAGTTCCCCCCATGCAGTGTTTGTGTGTACGTTTTCAGATTCCTTGACCATGAAAACATATGACTAGCAATTGGATTCACAATGATAGGATTAGTGGTTCAGTAGTTATTGACGAAAATGGCATTTTCCGTAATGGCGGTTTAGCGCCACAGTTCCCCCCATACAGTGTTTGTGTGTACGTTTTCAGATTCCTTGACCATTAAAATATATGACAAGCAATTGGATTGACAATGATAGGATTAGTGGTTTAGTAGTTATTCACGAAAATGGCATTTTGCGTAATGGCGGTTTTCTTGTGGACGGTGATCCGGATCACCACCAAAATCTAATCATCTGTAGGATACCCCATCAGAATCAGAATCAGAATCAGAATAGCTTTATTGCCAAGCATGTTTACGTAAACATAAACATACGAGGAATTTGACTTGACATTGGGCACACTCGATAAGCGCTTCCCAATGTCACGGCAGCCATGCAAGGCGCCTGTCAACAGTGGAGGGTAAAGAGGGGAATGGGGGGGGGATAACACAATGGGCAGGGAGAAAAAAACATAGTTAATCAAAATAAAGCTCATTATGAGCAAAATTGTGATTGCCATAGAAAAAAACCCTCTAATGCACAATTAGCAGACAATACAGATCACACAATAACAAAGGAGCAAGAGAGAGACCAGTGTGTGTAGTCAGCATGTAATCAGTATGAATGCAGTGTGGATGTATCAGTTGCTGGTGCATAACAAAGGAGCGCCTCCTGGCAACGGATGGATGTTATGTTCATGTATTCTAAACACAGATAAGCATGTCCACAGAGTCTATCTCTTCGTGCATGCCAGATGGCAAAGTTCTGTATTAGACACATGATAACGCTGTCCTTGAAGAGTCCAGTTTGCTGAACAACAGCAATTGTTTGTTAATTGTTTGGGTTAAAGAGAAGCGAAGCCAAAAACTCTCTTCTGCCTTATCTTCATCCAGGAGGAATGTAATCTACAGGGCGCCGAATCAAGGTCTAATAGGCACAGTTCACTCAGAGCATAGAATTTTCATCTCTCATGCGATTCTGTGCTTCATAATTTCCATATACAGGCTTTAAAGACATTCCCTGGAGAGCACCAGTGACTCCAAGATGTATTCCACCTACTGAATCAGCTACCATTCAGTTCACCATTTGCTGCTATCAGTGCACTCCCCAACTGGTCGAATTTGTTGAAGGAGCTTTGCCGGGTCCGCATTTAGATCAGCTCTCCCAACTTCTTTAATTTCTGATACATCAGGAAACTCCAAAGCCAAAATAGAAATCCTGTGATCATAAGCCAAACAGATAGATGTCTTCCGCATCTCCAGTCGAATCCCACAGACACATGAGTTCCCAATTGTCCATGAGTCTCCCCACTTGGGCTCCCCCTGGCCCGATCTTCTTTTAAAGTGGTGTCAATCGCATTTAAAGCCCAACTTTCCAGATCCATAATTTTCCGTTTGGATTGAGATTCAGCCAGAAGAAGAGCGACACAGACAAGACACAGCAAGCTGGAATCAGAAGGGAGTAGGAGGGAGAGGAGGAGAAAAGCGTCTGCTCTCTCTGAAAGCCGGAAGAAGAAGAGAACCCCATTTCTGACAATCTGTGAAAATTTCATGAAAATCCGTCCATAACTTTTTGAGTTATCTTGCTAACAAACAAACAGACAGACAGACAGACAGACAGACAAACCAACGCCGATGAAAACATAACCTCCTTGGCGGAGGTAAACATGAAAGACTGCAACATTTGGTGACCTAAATGTGCATGATGGGGTCTCATGAGAATGCCCCCTCTACTGAAAACTATCAGGAGATACATGAGCAGCTGCAGACATATGACTTCAGACTGACCTCTGGGTGCCAAAGTCAATTTTTTATACTTTTTCACATTCTCTCCTTTGGCACCGAGAGTACATGTCATTACCACAACCTACGTTATATTTCAATACATTCACACCTGCAGTTCCAAGTGCAAAGGCAAGTCTTAAGAACTTGTCTCCCTCCTTTCGTTCTGGCACCTAAATCTGCTTTTCATCTTTTCAACCCCTCCCCCCCAGGGTGCCACAGCACCTGTACTCATCTCTCCCACCTGAGGCACTTGCATTACCATGTCTCCTTCCTTCCCCCCATTCCCCAAAGTCCTGGGTGCGAGCCAGACCAACCACTGTGCCACCACAGTGGCATAAAATTAAACTTACAAATTGCATTATTGCCACATTAAAGGAGGATATCTGTTTGCAATCATAATAATTGTGTGGACAATAAACCAGTCATGGTCTTGTGGCTGGTGAAGGTTCTTTGAGCTGTCTGGCCGCCCTGTGGTGGCGAGCCGCCAAGGCCCATCCTGGTGCGCGGAGTGCCCGCACCGCACTCCGAACCGGGCCTCCCCATGTTGCCCTGGTCAGTTGAGGTGTCTCCCGGTCCCCAAAATTGGAATGTGCAGGCCCGTGCATTCCATTGCACGTTCAAATTTTGGTACCACGCAGTGGGAGGTTCCTCTGGTCCCAAATGAGGGAGGGTGTGGGCTCTATTTAGCATAATAGCTTATCCTTTTGAAGGATCTGGGATGAAAACATCTGGGATGATACCATGACCTTGACCTCAGGCTGTCCAGGCTGTCCAGGCCTCAACCAACAAAATTACCTATTGCTCACAAACAATTAATGTTTAACAGTAAAAAGCAAGAAAAACTATGCAATTTGCCTCCTTTTTTTGCTAAAAATTTAACTTTTTTTTCCCCAAAATTGATACCTTTTGCACACAATTAATATTCCCCTTTCCCCCCCCTCTTGCTCACAAGCTTTAACTCAGGTACCTTTAGCAGTAGCAGTTTTGACTGATCACACATGATCTCTGTGCACAATAATTTTATCATTTTAAAGCGAGGTAGTCGGATACCCAAAAGCCGATGGTGTATAGAACACGTACTGTACTGTATATTAGGATTTGTATGTGAAATTTCGGCATCAAAACTGTTCCCGTTTAGCTGTAATTAATATTCAAAAATGATATTTTCGGGACGAAAGAATTCAAGCGTCCCTGTATTTGTTTACTTCTCGGGGCCGCCGCCGGAGAGCGAGCCGTGTGCAAAATGCGATCGTGTTGTTAATATAGCACATTTTTTGTGGAAATGTTATTATTATTAGTTGTGAAATGTGTTCTAAAACGATTAGACGACGATACTATGGCTCTTCCTGCTGTTCCCGTTTCACTGTTTTTCCGGATGTAAAATACGGGATCCCTACGGCCCATCGGCGCACGAAGTATCCTGGCCGATGTAAACAGCCACAGACCAAAAAACGTACATTTTCTTGTGGAACAGGTCATTCACACTCGCAGACAATCGTGCTATATGTGTCTATAGGATTTTCTTTCCATGCACGCAATTTTTTTTTTTTTCCCGGATCTGACTACCTCGCTTTAAAGGATCCCCAAATCTGGGATCAAACTGTGACTTTTGACCGCAGTGTCCAAGGCTGTCCAGGCTTCAAAATAGCAAAATTGTTACCTTTTGCACAAACAATTGATATTCAACAACAAAAAGTGAAAAAAAATGTGCAATTTGCCTCCTTTTCTCAATTTTGCCCTAAAAATGTAATTTCCCCCCCTCCCCAAAGTGTTGCCTTTTGCACAAACAATTGATATTCCCCTTCTTTTCCACCTCTTGCTCACAAGCTTTAACTCAGGTACCTTTAGCAGAAGCAGTTTTGACTGATCACACATGATCTTGTTTTATGTGCCTTCTATGTACAGTGGGGCAAAAAAGTATTTAGTCAGTCACCAATTGTGCAAGTTCTCCCACTTAAAAGATGAGAGAGGTCTCCAATTTTCATCATAGGTGTACCTCAACTATGAGAGACAAAATGAGTAAAAAAAATCCAGAAAATCACATTGAAGGATTTTTAATGAATTAATTGGTAAATTCCTCGGTAAAATAAGTATTTGGTCAATAACAAAAATTCATCTCACTACTTTGTTATATACCCTTTGTTGGCAATGACAGAGGTCAAACGTTTTCTGTAAGTCTTCACAAGGTTTTCACACACTGTTGCTGGTATTTTGGCCCATTCGTCCATGCAGATCTCCTCTAGAGCAGTGATGTTTTGGGGCTGTCGCTGGGCAACACAGACTTTCAACTCCCTCCAAAGATTTTCTATGGGGTTGAGATCTGGAGACTGGCTAGGCCACTCCAGGACCGTGAAATGCTTCTTACGAAGCCACTCCTTCATTGCCCGGGCGGTGTGTTTGGGATCACTGTCATGCTGAAAGACCCAGCCACGTTTCATCTTCAATGCCCTTGCTGATAGAAGGAGGTTTTCACTCAAAATCTCACGATATATGGCCCCATTCATTCTTTCCTTTACACGGCTCAGTCGTCCTGGTCCCTTTGCAGAAAAACAGCCCCAAAGCATGATGTTTCCACCACCATGCTTCACAGTAGGTATGGTGTTCTTTCTCCTCCAAACACGACAAGTTGAGTTTTTACAATAAAGTTCTATTTTGGTTTCATCTGACCATATGACATTCTCCCAACCCTCTTCTGGATCATCCAAATGCTCTCTAGCAAACTTCAGATGGGCCTGGATATGTACTGGCTTAAGCAGGGGGACACGTCTGGCACTGCAGGATTTGAGTCTCTGGCGGCGTAGTGTGTTACTGATGGTAGCCTTCGTTATTTTGGTCCCAGCTCTCTGCAGGTCATTCACTAGGTCCCCCCGTGTGGTTCTGGGATTTTTGCTCACCGTTCTCGTGATCATTTTGACCCCACGGGGTGAGATCTTGTGTGGAGCCCCAGATCGAGGGAGATTATCAGTGGTCTTGTATGTCTTCCATTTTCTAATAATTGCTCCCACAGTTGATTTCTTCACACCAAGCTGCTTACCTATTGCAGATTCAGTCTTCCCAGCCTGGTGCAGGTCTACAATTTTGTTTCTGGTGTCCTTTGACAGCTCTTTGGTCTTGGCCATAGTGGAGTTTGGAGTCTGACTGTTTGAGGTTGTGGACAGGTGTCTTTTATACTGATAAAGAGTTCAAACAGGTGCCATTAATACAGGTAACGAGTGGAGGACAGAGGAGCCTCTTAAAGAAGAAGTTACAGGTCTGTGAGAGCCAGAAATCTTGCTTGTTTGTAGGTGACCAAATACTTATTTTACCGAGGAATTTACCAATTAATTCATTAAAAATCCTTCAATGTGATTTTCTGTATTTTTTTTTCTCATTTTGTCTCTCATAGTTGAGGTATACCTATGACGAAAATTGGAGACCTCTCTCAACTTTTAAGTGGGAGAACTTGCACAGTTGGTGGCTGACTAAATACTTTTTTCCCCACTGTAAATATCATGATTAATGGTCTAATACTGTCAGTTTGTAACATATTTATCTATAAATGCCAGGAATCTCTGTCTGTGTGTCTGTTCCACATCTCGCGACCCGTTTCTCAGACTGACCTAAGATTTTATACGTGTTTTGCTGAGGTCATGAGGGTGTGCATTCCTGAGTATGGAGTTGTTCAGTCAAAATATGTAATTTTTATCAGTAAAGTAAGTGCTTCTAGGGTTTTGCATTAACTTGGATTGGATAATACGCAACATCACGGCATCAGTCACCACAGCCCACCGTGAGCAAAACAAGGAAGCGAAAAGTGACAAATTTGACAAGAAAAAGATAATACTGAAGATTTAATGCTTAAAAAAAATTATACCATAAAATTGTCATAATTGTGCAGATCTAAAGGACAATTCGGAATATGTGGAGAACATGAGGCACATGAGCAGACTGGGCAGAGTGTCAGTGGGGATTCGGGTCTAACAAAGAACACTGGTGTATCCAACACAGAACATGCTGGGAGAAACAGCGGCCTGACCGGGCAGACCATGGTCCTTCACGGGGAGGCACGCCAAGCCTACCCAGTCAGTGATAGACAGGAGTACCTGTTGCTGCTTCACCAATGTGGTACCACTGTTCTTTGCAGGAAAGCAAGTCCCCCCTCCTGCGCGAGTATCTAAAAATTATAAACTTAATAATAATACCACCATGATTGTGGAGTGGAATGGCTGGAATGACTTAACGACCAAACGCAGGACACAAAAACACCCAAATAACGAAATAAATCATCCATCCATCCATCCCTCTTCTACCGCTTTTCTGGAGGTCTGGGTCGCGGAGGTAGCAGTTCAAGCAGAGAAGGCCAGACTTCTCTCTCCCCAGCCACCTGCTCCAGCTCTTCAAAGGGGATACCAAGGCGTTCCTAGACAAACTAGGAGACGTAATCTCTCCAGCGAGTCCTGGGTCTGCCCTGGGGTCTCGTCCCAGTGGGACGTGCCCAAAACACCTCAAGTGGGAGGTGTCCAGGAGGAGACCTGATCAGATGCATAAACCACCTCAACTGGCTCCTTTTAATGTGGAGGAGAAGCAGTTCTACTCTGAGCCTCTCCCGGATAACTGAGGTCCTCCCCCTATCTCTAAGGGTGAGTCCAGCGATCCTACAAAGAAAGCTTATTTCAGCCACTTGTATCCGCAATCTCATTCTTTTGGTCATTACCGAAAGTTCATGACCATAGGTTAGGGCAGGAATGTAGATTGACCAGTAAATTGACAGCTTTGCCTTAGAGCTCAGCTCCCTCTTCACCACAACGGACCGGTACAATATTTGCATCACTGCAGATGCTGCGCCGATCTGTCTGTTAATCTCTTGCTCCATTCTCCCCTCACTTGAGAATAAGACCCAGAGATACTTAAACTCCTCCACTTGGGGCAGGAGCTCGTCTACAACCCGGAGAGGACAATCCACCTTTTTTCCGGCTGAGGACCATGGACTCGGACTTGGAGGTGCTGATTCTCATCCCAGCCGCTTCACACTCAGTGGCAAACCATCCCAGTAAGACCTGTAGGTCATTGCTGGATGAAGCCAACAGGATAACATCATCTGCAAACAACAGAGATGAGATCCTGTGGTCACCAAGCATGACATCCTCCGTTCCCTGGCTGCATCTAGAAATCCTGTCCATAAAAATTATGAACATGATCGGTGACAAAGGGCAGCCTTGGCACAGTTCAATTCTCACTTGGAAAGAGTCCGACCAAGTGTTGGCAATACGAACCAAACTCACAACAGTCGTATAGAGACCGGATAGCTCAAAATGACAAGCCTGATACCCCATACTCCCAAGGCACCCCCCACAAAAACCACGGGGGATGCAGTCGAATGCCTTCTCCAAGTCTACAAAACACATTTAAACTGGTTGGGTAAACGCCCATGAACCCTCAAGGATTCTTGAGAGGGTTAAGAGTTGGTCCGATGTGCCACTGCTAGAACAAAAACCACATTGCTCCTCCTGAATCCGAGGTTCGATCAATGGCCAGACTCTCCTCTCCAGTACCGTGGCATAGACCTTCCCAGGGAGGGTGAGGTGGGTGAGCCCTCTAAAGTTGGAGCACACTTTCCGGTCCCCTTTCTTGAAGAGCGGAGCCACCACCCCGGTTTGCCATGCCAAAGGCACTGTCCCCGACCTCCACGCAATGTTGCAGAGGCGTGTCAACCATGACTGCCTTAACAACATCCAGGGCCTTGTGGTACTCAGGGCAAATTTCGTCCACCCCCGGAGCCCGGCCTCCAAGGAGCTTTTTAACCACCTTGGCGACCTCAGCCCCTGTGATGGGCGAGTCGCTCCCCTCATCCACAAGCGCTGCTTTCTCTGTGGAAGGCATGTCAGTGGGATTGAGGAGATCCTTGAAGTACTCCCTTCCACTGCCCGACAATATCCCCAGTCGAAGTCAGCAGCGCCCCATCTGCACCATACAGAGTGTGGACAGGGAGCTGCGTCCCCCTACTGACTCTCTACCCGAGTGTCCAAGACATACGGTTGCAGGTCTGATGACACAATAACAAAATAAAAAATAAATCAGTTTTAGTTAAATATTTACTGACAAATGGTGTTCACTTATATAATGCTTTTTACTCATGTCTGGATGACCAAAGCGTTTTTCAGGTCCTGCTATCCACCCATTCACACACTGATGGTGACAGAGCTGCCATGCAATGCACTGGTCTGACCCACCAGGAGCAACTGGGGGGTCAGCGTCTTGCTCAAGGACACTTCGACATGCAGACTGCAGAGAGAGTGGGAATCAAACCCCTGACCCTCCGATCAGTAGTTGGCCACACTACACCTGTGTCACAGCTGCCCCAGTGGGCAACGCTGATGCAACCGTTGCAGTGAAATGGGTCCTTCTGCTGTCATCCTCTGCTCCTGAGGAGCTCCTCAGGAGCTCCTCAGGAGCAGAGGATGACTCCACCCCATTCTCCCCACCACGAGCCAGGCAAGATCTCTCCAGATCTGCAGATGTAATGACAGAATGGAGTACTTGCCTGGGCTCAAGCTCCACTGCGATCCAGGACTCTGGTGATTCTGTTGCGGCAGCCCAAGCAGCAGGTGGGATGGCAGGCAGTGCTGGCGGAACCTCATGCATGGCGGCTGACGTTGGTGGAGCTCCAGGTGTGGTGAATGGCACTGCAGGGCATCTCACCAAAGGTGCCCGATCCTGCACAGCTGAAACCAGGGGACTCTTGATAGTCGGCTCAGGCTCCAGGATGCAGGGTGTGCTGCTCCCTCTTCCATCCAGTGACTGCGGGCCCCAGACCGGGGTCTTTGGGATAGCAGTCAGGTGGCTCCCTCCCAGGACAAGCGGAGTCACAGAGGAAACAGAGGGAGACACAGAAGAAGGAGGTGAGGTTGAAGCAGCAGCAGCAGATGGGGAGAGCTCAGCCAAATTACGTGGCTGCCGCTGAGCCCCCACCCCCACCCCCCGGGAATAAGGCAAGGCAATTCATTAGGGAGAGTTTGACAATGAAAAGTTACTTGCCTTATTTCCTGGGCTGTGGTGGAAGCTGCTGCTGGAGACCCAGATGACGTCCTCTCACTTCGTGCCATGCGCAGGGGCACCAATGTCGACCTGGGAGGAGCCAGCCCTGCGGGCATGGTGCCAGTGGCCGAATTCACAGCTGCAGAGGAGGAGTCCCTCTGGCGATCCACAGCTGGGTGGCGTCGAGAGGCTGAGCATGTCCGTCGCGGCGAGAGGCTGTAGGAGTCTGCACCATAGAACACTCATTCACCGGCGCCGGTGCAGACGGTGGAGGACTTCTCACCACCCCACGGAACATATGTTGGAAATTTGACACAGAAATGAGGAGACCCGTGAGTTCTGGATAGCTTCATAGGCTGGGGTACAGCTCGATAATCTCCGTCATGCTCTCCAGAATCCTCAGGGCTTCCTCGGGGGTACAGGCAAAGCGTGCGTCTGAGATTAAATCCCCCACTATGCTCACAGCCCAACACAGAGCATCGGCCAGGCCATAATGGCTCCAGTCTGTGCCAGACTGTGTCATTCTGCCAGCCAGATCAACAGAAAAAATGACATAAAAGGGAGATGGGAAAAAAACAAGAGGGGGAAACAGGCAACTCACAGTCCGCTGGCGTCTAATCACTGGCAGCGGTCTTCTGTCATAAATGGCGCTTTCAGGGCCGGAGTGAGGCACCAAACGCAGGAGCTGTGAGTTGCAATATTTATTAAACAAAATAACAAATACGCACACTTATGAAAATAGGCGGGGAACACCGGAGAATATACACAGACAGGGGCACTGTCTGGAGAAGAGGTGAGATGTAAGAATAATGTCTAAAACAGTGAAAGGTAGAACTAATCTTAGACTCAGGAGACCGCTGCGAGGAGTGGACTCGCAACAGCCTCTTAAATAGACAGACACAAATGAGATCAGGTGTGGGTACATGAGTGGGGAAATAATTAGGACAATCCGACTCAGATGAGACAGCCGCGAACAGGTTTGAAAACCGGAAGTGAAGATTGACAGCTGCCACACTGAGGGAAATGATGAGAAGACTACTAAGTGTACAACAAAAAGAAACTTAAGGTGAGGACAAGATAAAGACAACCCAGAGAACAAAATACAGAGCTGCATAACATACAGACGATAATGCTAAATAAACAGGGAACAAACAAACAAAAAAGGACTAACTCAAACTGGAGATGCTGTGCCCAGGATCATGACACATCAGACCATCTTGACTCAATAATCAATTTATTCATGAGTAGTCCTTAATTTATACACATTAAACAAAGGAGTCTGCCATGTGAAATGAAAATACAAACTTTGATATATGACAAACAAAAAAATAAACTACTTTATTGGGGTTTGCGATTAAAAAAAAAAAAGCTTTTTAAAAAAAAACCACGTATATTATGCTCCTCCATGCTGGCTGTGCCTGTGTTGATGACCCACTTCCTCATCAGGTTGATTCCTCATCAGGTTTATTCAATTCAGTTCAATTCGACTTTATTTATACTGTATAGCGCCATTTCATAACAACAGTCATCTCAAAGCACTTTCAATGGTAGGGGAAACCCCCACAATTGCAGAAAGACACCAGAAATCAGACAATCCCCTGTGAGCAAGCACTTGGTGACGGTGGAGAGGAAAAACTCCCTTTTAGCAGGAAGAAACCTCCAGCAGAACCAGGCTAAGGGAGGGGAAGTCATCTGTTGTGACTGGCTGGGGGGTGGAGGGATAGAGAAGAAGAAGAAAAGAACAGACATATAGAGAGCAAACAGCACGACAGGGACTCACTCTATGGGAGACAGCAAACAGATGTTAATGACCAGCAAAAATATTTTGTTGAGAGTGAAGAAAGGAGTGAAGCCCAGTGCATTGTTGGAGGTCCCCCGGCTGTCTAAACCTATTAGCAGCATAACTAAGGAAGGGTTCAGGGGCACATGATCCCACCCCAATTATAGGCTATATCAAAAAGATTTTAACCCTATTCTTAGAAACAGATTGAGTCTGACTCCCAAATCCAGATTGGCAGCTGGTTCCAAAGGAGAGGAGCTTGATAACTGAAGGCTCTGCCTCCCATTGTACTTTTGGAGATTCTAGGTATTACAAGTAATCATGTATTTTTGGAGTGAACTGCTCTCTTAGGATGATAGGGTAGTATCAGATCTTTTAAATAAAAAGGGGCCTGACTATTTCGAGCTTTGTAAGTGAGAAGAACAATTTTAAAATTAATTCTAAATTCTATGGGAAGCCAACGAAGTGAGGCCAGAACTGGAGAGATGTGATCTCTCTTTCTAGTACCTGTTAAAACTCTTGCTGCAGCATTCTGGATCAGCTGAAGACTTTTTAAAGATGTTTTAGGACAACCTGATAATAAAGAGTTACAATAATCTAATCTAGCACAAACAAAAGCATAGATTAGTTTCTCAGCATCACTCTGAGACAAGATGCTCATAATCTTGGCAATATTACTCCAATGATAGAAGGCAGTCTTAGAAACAAGTTTAATATGTGAATTAAAGAACATATCTTGATCAAAAATAACTCCAAGGTTCCTCACAGAACTATTAAGAGAAAGAGTAACTGCATCCAAAGTCAGAGTTTGATTTGGAAAGGTATTTGTAAGGTTTTTTGGACCAATTAGAATGACTTCAGTCTTATCTGAATTTAAAAGAAATTAAAAGTCATCCAAGCTTTGATTTCCTTAAGACAAGCCTCTAATTTGGCTAATTGATTACTATCATCTGGCTTCATTGACAAGTATAATTGTGCCCTTCAGAGGTAAAGTGGGCTATCCCACAAAACCATTATTTTGAGAAAATGAGCTCTAAAGTTTATGTGATTTAAATATATTTTCATATTTAAGTCACACCTTGAAGGTAATTATAGGGGGTAACTTTTTAATGATATAGGCACACTGATTTTTTGAGAATATTTCAACTTTAGAGCTCATTTTCTCAAAATAATTGTTTTGTGGGATAGCCCACTTTACCTCTGAAGGGCACAATTGTGTGTCATCTGCGTAACAATGAAAATGTATGCAGTGCTTTCTAATAATTAGTTGCTGAAGTCTTCCCAGCCGGATTACTTACCAATGATCATATATTTAATTCATAGTTTATTATACTCTGGCCCAAATGCATTCTCCTCCTGCAGCAGTTAGCTAACTGTTCACTCATTAAGGGTTGGCTCTGTGCTTATTACACCCCAGGAATTGGTCATATGCTCAAACCACATGTCCCTGTAACTGATAATGATTTGGGGGGCTTTTACCCTCTTACATTCAGTCAATTTTAGTTATTATTTTAGTTAATCTGCCAACCGAAGCTAACAACTTTACCTCAGACATGGCGTCACCATCAAAACAACTCTTAGAGAAATTAAAAAAGAGGGAGGATAGAGTGAATGTGGCTCTGTAGAATTTAAACCAATATGCCATAAAACTTCCCATGTGTGGAAAATGGTATTGCAATTAAACCATGAAGTGTTTTGACCAAAGCAGGTCACAGAGATTTCATTATCACTTCTGGGAACTGTGTTAACATGTGGAAAAAGTGTATAATGGGCCACTTTATTTGTAATGTTAAAACAGCAGTGCTAAAAAAGCAGAGCATGTTCCTCTCTTACACAACTTTGTCACTAAATGGAAGTGTTGTGAATGTATTTTAGTGCTTTTCAGCAAATATTGAGCCCCTTTCATCCAAAAGCACTCTCCATCCCTATTTACTGGCTTGACTGAGACAAGACAAAAGCTGAAAAATATATTTTAAACCAAACTGCAATCAAGACTATTAAAAAAATAAACTATGCCAAAAACAGTCAGCAATTATCAGACAGAGCCTGATCTATGAGTCATTTCCGTGTTGTTCATATTCACAGCAATTTACATCCAGTGTCTCCATTTGGCTGTTTTTATCTAAGATGATGCAATATCAAAATCGCTCTCACCAAAACACATTTTTTGATTCAGTGAGATTATGTGAGGATACAGAGATAACATTAGTATACATTTTAGTATTCCTCTTTACAAGTGTGCTAGGGCACAAACATATTGCTGCACCATCTCATTTGGGAACCACTGCCGACAAATATTTGACAAGTTGACAAATTCCAAACACCACAATGGCGTGCGGTGAGCTGTGACCGAATCACAGCCACATCTGACACTCTGGTCCCAAAGAAATTAACTGGATTGACTGAGTCGTGCACACAACAAAGTGGGTGCAGTAATGCTACGCACACATCATCATCATCATCATCATCATCATGTGTCCTACAAGTTGTGCAGTATTTCCTTTAGCAGTGAAAGATGTTAGGTATATTGGTTTGCAGAAATTGTCCTTAAAATAATCAAACTGAATTGCCTTTGTCTTGAAAACTCCATTTGGACTCATTTAGCAGTGTGCCACGAGCGTCACCTTCTCCTGTACAGCCACTCTAATACAGTGGGGGAAAAAAGTATTTAGTCAGCCACCAATTGTGCAAGTTCTCCCACTTAAAAGATGAGAGAGGTCTCCAATTTTCATCATAGGTATACCTCAACTATGAGAGACAAAATGAGAAAAAAAAAATCCAGAAAATCACATTGAAGGATTTTTAATGAATTGATTGGTAAATTCCTCGGTAAAATAAGTATTTGGTCAATAACAAAAGTTCATCTCAATACTTTGTTATATACCCTTTGTTGGCAATGACAGAGGTCAAACGTTTTCTGTAAGTCTTCACAAGGTTTTCACACACTGTTGCTGGTATTTTGGCCCATTCCTCCATGCAGATCTCCTCTAGAGCAGTGATGTTTTGGGGCTGTCGCTGGGCAACACGGACTTTCAACTCCCTCCAAAGATTTTCTATGGGGTTGAGATCTGGAGACTGGCTAGGCCACTCCAGGACCTTGAAATGCTTCTTACGAAGCCACTCCTTCGTTGCCCGGGCAGTGTGTGTGGGATCATTGTCATGCTGAAGGACCCAGCCATGTTTCATCTTCAATGCCATTGCTGACGGAAGGAGGTTTTCACTCAAAATCTCACGATACATGGCCCCATTCATTCTTTCCTTTACACGGATCAGTCATCCTGGTCCCTTTGCAGAAAAACAGCCCCAAAGTATAATGTTTTCACCCCCATGCTTCACAGTAGGTATTGTGTTCTTTCTCCTCCAAACACGACAAGTTGAGTTTTTACCAAAAAGTTCTATTTTGGTTTCATCTGACCATATGACATTCTCCCAGTCCTCTTCTGGATCATCCAAATGCTCTCTAGCAAACTTCAGACGGGCCTGGACATGTACTGGCTTAAGCAGGGGGACACGTCTGGCATTGCAGGATTTGAGCCCCTGGCGGCATAGTGTGTTACTGATGTAGCCTTTGTTACTTTGGTCCCAGCTCTCTGCAAGTCATTCACTAGGTCCCCACGTGTGGTTCTGGGATTTTTGCTCACCGTTCTCGTGATCATTTTGACCCCACGGGGTGAGATCTTGCGTGGAGCCCCAGATTGAGGGAGATTATCAGTTGTCTTGTATGTCTTCCATTTTCCAATAATTGCTCCCACAGTTGATTTCTTCACACCAAGCTGCTTACCTATTGCAGATTCAGTCTTTCCAGCCTGGTGCAGGTCTACAATTTTGTTTCTGGTGTCCGTTGACAGCTCTTTGGTCTTGGCCATAGTGGAGTTTGGAGTCTAACTGTTTGAGGTTGTGGACAGGTGTCTTTTATACTGATAATGAGTTCAAACAGGTGCCATTAATACAGGTAACGAGTGGAGGACAGAGGAGCCTCTTAAAGTAGAACTGAACTGAACGGCATTGAACGGCACTGGGTGATAGTACATACAATTATAAAGATAATTTATCATTGGCACCCCCTCCACAAATCCCGGAATCTTGGAGAAAATCGCGATTTTGAATTTCCCGCCCTGAAAAATCAGACAAATCCGCCAAAGTGCAGCCGGAGTTCCGCGTGACGTCACGAGTGTGACACAGTCCTCCATGTTTACCATTGCGAGCACGTCGACACTGGTTGTTTTTGGTGCATTTTGTCGTGATAGTCGACTACAAAACACTTCCAACACCTGGGAAGATCTGTTCAGTGGCCAAGGAAAGCTGTCATGGCGACGAAAGAAAAGAAAGGGGGAGGAAAAGCGACCGGGAAGCGATGCGTTTCTAGATATAGATATTACAGTGATCCCTCACTTATCGCGTTTAATGGGGACCAGAACCGACCGCGAAAAGTGAAAAACCGCGAAGTAGCGTCACCCCCCCCCCAAGGGCGTCACAAGCACTATTTTGCACAAAAAGGCACAACAGAACAGCGAAAAGTGCCACTAAGCAACACGAGCGATAAAGAACAATGAATGCGGTCTTCCTTCGCTGGGTAAAACGTCTCGGCCAATCAGCTTGCGAGGTAAAACGTCTCGGCCAATCAGCTTGCGAGATTCCCGAGCAGTGAAGAGGTGGGCGGAGAGGAGCGGAGCGGTGGTCAGAGAGGTAGATTTTCGGTTGTGCGGGCTCTCCGTGTTGATACCTGATGTTCTACATTAGAATGTTCTACATTAGAACATCAGGTATCAACACGGAGAGCCCGCACAACCGAAAATCTACCTCTCTGACCACCGCTCCGCTCCTCTCCGCCCACCTCTTCACCGCTCGGGAATCTCGCAAGCTGATTGGCCGAGACGTTTTACCTCGCAAGATGATTGGCCGAGACGTTTTACCTCGCAAGCTGAGTGGCCGAGACGTTTTACCCAGCTTCGCTCCCTGCCGAGCGCCTATACCCAGCGAAGGAAGACCGCATTCATTGTTCTTTATCGCTCATGTTGCTTAGTGGCACTTTTCGCTGTTCTCTTGTGCCTTTTTGTGCAAAATAGTGCTTGTGACGCCCTTGGGGGGGGGGGGTGACGCTACTTCGCGGTTTTTCACTTTTCGCGGTCGGTTCTGGTCCCCATTACACGCGATAAGTGAGGGATCACTGTAATAAGTTGGAAAAATGCTGATGGGTTTTTTTTTCCCCTTTCTTTTTTATTGTTAATTTTCCTTATCCTGACACCCCAAACATGCCAAAGTAAAGACTCACCATTCTGTATTCAATAAGCGACTCTCCTCCCCATCACTGCTGCGGTCTGAGTCGGTGCCGGAATCCCCCGAAAATTCTGGCTCTAATCTGTACGGTTCGATGCCTCCCTCGCTCTCTTCCTGTTCACTTGACACTCCTGCATCCTCCTCTGTCTTGTCACCGATCCTGAATGCCTCTTCACTCTGAAAACTCTGGTGTTCTTGACTGCTGGAACTGCTATCATCTGCCATTGTTGTTTTGATAAGGGTCACACTCGTGACGTCACGCAGCGTCGTCTGCACTACTTCCGGTTTGTTTGGCACTGCCAGCCAGAGGCAAAAGTTTATCGGCTTATAGCTTGGCCATCGCACGGCCTAAAAATTTCTTTTATGTGTTGAAAAATACAATAGGTAATAAGGAATTAATCTGCTATTCTACTTTTTTGGCAAAAAGGTGAGTTCAGTTCTACTTTAAAGAAGAAGTTACAGGTCTGTGAGAGCCAGAAATCTTGCTTGTTTGTAGGTGACCAAATACTTATTTTACCGAGGAATTTACCAATTAATTCATTAAAAATCCTTCAATGTGATTTTCTGGATTTTTTTTTTCTCATTTTGTCTCTCATAGTTGAGGTATACCTATGATGAAAATTGGAGACCTCTCTCATCTTTTAAGTGGGAGAACTTGCACAATTGGTGGCTGACTAAATACTTTTTTGCCCCACTGTATGCAGAACCCGTCTCTCTGTGTTTGTGATAAACCTTCAGAGTTTGCTGTGCAAACTGTTGTAAGAAGCTCAGAGAAAAACACCATGGACAATGAAAAATCACACCAGACACCCTAATCATTTTCCCCTTCAAAGTAAAGCATGTGTGTTCTAATAAAGTATCAGTGCACTTGCATCTCAATAAATTAGAATGTCATCAAAAAGTTGATTTATTTCAGTAAATCAATTCAAAAAGTGAAACTCGCATATCATATAGATTCATTAGACACAGTAATATACAGTATTTCCAGCATTTATTTATTTTAATTTTGATGATTATGGCTTTGAGCTAATGAAAACCCAAAATTCAGTTTCTCAAAAAATTAGAATATTACATAAGATCAATTTTAAAAAACTGATTTGTGATATAGCATGGAGGTAATCAGCCCATGGTACTACAGAGGTGTTATGGAATCCCAGGTTGCTTTGATAGTGGCCTTCAGTTCATCTGTATTGTTGGGTCTGGTGTCTCTCATCTTCCTCTTGAGAATACTGTCATGAGCCAAGTGCTGGAAATTCCCCAGACTCGGTCTCATGGCATTTTCTGCCTGTTTACTTATCTGTTGCACTCATGCCCTTTTTGTATTATTGTTCTACTTGCCATTTTTCTGTTTGTGTTAATATAATTTTATTTTCTGTACTTATTTATAATTATATCTTGACTTGTTATTTTTATTCTTTATATCCCAGTTTAGTCCTTTTTACTGTTTTACCATTTTTTGGAGCTTATCATGTCCCCAGCACGTCGGCCTCTGTCAACTAAAGGGAGATCGACAGCGGGGTCCCCGAGTCTGGAGGAGGAGTGGGCGGCCGACATTATCCAAAGTTTTGTGGATGAAGCTCTCGAAGCCAACACGGAGATGCCCTCCACGGCAGACGTCCTTCACCCCTCCCTGTTCGCCAGCTTTGCCTCCAGCTCTCACATAGCCAGCTCCTCGACACCACCATCCAAGCTGCCGGAAGAACACCTCCTCCTCGCCAGCAGCCCCTCCTTCATCGAGGCAGAAGATTCCCACAGCAGTGGAGCGTCCTTTTTCTCTGGCTGAATCCTCAGCTTCATCCCTCTGTGCAGCTACTGCTCCCTGCTTCCCCTTGGCGAATCCTCCCACTGCTGGGAGGCCCACTGCGTCCTTCCCAGCTCTGCCTGTCTCTGTGTCAATGAGGGTGGCTCCTCCACGAGCCATTGCGGGGCCCAGGTCCACCGTAGCCAGGGAGAGGGGCAACTTTAGACCATCTCCAGCAGGAAACATCATTTTCCGGGAGAACAGGCAAGTGTCACTTCATTCTACTTCTTTTCATGATGATATGCCTTGCCTGATTCCCAGTAGGGAGACTCAGGGTATGCAGTCCCCTGAGTTCTCCCCACCTGCTGTAATCATTAATTGCTCACCTGCCCTCTCCCTGTCTCCTTCTACAATCCCTGAGTGTCTGCCGGCCCCGGAACAGAGCCGCCAGACGATGGAGGAACCTGCGATGCTGGAGGATCTGAATACAGCCCCACAGCAACACTACAGACAAAGGGAGAGTGCTTCCTGTGACCCAAAGCCTGAGCCAACAACAGAGCATCCCCTGGCTTCGGCTATGCAGAATCCAGCACCCACGGTGAGCCGAACCCCAGCTGCCACACTGGATGAGTCTCCTGCGTGGGTAACTTCACTTTGGCTGAGACCATAAAGACTGCATTCACCACCAAGCCTGCTGCGAGGGCTGCTGCAGCAGCGAGGGAGCAGGACCTCCAGAGGGCCAAGCCTGACGTACCATTGCCTGGATCGACGGAGTCTTGGACGGTGATGGAGCTCGAGCTCAGGCAAGTGCTCTCCCTTGTTTTCCTTGTATCTGTTTTGGAGAAGTCTTTCCTGGCTCTTGGTGAGGGGAGTCGGGTGCAGCCATCAGCTGCACCTGAGCTCACCTCACCGGGCTCCGCCACTGCCGGTGTCCCTGACCCCGTATATTTGCCTGTGTTAGCTGAGCTTTCTCCCAGGGTCACCGAGAATAGTCCACCAGTGCCAGACATCTCTGTGGATCCAGAGTCACCACACAAGGTCGTCATGGGTCCAACTCCCCCCGCTGAGGTCATCAAGGATGCTCCATCCCAGCCCGGGACCTCAGTGGGTGCAGCCTCGGCCAAGCCCGGGTCCTGTATGTGTGCAGCTCCTCTCTTGTCTGGGTCTTCGTGGGTGCTGTGTCCCAGCAGGGGACCATCATAGGTGCTGTGTCCCAGTCTTAAGCCAACTTGGGTGCTGTGCTCCAGAGGGGGTCAGCTATGGGCATTACACCGCAGTCCAGGGACCACCGTGGGTGCAGGCATGGCCCAGTCCAGGTCCACCAAGGGTGCAGCTTTGGTCCAGTCCAGGCCCACCAAGGGTGCAGCTCCGCTCCTGCCCAGAGCCACCGAGGGTGCATCTCCGCTCCTGCCCAGAGCCACCGAGGGTGCAGCTCTTCTCCTGCCCAGAGCCACCAAGGGTGCAGCTCTGTTCCTGCCCAAAGCCACCGAGGGTGCAGCTCCTTTCCTGCCCGGAGCCACCGAGGGTGCAGCTCTGCTCCTGCCCAGAGCCACCGAGGGTGCAGCTGCACTTCCGCTTAGAGCCGCCGCGGGTGCAGCTCCGCTCCAGCTTGGAGCCACCGAGGCCGTCGTGGTTCCTCCTCCGCTGCTTGACATCATTGTGGTCCCCTCTCCTCGACCCTCCTTCCCTTCACTGGGTCTTCCCATGAGGGAGGTGCTTCCTGGATCACCCTTACTGTTCATATGGCTGAAGAACTCTGGTCGGCCGCCTGACGGACAGTGCCGTTGGGTTGGGTGGCCCATGTTCTCAGGCAGGCCACCTGACTCGGACCACCTTGCCGTCCACCAGGTCTGGGACTTTGGTCGCCCTCCCGAACTTTTTTCTAGCTCTCTGGTCCGGGGGGGGGGGGGGGTGGTAATCATTGACTTTGACTGGTGTGGGTCCTGAGCGGGGTATTGTTTCCATCATCTTTCACACATAGCAAGATAATTTAATTAATGGATTACATTATGGGCTTATTAATGTCAGGCTGAAAACAGACTGTTTCAGACAGGGCTTTTAGAACATGTTTAGTCTGCTTTATTTAGATTTTTTTTTTTTAGATTTAGTATACTTTATTGATCCCCAGAGGGGAAATTGAGGGTCATCCACCACCTGGATGGATGAAGCAGCCACGATACGGTGCTATCCCTTAACCATTCACACCTAGGGCCACTTTAGAGTCTCCAATTAACCTAACCTGCATGTTTTTGGCATGTGGGAGGAAACCGGAGAAATCCTGGGGTAAACCCACGCATTCACGGGGAGAACATGCAAACTCCACACAGATCACTGTTGGTCAGGGGCTGGGATCGAACCCACGATCCCACGATCCCCACGATCCCCCTGGCCAAGGGTAAACTATGCTGCTGCAGTGCTAACCACTGTGCCACCGTGCAGCCCTTTATCCTGCTTTGAGAGCTCTTATTGTTAGAAAAATCTGAAGAAAATCAGCATGATATTGCCAGTACTTTCCTCATTTTGGAGTGAGAATTGGCAACACTGCATAAAGCTATCCATGTTTATCTTACTTTTATGATATGGATTTAATCTGATATGCAGGGATCCAAAGAAAGCACCCATTGGGGGCGGCAGTGGCTCAGGAGGTAGAGCAGGTCATCCAATAACCACATGGTTGGCGGTTCGAATCCCACTCTCCCCAAATATCCTGCCGTTGTGTCCCTGGGCAAGACACTTCACCCCCAATTGCTCCTGGTGGGTCTGGAAGTGCCATGTTAGGTAGCATGCCGCCATCAGTGCATGAATGTGTGTGTGAATGGGTGGATAGCAGGATCTGTAAAGCGCTTTGGTCATCAAGAGATGAGATTAAAAGTGCTATATAAGTGAATGCCATTTACCATTATCCAGAGTCCAAATGTCTGCTGTGACAAAGACATGATTCAGTCCCTCAAATTCCTTTTGGACATCAAAATCCATTTTTGAATAATCTTTATCCAGGTAGCAAGTAAATGTGTTTTAACTTCAGTGGATCACAGTCTCAGCCCCAAACTCGTCAGGTGGTCTATCCAAGTCCATGGCCCACTGGACTGGAACACAGGGTGGATTGGATGGCCTGCCAAACTCTCTAGTCCAGCAGATCACAGAGCCAGGTGGGTCTGGGGGCCTATCCAAGTCCGAGAACCCCTGAACCAGAATGCAGGGTAGATCAGACCACTGTCAGATTCAAAGATTCAAAGATATTTATTGTCAATACTTCTATATATACAGGACGTACGGGAGAACTGGAATGTCGTTTCTCTCTCTCTTAGTGGTGTGTGCAATATATAAGAAGGAATAAGTATAAAAAACAACAGCAGCCTATGTACAATAATGTTACCCATAGTGCAAATAAAGATAAAGATAAAACCCAGCAATCCTGTAGTGCAAATAAAGACAAACGATAACACCAAGCAATTCTGTATACAGAAAAAGTGGAGCCATAATATTCATAATTGCAAGTTCAGTGTGGTAGTGCAGGTGCAGACAGTGACAGATTAGACGGCACATGATCAATATTTCAATAACAGACAGACAGCAGCAGGTATGGCATTTGTGCAGATGGTTGCAGTAAGGTGCAGAGACATACAGCAGCAGATGTAATTACTGTTGGTGTGTCAAGTCTTTCTGTGCAAACAGCCGAGGTAGTTATTGTGTGTGTGACTGTGTACGGTCCAGGGGTGAGGAGGCGGAATTGGGCAGAGTTCAGGGTCCTGATGGCCTGGTGAACAAAGCTGTTTAGCAGTCTTGTGGAGAAGACCTGGAGGCTCCGGTACCTTTTTCCTGAGGGCAGAAGGCTGAAGAGGGAGTGTGAGGGGTGGAAGGTGTCGCCTGCAATGTTGATGGCTCTGTGGGTGAGG
Organism: Pholidichthys leucotaenia; assembly: GCA_020510985.1. Taxonomy (NCBI): domain Eukaryota; kingdom Metazoa; phylum Chordata; class Actinopteri; order Cichliformes; family Pholidichthyidae; genus Pholidichthys; species Pholidichthys leucotaenia. The sequence continues at coordinate 75,059,979 of CM035848.1, forward strand.
CGGGTGTGGTAGATGTCCAAGAGGGGGGGCAGAGGGGCACTAATGATGTTGCTGGTTGCTTTCACTGTGCGTTGTAGTGTCTTCCAGCAGGAGGTGGTGCATCTTCCACACCACACCGTCATTCACCTGGTGAGGATGCTCTCAATGGTGTCCCAGTAGAATGAGCACATGATGAGGGGTGGGACTCGTGTTCTCTTTGGTTTGCTGAGGAAATAGAGGCAAATTTGAGCCTTCTTGGCCAGTGATGTGGTGTTGTTGGACCAGGAGAGGTCCTCAGAGATTTGCACCCCCAGAAACTTGGTGCTGTTCACCCTCTCCACAGCTGCTCCATCAATGATCAGAGAGGGATGCTGTGTGTGTCCTCTTCTAAAGTTGACAACAATCTCCTTGGTTTTTCCCACGTTCAGGAAGAGATTGCTGTCTTTACACCACTGGACCAGTTGGCTCACCTCATTTCTGTAGTTGGCCTCTTCATTGTTTGTGATGAGGCCCGCCACCCATCGCGTTGTCTGCAAACTTGATAATGTGGTTGGTGCTGTAGGTTGGTATGAAGTCATAGGTCAGCAGGGTGAAGAGCAGCGGGCTGAGCACACACCCTCATGGGGTCCCGCTGCCCAGTGTGATGGTCTTGGAGGTGTTGCTGCCAACCCACACATTCTGTGGCCTCCCTGTGAGAAAGTCCAGCACCCAGTTACAGAGAGAGGTTTTGAGTCCCAAGTATCTGAGTTTTTGTATCAGGTGTTGGGGAATGATTGTGTTGAATGCTTAACTGAAGTCCAAGAACAGCATTCGCACATAAGAGTTCTATGAGCCCAGGTGGGTGAGGGCTGGATGGAGAGCAGAAGCGATGGCATCTTCTGTGAATCTGTTTGACCTGTATGCAAACTGAGATGGATCGTGGGAGGGTGGGAGGGTACTTGATGTTCTGCATGACCAGCGGCTCGAAGCACTTCATTATGATGGAGGTCAGTGCTATGGGCTGGTAATCATTATAGTTGGATGGGACAGGTTTCTTTGGAACTGGTATTATGGTAGCAGTTTTAAAACATGTGGAGACAACAGCTTGACTCAGGGAGATGTTGAAGATGTCTGCCAGGACATTCTTGAGCTCCTCCGCACAGTCCTTCAGAATGCAACCTGGTACGTTGACTTAGGCCACCATACCTAAGTCACTGCCTTTGGGGCGGCAGTGGCTCAGGAGGTAGAGCAGGTCGTCTAATAACCCGATGGTTGGTGGTTCGAATCCCGCTCTCCCCAGATATCCTGCAGTTGTGTCCCTGGGCAAGACTCTTCACTCGCATTGCCTCCAGTGCCCATAACACTGGGTATGAATGTGTATAAATGTATAAATGTTCAGTGGTGGCTGGAGAGGCCATTGGTGCGGATTGGCCCCACGTTTCAGTCAGCCTGCCCCAGGGCAGCTGTGGCTACAGTAGTAGCTTGCCACTACCATTGTTTGTCTGGAGTGAATGAATAATGTATCTACTTGTGAAGCGTCTATGAGTGTCTATGATAAAGCGCTATATAAATCTGATGCATTATTATTATTATTATTATTATTATTATTATTATTATTATTATTATTATTATTAAACCGCTGAACAAGGTGGAACAGCAGCCTCAGGGACACAGAACTGACCAATCAAACACAACAGAGCTTTATGCTCTGCAACCGATGACTGCTGCACGCTGACTCTGGCCTCTGAAACAGCAAGTGGAAGCCTATTGACTTCTGGGATGACCAGTGAAGGCACGCTGGCCTCTTGGACGATGTGTGGAGGCACACTGGCCTCTTGGATGACAGGTGGAGGCACGCCGGCCTCTTGGATGATGGATGGAGGCATGCCGACCTTTTGAATGCTGGATGGAGGTCCTCTGACCTCTAGAGCAACAGGTCAGCCCAGGTGGAGCGGCCTGCTCAGCCTCTGGAATGACAGATGGTAGCCCACCAACCTTGGGGACAGCAGGTGGAGGTCCCTCGACCTCTGGAACGATGGGTGGAGGTCCTCCAACCTCTGGAATGATGGGTGGAGGTCCACCAACCTCTGTAATAATAGGTGGGCATTCCCCGACCTCTTGAACAATCGGTGGAGGTCCACCTACCTCTAGAATGACAGGTGGAGCATGGTCCTCCTGCAGGTCCATCCTCAACATGGCCATCTCGGATGAGAGGGTAAAACAGGAGTTCAGTGGGGTGACACCATAGTCATCAGAAGCAGAGACTGGTGGGGAGGGCCCAGATGCTGGTGGAATCTGCACTTGGGTCCCCCCACCAGCAGTAAGGCAAGTCTTTTCTAAAATTGATGTTGGTGATAAAAAGAAAACTTGCCTTAACACCTGGTCTCCTGCTGCTGGAGTGACGGCCTCCAGATAAGCTGCAGGCAAAGCAGCAGCGAAATCAGGTGGCGCAGACTGACCAGGGGCAAACCCAGATGACCCAAGCCGATGAGTGACGACACCCGACAATGAGGACTGACCAGTAGACGGAGCTGCAAATGATACAGTCACGACAGCAGCATGCATGTGGAGAGGATCGGTCTCTGCACTAGCGTGCATGTAGAGGGGAGCAGTCTCCGCAGGAGCATACACTACCGTTCAAAAGTTTGGGGTCACTTAGAAATTTCCTTATTTTTGAAAGAAAAGCACTTTTTTTCAATGAAGATAACTTTAAACTAAACAGAAATACACTCTCTACATTGCTAATGTGGTAAATGACTATTCTAGCTGCAAATGTCTGGTTTTTGGTGTAATATCTACATAGGTGTATAGAGGCCCATTTCCAGCAACTATCACTCCAGTGTTCTAATGGTACAATGTGTTTGCTCATTGCGTCAGAAGGCTAATGGATGATTAGAAAACCCTTATGCAATCATGTTAGGTCTGCAATGCTGTAATTGCTGCAAATGGAGGATTCTTTGACGAAAGCAAAGTTTGAAGGGAAAAATTATTATTTCAAATACAAATCATTATTTCTAACCTTGTCAATGTCTTGACTATATTTTCTATTCATTTTACAACTCATGGTGGTAAATAAGTGTGACTTTTCATGGAAAACACAAAATAATTGTCTGGGTGACCCCAAACTTTTGAACGGTAGTGTATATGTGAAGAGAAGCAGTCTCTGCAGGAGTGTGCATGTGAGGAAAAGCAGTCTGCAGGAGCATGCACATGAAGAAGAGCAGTCTCTGCAGGAGCATGCATGTGGAGAGGAGCAGGCTCTGCAGGAGCATGCACGTGGAGAGGAGCAACGGCTGCTGGGGAACTCATCCTCTTGGACATAGAGGCTGTGGAGGTGGAAACAACCTCAGGAGGGAGAGGAAGAGCAGAGGGGAGGGGCAGCATGGAGATGGTGGATGTGACTGGGAACTCTTGCTCGGAGCAAAGGCAGTACATTTCATTAATAGGTGTTAAAGCAGATTAAAGTACTTGCCTTGCTCCACCCTCTGTTGCTGCTGGAGCTCCCACTGGCGATCCAAGGAAATCCTTCTGAGCGGCTGCAGAAAATCCTTGGAGCACGGACGAGACGGTCTCTGGAGACGCCACTGGTACAGGCGAGATGGCCTCAAGAATCACTGCTGAAACGCCAACCTCGAGAGGAACTGCTGGACCGCTGACCTTGAGAGGGTAAGCCAACGAAGCTGCAGGAAGAAAGGTAGGAAGTGAAACAGCAAGTGGGGAGGTCTGAAGCGAAGCAGCAGTTGAGGTGATCCCCGGTGATGCTGCAGAGGTGATCTCTGGTGCCAGATCAGAATGGCAAGGGGAGCAGCTTCTCCCTGAGGCTCGGTCCCTCACTGGCCCCTATGAAGCCGGTTGGTCCCCTCGCGCAGGGAATAAAACCTTAGGAGTGAGCCAGGGCTTATAATCCAATATGATGTCTTCTTGCAAGAGGCGCACCTGCCTCCGCTCTTCCTGCTCCGTAGTGTGTGCTGCCGTGGCTGGTGGAGTAGAGGCAGTAGATAACGTAGGAACGACGGGGAAGGGGGAAGGCGGCTCACCGGGAACTGAAGAAGGGGTCGATGGTCTGGGGCCAGTCTGAGAGGAGTAGTGCGGGATACCCAAGTGCCCGAGTCCCAAACCCAGGATATGCTGGCGTACAGTCTAGCTAACTCGGGATTATGCAACAGGTCCGGACAGCTGAAAATGAGTTCTTCTGCTTGCCACAGAATCCCCAATCCCTCCAGCGGATTGGGATAATCGGAAAACTGGTCCATGAGCAGGGAGAACTGGTCAATGATCTCCCCAACTACTTCCAGGCCCGGTCACCCCCCTCCTCCTGCCGTTTTTGCCCGGTGAGTCCTTAACTCATGACGTCCTACTGTCATAATTGTCCCTACCGGACTCACACGCAGCGTGTGTTTTGGCATATTTATTAATAAAGGAAAACTGCTCATAGGCTGAAAACGGAAATAAAGTTGAAATGGCAAATACAACTTACTTCATCAAGTGTATTGACAGACTGGTGGGAAATAATGAGAATAACGTGGATGCCGTGCAGAGGGTAGCGCGTGAGCAGTATATACAGAGGCAGGAGATAATTAAGAGATGAAGCGCAGCTGTGAACAATAAACAAGACAGAGACCAATAAATGGGAAACAGAGAAAATAATTAATGGTGCTGTCACAACAAATAAACACAAGATGATGGGCAAGGCACGATAACAGTAACCATACAAAGAGTAAGACATAATTAAGGTTGAATATAACTGAAGGCAAGGAAGAACATACTAATACTAATACTACTACTACTAATAATAATAATAATAATAATAATAATAATAATGAGTCCAGACAAGAACATAAAGCATAGACAAGGTCTGACCCTGTCCAGATCACGACAGTTTGTGTTCTCATGGAGAAATTCTCTCCACAACAACCATGCATGAATGCAAATTAATCTGTCCACACAGAATTAAACTATTTTCCTCTGTGATTTTACTTTTTCTGGATCTGTTCATATCTTACCGAGGGTGGCAGGAAGCTGCTGCTGTCTGTGTTCTCCACATGCACTGAGGAGAGACTAGTGGCTCTCTGTGCAGCTGCCATCAGATGTGATGCTGTCAAGCATGGTTGAAAACATAATAAATAATTTTAAAAATATATATTTTACGTTCATAAAAGTATGCACTTCTGTTGAGAAATGTATCCAATTGCAATAAACAATAATTTAAAAAACTAAAATAATTAAAATGAACTTCAAAAATTTCCATGTATTTTGAGATATAACTGCAGAGAGCTGCAGCATAGGGGCTGAAGGGCCACATGTGGCCCAGGGCTGCAGGTTGCCAAGCCCTGGTCGATGGGAACTTGATTTCCAAATGACAGGACTTGGCACCTGATTTCGGATATTGTCAAGTGACACCAGACTCAACAATACAGACGAGCTGAAGGCTGCTATCAAAGCAACCTTGGATTCCGTAACACCTACTACAGGCTGATCGCCTCCATGCTACACCGCTTTGATGCAGTATTTTATTTAGCGAATGCAAAGTCCTTAAGCCAAGCAGTTGCCTCCTGGTTTGCTGTATGGAGGGTGTATAATCCTCCTTCCAGTCTTTGGAGCGGGCAAGCCTCTATGATGTGTTCCATTGTTTGCTCCTCTCCACATGCGCACAGTGGGCTAGGGCTACTGCCCCATCTGTGAAGGCTGGCCAAGCAGGGGCCATGTCCAGTCCAGATGCAGTATTAATTCATGCAAAAGGAGCCCCGACCAAGTGTTGAGTGTGTGCACGGACATACTTTTCAGTCGGCCAACATTTCTATTAAAAATCCTTTTTTAAACTGATTTTATGTAATATTCTAATTTTTTGAGAAATTTGGGTTTTCATTAGCTGTAAGCCAGAATCATCAAAATTAAAAGAAATAAATGCTTGACCTAGAAAAGCACTCATAGAGCGCATACCTCCACCAAGGCTCCTTCCGTTTGTCATGGATCACCTCCAAAATGTAACGGGTTTGTGTGTAGGCCTATAGCCACTTGTGGTGAAAATGGCATCAAAATCCGTTCATAACCTTTTGAGTATTGTTGCTAACACACTGTGAGAAGATAAGAGCCTTGGCTGAGGTATGCATTCTCAGATCATCACCAAAATATACTGGGTTCCTCTCTACCCCAAGAACCACCTCTGGTGAAAATTTCATCCAAATCCACGCAGTAGTTTTTGTGTAATCCTGCTGCACAAATACAAACAAAGCCCTTGGTGGAGGTATGCACTCGCAGATCATCACCAAAACCTAATCATCTGTTCCCCGTGCCATTACACACCTTTCCTGAAAATTTCATCAAAACGCATTCATAACTTTTTGAGTTATGTTGGTAACAGACAGACAGACAAACAGACAAACAGATAAACCCTGGTAAAAACATTACCTCCTTGGCGGAGGTAAATATATTACTCTCTGTGTAATTAATCTACATATGAGTTTCACTTTTTGAAATGAATTACTGAAATAAAGCACCTTTTCAATGACATTCTAATTTAATGAGGTGCACCTGCATATGCAAATTTGGGAGTCAGTTTCAAAGCTCCAGTTGATGCTAGAATTTTGTCCACCACCTAACCTACTGCCGGCCATAACATGCATATCTAAGAACTATAATTAAAACGCCTAATGGAGAAATGAGGAAGAACTCAAGCAAAACAGGAAATCGCGTCCAAGCTTAGCTCCACTGGAGCCGTGGTTTTAACAACCCTTTAACTGCAGATTACACTGTATGAATTACGTTACACTGAATGGATGAGTTGCCCCAGTGCATCACCACAGGGTCATCCTCTTCACTGTGGTCACATGTTGCCAGTTTACTGAATAAGGCTCCACGGACGCACAAAGACACTGATCTGCTTGAGCATTCAATAATTAACTGATTAAAGAGTTTCAACCTCTGCATATTCAGCAGTAGCCCTACGCGTTTCCCCTAAATGTATGTCACAGTAGAGAGGCTAATAAAAGAAATGATGCGTAATTCCAGATGTTTCTTTCATGTTTGAAGCGCCCTGAACAACATAAGGAGAAGTGTGCATTAAAGACAACTCATCTACTGTATATTACACGTTTTGAGGAGGGAGTTAAAGGCAAATCATTGTTTTGTCTTTTTTTTTTTTTTGTCCATTATTAAACCTTGCGCCAGTGACCCACCTCGGCAGAAGAAAGTCGCCCACAGGTAAACTCCAAATAATATTACAAGTCCAGTGCGCACCCGAAGCTCCATGGCCGAGCAGGAGCAAGAAGTTGCTCTGTATCCCGCTGGAGACGTCAAAGTTTAACGGAGCGCAGCTTTGTCACACTGCTGCTGGTGCTCCCTCTCCCTCCTTCTCTCCGCCTCAGCGTTCCTCTCTCTTTCTCCTTGTGGGACGCCTGAGGGGACGCGGGTACACGCGCGCGCGCACACACACGTCCAGCGTCTGTCCTCTTGCGTTTGGTTTCACAGCCCGCTCACAACTCACTCTGGATTAAGCTCTCCGCCGTCCCCCCGAGCTCAGCTGTATTCTTTACATCAGACGTCTCGACGGAGCTTGACCTCTGCGTGCGTGATTCCCGACAAAATGCGCGTGCGGTGACGATGGCGGCCACCTGTCTGCTGCTGCTGCGCAATATGTCCTCAAGATCTGTCCCCTCCAGTCACTTTGGGCGCATCGTTATCCAGATAATTCAAGGAGCGATGCGCTCCAAAGCGCAAAACATCTCCAACAGAGGGCGACATGTCCCTCCCCTCAACTGAACTTTAAGTCAGAGAATCATCATACATTTGTTTAGACTGTGTTTTCTTAATCCCTCCATCAATCAACACATCTGAACATTAGAAGAGATTTCCCCTCTTGAGATTTTAAAGGTCTCATTTACTAGAAAAACATTGTGTTTGTGGCTGTGATACTGATCAAGTCCACACTTGGGGTGGAAATCTCTTGTAACCTCACAGTCTGGATTTTTTGCAGTCAGAGGTCTGCCATAAGAAGGTACTGTTAAACAAACTGGACGTAAAAAAAATAATTGATTCTTTGGCATTTGTGCATCAGTTCAGAATTTTTTTTACATATGCATTACATCTAAAAAATGATTAGTTGCCCCCCAACCCCCCCCCCCCCCCCCCCAGGCCACACCAGGAGTTTCTCTGAGCTTTAGACCCTCTCTCTTCAGGGCTGACAGCACCACAGACGGGACAATTAAGAAAAAAAACAAAAAAACACTAGCAGCCAGGCACTATTGCAGACAAAATTCTTCATCCACCTCTATGGAGTTATTTATTGGTAAACATGGTGTGATGATTCTGGATGAGTGCCGCATTTTCTTGACATATTCTACTCTTTGTTTTGATTATGCAACCTTCTCACCACAAGCTGCAGAGGTTAATTGGCTGCAGCTGTGGAGGCTCCCTCACTCAGGTGATTGTCAGAAGTTCAGCATCTTCCAGCCAATTTTCTTAAAAACGTCTAAAAATAACATGTAGTGAAGGGGTTAACAGCAGGGAACGGTGTGATGATGCAGCCGGCTGGTGCCATCATCACGCCAGCACATATATGGGAGAGTCCGCCATTTCAAGGCTCTCTTGCCAGGTGACGCGGTATAATGACAGTGGCTATGTTTACATGGACACAAGTAACCGGATTAAAAGCCTGATCGGAATAAAAATGCTTCATGTAAACACGGCAATCTGAATATTCTAACCCGATTACGCTCATTCTGATCAAAATTTCATTCCGATTGAGAGGGGTGGGTTATGCCGATTGTTAATCGGAATGGTGTGCATGAAAACACTTATTCCGAACGTAGGGCAGACAATATGTTTACTGCGCATGTCTGTACACCAGCCGCACGTCGACTTGACGTATTTCCGCCTTAGCAGCAGCTAGCGTTAAACATAGCTGGAGTAAAACAAAACTTTAGACGACTTTAGACCAGTTGCTTTGACTTCAATTTTAATGAAAATTTTTGAAAAACTGGTCAGATTTGAGGTTCTAAAGCAGACTGAACATGCATTGGATCTTTGCAGTTTGCCTACAGGCCTCACAGAGAAGTGGAGGATGCCACTGTCACTCTGTTTAACATGCTTTTTAAACATCTGGATTTTAATGGGACACACGCCAGGCTTTTATTTGTGGACTTTTTCTCCACCTTTAATACAATCCAACCTCATATTTTAGTTGAAAGGCTCCTGCAACAATTTGATTTGAGAAATAATCTGGTGGGTTGGATTCTGGATTTCTTAACCAACAGGACACAGAGAGTAAGGGTCAATGGTATATTGTCTGACCAAAAGTGCTCTTCTACTGGCTCTCCTCAGGGGTGTGTGTTGTCACCACTACTCTTCATCCTGTACACAAACATGTGTCGGAGCAGACATGACAACAGACACATTATAAAGTATGCTGATAATTCAGTTATTGTGAGTCTCCTCCAGGATGGTGAGAGTGGCCACAGCCCAGTAGTTGATGATTTTGTTCACTGGTGTGAGGATTCCTACCTGCAGCTGAATACGACAAAAACTAAAGATATGATTATTGACTTTAGGAGGAAAACTCCCAGGCACAAAGTTACCGTACTAAAAGGCCAGACCACTGAATGTGTACAATCCTACAAATATCTTGGGACGATTATTGATAGTAATTTAAACTTTGAAGAGAACTGTGAAAGGGTGTGCAAAAAGGGTCAGCAACATTTGCATTGTTTAAGGAAATTTGCACGCTTCCAAACTGACCGAACCATAATGACAATGTTTTATCGGGCTTTTATTGAATCTGTTTTATCCTTTTCTTTAGTGTCATGGTTTGGTCAGATAAAACTGAAACAGAGGAAATCCTTGGATCAGATAGTTAGATGGTCCAGTCGTTTGCTTGGTGAGTCACAGCTGAGCCTGACATCCCTGTACACCAGACAGGTACAGAGGATTGCTACCTCCATTTTAAATGATGACTCCCACCCTTTGCACTGCCACTTTCAGCTTCTTCCCTCAAGACGGAGGTTTGCTGTCCCAAAAAGTAAAACCCAGCGCTACAAAAACAGCTTTGTTCCTGCTGCTGTCAAAGAGCTGAACAAGTTGTAACAATATATTGCACATAATTTAGTTACCTATTTATTAATTCCATTTTATATTTACTTATTTTTGTAGGATTTTTATTTGGGTTCTAAATCTTTTATTGGATTTTAGACCTTTGAGTTTTTAACCTCTTTGACTGGTCATTAACTTTTTAATATGACCCTTCTCCCTTATCTCTGGTTTTTCTCTCATCTCTTTGTCTTATATCCTGATTGATGGAGCCTTGAGTATTTTTATCATGTTTATAGTCAGCTTCATGTGTGCCTGTGTTTGTGTTTATGTTGAATGTAATTGTGGTTTGTAAATATGGATGTCACCAGACTGCAAAACAAATCTACCTACGGGTACAAATAAAGTAACCTGAACCTGAACCTGAAACTGGTCTGTATCGTCCTGCTGTCTCCCTCTGTTCGTCATATGCAGAAGTATGTACTTGTAGCTTCATTACAGAGACCAGCAGAAGCAAAAGTACAGTCTGAATAACACAATACAGGTCAATTTCGACACAAAGCGGGGCTCACTAAGAAGTTGCTTCTTCTTCTACTATTTTCGGAATGTCGAAATGTCGATATGCGCATGTCAAAATGATTTATTCCATTCAAATGTGCGACACATGGAAATGCGCGTCCTAATCAGATCAGCTTTTTCAGGATCCATGTAAACAGCAAAATTCTGATCTGAATTGTAATCAGATTGAAGAAATTTTGCCTATGTAACTGTGGCCAGTGTGTGTAATGTCGTTTACATAGTTTTGCAATAAAGCCAGTTCCAGTGCAGTATCCACGTCCGTCTCTTTACTGCCAGGTTTGTGGACAAAACATTTGGCGATGGAGGATTAACCATGGAGGCGTGCATAACACCACTGTGGCCTTTCCTTGAGCTCCCAGGGGAACCGCCAGTTCCATGGCCATGTTGGTTGGCGGCGTTTGAGGTTTACGTTACAGCGCTGGACCTGGGAAAGCTAGATAAGGTGAGGATGCGAGCGCTGCTTGTCCACAACCTAGGCATGGAGGGCCAAAGGATTCTCCTCACGCTTGGTGCAACGGACACATATGAAGAGGTTGTGGAGCGAAACGCTAACCATTTTGCTGCACCGGACAGCATGACGGTATGACAGATTCGCTTTTGCCAGAGACAACAGAGAGTCAGTGAGCCATTTCAGCAGTTTGTTACTGACCTGAGACAGTTAGCTAGTGTGTGCTATTTTGGGCCACTGGAGGGCGAAATGGTGTGGGACCAATTGGCTGAACACGTGTAACACTGTGCTACGAGCTAGGTTGCTAATGGTGCCTAACGACCTGATGCTAGCTAGAGTGGTTTAGCTAGCACTCCAGCCAGAAGCAGCAGACAAGTTAGCCAAGAAGCTAAATGGGCGCCAGACACAGAGGCTACCCGGACGGTTGACACTTGCTAATGCAGTGGAAACGGAGGACGAAGAGTACATGGCAGAAGAGTACGAGGCGTATGCAGTGAGCCAAAGGTCCACTTGGGGAGGCTCCGTCTGCAGAGGTTGTGGTCCCTGATGCACCGGGGCAGAGCACGAGTTTGCTCAGCAAGAGGAAAATGGTGTAACAGGTGTAGACACCTCAGCCATTTTGCCAGGGTATGCCAGTTGCCAGCACCGTGGGGCCCGCAGAGTAAGCCAGCCCGTCCGCCAACAACGACCATCCACTAGGTGAGTCCCAGTGCCAATGGTTATTCCTATTGTATGGTGGAATTGGACAGTGTAGCTATATCACTCCTGCTCAACACAGTGGCGGTGTGGTCAATGCTAAACTGGGCCATGGTGAAAAAAGTTTTTTCCCCTCCATAGAATCAGAAAGAACCCAACGCTGCTGTACAGGTACAGTGGTCACAGACTGTGCAATGTTGGGACAGTGGAACTGACTGCTCGCTACAAGTCCAAAGCCATGCAGGACTTCACATTCCAGGAGGCAGCACACGGTGACAACATTATGGATTGCGACCTTTTCTACGGACTGGGCTTCACCATTAGGGACAGCACTTCGTTCGAATGGTCCGGGTGCAGCAGTTGAAGCTCACCTGTCCTGGAAGACGATGTCGTGGTGTGGGATGAGGTACTTACGGATGGTACCGACACCGAGGTGCATAGTTTGTGTTCTCAGGAGTAGAACCATCCGGAGGGGGAACTGGACTGCTTCAGTACCCATGACGAGCCTTAACTGACAACGGAAACGATGGGTGAAAGGATCCGCTGTGAATATGGTTGCTGCGGCTTAGCCAACGCAGCATGACGGAGGTATCAAGTTGGATGAGCGTGCAGAGCCACCGGGAGCACAGTAGCAAGTAAAGCCAATTAAGGTACCTCTCCAGGTCATGGACTGGGTTCAGGTCTGTGCTGGCGAGAGAGCGGGACAACGATTGGCTGGGCCACAGCTGGCAAAATGACGAGCGCCACTAAGGATCGTGGCGAAGCTGGGAATGGCGTGCTTTCGGCTGATGGAAGGCTCGGTTTGTCTCACCGAACCAGCTGCAGTGTGTCCAGGTGGCTGCTCCAGGTGACGAGGCTGTGCGAGAGTCAGCGGATGCGGTGTGGGATCTAGGCCCCTACGCTATGAAGATAGGCTCTTGTCCCGGGGGTCTGGCGCCTCCAGGGGAGTGTCTGCCACGGAGCCGCTGCAGCCCCCCCCCCCCGCCCCCAGTAGAACTATCTTTTCCATGGGAGACTGTAAAAGGAAATAAAAAAGGACTGTTTAGTTAGGAGCATGGCTGGGAAAAGGCAAGTGGCGGAACACTCCACTTAGCCATGCCGGGTTCAGTGGCAGTCTACCCACGGACCCTAGTTTCAGGTTTTGTTTGATGTGTGAAATAAAATGTGTTGATAATGGGGCTTTAATATACCAAATTAGGGAGAGTTTAAATTAATTAAAATGTTCTGTGTTTTTGCAAGGGGGGAGAGAATGTAGTGAAGGGGTTAACAGCAGGGAGCGGCATGATTATGCAGCCAGCTGGTGCTGCCATCACGCTAGCCCATATATGGGATAGTCTGCCATTTCAGGGCTCTCTTGCCATGTGACTCAGTACAATGGCAGTGTATGTGATGCTGTATATATAGTTCTGTAATAAAGCCAGTTTGAGTGCAGCATCCTCGTCTGTCTCTTTATTGCCAGATTTGTGGACATAACATAACATATCCAGAGTAAATCAAAAGCTGTTCTTCAACTCTTTGCAGTATCTTCATGGGGTTGATCTCATTCAAAAGAAACCACTCTAAATATTTTGGCAAGTGCTTCAACCAATGAGTAACAGTGATCTAAACATAATAAATCTGAAGAAAATAAAGTTCGCCTGGGTGGTTTTTTTTTATACAAATGCCTGAAAAAAAAACCATATAGCTGTTAGATACTGGCTGGAAAACACAATAGGAATGTAGAACCAAGTGTTATAAAGTTCAGATCAAAATTTTGTAACAATACCACAAAAAATGAATACATTACATACCTTTATTTCCTCAGGTTGTAACCAGGCATTTTTGAACTGTGCCAAACTGTGCCAGATGGAATCATAGTCGTCAGATGTACTGTCCACCTCCGATTCTTCAGCTGACGACTCATCACTTGACCAGGTCAAGTCATTAATCATTCCTTCGATGTTAATTTTGATGTTAATTTTAGCCATTTTTCAAAAAAAGTAAGTGACGTTGCAATGCTGCCACCTTACACACAAGTTTGGATTCATAGACTGCTTTACGCCAACTTTATGCATGGACCAAATAGGGGATTTATCGTGCGATGAACCCAGCTCTACCAGGTATCACCAAGTTCAGAAATTAATTGGCTACACGACACATCCATAACCAGCATACTCCGCTGCAATTGGCTCGTTGTGTTCGCATTAGCCATGGGGCTGGTCCTTCATGCTAGTTTGGCACTCATTAAGTATTAAAGGCCGTGGAAACACAAAGGGAGAGCCTCTTGGGTCAAATGATATATCCATTATGATTGCCTTTTGCAGGACAAAGATGAGGCGCCAGAAGCCAGCAGTGAGTTTTGTTATTTTATTACAAAAAGTACAAAATAATGCGCCTCGAGGGGCAAAACACATAAACTACAACACACGACCTTGATGGGTCAAAATAACTGAACAAATACAGAGAATCAAAAGTCACTTACACGAAATACAGCGAGGCGAAACTTAATGCTGGAAAGAGACTGGAGTCGGTGGGGACTCCAGCCTAAGTGGGTGTGAGATCGTCGCGAGGAATGAATCTCCACTGCGATCTTAAATAGTGCAAAAACAAATCACAAACAGGTGAGACAGATAATGAGGAATTAAGTGCCCGCAGCTGTGACAGCCCGCCAGCAGCCTGACAGGCAGAAGTGCTGCTGCGGCGCTGTCAAAATAAAAGCACAAAGTAATTCCCATAATAAACAAGACTAAATAACAGACAGAAAAAGGGAAAATAATAAGTGGCTTGAGCGCAGGCAGACCCGCACTCAGGATCACTACAGTGGCCCCCCTTTAAGGGACGGATTCCCAGGCATCCCAACTTAACATCTAGGAAAAAGGAACCACCCCCCTCCCCCCGCCAACCAGGAGAACTATTAAAACCAGCCTCGGGAGGGTGGGTGGGGGGGAATCCAGGCCTGGAGGGAGTGACACTGGAATGAAAAAAAAAATGACCTCAAAATGCTTAACAGCAAGATACTAAGGCATATGCCAAACACCAAAATATCCACAAACTACAAATGAGAATTCTTATTTTCTATTCCTTTCTTTTCCTTTAGAAATGTCCGCGCAAAAATTTACCAATGAACTAGAACACAAAAATACAACAAACTGCAAAACTACAGGTTCAAAATGAGAATTTCTTTTTTCTTTCTTTTTTGGAAATGTCAATGTGAAAATCTATTCATGAACCCGAACACCAATACAGCAAAATTCCCAAACTTCAAGTTCGAACGGGAATAGCTTCTCTCCCAGAAATTTTAAACTAGAAAAGAGAACTGGACTAGGATACTGGATAATACATACCTACAAAGTAGAGAACACAAAGAATCACATATTATCAGTCAAATGAATGAATTGTTCTGGTGGCCTCCCAGAGTCCCAGCTTCACCCAACCATCACAAAGAAAAGGTTGGGCATCCTACCAGACCTCCAGAACCACCAAATAAGGCAAAAGGGTCCCTCAGGTGGCCTCCCTGCATCGCTGGGCCAGCAGACCACGGAACCCCGCTCACCTCCCCCAGAAGGCAGAAGAGGAGACGGATAACCCCCGCAGATCCCTGGCAGGAAACGAACCACGAAGGAACCAGCAGCTTGTAGCCGACCCACAGCAGTCTTCAGCCCCAGCACAGCACCCTCAATGGCCTCGGCTTGAGGTGAAGCAGCACCCTCGATGGCCTTGGCTTGAGGCGTAGCAGCGCCCTCGATGGCCTCGGCTTGAGGCATGGCAGCACCTTTGATGGCCTCAGCTTGAGGCATGGCAGCACCCTCGATGACCCCGGCTTGAGGCGTAGCAGCACCCTCAGTGACCTGGGCTTGAGGAGCTGGACCCACGAAGACCTCGGGCAGCGGACCGGAACCCACGGAGACCCCTAACATGGCAGGAAGCTCCTTGTTGACCCTAAGAAAAGGCTCAGAAACAAGGGGCACAGGAACAAGGTCAGGGTCACAGGCAGCAGTGGAACCCAGTGAGGCGAGCTCAGATGGTGCTGATGGCAGCACCCGGATCTCCCCCTCAAGGGCCAGACAAGACCTCTCCAATACAGAAATAATGAAAAAAATGGAGAGTACTTGCCTGAGCTCAAGTTCCACTGCTGTCCAGGACTCCATCAATCCGGATGGCGATCCACTTGGCCCGGCCTCCTGGAGGTCCAACTCCATCTCTGCTGTGGCAGCCCCAACAGCAGGCATGATGGTCTCAGCAGTCTCTGGACCCCCCGGCATTGCAGCCCACACAGATGGCTCACTCAGTGTGGCTACCGAAGGTCCACTCCCAGCTGGAACAGAACTCTGCTCAGTGGAGACCTGGGGACACTTCATCGTTGGCTCAGACTCCACTCAGCAGACAGCCCTCCTCCTCTGTTCATACCGTGGCTCCGGAGCTGGAACCAGGTTCACCAGGGCCACAGGCCCCTCCTCCCTCCAGCGGTTTAGTCCTGACACCGGTGGACACTCTGGAAATACAGGAGGAGACACAGAAGAAGCAGATTGTGTATTTATGGCTGCGGCAGGTGGTGAGAGCTCAGGGGACTGCATGACCTGAGCCTCACCCCCAGGAATCAGACAAGGTAATTCATCAGAGATTGGGAATGAAAAATCACTTGCCTGTCTTCCTGGGGTACGGTAGTCACTGCTGCAACAGGCTCTATTTTTCCCTCTCCTGTTCCAGAGATGCAGATGGACCCCTCGGGAAGACGAGGAGGAGCCACTCCTGGCGGATCGGCGACAAAGGCAGCCAGAGAAGAAGTCACTGGGCTCGCAGCAGCTGGAGGAAGCACCGTAGAGGAGGGAGGAGCAGCTGAGGCAATCTGGGGTAGGGGAGCTGGTGAAACAGCTGACAACGAGGACCTGGAGGCTGAAACTGCTGTCATACCTCCCTGCTGTGGTGAGGGAAAAACAGCTGGCTGGGAGACAGGGGAGTCTTTCTGGTGGCCTGTAGCTAGACCCAAACGGGAACCTCATGGTGAATTGACCCAGTCATTATACTCCCTCCCCTTTGGAACAGCCGTGTCCCGGGGAGTAGATGGGCTCTGCTTAGGGCGGCGACGTCTTCTGGCTGGAGGTGAGGTTAAATTCAGGTTAGGGAAACGTCGCTGCTACACTGAAACTGTGGCCAGCAGCTCGGCGAACTCAGGATAATTGTTTAACCCAGGATGTGCCTCCACAACCCTAACAGCAGCCACCATGCTCTTCAGAACCTTGCCCGGGATAACGGAAGAGACAGCTTCAGCCATCCAGTCCCCAATGAAATCAGCTGCCCAAAGTTCATCTTCGCTGGGACCCCTGGCTGCCCTCCTCCTCCGCTGTGCTGGAAGACGGCTCTTCGGCGATGGAACCACGGGAGCTGTAGCTGTAGCAGGAACCTCCTCACGAGCCGAGGAATGGGAGTTCTTCCCCGTTGGCCCCCTCTTAGGCTTCCTGGAGGATCTCTGGTCCAGTTGTCGGTTCCTCTGTTGGAGTGCTGATAGCTCAACCATCCTCTCCCTGCCCTCAGTGTGCTCGGCAAGGTGAGGATGACGTTTAGCAGCTGCCTCCGCAAGGCCCAGGTACCATAGTGCGTCTTGGGAGGAACAATTGCGAGCTATGTCCAGGAGGTCATTTATCTCCATTAGAGCCTAGACGAGCTCAAAACCCAGGCTCATAGGATACCATGTGGTGAATGACACCATAACCTCCCCCCGAAAAAGAAATGCTGGCACCCGGTAAAGGAAAAAAAATTCAGAGCCAAAACAAAACTCACTGAGGCTGGCACCTCATTGTGGCTGTGATCTACTGTTATGATTGCCCTTTGCAGGAAAAAGATGAGGCGCCAGAAACCAGTAGTGAATTTTGTTATTTTATTACAACAAGTACAAAATAATGCGCCTCGAGGGGCAAAACACATAAACTATAACACACGACCTCGATGGGTCAAAATAACAGAACAAATACAGAGAATCAAAAGTCACTTACACAAAATACAGCGAGGGTGAAACCAAACACCGGAAAGAGACTGCAGTCGGGCGTGGGGACTCCAGCCTAAATGGGTGGGATCACCGCGGGGAATGAATGTCCACTGTGAACTTAAATAGTACAAAAACAAACCGCAAACAGGTGAGACAGATAATGAGGAGTTAAGTGCCCGCAGCTGTGACAGCCTGCGAGCAGCCTGAGAGGCAGAAGTGCTGTCAAAATAAAAGCACAACGTAACTCCCATAATAAACAAGACTAAATAACAGACAGAAAAAGGGAAAATAATAAGTGACTTGAGCGGGCACAGACCCGCGCTCGCGATCACTACAGTATCAATCAAATCTAGAGAGTCACGCAAGTCTTTTGGGTTTCCGTTTCCAGCTCTATGTCTATGGGAAATGTACTTTTTTTAGTGCGTAAGCCACAAAAACAGAAAGTTACACGACTGAGTTTAAAACAGTGCCATGATTTTTATGAGCAGTTTCCCACGTGATCATCTAGATGGACAATAAATCTTACTCACATGGATATTTTGGACCTTTTGTAATAGAAATGGACCATATTTGTTGAACTATCATTAATTCAAGGACAACAAGGAAGCGTCTTTGGTAAGTAAATGCTATACAGTACATCCGGAAAGTATTCACAGCGCTTCACTTTTTTCACATTTTTTTAAGTTACAGCTTTATTCCAAAATTGATTAAATTCATTTTTTCCTCAAAATTCTACACAAAATACCCCATGATGACAATGTGATTTTTTTTTTTTTTTTAGATTTTTGCAAATTTATTAAAAATAAAAAAAACTAAGAAATCACATGTACATACAGACGTGGACAAAATTGTTGGTACCCCTCTGTTAATGAAAGAAAAACCCACAATAGTCACAGAAATAACTTGAATCTGACAAAAGTGGTAATAAATAAAAATTCTATGAAAATTAACCAATGAAAATCAGGCAATGCTTTTGAATTGTGGTTCAACAGAATTATTTTAAAAAACAAACTCATGAAACAGGCCTGGACAAAAATGATGGTACCCCTAGAAAAGACTGAAAATAATGTGACCATGGAGACATGGTTCAACCAAGATGTGTCCTCTAATTAACATCACAGGTGTCTACAAACTTATAATCAGTCGGCCTATTTAAAGGGTGACAAGGAGTCACTGTGCTGTTTGTTGACATGGTGTGTACCACACTAAACATGGACCAGGGGAAGCAAAGGAGAGAGTTGTCTCAATAGATTAGAAAGAAAATTATAGACAAGCATGTTAAAGGTAAAGGCTATAAGACCATCTCCAAGCAGCTTGATGTTCCTGTGACTACAGTTGCACATCTATCCATCCATCCATCCATCCATCTTCTACCACTTTTCCAGAGGTCCGGGTCAGGGAGGCAGCAGTTCAAGCAGAGAAGCCCAGACTTCCCTCTCTCCAGCCACCTGCTCCAGCTCTTCAGAGAGGATACCAAGGCGTACCAAGACCATCTGGGAGACACAGTCTCTCCACCGAGTCCTGGGTCTGCCCCGGGGTATCCTCCCAGTGGGACGTGCCTGAAACACCTCAAGTGGGAGGCGTCCAGGAGGCATCCTAATCAGATGCCCATACCACCTCAACTGACTCCTTTCAATGTGGAGGAGCAGTGGTTCTACTCTGAGCCTCTCCCGGATGACTGAGCTCCTCACCCTATCTCTGAGGGTGAGTCCAGCAATCCTACGGAGAAAGCTCATTTCAGAATCAGAATCAGAATCAGAATCAGATTTATTGCCATTGTTCATGTAGTACACAAACTAGGAATTTGTCTCGGTGCCATGCTGCAACATTAAAAACATGAAGAGATAAAGAGATAAACTAAAAAAACTAAAAGACTAAAAACACGCAATAAGTGTAGAATAATAAGTAATAATAATAATAATAATAATAATAATAATGAGTAATACTAGTCAAGGCAGATTTAAATAAATTAGCAAGTAGCAGATAATATGGGGTACCACAGTGCAGTCAATAATGCAACAGAAAAACAGTGATGAACGACATGAGCTGCTGTATATAGTGCACAAGAGTCAATAAGTCACTTAATGTTCAGCAGTCTGATGGCAGAGGGAAAAAAGCTGTTCATGTGCCGGGAGGTTTTAGTCTGAATGGACCGAAGTCTTCTACCTGAGGGGAGGGGGGCAAACAGTACGTGACCAGGGTGTGAAGGATCGGCTATGATCCGGCCTGCACGCCTCCGGGTCCTGGAGATGTACAGGTCCTGGAGAGATGGGAGCTTGCAGCCGATCACCTTCTCAGCAGTGCGCACAACACGCTGCAGTCTTAGTCTGTCCCTGGCAGTAGCTCCTGCGTACCACACGGTTATGGAGGAGGTGAGGATGGACTCGATGATGGCCGTGTAGAACTGCACTAACATCTTGGTGGGTAGCTTGAGCTTCCTCAGCTGCCGCAGAAAGAACATCCTCTGCTGAGCCTTTTTGATGAGGGAGCTGATGGTTGGCTCCCATTTGAGGTCCCGGGTGATGGTGGTGCCCAAGAAGCGGAAGGAATCTGCAATGGTGATGGGAGAGCCTGTGATGGTGAGGGGGGGCAGGGGGGTTGTGACTTTCCTGAAGTCCACCATCATCTCCGCTGTCTTCAGAGCGTTCAGCTGCAGGTTGTTGTGGCTGCACCAGGACACCAGCTGGGCCACCTCTTTCCTGTAGATGGACTCATCGCCGTTGGAGATGAGCCCGATGAGGGTGGTGTCGTCCGCAAACTTGATCAGCTTAACAGACTGGTGGGAGGAGGTGCAGGAGTTGGTATAAAGGGAAAAGAGTAGGGGGGAAAGTACACAGCCCTGGGGTGATCCGATGCTGATGCTAACAGAGTCCGAGACAGACTTCCCCAGCCGCACATGCTGCCTCCGGTCCGTCAGGAAGTCGGTGATCCACCTGCAGAGGGAGTCAGGCACGCCGAGCAGGGACAGCTTGTCCTGGAGCAGAGTGGGGCGGATGGTGTTGAATGCAGAGCTGAAGTCCACAAACAGGATCCTGGCGTAGGTTCCCGGGGAGTCCAGGTGCTGCAGGATGGAGTGGAGGGCCAGGTTGACTGCGTCGTCCACAGACCGGTTGGCACGGTAGGCAAACTGCAGCGGATCCAGGAGGGGAGTGGTGATGGACTTGAGGTGAGACAGGACCAGGCGCTCAAAGGACTTCATGACTACAGAGGTGAGCGCTACAGGTCTGTAGTCGTTAAGTCCAGTAATCCGCTTGTATCCGCGATCTTGTTCTTTCAGTCATTACCCAAAGCTCGTGACCATAGGTGAGAGTAGGAACGTACATTGACCGGTAAATCGACAGCTTTGCCTTAGAATTCAGCTACCTCTTCACCACAACAGACCGGTATAACGTCCGCATCAGGACGGTCAGGTCCCATTTTCCAACCCAAAGGCATAGGGAAACAATCCTTTCATCCACTGAGGAAAACTCCAATATAGAGGCAGCAAGGTGGGGGGGATACAAGAATACCCACCCTTGCTAATCGCCTCTTGCCTGGGGAAACTCCAGAGTAGCCCAAGCTCCAGCCCCTCTCCAGGAGACTGGTTCCGGAACCGGAGCTATGTGTTGAGGTGAAGCCGACTATATCTAGCCGGTATCTCTCAACCTAATGCACCAGCTCAGGCTCCTTCCCCACCAGACAGATGACATTCCATGTCCCAAAAGCCAGTTTAGGAAGATTGGGATCAGACCGCCAATTTCTCCACTTTTGATCGCCACCTGATCCACATAGCACCAGACCCCCATGGTCCCTCCTGCAGGTGGTAAGCCCACTGGAGGGCGGATCCATGTAACTCCTTCAGGTTGAGCCCGGCTGGGTCCCGTGGGCGGAAAGAAACCCAGCCACCAAGCGCTAGCCATCAAGCTCCTCCCCAGGCCTGGCTTCAGAGTGGGGCCCCGGTAACTCCATATTGTGTGTGTGTGGGGGGGGGGGGTACACTGAATCCTTGTTCTGCAATTCATCATGAGAGTCTGTTGGATCGTTCTTAGTCTGGCCCTTCACCCAGGACCAGTTTATCTTGGGTGACCCTACCAGAGGCAAATTGCCCCAGACAACATAGCTCCTGGGATCACTAGGGCAAGCAAACACCCCACCACGATAAGGTGATGATCCATGAGGGGATGTTTCAGATCCTCAAACAAATTTTAATATTAGACAAAAGTAACCTGAGTAAATACAAAATGGGGTTTTTAGATGAAGAGTTCATTTATTAAGGGGAAAAAGCTATCCAAACCTACCTGGCCCTATGTGAAAAAGTAACTGCCCCCTCACAAAACCTAATAATCAGTTGTGCCACCATTGGTGACCACAACTGGCAATGAGTCTTTTACATCACTGTTGAGGAATTTTGACCCACTCTTCTGTGCAGAATTGTTTCAGAATTCAAAATTCAGTCACATTGAAGGGCCTTATGAACTGATGGCCGGACATTCTCCTTCAGGATTTTTGGGAGAGAGCAGAATTCATGGTTCTGTCAATTAGGGCAAGTTGTACAGGTCCTGAAGCAGAAAAGCAGCCACAGACCATAACACTACCACCACCATGTTTGATTGTTGATACAATGTTCTTTTTATGAAATTCTGTGTTAGTTTTATTCTTTTTAGTTTATATTTGCTTCTGCCAGGCAAAATTATTAGAAAGCACTGTATACATTTTCATTGTTATGCAGATGACACACAATTTAATTATACCTGTCAATAAAGCCAGATGATAGTAATCAATTAGCCAAGTTAGAGGCCTGTCTTTAAGAAATCAAAGCTTGGATGACTTGTAATTTCCTGCTATTAAATTCAGATAAGACTGAAGTCATTCTAGTTGGTCCAAAAAACCTTAGAAATACCTTTCCAAATCAAACTCTTAGTTTGGATGCGGTTACTCTTTCTCTGAATAATTCTGTGAGGAATCTTGGAGTTATTTTTGGTCAAGATCTGTTTTTTAATTCACATATTAAACTTGTTTCTAAGACTGCCTTCTATCATTAGCATAATATTGCCAAGATTAGGAGCCTCTTGCCTCAGAGTGATGCTGAGAAACTAACACTGGTCAAACTCCAAATTTATTGTCTTAAGTTTTTTTTTTAGCTGATTTAGGACAATTTTGATGTGCTGAATCCAAAAATCACATTGGTTTTGCTCAATCAGGTCAACTTTTTGAACTATGGCCACATGTTGTTTTTTACGTTTTTGTTTACATGTATGGGTATTTTCACTTTATATGATGCAAAATTTTTTTTTTTTTCTTGAAATTTCTCGAACTCTGAAGAGTTTGCATGCTCCAATTTATGACATGATGTCATAAATTGTCATGATGGCTGATTACTGTTGGACTCTGAAGAGAGACATTCCTGCCGCTGAGCATTCTAGAGGTTCGAATAAACGGAAGTTGAAGCTCGGAATTTTGAACAATGATGACGTAACATTCAATTTACATGTACTTACCTTTATCAGTGTCTACTATTCAATTTACAGTAGTCGAAGTTTGTAACATTTAATCAATAAATTGTGTTAGAAAATGATTTTTTCTCTTAAAAATCTATATCAGATGAGAAATATTAACAAAAATCAACTGATAATGTCACAAAAATGTAATCGATTTAGTCAGAAGATTAGATTTTTTAAAAATCAACTTAGCATAAAAACCTGACCTGATCGAGAAAAACAGATGTCATTTTCTGATTCAGGGGTGCAAAATTGTCTTAAATAAGTTGAAAAAACACAGACAACTTACAAAAAAATTATTTTTGTAACCCTGTGTAATCCACGCCTTTGTTCGCTCTAGATTAGATTATTGTGACTCTTTATTATCAGGCTGCCCTAAAACATCTTTGAAAAGTCTTCAGCTGATCCAAAATGCTGCAGCAAGAGTTTTAACAGGTACTAGAGAGAGAGATCACATCTCTCTGGTTCTGGCCTCCCTTCACTGGCTTCCCACAGAATTTAGAATTAAGTTTAAAATCCTTCTTCTCATTTACAAAGCTCTAAGTAACAAGGCCCCTTTTTATTTAAAAGATCTGATACTACGCTATCATCCTAACAGAGCAGTACGCTCCTAAAATTCTGGATTACTTGTGATATCTAGAATCTCCAAAGGTATAATGGGAGGCAGAGCCTTCAGTTATCAAACTCCTCTCCTTTGGAACCAGCTGTCAGTCTGGATTCAGGAGTCAGACTCGATCTCTGTTTTTAAGAATAGGGTTAAAACCTTCCTTTTTGATAAAGCCTATAATTACGGTGGGATCAGTGCCCCTGAACCCTCCCTTAGTTATGCTGCTAATAGGTTTAGACAACCGGGGGACCTCCAATAATGCGCTGGGCTTCACTCCTTTCTTCACTCTCAATGAAATATTTTTGCTAGTCATTAACATCTGTATGTTCTCTCCCATAAATTGAGTCCCCATCATGCTGTTTGCTCTCTACATGTCTGTTCTTTTCTTGTTCTCTATCCCCTCACCCCCCAGCCAGTCACAGCAGATGACTGCCCCTCCCTGAGCCTGGTTATGCTGAAGGT
This sequence comes from Pholidichthys leucotaenia, assembly GCA_020510985.1. NCBI lineage: Eukaryota > Metazoa > Chordata > Actinopteri > Cichliformes > Pholidichthyidae > Pholidichthys > Pholidichthys leucotaenia. The sequence continues at coordinate 75,084,188 of CM035848.1, forward strand.
TTCTTTCTGCTGAAAGGGAGTTTTTCCTCTCCACCGTTGCCAAGTGCTTGCTCACAGGGGATCGCCTTATTGCTGGGGTTTTTCTGCAAATGTGGGGGTTTCCCCTACAATTGAAAGTGCCATGAGATGACTATTGTTGTTAAATGGTGCTATATAAATAAAGTTGAATTGAAGTTTTATGCCAGATAAAACAGGACACGTCTTCCAGAAAGTTCAACTTTTGTCTCGTCAGTCCACAGAATATTTTCCCAAAAGTCTTGAGGATCATCTAGATGTTTTCTGGCAAATCTGAGACAAGTCTTTATGTTCTTGTTGTCCAGCAGTGGTTTTTGTCTTTGAACTCTCCCATGGATGCCATTTTTGCCCAGTCTCTTTCTTATTGTTCCATCATGGACCAGTGTCCAAACTGAGCCTGAGGCCTGCACAAGGCCTGCAGTTCTTTAGACGTTATTCTGAGTTTTTGTTTCTCATCTGATCTTTAATTTCTTTAGATCACAGTGGGATATATTGCATTTTGAGATCTTTTAGCCTACTTCAGGTTGTCAGACAGGTTCTATTTAAGTGAATTCTTTATTCAGCAAGTCTGGTAGTAATCAGGCTTGGGTGTAGCTACTGAAACTGAACTCAGCATTCCAAAAAATATGGTTAATCACAGTTAATTCATGATGTAACAAGAGGGGGAATTACTTTTTCACATAGGGCCAGGTAGGTTTGGATAGTTTTTTCCTTTAATAAATGAAATCATCATTTGAAAACTGTGTTTTGCATTTATTCAGGTTATCTTTGTCTGATATAAAAATTTGTTTGATGATTTGAAACACTGAAGTGTGGCAAATATGCAAAAATATAAGAAATCAGGAAGGGGTAAATACTTTTTCACAGCACTGTACCGTACACACACACACACACACACACACACACACACACACACACACATACTGCATGTATGTATGTATATATGTATGTGTGTTCACAAGACATGAATTCTTGTCATGTCAATTTCAGTTATGTCCCATAAGACAAGCACACTGATAAACTTTATTAATATACCATGACTGGTATATTATGATATATTGATACTTTATTGATATCCCATGTTCAAGATAAATTAATTTCATCTTGCATGCAATACCTCATATGGGGATTCTGACATCATATTATTATTATTATTATTATTATTATTATTATTATTATTATTATTATTATTATTATTATTATTATTATTATTATTATTATCATCACCAAACATAATGATACAATTGCATCATTATGTTTACAGATCCACTGGTAGTATGTAGTCCACATGTAATATCACAGTAGGACTGCTGTACATCAAATGACCAGCAGATGTCAGTACTCCCAAATGAGCTGTTAAATGGGGTGTCGTACAATCAGCCTTTTGATGAAGCAATTGGCCAGAAAGATTCAACACATTCACGGGGTTTCATCCATCACTAGTGACAGGCAGAAGAGCACATTCATATTGAAGTATCAGAGTTTTCCTGCTGGTGTAGAGGCTTGGAAATAGTTAATAGTTATGTAAAAGGTGCTAAAAAGACATTTGGATTAAAATAAAAAAAAACAGGCACCCCTACAATTTTTATTTTATTCTTTAATTGTTTATTTTTCTACAATGCATTTGTAATTCACCTGGTTCCATTATAACTCATGTGAGTTGAGTGCAGTTCCATACGCCGACCAATAGGTGGCACATGTCACACAATGATAGAGAGTAGACTTGCACACCGGAGGATGAAGAATAAACTCCTCTGTGTGAAGTTAACGGCACGAAACGTGTGCTCTGTCTATTCTTCTATCACAGGTTGGTAAACACTAATAATTCAAGAATGCAATATAAACTGTAAGAGTCCTAAGATGTCCGAGATTATATTGTGATAAGTGTGAGACGAAAAATGGGTTTGTAAGGGTATTTCTGTTAAAGTTGATGTGGTGTTGCATAAGCTAGCTAATGCTAACGATCGAGTGTATGGGATGCACAGCAAGGGTGAAGTCTGCCCACATGTTAGCAACCATTTGATTACTTTATTTAAAGACATTTATGAAATGGTTTTCATACAGTATTGTAGTGGATGCGTTCGAATGATGAGGCTGAGTTTTATTTCTCAGGTTCAGCTTTATTGACAGAACACATCCTCTAGCATTCTCAAAGCAGGAAGAAGAGAAAGAATCATCTCACATCACCCTTTTATACGTTTCCAGCATCAGAACTCAAGTCACATGGTGCTTCAGTAAACATACAGTCACAAAGCATCTCTTTGAACCTTCACCATTGTCTCTCATTCATTGATGAACCGGAAATCCCTCCGGGACATCTTCTTTGGGACAAAAAGGCAAATCTCACACCTCCTCATTATCTTCTGCAGATTCGAGTCTTTTGTCCTTCCAGACGTGAAGCCCCCAATACACATGCAGTCATACCTCTGTGGAAATGTGAGCCCAACATATGTGTCACCACATATAACCCCCCCCCCCCAAACGTCTATTAAGGGCAAAACATGCATGGCATAAAAAAAAGAAAAGAAAAAACACAAAACACTCCACATATCACTAATCAATCTACCAGCTGCCTGGGTTTTAACCTTCTGCCGAATCTGCTGCAACCTGGCTTTGCTACCCCTGCAGCGTCTCTCTGCATCTGTGGATTAAAGCTGTTAGCACGTCTCTGTGAAGATTCTGGAGAATGTTTCCTCGGCGGCCTGCCACGGCGGGGGGGCCTCGCTAGTTGCACTTGCTCATCAGCCAAAACAAAAGCGGGTTTGAGCCTGTTTATGCAAATCAACTCCCTTCTGCCCCCTAATTCTAGCAGAAAATGCTTCTGCCCGGTCTCCAGAACTCTGAAAGGTCCGTCATAAAACGGTCGCAAACTTGGACGCTGACCATCATGTCTAACAAAAACAAACTCTGCATTTTTTAAAGCCTTTGGCACAAAAACGCGTGGGAAACTGTGATGAACCGGGCCAGGGAGTGTGTTTGCTCCTGAGTCGCTCTGCCACAGCTGAGAAGAGTGGCAATTTGGTGCGGGAATATTGGGGAGAAATTCCCCCGACAAACGGAGAGGTTGTGCAAAAACTAACTCAGCTGGGGAAGCATGCAAATCTTCTTTAGGTGCAGAACGCAACCCCAATAAAACCCATGGAAGTTTGTCCACCCAATTTGTATCCGTCAGCGATGCTCTGAGGGCTGCTTTTAATGACCTGTGAAAGCGTTCGCATAAACCATTAGCCTGGGGGTTATACACGGTGGTTCGATGAATCTTCACCCCCAAGCTGCGGGCCATCGATGACCATAGTTTGGAAATAAATTGGGGGCCCCTGTCGGACGTTATGTCCGACGGGACTCCGAAACGCGCAACCCACGCTGTTAAAAATGCTCGCGCAACTTCTTCCGCTGTGGTTGATGTCAGAGGAATCGCCTCTGGCCAACACGTGGTGCGATCCACCATCGTCAAAAGATGTGTGTGCCCGTGTGATGGCGGAAGCGGGCCCACCAAGTCAACATGCACGTGATCAAAACGCTTAGCGGGGATGTGAAAAGGTTCCAACGGAGCCTTAGTGTGTCTGTGTATTTTGGCTCGCTGACACGCTACGCAGGCCGCCGCCCATTCCTTGACCTGTTTGCGCAACCCGGGCCAAACAAATTTCTCCCCCACCAACTTAATCGATGCGCCCACTCCCGGGTGCGCCAGAGAATGGACCAAGTCAAAAACGCGGCGACGCCACGCGGCTGGCACCACGGGGTGGGGCCGTCCTGTGGAGACATCGCAGATTAGTGGGGGCATACCAATTTGCTGCACCCTGTGCTCCAGCCTTAACCCTGTTGGTCCAGACTGGAGCGCACGCACGTCCGCATCATTAACCTGCTCCGCGGCCATGGCTGCATAATCCAACCCTACACAGACCGGGGCTGCGCGCGCTCCCGCGTCGCTGCCCGGGTCCGTGGCCACGGCTACAGAGTCTGCCCCCATGGGGCTTGGTGTTGCTACCGCACGCGAGAGACAGTCTGCCACAACATTGTGTTTACCCGCGACAAGCTGGATATCAGTGGTGAACTCCGATATCGCGGCTAGTTGCCTTTGTTGCCGGCCTGACCAGGGTTCTGAAATCTTGGCCATCGCAAACGTTAGTGGTTTGTGATCCACAAACGCAGTGAAGCGTCGCCCTTCCAACCAGAACTGGAAATGGCGGATGGCCAAGTGTAGGGCCAAAAGCTCCCTGTCGAACGCACTGTATTTACGCTCACTATCACGCAGGGTTCTGCTGAAAAACGCGAGAGGTTTCCAGGTACCTGCCACAAACTGTTCAACAACCGCCCCCACTGCTACATCGGAAGCGTCGGTGGTAAGCGCCATGCGGGCCGTTGGAACTGGGTGAGCTAACAAAACTGCGTTTGCCAGGGCTGATTTGACCTGTGCAAAAGCGCGCTCCCGCTCCGGAGACCATTCAACTTTATTTGCGGGCTTTTGTCTTTTTAACGCGGTGCATAATGGCTGCATGAGCCACGCTGCGCTTGGGAGGAACCGGTTGTAAAAATTAACCATTCCCAGAAACTCCTGTAGCGCCTTGACCATTTGAGGTTGCGGAAAATCTGTTATTGCGCGCACCTTATCGGGCAGAGGAACTGCTCCTTCTGCCGAAACGCGATGCCCCAAAAAATCAATCTGCGCCACCCCAAACTGGCACTTCGCTGGGTTAATTATTAACCCGTGCTCTGCCAGCCTCCGAAAAACTGCTGTGAGGTGGCTTTTGTGTTCGCCTTCGGACGTGCTGGCTACTAAAATATCATCCAAACAAACGAACATGAAAGGAAGGTCGCATTAAACTGCATCCATCATACGGTGGAAAGTCTGCGCTGCCCCCTTGAGGCCAAAAGGCATGCGCAAAAACTCAAAAAGGCCGAAAGGAGTTATAACAGCTGTCTTGGGTACATCCTGCGCGCGCACTGGAACTTGGTGGTAACCGCGCACCAAGTCTATTTTAGAAAAAATGTGCGCCCCCGCCAAATGAACAGAAAAATCCTGAATGTGCGGAATTGGGTAGTGGTCATGTGCTGAAACGTTGTTCAACCTGCGGAAATCGCCGCAAGGTCGCCACGAGCCATCAGCTTTTGGGACCATGTGTAGCGGCGAAGCCCAGGGGCTTTTGGAGCGTCTAATAATGCCCAGTTTTTCCAGGTTAGCGAACTTCTCGCACGCGATGGCCAGTTTAGCTGGGTCCAAGCGCCGAGCTTTTGCAAAAACGGGGGGCCCGGTGGTGGTGATAAAATGCTCCACCCCATGTTTAGCCACCATCGCCGAAAACGTGGGGACTGTGAGTGCTGGGAACTGAGCGAGCAATGTGTGAAACTTACCACCCGCAGCTGAGACGCTGGCATGTGCAGTTGGCGGGGCCACCCGAGCTGTGCAGGGGATAGAATGAAAAGACAGTGCATTAATCAGACGTCTATTAGCAAGGTCAACCAATAAACCATGTGAGCACAAAAAATCAGCCCCTAACATGTTGAAACTGACTGCTGCTACAATAAAAGTCCACTCAAATGAACGGCCCTGTAAGGACAGGAGCATGGTCCTCTCACCGAAAGTTTTAATCGTGGAGCCGTTCGCTGCCGACACTGACACCCAGGGAGCTTTAGACGGCATCAGCCGTTCCGCGTAGGTAGGTGTGACGAAACTCAGCTGGGAGCCTGTGTCCACGAGGAACTGTTTCCCCGAGTGTGCATCCGTCAGGTAAAGCAGCTTGTTCTCGTCGCCAAGGGTCGCAGCTGCTACTGGCCCTCGGTCTTGGCGTTTCCCTGGTGCTTGAAGGGGCACGGCGGGACGCACTTGTGTGCTCTCTCTGCAAAACGGCGGTGGTAGAAGCACAGGCCGTCCTCCGCTCCGCGCCGCCTAGTCCCCATCACCGCCGTCGTTGGTGCGTCTGGCGCCGCGGCCGCTGGTTCCGAACCGTCTCCAGACGTTGTTCCTGGGCTGGCTGCCGCGGCCGAAACCGCGTTCCTCTTGTGGGCGTCAACAAGCCACTGCGCCTCCTTGCTCAGCCCATGGTAGTCTCGCCTGGCCAATCGGGGCGACTCTGCCAGGGCTACTCTCACTGCTGGCGGCAGGGTCCGGAGGAAAAGGTGGGCGAAAATAAATTCGCCATCCTCGGAGTCTTTCAACCTCAGCATCTTCACCATCAGGTCCGCAGGTCTATCGTTCTCCGACTCCGTCAATGTCAGGAGCCCCTCTGCTCACTGTTGGACCGAAGGGGTGAAATGGCTGATCAGCGCGTCCTTCAATGCGCTGTACTTGTCGCTGTTCGGTGGGTGATTAACCAGATCCTCCACCCTCTGGACCGTGTGGATGTCCAGCTTCGCTACCACATGGTAGAATCTTGTGTCGTTGTCAGAGATTCTCCGGAGGTTGAACTGCGCCTCGACCGCGCTAAACCATGAGCGCGGGCTGTGCTGCCAGAAATCGGGCAGCCGAATTGTGGAGGCGGCCATCAGGCTGGCTTCCGCTGAGCCCCGCTCGGGAGAATTCTGTCTGCTCATTCTTAGTCGTAGGTCACCAGTGTAGTGGATGCGTTCGAATGATGAGGCTGAGTTTTATTTCTCAGGTTCAGCTTTATTGACAGAACACATCCTCTAGCATTCTCAAAGCAGGAAGAAGAGAAAGAATCATCTCACATCACCCTTTTATACGTTTCCAGCATCAGAACTCAAGTCACATGGTGCTTCAGTAAACATACAGTCACAAAGCATCTCTTTGAACCTTCACCATTGTCTCTCATTCATTGATGAACCAGAAATCCCTCCGGGGCATCTTCTTTGGGACAAAAAGGCAAATCTCACACCTCCTCGTTATCTTCTGCAGATTCGAGTCTTTTGTCCTTCCAGACGTGAAGCCCCCAATACACATGCAGTCATACCTCTGTGGAAATGTGAGCCCAACCTATGTGTCACCACAGTATGACATTTACTGGTTTTGTTTGTCACCAAGTGTGCATATTTTGGGTTTATTACCGAATACCAGGAATACTATTGTAAAAGTGTATTAGATACACAGTGGCCAGGTTAATGCATTGCTAAGAACAACACCACATACTGCACATTTATGACAGTGCTTAAAATTATTAATTTAAATGTAAATTCATGGGTTATTGTTTAAAATATAAATATTTGAACAAGTTAAAAGCTATATACATGGGAAGGAGACATAAAAAACAATAATTCATTTCATGTTAAGATAATTTGTTAAAAATGTTAAGTATACAGTTAACCTCTTGCACTCCGGGATACTGCAGGCGGTCACATCTCTGCGTCCTAGGGCGCACTGAAAAAAAAAAAAAGCTGCAGACACAGCCACGAACAGAAAGCCAAAGGAGTGCTTTGATTGGTTTAGATTTGATTGACCTCTCATTCGACTAATAAGAGCCTTGAATTGTGTTTCTGAAACCTTGAAGAACCAATGACTGAAAACCTAGCAAGAAGGATCCGCCTACCAACGGCTGCAAATGCAACGAGTCAATTGAAGCAGAGAAGTTCCACGATCGAAAGCGTGCGTCCCGTGCGTAAAATCTGTTTTGTGTAAGCCGCTGGGTGACACACATGCGTTCGTCAGTCTTTTTTTCTTACTACTGTTCTTATTTGTTTTGAAAAATCGTTCGCCAAAACCGCAATCATGGAAGCGCAAAACCGCAATAATGGAATCATGGTTTGACCTGGTCGCGTCACCAGAGCCACGAGTCCGTAACAAGCGGACCAGCGTCATGTTCGTCTGACAATGAGGAAGAGAAGTTTGCCAGCGACACTGCTGTTGTGGACAGGTAAGTGTTATAAGCTAAATTATTCTTTATCCCTGAAAATTGTAATCAAAATGATTTTTGACCGATCGGTAAATTACAACTGTGCGTCATCGCAACATGACGGACTGGTCCGTGCGCCGCGTCCAGACCGTGAACGCCCCCCGCCCCCCCCCCGCTACTCTTCTGTAGCGGATTGCAGATATTATTGCAGATATTTTAGTACAACTGTGCATAGTAGACCGCGGTGCACTGACATCGCGGTCTGTCATGTAGCGATGGGCGATGTCCATCCTCTGTAGCGGGGGGGGGGGAGTTGTTATCTTCTACATTACAGATATTTTAGTATAATTTTTAGTGCACTGTAGGTTATTTTTTCTTGTTAAAAAAAGCCACACATTTTTTACGTGGCATGCTTTTTTGTGTGTGGGGGCTTGTTTGTTCATTCATTCATTCATTCATTCATGAATAAACAACCCCCCCCCCCACACACACACACACAGCCCTGAGTGTCACCTTTCATTAGAGCCCAACATCAAGCTTCTATATTGAATCATTCAAAAGTTACAGACATTTTTCCAAACTGTGCCATTTGGCACAATTTGGCACAGTTCAAAAATGCCTGGGAACAACCTGTGAAGAAAGCTGTGTAATATATTCATTTTTGTGGTATTGTTACAAAATTTTGACCTCAGCTGGATAACACTTGGTTCTACATTTCTGTTGCATTTTCCAGCCCGGATCTGACAGCTGTGTGTTATTTGCAAGCATTTTTATCCAAAAAAACACCCAGGCAAAATTTATTTTCTTCAAGTTCAGTATGTTTAGATGACTGTTACTCAGTGGCAGGAGCACTTAGAGAGATTATGACTGTTTTGCCAAAAAATTCAAAGTGTTTTCTTTTAAATGAGACCAACTCCATGAAGATGCTGCAAAGGGTTGAAGAACAGCTTTTGATTTACTTTGGGTACGTTATTTTTAGGCGTTTTTAGGGAAATTGACCAGAGTGCAAGGGGTTAATGTCACATTGAAAATTGTGATAAATGGACATGATTGTGTTTTGTTTAATGGTGATGTGATCAGATAATAAGAGAGAAACTATGGACTTTGATAGTAAATACTAGTCAGTCGATGTTGGTCATGTGAATGATTTGGATGAAGAATAAACTCCTCTGTGTGAAGTTAACAGCACGAAACGTGTGCTCTGTCTATTCTTCTATCACAGGAGAGTTGACTTCTACATACACGTTGCCTCCTCCTGGGCCGCTACCCAGGGGAGCAACAATTTTGGGGGCTCGTCCGGGATTAGCGCCACCTACTGGTCTGGCATTAATCATTGAAGAACCAAGGGATGCTGATCACCTGTTCCTGAGCCATCGACCTAAGCGACTGACTACAGGAAACCACAGCCATGTCTGCTCTACATGACCTGAGATGGGAAATCCAGCAAGAGCTTCACCAGCTGACCATTGCCCGCTGCAGAAACGTTTTTTACAAGATGGCTGAGTCGTTCAAGGATGAGGCGGGAGAAGATATGCCAGGTGCAGAATCGACCGAAGTGGAACTCTTCGACTTCATTGTTGACTCGCTGAGAAGTCCACAACTGAAGAGCCTTGAGGATCAGGGGATGTCTCGCCTGCTTGCTTTCCGTGACCTCATCATTGAACTGCAATGGCCCACAGCAGCTGGAGAAGTGGATGCAGAGGTATCACCCGACGATGATCCGGTCATAGTAGTTTCTGTGACCACTGGAGCTGCAGCACCATCAGGGAAGAACCATCCAACATCACCACCTGTAGTTCCTGACCCAGGGTTAGTCAGGCTGACTGAACTTACGTCACTTTTGCCACGTAGAGAGTACAAGATTCATGGTGGTCAAATCTCTGATTTTGATTCTGATTTGAGTTACAGTAACTTGTGCAAACAGTTTGATGAAGGGCTAAATGAAGGGTTCACAGAGGCTGAGATTATCAGAACGGTGTTTAAAATAATTAAGCCTGGTACCTTTAAAGATATGCTTATAACCAAAGATAGCCTTACTGTAGCCGAGTTAAAACGTTTCTTAAGGACACATCTACGTGAGAAAAGCAGCACTGAATTATTTCAGGAGCTGAGTAATGCTAAGCAAAATGACAAAGAAACACCACAACAGTTTATGTATAGACTAATGGGGCTAAAACAGTGTGTGTTGATTGCATCTAAAAACAGTAGTGGGTTTCATTATGACAACAAGTTGGTACAAGGTGTGTTTATCCATTCACTGTATAAGGGGTTGAATGAAAAAAATACTCTTATGTCAGGAGAGACCTTAAACCTGACATCTCAAACACCAGTATCACAGATGACTCCATCCTGGAGCTCATAACAAATTCTGTTAGTGAAGAGACAGAGAGATTAAGTAGGTTGGGACAAAATCACAAACAGAAAGTCACCAGTGTTAATGCGGCACAGGTAGAGACAGATCAAAGCTCTATTAAAATGCACACTGAAGTCCAAGCTAATCGTGTAGCTATCCAGGAGCTGACGGCACAGGTCTCCTCCCTAACCAAAAGTTTAGAAAAGGCCCTAACCCCAATGGTAAATATAGTAGACACCACTCCCACAGCACCTGTCCCTAAACAGCCAGCACTGAAACCTGCAGTGAAAGGAAAGTGCCAAAAGTGTATCGCCCAAGAGACTGAGCACTGCACACACTGTTTTCGATGTGGAAAGGAGGGGCACAGAACTATAGGTTGCCTTCAGAAAAGCAATGTGTAGGGAAACTGGAGGAGGTCACTGGGGAGAGACCACCAGTGACTGAACCACCAGCAGAGTCCCACAACACTAAAAGACTGAACTCCGAACAGACTACTGCCAAGTCCCAAAAGTTGCACAACACAAAGCGTGTGGCACAGCTCATTGGCGGTAGGTGTATGATCAGTTGCCAGTTAAATGGAGTAAACCTACAGATGTTATTGGACAGTGGGGCACAAGTAAGCATTGTCGAAAAGTCATGGGTACAAACAGCCTTATCAAATGTGAAAATACAGCCACTCGAGAGCCCAGACCATCCACTTGAAATCACCGCAGCCAATGGAACAGATGTTCCGTTCAAGGGGTGGATAGATGTCCTGCTCGAGATCACAAGTTCACAGTATGGTTCTGTATCCTTGTATGTTCCAATGCTTGTCAGTCAGCAGCATTTAAGCACTCCACTGCTGGGCTTTAATGTGATCCAAGAGATAGTAATAGCAAACAGTGAACAAAGTGACAATACTAGCTTGGTGGACTTACTGTCAGAGACTTTAAAGGTCCAGAAAGGTAATGTTGAATCACTCATCTCTGTTGTCCACGCCAAGTCAATAGAAAATGAACCAGAAAGTCCAGTGGTGAGAGTTGGAAAAAAGGACTCACTGTTCACAGTAACCAAATCTGTATGGTAAAATGTCACATCAGACCATTTCCTGGAGGAGAGGAAATATTGTTTGAGCCAGCTGTGAAATGTAACTTACCAGATAGATTGGAGTTATTCCCAGTTATTCCCAGTTATTATTGATGTACCCGCTGGTGCTTCAAAAACTGTCAAAATCCCAATCCAAAACTCAACAAAGCACAACATTTTTCTAAATCCAACAACTGTTTTAGGACTTATTTCAGAGATCACTGAATACAAACCTGTAAATGTTTGTTCCAGTCCTGAAAATGCAACCAAAACTACAGACAAGCCATTTTGTTACTCTGCTCAAGTGATATGTGACAGTCAAGGTGAGGGTGAAGAAACATTAAGCACTGCTCCCTCATACCTGAGATGGCACCCTAATGTCAATTTAGACCATCTCTCAGAGGGTGATCGGGAGGTGGTTCGGCAGATGCTCTTTGAACAGTCTGATGTGTTTGCTCATGATGAAGGAGACATTGGATGTATTCCTGGACTACAGCTAAAAATCAACACCACTAACAACACACCTGTGCAGAAAAGTTACAACTCCATTCCAAGACCACTGTATAAAGAGGTGAAGGAGTATGTTCAAAACCTTTTAAGCAGGGGCTGGATCAGAAAATCAGTGTCAAACAACTCGTCGCCAGTAGTGTGTGTGCGTAAAAAGGACAATACTTTGCCCTTGTGTGTTGATTTTCATGAGCTGAACCGAAAAACCATACCTGACAGGCATCCGCTACCACGGATACAAGATCTACTGGACAGTCTTGGGGGTAACTCCTGGTTTTCCATATTGGATCAGGGAAGTGCCTACCATCAGGGTTTGGTAAGTGAGGAGTCAAGACATTTAACTGCTTTTAGCACACCCTGAGGACTATACGAGTGGGTGTGGGTTCCATTCGGGTTGTCAAACGCACCGGCCGCATTCCAAAGGTGTATGGAGGGGGTGTTAGAAGGGATCAGAGATGAGTGTTGCATGCCTTACTTGGACGATGTACTGTGTTACTCCAAAACCTTTGATGAGCACATAGAACACCTTAAACAGGTTTTGTGCAAAATTCGACAACACGGTATAAAACTTCAGCCAGCCAAATGTGAACTGTTCAAAAACCAAATACGTTACCTGGGTAGACTAGTGTCAGGAGAAGGAGTCCAGATTGACCCAAAAGACTTGGATGCTGTTTTCACTCTGAAAGACAAGAAACCTCGCACAGTCCAAGAACTCAGAACGTTACTGGGTTTTCTCAGTTATTACCAATCATTTATTCAAGATTTTTCACGTCTGGCGAGACCCTTGTTCGAACTCCTCCAGAGCACTAATGAAACAAACAATGACAATAAACCAGCACCAAAAAGGAGTAAAGGACGAACAAAGAAAGGAGACAAAAACCAACTTCCTTCTCGCACACCAATAATATGGACCAGTGAACATCAGGAAGTTGTGTCAAGATTTGTGGACATTCTGACTAATCCTCCCATTCTAGCCTATCCCAATTTGGACCTTCCATTTGTATTGCATACAAATGCGTCAAACCAAGGCCTAGGAGCCGTCTTATATCAAAAACAAGAAAACAAACTTAAGGTGACTGGCTATAGATCCAGAACTCTCACACCTGCCGAGAAGAATTATCACTTACATTCCGGTAAATTAGAGTTTCTAGCTCTCAAGTAGGGCCATCTGCGACAAATTCCGCGACTATCTGTATTATGCACCGACTTTTACTGTCTATACGGATAACAATCCTTTAACCTATGTCCTCAATTCAGCCAGGTTGAATGCAGTGGATCATAGGTGGGTTGGGGAGTTGGCTGACTTCCATTTTGATATCAAGTATAGGCCAGGGAAAAGGAATGCAGATGCAGATATGTTGTCTAGACACCCAGTAGATCTGCAAGAGCAAATGAATGAGTTCACAGAGACAGTTTTACCGGAAGTAGTGTCCGCAGTGTGGCAAGGGAGTAAGACAGCACAAAACAGTGATGTACCATGGATAGCTGCATTACAACGGAGTTCTAATGACAACAATGTGCCAACTGACAGTGTTTTGAGCATGACACCTAAAGACATCAATGCTGCTCAACAAGATGATGAGTCAATTAGAGAAGTAATCTCACTCGAACTCAAAGGATGGACACCAAACGATAAAGATAAACGGACAATGAGTAAACAAACACGGAGACTACTGTATGAGTGGAACAAGTTAGAAGTTGACAATGGATTATTGTACAGAAAAACAGAGCACAACAAACAACTTGTCCTACCTGAACAGCTAAGGCCGATGATGTTAAAGATTTTACACAATGACATGGGTCACATAGGGTGTGATAAGGTGATACATCTGGCCCATGGGTGTTTCTATTGGCCATATATGCAACAGGATATTGAAGATTATGTAACAAAAAAATGTCTGTGCATCAAACAAAAACGCCCAAATGTTCCCCAGAGAGCTCCAATGGGATCTATCACAACCAATGCTCCCTTTGAGTTAATCTCCATCGACTACTTACACCTTGAGCCAAGTAAAGGAGGGTATGAGTACATCCTCGTACTAGTGGACCATTTCACTTGTTTCGCACAGGCATACCCTACAAGGAATAAATCAGGCAAAACAGCAGCAGAAAAGATATTTCAGGATTTTACTCGTCGTTTCGGGTACCCTGAGAAGTGGCATCATGATCAGGGATGTGAGTTTGAAAACAGTCTCTTCCACAGATTACAACAACTGTCTGGAATTTCTCACTCACGAACCACTCCATACCATCCGTAGTGCAACCCCATGGAGCACCTGAATCGTACACTACTCCAAATTCTTCGTACCCTACAGGAGGAGAAAAAAGTGAATAGAAGGATCACCTACCCCAAATTGTACATGCTTACAATTGTACAAGACACGAGTCAACAGGCTATTCTCCATTTTTCCTTTTATATGGCAGAGTCCCAAGGTTGCCTGTAGATCTACTACTGAACCAGGCAAAAGACACTGACACACACAACCATCAAACCTACGCTAAAAAGTGAGCTGATAGGATGCGTGTTGCTTACAAAATCGCTGCAGACAATAGTCAAAAGTCTTCAGATAAAGGCAAAAAGCAGTACGACAAACGCTTAAAAGGTGTCACACTCCAACCAGGCGACAGGGTGTTGGTCAGAAACCTCTCTGGAAGAGGAGGTCCAGGGAAACTGCGCACTTACTGGGAGTCAGCAGTACATCACGTAGTTGAGAGAGTGGGAGATGGACCAGTCTATAAAGTACAAGCAGAGAGAGGCAGCAAAGTGATGCAAGTGTTACACTGAAACCTGTTGTTGCCTGTAAATGACTTACCTTTAGAAGAAGAACTGCCTGCAAAAGAAAAGACAAAACAGAAACGAAAGAAGAGGACAGAGACAAATCCTAACACTGACAACACAGACAATGACAGCTCGGAGGAAGAAGAGGAAAATACTTACCGCTACAACCTCCGTAGCCAAATCCCATGTTACAGACTCGTAAATCCTCAGCAAAATGCCTCAAATCTTCCAGACCAAAACACTCAGCAACCAGTACCTGTCATGCCAGAGCAAAATCCTCAAAATCAGCAAAGGCTTTGTGCGACAGCTAGACAGTTCTGCCCACCAGTAAGACAAGAACCGGTCCCCGTTCAGCGGGATGCTGAGGAGCAAATGGATGGACCAGCTTTGCTGCAGGAAGAACGTCAAGGACAAGTGGAGGTGATAGATGGAGAACAGGAGGAACTGAGAAGGTCACAGCGGAGAGCAAGGCCAGTAGAGAGACTTACCTACGACACCCTGGGACAGCCATCGTATCAGCCTTGGACTGCAGACGTAAGACCTCTCTTACTCCCTACCCCTGTGCCGCTAACTCAAAACTATATGCCCTTCCCATACCCCACCCAACCCCAGTCCTGTGGTTATCACTGGTACACTCTCATGCATTAAGTCACCCTAGAACATGAAATGTCGGGAGACATTTATTTGAAGTGGGGGAGAGTGTAGAGGCTTGGAAATAGTTAATAGTTATGTAAAAGGTGCTAAAAAGACATTTGGATTAAAAAAAAAACAGGCACCCGTACAATTTTTATTTTATTCTTTAATTGTTTATTTTTCTACAATGCATTTGTAATTCATCTGATTCCATTATAACTCATGTGAGTTGAGTGCAGTTCCGTAAGCCGACCAATAGGTGCGCATGTTGCACAATGATAGAGAGTAGACTCGCACACCGGAGGACGAAGAATAAACTCCTCTGTGTGAAGTTAACGGCACGAAACATGTGCTCTGTCTATTCTTCTATCACAGGCTGGTAAACACTAATAATTCAAGAGTGCAATATAAACTGTAAGAGTCCTAAGATGTCCGAGATTATATAAGTGTGAGACGAAAAACGGGTTTGTAAGGGTATTTCTGTTAAAGCTGATGTGGTGTTGTATAAGCTAACCTGCTAATGCTAACGATCGAGTGTATGGGACGTGCAGCAAGGGTGAAGTCCGCCCACATGTTAGGAACCATTTGATTACTTTATTTAAAGACATTTATGAAATGGTTTTCATACAGTATGACATTTACTGGTTTTATTTGTCACCAAGTATGCATATTTCGGGTTTATTACCGAATACCAGGAATACTATTGTAAAAGTGTATTAGATACACAGTGGCCAGGTTAATGCATTGTTAAGAACAACGCCACATACTGTACATTTATGACAGTGCTTAGATGATTAATTTAAATGTAAATTCATGGGTTATTGTTTAAAGTAGAACTGAACTGAATGGTATTGAACGGCACTGGGTGATAGTACATACAATTATAAAGATAATTTATCATTGGCACCCCCTCCACAAATCCCGGAATCTTGGAGAAAATCGCGATTTTGAATTTCCCGCCCTGAAAAATCAGACAAATCCGCCGAAGTGCAGCCGGAGTTCCGCGTGATGTCATGAGTGTGACACAGTCCTCCATGTTTACCATTGCGAGCACGTCGACACTGGTTGTTTTTGGTGCATTTTGTCGTGATAGTCGACTACAAAACACTTCCAACACCTGGGAAGATCTGTTCAGTGGCCAAGGAAAGCTGTCATGGCGACGAAAGAAAAGAAAGAGGGAGGAAAAGCGACCGGGAAGCGATGCGTTTCTAGATATACAGTGATCCCTCACTTATCACGTTTAATGGGGACCAGAACCGACCGCGAAAAGTGAAAAACCTCGAAGTAGCGTCACCCCCCCCCCCAAGGGCGTCACAAGCACTATTTTGCACAAAAAGGCACAAGAGAACAGCGAAAAGTGCCACTAAGCAACACGAGCGATAAAGAACAATGAATGCGGTCTTCCTTCGCTGGGTAAAATGTCTCGGCCAATCAGCTTGCGAGGTAAAACGTCTCGGCCAATCAGCTTGCGAGATTCCCGAGCGGTGAAGAGGTGGGCGGAGAGGAGTGGAGCAGTGGTCAGAGAGGTAGATTTTCAGTTGTGCGGGCTCTCCGTGTTGATACCTGATGTTCTTAGAACTCGGGAATCTCGCAAGCTGACTGGCCGAGACGTTTTACCTCGCAAGCTGATTGGCCGAGACATTTTACCCAGCTTCGCTCCCTGCCGAGTGCCTATACCCAGTGAAGGAAGACCGCATTCATTGTTCTTTATCGCTCGTGTTGCTTAGTGGCACTTTTCGCTGTTCTCTTGTGCCTTTTTGTGCAAAGTAGTGCTTGTGACGCCCTTGGGGGGGGGGGGGGTGACGCTACTTCGCGGTTTTTCACTTTTCGCGGTCGGTTCTGGTCCCCATTAAACGCGATAAGTGAGGGATCACTGTAATAAGTTGGAAAAATGCTGATGTTTTTTTTCCCTTTCTTTTTTATTGTTAATTTTCCTTAGCCTGACACCCCAAACATGCCAAAGTAAAGACTCACCATTCTGTATTCAATAAGCGACTCTCCTCCCCATCACTGCTGCGGTCTGAGTCGGTGTCGGAATCCCCCCAAAATTCTGGCTCTAATCTGTACGGTTCGATGCCTCCCTCGCTCTCTTCCTGTTCACTTGACACTCCTGCATCCTCCTCTGTCTTGTCACCGATCCTGAATGCCTCTTCACTCTGAAAACTCTGGTGTTCTTGACTGCTGGAACTGCTATCATCTGCCATTGTTCTTTTGATAAGGGTCACACTCGTGACGTCACGCAGCGTCGTCTGCACTACTTCTGGTTTGTTTGGCACTGCCAGCCAGAGGCAAAAGTTTATCGGCTTATAGCTTGGCCATTGCACAGCCTAAAAATTTCTTTTATGTGTTGAAAAATACAATAGGTAATAAGGAATTAATCTGCTATTCTACTTTTTTGGCAAAAAGGTGAGTTCAGTTCTACTTTAAAATATAAATATTTGAACAAGTTAAAAGCTATATACTGTACATGGGAAGGAGATATAAAAAACAATAATTCATTTCATGTTAAGATAATTTGTTAAAAATGTTAAGTATACAGTTAATGTCACATTGAAAATTGTGATGAATGGACATGATTGTGTTTTGTTTAATGGTGATGTGATCAGATAATAAGAGAGAAACTATGGACTTTGATAGTAAATACTAGTTAGTCGATGTCGGTCATGTGAATGATTTGGACGAAGAATAAATTCATCTGTGTGAAGTTAACGGCATGAAACGTGTGCTCTGTCTATTCTTCTATCACAGGAGAGTTGACTTCTACATACACGTTGCCTCCTCCTGGGCTGCTACCCAGGGGAGCAACACTGGCAGCAAGGAGAGAAGTCCAACAGTGCCACAATCAGAGTGCAAAAAAGCCTCTTTTCTTATAGGGTGGGAGCTGATGAGGCACAGGCGGAATAATTAGTATGGCTGCGGAAGATCAGGTGGGCAATCAGCAAAGAGATGAGGTAAGAGAGTGCGCTTTCCCTGGGATATTACACTAGTATTTTTTTTGGACTTATTTTGTACCCGTAGGTAGATTTGTTCTGCAGTCTGGTGACAAGCCACCAGCTGCCAGTCGCCAGCAAGCGCCCCTTAACTCCCTAACCTACATGTTTTTAGCATGTGGGAGGAAACCGGAGAAATCCCGGAGTAAACCCACGCAAACATGGGGAGAACATGCAAACTCCACACAGATCACTGTTGGCCGGGGGCAGGGATCGAACCCACGATCTCATGATTCCCGCGATCCCCTGGCCGAGGGTAAACTGTGCTGCCGCGGTGCTAACCACTGCGCCACCGTGCAGCCCGTGCAGTATTACTCCTGCATCTGCAAGTAAGGTCTTATTCAGCAATATTGTTCAATCTTCCTTGCTCCAAATGCTCACACACTCTCCCCCTGTGCTGCAGGACAGCTCACATCCTTGTAAAATTCACTCTCTTGCCTCAACCATTGTCCCTGTGTGTCGTGTCCTGTAATTGGCTCCAAACCTTGGTTATTTATGATGCACAGCTGTGTTGCTGTTAGGTGTGGCAAAGTTGTAGGGCAGAGTAGAAGAGGGCCACTCTGGGTAATGATCCCCACCTTTGGTGTCTTTTCAGATACTCACATGTTGACCTCATGAAAATATATATCCTTATAATTTCCCCTGTTTATTGACAGGGCTTTTGAGCCAGACATCTGTGGTTAAACATGAGTACTTTTTGAGCAAGAAGCTTGCATTTAATGTCCGCAGTTGTGTAAATGTGTAAGCTGTGTTAATAATTGTGCAAGTTTTCTTACACACAGAGAAAAAGTGACTGATTTGTTGCAGTAAGCTTTTTCTAAGCGGTGAACTTTCATTTACAGATGTGGACAAAATTGTTGGTACCTCTCTGTTAATCAAAGAAAAACCCACAGTGGTCACAGAAATAACTTGAATCTGACAAAAGTGGTAGTAAATAAAAATTCTATGAAAATAAACCAATGAAAATCAGACAATGCTTTTGAATTGTGGTTCAACAGAATTATTTTAAAAAACAAACTCATGAAACAGGCCTGGACAAAAATGATGGTACCCCTAGAAAAGATTGAAAATAATGTGACCATAGGGACATGTTCAACCAAGATGTGCTCTCTAATTAACATCACAGGTGTCTACAAACTTGTAATCAGTCAGTCAGCCTATTTAAAGGGTGACAAGGAGTCACTGTGTTGTTCGGTGACATGGTGTGTACCACACTAAACATGGACCAGAGGAAGCAAAGGAGAGAGTTGTCTCAAGAGATTAGAAAGAAAATTATAGACAAGCATGTTAAAGGTAAAGGCTATAAGACCATCTCCAAGCAGCCTGATGTTCCTGTGACTACAGTTGCACATATTATTCAGAAATTTAAGATCCATGGGACTGTAGACAACCTCCCTGGATGTAGTCGCAGGAAGAGATGGATAATATGAATGGTAACAAAAGAGCCCAGAACAACCTCTAAACCAGGGGTCGGCAACCCGCGGCTCTGGAGCCGCATGCGGCTCTTTCATCCCTCTGCTGCGGCTCCCTGTGGCTTTGGAAAATAAATAATGAGTATTTAATTAAAATGTATTTTATTTTAGTTCATTAGTTTTTAAAATGTAATTCTAAATTTGAAGATTATGGTGATCTTGTAAAATCTAAAAAAAAAAAAAACATGTTAAAGTTTAATCACCGTCAGCGAAAATCAACACGATAACATTAGCGCTCGTCGCTTCCCCGGAAGTCGTCTCCCGCGATAACCCGGGATGTGTTGTGTTCAAGCTACTGCTGTATTGCAGTAGCTTGACAGCCCTGCGATTGGATAGTTGCAAACGATTGGACCAATCAAATGGCTCGTTGTATGCTTTTTCAAAGATTCATGGCGGCGTGTTCTCAGGGATGTGATTTTCTGCTAATTCGCCGAATTCCGCTTTATTTTATCTTCCAGGAAGATAAAGTACGTTAAGTACGTTAGCGGCTTTTTGGTCCACGAACGCAGTGAAGCTGCGCCCTTTCAGGCAGGACCGGAAGTGGCGTATGGCCAGGTGGAGAGCCATTAACAGAGGGCTGCGCGGGGAATGAAACGGTAATAAAAGTTAACCATCCCCTTTTATGATTCCAAACAGTTTGAAATTGACAGTGCACAGTGGACATTGACTCATAACTTTTGAATATTTCTAAGACTTGGCTGCATCAGTGATTGTACAAAATGAACTGCTCAAGTCTCAATGGAGATTAAAACTGGTGATCTGAAATGAATGCTGAAATTATAAAAAGTAATGGTATGTTGGAATTTTATTTCTATTATGGAACAGATAAAATTAACTGATTTTGATTTGATCAAGTGTTAAAGCATGTGATGGATAATGCTTGTTGGAATATTTTAGGAATGCTATCTTCTTGGAACATAAGTCAATATTATACAGTAATAAGTGGCATTCAGCTGTTTGTTTTATGTCATTTAAGCACAGTTCTGGTACTTAAAAATCATAAAAACCCAGGAGCTTCAGGGGGCCTTGCCCCCCACCCCCACCCCACCGGGGCTCTGCCTTGAATCCCGCTGGGGGACTGTGTCCCCCAGACCCCCTGCTGAATTTTCAGATAATTTCCCCAATCCCAAATCACATCCCTGGTTCGTGTTGGAATTCTGAGCTTTCGGTATTGTTTTCAGCGGAATTATGAGATTTTTATCGAAGGATCAGGAGTCATCAGTGCTAGAAATAGCACTCTCCTTTCAACCCAATGTCAACCTTCAACCCAATGTCTTTTTTTTTTCGGAGTTCAAAATGTTTTTGTTGCATGCAGAAATGTAATTTTGTTTTCTCTGCAGGAGTTCCCTGATTTCTTTAATGCAACACATTATAGTTTGTTTATACATAGCATAAAGGGGAAAAAAAGTTATATGCAGTGTTATTTCATTTTAAGTGTCAAAAGGGTTTTTGTGGCTCCCAGTGTTTTCTTTTCTGTGGGAAACGGGTCCAAATGGCTCTTTGAGTGGTAAAGGTTGCTGACCCCTGCTCTAAACACATTCACGGTGAACTCCAAGGTCAAGGTACATCAGTGTCAGATCGCACCATCTGTCGTTGTTTGAGCCAAAGTGGACTTCATGGAAGACGACCAAGGAGGACACCACTGTTGAAAACAAATCATAAAAAAGCCAGACTGGAATTTGCCAAACTGCATGTTGACAAGCCACAAAGCTTCTGAGAGAATGTCCTATGCACAGACGAGACAAAACTGCAACTTTTTGGCAAGGCTCATCAGCTCTATTTTCACAGATGCAAAAATGAAGCATACCAAGAAAAGAACACTGTCCCTACTATGAAACATGGAGGAGGTTCTGTTATGTGCTGGGGCTGCTTTGCTGCATCTGGCACAGGGTGTCTTGAATCTGTGCAGAGTACAATGAAATCTCAAGACTATCAAGGTATTCTAGAGAGAAATGTGCTGCCCAGTGTCAGACAGCTTGGTCTCAGTCACAGGTCATGGGTCTTGCAACAGGATAATGACCCAAAACACACAGCTAAAAACACCCAAGAATGGCTAAGAGTGAAACATTGGGCTATTCTAAAGTGGCCTTCTATGAGCCCTGATCTAAATCCTATTGAACATCTGTGGAAGGAGCTGAAACATGCTGTCTGGAGAAGGCACCCTTCAAACCTGAGACAACTGGAGCAGTTTGCTCATGAGGAGTGGACCAAAATACCTGCTGAGAGGTGCAGAAGTCTCACTGACAGTTACAGAAATTGTTTGATTGCAGTGATTGCCTCAAAAGGTTGTGCAACAAAATATTAAGTTAAGGGTACCATCATTTTTGTCCAGGCCTGTTTCATGAGTTTGTTTTTTTAAATAATTCTTTGGAACCACAATTCAAAACCACTGTTTTTCATTGGTTAATTTTCATAGAATTTTTATTTATTACCACTTTTTTCAGATTCAAGTTATTCCTGTGACCATTGTGGGTTTTTCTTTCATTAACAGAGGGGTACCAACAATTTTGTCCACGTCTGTATCTGTGCTTTCTGTTTTATTTTATCTCATTCATTTACATGCTGTTGTGATATGCAACTATTCCATGGAAGTAAATCCCCTAAATATACGTTTTTAATGGGCATGTCCAGGGGTGTCAAACATATGGCTCATGGGCCAAAAATGGCCCACCAGGGGCCATCCAAAATTTTCTCTGTGAATTTACAGCTTTATTTTTAGTAAACTTCTGACTTTCTACTGATTAGAATAGTTTGTGTAACTCTGAGACATTTTTTTCCTCTGTAAGATGAGACTTTTTTTCATCAGTTTTCTTTTTCTTTTTTTTCTGATGAGAACAAGGGGCCCTTGATCTTATGTGTGCAAGAGGATTTAAGTATGCATTTAAGAGACATGAAAGTTACTTTTCCAAGAAATTCATTACTTTAATTATGTAGTAACTCAAAAGTAACTCATGAAAAGAAGTAACTAGTAACTGTAACTAGTTACTATTTTTTAGTAACTTGCCCAACACTGATCATCACAAACATTAAAAAAAATGAAAACCCAGTTTTCTCATTATAATCAGTCTTCAAAAGTTTAATGCATTCTGTGACATTTCAGTTTCCTATCCAGAGCACCCTCCATACAGTCATGAAAAAATTTGTACACCCCTTTAAATATTCAGTTTTTTATTAAGAAATGTTCATTTATCTATGTCTAACCTTGTTTTTGTTTTTATTTGCATTTTTTAAAATTCATTTTAGCCACTGTAAGTGGGAATGAATGGGGGGTGTCCTAAAAAAGATGGGGGGGTGTCCTAATTTATTCCTTACTATTCATTTAGAATTACATTTTACAGAAAATGTGAAAAGTCTTTAATTCATTTTTAATTGTTCAGCTGTATTACATGAATCTCCCAGTATTTTTAACATTGATATTAAATATCCATATGTCCAAATATGTTTAAAAAGCACACAGGCTTATACAGGGTATCCTAATTTTTTCACATGACTGTATATACAGTGTGCCACTTTACCAAATCATGAGCACCTCTATGCAGCAGTGGTGCAGATGGTTGGATGAACAGTTTCCTTTAATCACACACCACTGAATCTATCTTTAATCAGTGGGGCAGCTGTCCAGAGAGGCAAGTCTGGTGCATGTGGCCATTTGTTAAAATACATGTATATTCCATCACTTAATTACCTCTAACAAGACATTTGCCTGAGTTTCTGTGTGGTGTTGTCCGTGGAGTGGAGGGCACAACATCTCCAGGGCACAGAACACACCTCACACCACCGTGGCATGGGATGAAGTGTTATTTTGGTCTCAATGTGTGTCCACATGTGTGAGAAGGCTTGTGTGCAGCTTCTTTAGCCTGTGTGGAGACCTTTCTAAGTAGTTTATTTGTGTTTGGTAATCTGATGGGTTACTCATTCACCACTACCTTTTCTGCCTCATCTTTTGACTTCCTTAGACACTCTCACTTTCCCCCTCAATAATCATGCCATTCTCTCCCTTCCTTCTTATTCTACTTCTTCTATTTTTGCTCCCATCTATTAGTTTGCTACACACTGCAGTTTTGCCTCTGAGCATCAGATATACTGATGTCCTCAGACCATTCCGAGAGTGCCTGCAGTGTTTCTTTTGCTCTTGCTATCTACCACTCTCTCTCTCACTCTTGCCTTATCCTCACTGCATCCATCTCCTCGAGCAGCCTCTTTCCCCCTGGCTTCAATCTTGGCACAATGTTGTGTATTTATGTGAAGTACCATCAGCTCTAATTACATTAAAGCTATTTTGGCTAAGCCTGCAGGGACTGGTACTATGCATATATTGTTTGCACCTATTTGTTTAAATGCATTAATTTCACTGTAAATAATGAAGTTGGACTGGAGGACAGCTTACAAAACTGAGTGAGGTGTTGATGAAAGAGCAGCTAGTGAAAAAAATGAAGAAAAGATCAGGGACACAGACTGAGCCAAAGTGAACAGCTGAGTGAGTGATGTTTTCACAATGTGTCACAACAAGAGTGAAGTCACTGTGAGAGGATGTAACTCAACTGAGGATGTTATGGAGGCAGGT
Organism: Pholidichthys leucotaenia; assembly: GCA_020510985.1. Lineage (NCBI taxonomy): Eukaryota > Metazoa > Chordata > Actinopteri > Cichliformes > Pholidichthyidae > Pholidichthys > Pholidichthys leucotaenia. Next base: position 75,108,350 of record CM035848.1, read on the forward strand.
CCAATGGACTGTATCCAGATGGTGGGTGGTTGTGGTGGACAGAGTCCAGGTCTCGGACTCATAAAGGAGGACAGGAATCACACAAGTGTTAAAGATTCGCAACTTTGTGGTCGTGCGGATCTTCCCGCTCTGCCAGACTCTCTGGAGGTGGCAGAAAGCACTGCGAGACAGCTGCAGTGTAGTGATCCGCGCTGTGTGCTCCCTGCTTACTAATAATCATCCTCAGCTGCGCCTGCTCTCACACCTACTCTCAACAATTAAGCACCCTTTATTAGGAGTGGATTCCTGCACTCCTGCATGGAGACGTCACCGCTCCTTGGGTGAAGCCATCCTCGTCCTGACTCGCCCTTCTCTATTGCTGGGAGTTTTGCCTCCCTTCCTTGCATCATTCCTGCATCTGCTCGTCTGCTAGATTTGAGATTCTTCTGTCACCGGACTAAAAGCATCACCATTGCAGAGTAAACTAGTTTGAAAATGAAACTCACTCAACGGGAGACAGGAGGACCAGGAACTCTTCAGCTGAATTGGGATTTTGGAGTTATTTACCCATTCTTTCTGGCCACGGATGTCCTAGCAAGCTAGCAAGCTAGCAACATAAACACCCATCATCTGTGAAGTTTTGGAGGCTTGAGACAACATTTTCAGGTGAGCCCCAGCCCAAGCATGATGTTATTTTGGGAATTTCCACAGCAGATTGAACACAGCTGCAAAAGTTTTAAAGACAACTTTGCCTGTCTGCATCTCACTATTCATGTCTTTTTGCATGTTTACATTGAGTTATAACGTAATCGTGCCATGCGAAAAATTCACCCGTTCATGTTTGGTGTGAACACACCTTAAGACTTTCAAGTATCTCGGGAGTATTGTTTCAGAGAATACTAGGCTGGAGGATGAACTACCTCTCAGAATGGGAAGAGCGAGTGCTGTGTTTGGAAACTTGAGGGAGAGACTGTGGAACAATCGACATGTGTCTATCCATGTGAAATGCAAAGTGTACAGAGCGACAGTACTGGCTAGTCTATTGTACAGTGCTGAAACTTGAACTGTCTACAGAGTGCAGGTAAAGAAACTCTACGCGTACATGACAAGACACCTTCGAGCCATAATGAACATCTCATGGAAAGACAAGACAACCAACAGAGAAGTGCTGAAACAAGCTGGTCTACCATCAATGGAGAACATGCTAATACAGATGAATCTGAGATGGCTCAAACATGTTGACAGGATGGATCACCAGCTTCTCCCTCGGCAGTTACTCTACTCACAGTTATGCGAGGGCAAACGCAATCAGGGTAGACCAGGGCTCAGATTTAAAGACAGTGTAAAAAGAAACCTGAAGAAGTTGGATATAGACAGAAGCTCCTGGCAGCAGAAGGCGAAGGACAGAGCTGCATAGAGGAATCTGATCAGAACTGAAACAGTCACTAGCCATGTTTACATGGACACAAGTAACCGGATTAAAATCCTGATCGGAATAAAAATGCTTCATGTAAACATGCCAATCTGAATATTCTGACCCGATCACACTCAAAATTTCCTTCCGATTGAGACGGGTGGGTTATGCCGATTGTTAATCCAATTGGTGCACATATAAACACCTATTCTGAAGTTTGGGTAGAAAATATGTTTACTGCACATGTCTGTACGTCAGCCACACGTCAACGTGACATATTTCCACCTTTACAGTAGCTGTCATGAATGCCCCTTCGGGGCAGGGACAGAAAGGCACCACACACTAGCTATGAGTTTGCAACATTTATTAAATTAACATAATTTAATAAATGTTCATTCATTCATTCATCTCCTTCCGCTTAATCCTTTTCGGGTCGTGGGGGGGGGCTGGAGCCTATCCCAGCATCTTTGGGCGAGAGGCAGGGTACACCCTGGACACATCGCCAGTCCATCACAGGGCCAACACAGAGAGACAGACAACCATTCACTCTCACAGTCATACCTAAGGACAATTTAGAATCCCCAGTTTGATGCCAATTAACCTAACTTGCATGTTTTTGGCATGTGGGAGGAAACCGGAGAAATCCCGGAGTAAACCCATGTAGACACGAGGAGAACATGCAAACTCCACACAAATCACTGTTGGTCGGGGGCTGGGATCGAACCCAGGGTCCCCCGGCTAAGGGTGAGTTGCTGTGCTGCCGCAGTGCTAACCACTCCGCCACCGCGTTTATTAAATTAACATAACACTTAGGAAAAAGAATACAAGTTGGCAAAAATAGTTAAGGCTAAGGCGAGCGTAATCACCGGCTAAGCTGGGAACAAACATTAAGGAAAAGGTAGCAAAAATAGCCTAACTAAGGCAAGCATGATCACCAGCAAACTTGCAAATAACCAGTCATACATGAAGCGAAAGACAGAGCACTTACATGTAGGGAAAACAGCTTGAGAGTGGCTTGAAAGCAGGATGCTACACCATGCAATGGTGCAGCCCCCTTAAAATAGGAAGCAGCACAATTACCACAATCAATCACAGATGTGAGCACCTGAGTGAGAAGGAGAAGGTGACCTAATTAGACAATCATCCACAACTGGAACGGAGGAGCAGACTGTGGGTGAAAGGTGAGAGCATCTGAGAGACGAGGAAGGAGGCTCTGAGAGTAAACAACCAAAATGACAGAAAACAGACAAGAAAATAATAACAGACATAAAATACTTAAAAATACGTAAAGCGTCTGAGCACTAGCTCAGACACATGACAGCAGCTAGCGGAAGACATGGCGGGAGTAAAACTAATCTGGTCTGTATTGTCCTGCTGTCTTCCTCTGTTCGTCATATGCGGAAGTATGTACTGCTGGACTTGTAGCTTCATTTCAGAGACCAGCAGAAGCAAAAGTACAGTCTCAATAACAAAATACAGGTCCATTTCAAAAAGAGAAAGGGGTTTATTTACATCGGAAGTTGCTCCTTTTTCTACTATATCCGGAATGTCGGATAATTGTGCACATGTCAAAATGATTTAGTCCGTTTAAACATGACACATGGAAATGCACGTCCTAATCGGATCAGTTTTTTCAGGATCCATGTAAACAGTAAAGTTCTGATCTGAATTGTAATCAGAAATTTTGCACATGTAACCATAGCTTTGTCGCCTGAAACAGTCATTGAAACCTCAATGAAGCCCCCGACAGACTGCTATGATGATGATGATGATGACCATTAAACTGTATCACGTCACTGTTTCACAGGAAAACAAACCTGTCACAGAACATTGTGCAGCCCCTACAAAATACTGTTGATTGCAGTGAAGTTTTTGGAAAGTTTTGGCTTGGACCCCTGGAGCACCTATTAGATTTAGGGGATCCAGGATTTTTTTCCACCTTCTTTAACATTTAAACAGGACGTAAATAGGGAGACAGATAATCAGGGGAAACACGAGACAGCTGGGGGAAATAATCAGAGGTTAAACAGCAACACATGAGGAGAAATGGCTATGACTATGGAAGACATGAGGGACTGAGAATGATAGAAAAAGAAGTACAGGAAACACACACACAGGAGACTTGCACAGACGACCAAGGCGGGACAGAAAACCACAACAGTTGGTAATGGGGACCACATGACAGACTGAGGACCGGGGAAGACAATAACAATCACAAAGGACCCAGGGGAGACACAGAAGGCAAAACACAGGCAAATAATCATAATAATAAACATGTGGGCATGATCCTAGGACCCAGCCCAGATCATGACTGATTTATGAATAATATTAATGGAAGGACAGTTTTCTCAATGTCCCTTGAAATTTTACCTCATGTCCTCCATGAAAGACATAACATTTGACTTACAGCATTTGGTTTCTTTTGATCTATTTGACCTTGACCTTGGATTTTTTGTCTAGATTTCCCTCCTGTTACTCTGCTATGGTCCTCAAACCTTTATCACGTTTCACTGAAATTGTTCATTGCACTACTTATTTATAACCATTTAACTTAGTCTTTTGCAAAAATACAAAAATGCAGACACACAGACAAGGTACACAGTTACAATATTTTGCTATTAGACCATACATACATCTCTAAATAATTGTTACATACAGTAATTAAGACAGATACAGTTAAATATACAGAAGATGATTAGGTGTGGGCAGCTTGGCGCCATGTCTCATTTAATTATGTGAGGTTTATTGTTAGATGGTATTCATATAAATTGCTTTTACTCTACCTAACTTACTATCAGTCCTACCAAAAGACAGATTAGACTATGTCACTGATTCTCCGTTTTTGACTCTAATGGTAAATTTTGGGTGTAAGGGTATGTTTTTAAGTGAGTTGTAACATACTGGGCAGAAGAACATTTCTCCAGAGAGTGCAGGGATGGAGTCATTCTGTCCTTCTATAAGAACAAGGGTGACTGTTGGAGCACAGCCGGCTATCGTCTCATCATGCTGCTGTCCATCCCCGGCAAGATAATCACCGTTGTCATCCTGAGCTGCATCCATCCTCTGCTCCTTGCCAAGTGGTGCCGCCAGCAGGCCAGCTTAACCCCTCACTGATCCACAGCGGACTACATGCTTGCCTTGAGTGTCCTGGCACAGCAATGGAGGGAGTACCGCCAACCTCTATATACAGCCTACGTCAACCTCAAAGCTGCCTTCGACTCCCTAGACAGGAATGCCCTCTGGCAGAATCTCAAAGCTAGCTAGCTAGCTGCTACCTTTGAGATAGCCACTAGTGTGTTAGGTAGCTGCTAGCTAGCTAATGCGGAGACGTGAATGTGCAACTGTGCAAATTCACACATACTCGCGTCTTCCCATTCACTTTATATGGATTCGCACTGCCTGTTTGTGTTTGGTCTGAACGCACCTTTACACTTGACTAGTGGCTCTGTACCAATGCTGATCTCTTCTGGTAGTGATGTTGGTAACTGGAACTTTGGTGGTTGATAAAGGCACTCTGTCTTCTTGATGATGATTTTGAGGCTGAATTGGCTAGCTGCTCTTGCAGATTTCTCCACTAAAGATTGCATATCTTCAGCACTGTGTGCAACTAGAGTGCTGTCGTCGGCAAAGAGCATTTCTCTTAGTACTTTTATTGATGTCTTTCTCTTGGCTTTAAACTGTGCCACATTGAACAAGTCTGCTTATTTGGTGATGATACAATAAGTAACAATCATAAAACTGTGTGTTTATTTCCTCATCAGTCTCTGTCATGTTTGTGCGCATTTGTGCAGCGAACAGGGGAAAAGATACAAGCCGAATAGCAGGTGAAATTAACGTGTTTAAGAAACAGAAAATTGACAAAGTGTCCCACAAATACAGTCAAAAAATGTGTAATGAAACAGATGAACAGACTACAAACTCTGCTGGCTGGAGGACGAAGCTTATGTCATGCCCCTGACCACTGAGGGAAAAACAAGAAACGTAAACCATGAAAAGAGGAAGACTTACAGAAAGGTGTCGGAGCGAAACTGGCTCTGGAAACAACAACACCGGACTAAGTCCAAAAGGAGAGGAAACCAACAAAAGAAGTTCCTGGACATCATAGGTTGAGGAACGTCACCACACCGAGTGTTCACGCTGTCACCCATAAATGCCACATGTACTAATGAGTGACAAGTGGATGCAAGTGTGCGGTGGCAGCCGGTGCATGAGTGGGGCACGAGTGTGTGAGTGCATGCATGTGTGTGAATGTGTACTGAATGATGCATGTATGTGTGGGTGTGTGCATGTGTGTGTGTAAGTGGGTGAGAGTGCATGAGAAACAGGGGAGTGAACAAATGAAGATGACAGTCAGCTAGTGGATGCCGGTAGAAATGGAGAGGCGTGGCTGTAGGCTGGCAGGGAGCCCAGGACCCAGAGGCTCCTAAAATCTGCCAGCTGAAAATTGAGAAAACAATGATCAGAGAAACTACGGCCACAAATCATGGAACAGAGTTGGACATGTCCAACCCGGTCCATGACAGACCCCACTCCCAAGGGGTGAACACCAGACACCTACTGTACCATCAAAAGAAAGCTAAAACAGAAAAGACCCCCCCCCTTCCGAGAACGATCACACAAACCAGAGCGGGAGGTGGGGGAAACAGGTCAGGAGGGAATTAACAAACAAAATAACAGTACGGTACAACACAAGAAAAACCATATCACCCAACCCCAAACCTAAGGCTAAGCCCCCCCCCCCCCCCCCCAAGACCCAAGAGTCCCAAGGTTCAGGGGGCTGACCAGAGTCCCAAGCCCAGCAGGTGGCCCGCAGAACAGTGTCAGGTTGCCTGCCAGGGCAAATTGGCCACCCGACACGAAAACCCAGTCCTTCAGGCAGGCGGCCTGCATAGTTGAGCCACTAGGACGGGAGGGGTGGAGGGCTGCCCACCGGAAGGCTAAGAGGTGGGTGGCCAGACAGGGGAAGGGGAACGCCAGTGGTTTCTGGTGGCGGAGGATGATGGACCAAGACAGTGCCCAGAAGAAGAGAGAGGAACACCCAGAAGGCCTCTGGAAGGGGAAAGGAGACCTCGGTGTCCTCAGGCTGGCCGGCAGCACCCACGGTGGTCCCGGCTTGGGACTGGAGCTCGGCCGCACCCGTGGTAGACCCGGGCTGGGTCATGGCTGCAACAGCAGTGGTCTTGGCCTGGGACCTCATTGTACCCACGGTGGTCCCCGACTGGGTCTATGTTGCACCCACAGAGAACCCTGACCGGGCCATGGCTGCACCCACGGTGGAACCCAGATGGGCCCCTGCTGCACCCATGGTGGGACCCAGCTGGGCCACTGCTGACCCCAACGCCGCCTTAACCATGGGCCAGCTGACCCACATGAGCACCCGAGCCAGGAGGGGATCAATCACAGGCACCCTGGGCTGGAGCTGAGCACCCATGATGACCTCCTCAGTGGGGAAGGCAGGACCCCCGGTGACCTCTAGCGGCAAGCCTGGATCCTCGGACTTGTCCGGTGGCAAAGGACTCTCTCCAGCGACCCTGGAAGAGGACTTGGACAGAAAGCAAGAGGGGTCAGGGTCGCCGGCAGCGGTGAAGCCCGGCTAGGCGAGCTCAGGTGCAACATGCGGCTGCATCCAGCTCTCCTCACCTAGAGCTAGGCAAAATTGCTCTAATACTTAGCTCAAGCTCCACTGCCGTCACAGACTCCGACGATCCGGGAGATGTTCTCACAGGCTCGGCCTTCTGGAGGTTCAGCTCAGGTGCTGACTCTGCTATGGCGGCATCCACAGCAGGCGTGATGGTCACTGCAGTCTTCTTGGCCCGAGTCAGTATGTTCCCCACAGGGGGTTCCTCTGGCGTGATGGCTGGGGTCTGACTCACCATTGCTGCTGGGGAAGGATCCTTCCGGACCTCTGGCTCCTCCTGGTCCAGGTGGTTAAGCTCCGGAGATGGCATACACTCAGGCATAACAGGAGAGAGCATGGAGAAGGCTGGTGAGCAGTTCATAGCTGCAGCAGGTGGAGAGATCTCTGGGGACTGCACACCCAGAGACTCTCTACCAGGAATCAGGCAAGAAATTTTATCAATCTTAGAAACAAATTGGGAGAAAACTTACCTGTTTTCCTGGTTTATGATGTCTCCTGCTGCAGCTGGCGAGGCGACATCCCTCTCGGTGCTTGTGACAGCCCTGGGCTCCTCCATAGGCTGCAGAGAAGCTTCCAAAACTGGCTCCAGAGGGGATGGAACAGGGGAGAAACCTACCCTCAACACCTTAGAGGAGGTAAAAACTGAGGAAAAAGTAGCTGCAGGTCTCTCCTCCTCCAAACGGCGATCAATTTCCACCGGCCATGCTAGTCTGTATTTTTTCCAATTTCCTGGTGATAGAGCGGGACCGGTCTCAGGGGACGGAGGCAGTTCGGGCGCAGATGGTTGGTGGGAGGAAATTACTGAGACCCAGGAACGCCTCTTCTTCGGCATGCGTCCGAGCTTCTCCAGGGATTTCCTCTCTGCTCCTCCGTTTTCCCACTGCGGCAATCAGGGCTATTCTTTCCCTTCCCTCAGCATACGTCTTCAGCTTAGGGCTGCTGTGGGCTGCAGCATCTGCCAGTCCCACATACCACAATACATCATCTGGGACGGAGTAAGTGCATGCCACGGAGATGAGCTCATCTACCTTCATGAGCACATGGCAGCACTCCCATGCCAGCCGCATCAGATAGCATCTTCTGCCCAGCGGGTGCATCGTGAGCGTCACTCAGGTAAGGGGAAGCACACAGGGAAAAAGTGAAAAACACAACACACGAACTTCACCGCTGGGCTCTACTGGTGGCGGTGTACTGTCATGTTCATGCGCATTTGCGCAGCGAACAGGGGAAAAGATACGAGCCCAGTTGCAGGTGAAGTTAACATGTTAATTCAACAGAAAATCGACATACAAAGTGTCCCACAAATACAGTCCAAAAATGAGTATTGAAACAGATGAACAGACTACAAACTCTGTTGGCTGGAGGAGGAAGCTTACGTCACGCCCCTGACCGCTGGGGAAAAACAAGAAATGTAAACCATGAAAAGAGGAAGGCTTACAGGAGGGTGTCGGAGCGAAACTGGCTCTGGAAACAACAACACCGGACTAAGTTCAGAAGGAGAGGAAACCAACAAAAGAAGTTCCTGAACATTGTAGGCTGACTAACGTCGCCACACCGAGTGCTGACGCTGTCACCCATAAATACCCCGTGTACTAATGAGTGATAAGTGGATGCAGGTGTGCGGTGGCAGCCGGTGCGTGAGTGGGGCACGAGTGTGTGAGTGCGTGTATGTGTGTGAGTACTGAATGATGCATGTGTGTGTGGTTGCGTGCATGTGTGTGTGTGTGTGTGTGTGTGTGTGTGTGTGTGTGTGTGTGTGTGTGTGTGTGTGTGTGTGTGTGTAAGTGGGTGAGAGTGCATGAGAAACAGAGGAGTGAACATAGGAAAATGACTGCTGGTGGATGCCGGCAGAGAGGCAGAGGTGTGGCTGTAGGCTGGCAGGGAGCCCAGGACCCAGAGGCTTCTAAAACCTGCCAGTTGAAAACAATTACACAGGGTTACAAAAATAATGTTTTTGTAAGTTGTCTATGTTTTGCAGCTGAATCCGAAAATGACATCCATTTCTCTCGATCAGATGCTAAGTAAAAACCTGTACTTACTTGGTACTTACTTAGTACTGTGCATGTACTTAACTTTATATAAAGTTAAGTACATGTAAACTGAATGTTACATCATCATTGTTCAAAATTCAGAGAATTTCAAGAAAATTTCAAGAAATAAAAAAAGAATTTTGCATCATAAAAAGTGAAAATACCCATACATGTAAACAAAAATGTATAAAAAAAACATGTGGCCATAATTCAAAAAAATTGACATGATTGAGCAAAACCAATGTGATTTTTGGATTCAGCACATCAAAATTGTCTTAAATCAGCTAAAAAAAAAAAAACCTTAGACAATAAATTTGGTGTTGACCAGTGTTATCGGGGAAACTACAGCCACAAAGCATGGATCGGAGTTGGACACGTCCAACCCGGTCCATGACACTAACTACTGTATTGTTTACTACAAAGTGTTTAAAAAAAACTGTCAAGCCAATTTCACTTGGCATCTTTGGGTTCAAATGTTAGCACGGATTTCTTGAACAGAGTGAGGATTTTACTAAGTCCAGTAATTCCCAAATGTGCTTCCCTCCTTACAAGTTCAAAGTGGAAAGGCAGATATTTATTCCTCCAAGTGCAGTGAAGGTCCTTTCCAGGAGTTCAAGAGGGCAGTGACAGCAGGTGGTGAGTGGAATTGCCGAGTCCCAGTAAGAACCACAGAGACAAGCAGGTGAGTAACTAATTACCAGTGTTGGGAGTAACGCGTTACTGTAATGCCACTACTTTTGCAGTAACGTGCTGTGCAACAAAAATTACTGTTTAAATATTCAGTAATGCATTTCAGTTACTGAAATTTGATCAGATGCATTACTCGCATTACTTGTTTTATTAATATGGATAGATATTTTAGCGCAAACAGACAATCGTACAACTTGCAGTTGTTAGACACCCTCCTCATCAGCTGCCAACTGGGATGAATACACAGTTTCGGTAGCTATTGGCGGGACAATTGCCATCCCCAGTGGCCTCAGGCCACTGGAGGTTGTCATGCCAAAGGCAAAGGCAAGCAAATAAATAAGCAAATAAATATACACTGACCCTATCGTAAATGACGCAGCTGTCACACAGTCTCCTCCACGGGTCCGTTTCCTGTCCTGCCCGAGTTCACATCACAACCCTGTGGGAAGAAATGCCATGGTGGTGACGACTTCTCATATCAAGCCCTGATCACCTGTTGTCCGAGCGGTAAGTAGCTCCTAACAGTGCCTACCTCTGTGGTTAAATATGAGTATTTTTTGAGCAAAAAGCTCGCATTTAATGTCCACATTAAATGCATTTAATGTTTTCTTACACACAGAGAAAAAGTGACTTTGATTTGTTGCAGTAAAGAACAGCTTCTAAGCGGTGACCTTTCATTTATCTGTGCTTTCTAGTTTATTTTATCTCATTCATTTACATGGTTCCAAGGTTGTCATAGCCAGGAGCGGCACTGGGGTTAAGCTCCCAGTTAAGCTCCCAGTGCTCATAAAATGCTCCTTACGGCGTGCGTCTCGAAAAGCCTCTGACAACTAAGTCCAACTCCTAGCCTGCCGTGTGGTTTAGTCTGTAAGCCCGGCGGAACTGCTTTTACTAATAGGAGAAGGGGTGAGGACGGATCTCTGGTGCCTTAAAACCAGATGCTTCGGGTAGATGGTGGCTCGTCAACCTGGGAAGGTAGCCCATCTAGGGGAAGGTAAACCCTGATTTCAAACCTCCGCTGCCTTGCGGCACACCCGGTCACGGGAAAGGCTTCGGGAGTCAACCCTGAGGAAAAATCTGGAGTCGGAGCCCCTAAGGCAGTTCTCTGTTGTGCTCAACATTGTTCTGGCAGCTCCTGCGATGGCGCTGGTGCCAAACTATAGCAGCCCTGCTGTTCCTTTGGATCCATCAGTGACGTGGAGAGGGGGGACATGCTGCATGGGTAACATCTTGTCCTCCATATCTTCCTGCCCAGGCTTGAATCCTACCAACGCCCAACGCTGGAAGGTAGAACACCGGTGCGCATCGGCCTGTTCAGCCACAGGCGGTGCTGTTCCAGCAGAGTAGACGTTCAGGATTCTCTTCCATGGTCATCATAGACCGACGGAGGCCGACGACATTTACATGCTGTTGTGATATGCAGCTATTCCATGGAAGTAAATATGTATTTTTAATGGGCTGGCCCAGGGGTGTCACTTACCGTGACTGCAGCGGCGGTGTGCGACGAGACTACCCGAAGCGATTGCTAAGCTAACGCTAGTTAGCTTAATGCTGGCGCCAGTCATTCCACCTTACACCAGCCTGAATCGAAGCCCAGCTGCGAGGCCCAGCGGAGATACTACCAGGCAAGCGGCTATTTGTTGACGGGGCTCAGCAGAGATTTCACCCAGGCAGACGACGGTAGGTGGCGGTGCCTAGCGGAGGATTTACCGTGACCTCAGCGGAGCTCGGTGGCAGCGGCGGTGTGTGACGAGACTCGGTTGGAGGAGCGGGACGGGAGACCAGTTACGGCGACTATGAGCAACGAGACCAGCAACGGAAGGGGCTAGTTGGCTAGCTGAGGCCCAGCTGGATTCGAGGACGATCGGATCAGATTCTGGCGATATAAGCAGAATTTATTTTACTATCCACAGATTTTCCTTTTCCTTCTTTCCAAGAAGGACTGAAGATGGCTGCCACCGGATTAAAAAGTGGGCTGATGGGCACCACTAATAAGCCTTCTCTACTTCTCTACTTCCTCTTCATTTTGTCTTTGTGTGTCTGGACCTGCAACAAGAAGGATTTTCCGACAAACTCAACCAAAGGTGAAGTTAAAAAGTTTTATCTGTATGGATTTGGGCTTGGACATCTCACCCTACACTCTATGTGGTCTTTAAAAGCCCTGAGCAAAAACTTCCAAATTAAGGCAAACATGGCTGTTAAGCAAAAATCACAATATGGCAGAGGATATACAGTTAAAGTTCTGTTAGTTCTGCTACTTCTGGCAGGAGATATTCACCTTAACCCTGGACCTGCCACTATTAAACAGCAGACCACTGGGTTAGCACAAAACCGAGCTGTACAAAAGCAAAAACAACATTTATTTTTCCAAACTGTTAATCATGCACGAGTTCTTTGGGACACCAAGGCTAAACCAAAGGGGATCCTCGGCGGTCATTTAAACATACGGAGCATAATCCCCAAAAGAGATGAGATTTCGGTGTTGCTGTTGGACTCAAATCTGGACTACCTTTGTCTCTCAGAAAGCTGGCTACACAGTAACATAGACACTAATATGATCGATATTGTGGGCTACCAGTGTTTTAGAAAAGACAGGCAGGTAGGGAGGGGAGGAGGTGTTTTAATTTACATCAAAGAGAAATATAAATGTCAACTGGTTGATTTGAATACTTCACTTGAATGTTTAGCTGTTAATGTATGTCTCTCTCCGGTAATGAATTTCAACATTGCAGTAGTGTACAACCCACTGTCACACAACTCTTCCTTTTATAATGAATTAAGTGATCTGGTTAAACAACTTGAGAAGAACAGAGAAACAATAATTCATGGTGACTTTAATATCAACTGGTCTGATAAAAAAGACAAACAAAAACTGAAAAGCCTCATGACTAAATTTAATTACCAGCAAATCATCAAAGGACCCACCAGGATAACCAAACAATCCAGAACACTTATTGACATGGTATTTACTAATAAACCAGAACGAATAACCAGAACCTATAATCTTGTAACTGGTCTCTCAGATCATAACATGGTTCTTGCTGTCAGGAAACTTACTAAAAAGCGACTACAGTATTTTGGGGGAGTCGATATTGACAAATCAAATTTTATTATCCCCAAATCAAAAAATGAGGAGTTTGAACATTACTTAGAGAATCAAAATTGGGAGCAGCTCATGGCAACATGTGAAGTAGATGATTGTTGTAATTTTATAACTGCAACAATCACAAAGTCTATAGAAAAATTTTCAAAGCAAATTAAAAGTAGACAACAGAAAATTAGCCTACCATGGTTAAATAATGAAATAAGAAAACTTATGAAGAGGCGAGACTATGCACTGAAAACATCACTAACCTCCAAACTACAAAATGATCACCTTGTGTACAAAAGTTTAAGAAATAAAGTGGTACATGAGCTGCGAAAATCAAAAATATCTTATTACAATAAACTGATAGATCATGCAAAGGGTAACAACAGTTCCCTATGGAGGCATTTAAATAACTTAACTAATAAAAAAAACGATCAGAAGGGGGTAAAGGAACTTAGAATCAATGGCAAGACCGTCAGTGACAAGGCTACTTTGGCAAATGAATTTAATTCACACTTTGTGGGCTCTGTGGAAGACTTAACAAAAATTTTTGTGCTGCCAAATGTGCTCAACAACACAAATTCCATACTCCCAACAGATACTTTTCACATCGATGAGGTAAATGAGAAGTTAATTGCTGGTATTGTTAAAACACTGTCAAACTCAAAAACTAGTGATATCTACAATATGAGCACCTCCTTTCTCAAAATGCACAGCAAAATATTAATCAAACCACTGACTCATCTCATTAATCTCTCCATTAGGTCTAGTACATTTCCATCTGGCTGGAAAAAAGCTGTCGTCATACCAGTTCATAAATCAGGCAGTAAAGACGATATATGCAATTACCGCCCAATCTCTATCTTACCAGTCCTATCTAAGGTTCTTGAAAAAGTTGTAGCTACACAGCTGATAGACTACTTACAAGACAGTCAACTTCTTCATCCACATCAATTTGGTTTTAGACCAGGATACTCAACAGAAACAGCAAATTGTTGCCTTATTGAAAACGTCAAACAGTCCTTGGACAGGGGTAATGTGGTAGGAGCTGTTTTTCTAGATCTCAAAAAGGCTTTCGATACTGTAAACCACAGTTTGCTTTTATCCAAAATGGTATCTTTTAACTTCTCCCCAAATACATTAGAATGGTTTGCATCTTATCTCCAGAATAGAGAACAGTGTGTAAAAGTTCACCAGGATAAATCCTCATTTTTAAACAACCGCATGGGTATCCCACAAGGGTCCATTCTTGGTCCTTTACTTTTCAGCATTTTTATTAATGACTTGCCGTTACACTGCTCAGCTGCAACATGCCAACTTTATGCAGATGATGCAGTTATTTACACAGCTGCCAAGACTCCAGCACAGGCTGCAGATGTACTGTCTACAAGTATGGTTGATGTCCAAGAGTGGCTCCTCAAGAACCATCTATTGCTGAACCTTCAGAAAACAGTCTCAATGTGCTTTTCAATCAAAAAATGTAACCTGCAACATTTTAAAGTTAATATACATGATCATGACATCAGTTTAGCTACAGAATTCAAATACCTTGGCATTGTACTAGATCCTCAACTCAAATTTAATCTTCATATAAAGAAAATTTCAAAAACAGTAAAAAAAAATCTGAACTGCTTTAAATTAATTAGATATTACATACCTTATGAAGCAGCTGCACTGTATATGCATTCTATGGTTTTTTCTCATATATCATACTGTTTGACAGTCTGGGCTCAAGCAGCCCCTTCCACAATAAGACATATACTGTAGGTTCATTATATAATCAAACCCTAAAAATCTTGGACAAAAAGCCCATTAGGTGGCATCACTGTAATGTTTTAAAAAAATACAACCTATTGAGTTTTGAGAGCTTCATTGACCTCTGTCTTCTGAAATTAACGTTCAAATGTTTCCATAAATCAGCACCCGAGCCACTTGCTGGTTTCGTCCAAAGACAGGACAGCAGCAGAGCCACCAGGAGTTCTGTTAACAATAACTGTAAAATATTCCACCGCAGAACCACATTTGGACAAACAGCTTTCTCTATAAAGGGCAGTCACATCTGGAACACAATGCCAAATGAAATTAAAATAATAACGGACTTTAAAACATTCACTAAAAATGTTAAAAACTGGCTGAAAAATAAACAAGAATGTACTCATGTATGAATTATTTGTCTGCAAAATGAGAGTGAATGAAGGGAAGGAATAAATGTGTTTGTTTATAGTGAGTGACGGAGGGAGGAAGGCCTGAAATAGGCAAATGTGAGTTATGTTATATGTGTTAAATGTGAGTCAGGCTGTTATATTTGTGTATTTATAATATTTACGTTAAAGGTGAGTCAGGCTGTTATATTTGTGTATTTATAATATTTATAATATTTATAATTGTGTATTTATAATTTTTCTGCATTGATGTATGTGGTTATTGTGTATATTTTTATCTTGATTCTTTTTTCTAAAGCCCATCCAGGGACAAGAGTTGCAAATTAGCTAATAGCTATACACTCTATGTGCAACACATCAGATTGATTGTCTTTGATTAATTGTCTATGTTTATTGCACTGTCCCTGTCAAATAAACTAATCTACTACTACTACTATATGGCTCGTGGGCCAAAAAATGGCCCACCAGGGGGTCCAGAGTTTTCTCTGTGAATTCACAGCTTTATTTCTAGTAAATTTCAGACTTTCTGCTGATTACAATAGTTTGTGTAAATCTGAGACATTTTTTTCTCTGTAAGATGAGACTTTTTTTCATCAGTTTTCTTTTTCTTCATTTTTTCTGATGAGAACAAGGGGCCCCTGATCTTGTTGTGTATGCAAGATGATAGTTACTTTAATCATGCAGTAACTCAAAAGTAACTCAGTTACTTTTGAAAATAAGTAACTAGTAACTGTAACTAGTTACTATTTTTTAGTAACTTGCCCAACACTGCTACCAAGATCAAGCAACATTCCAGCGCTGAAACACATGCTCAGCTATCTTTTAAAGGTAAGAGATAAGGTTAGATTGGTTACATATGTGCACATTTAAAAATCCTTTTCAACCTATATTAAACTGAATACACTACAAAAGCAAGACATTTAATGTTCAAACTAATAAACTTTATTGTTTTTTGCAACTTCAGTTGCTTAATAGTCCGGGGTCTTCATTGCCATATTTTGTGCTTCATAATGTGCTACACATTTTCAGTAGGAGACAGGTTTGAACTGCAGGCAGAAACATGTTGCGGGCATCAAATGAGTGCATATTTGCAAAAAAACAATATAATTTATCAGTTTATTTTTAGTTATCTAAACCATTTTAGTTTTAGTCTACTTTTAGTAAACTAAATAATAGTATCACAGAGATGTGGTTACACTCACAGATCGGGGATGTTAACGTAGCAATACCTGGCTTCAAGACTATATGGGGGGACAGAGATATGATAAGTAGTGGGAAAAAGAGGGGAGGAGGAGTGGCACTTCTTGTGAATGAAAGATGGTGTAATCCTGGACACATTTATGTGAAGGAAAAGTGCTGCAGCCCGGACATTGAACTGCTGGCTGTGAGAATGCAGCCTTATTATTTGCCACAAGAAATGACGTGCACCTTAGTAATTATCATCTACATCCCTCCGTCAGCTGACACAGCGGTGGCCTGTGACATCATTAGCTCCACTACGGCCATATTACTGGAGAAGCACCCGGACGCATTTATGGCCATCACAGGTGACTTTGATCATGTATCACTGGGAGAAACATTGCCAAACTTTCACCAGTTTGTTAACTGTCCCACCAGAGAAAACAAAACACTGGACTTACTGCATGCTAATGTCAGAGATACATACAGTATAGTGCCACAGCTCTACCCCCCCCCCACTGGCAAATCGGATCGCTGCATGGTCATGTTATCACCCAAGTATGTTCCACTTGTGCATAGGCAGCCTGCTTATACACGGACTGTGAGGAGGTAGACACAGGGGGCTGCTGATGCACTACAGGACTGCTTCGAGACGACACACTGGGGCGTACTCTGTGAACCACATGGGATGGACATAGACAATATGACCGCCTTTACTTTCCATGGGTAATCCCTTTGTCTGTAATGTGTGTGTTTCAGTTGTGTGGTTGTCTACTGTCATGCTGCTGTTACACTGCAGTTTCCCAGTTTGGGATGAATAAAGTACATCTATCTATCTATCTATCTATCTATCTATCTATCTATCTATCTATCTATCCATCCATCCATCATAAGAACTTAGTCGACTAAATTCTTATATTTTTTTGTTTTTGTATACTTTATTGATCCCCATCAATAAAGTATTGATCCCCTCATCTATCTATCTATCTATCTATCTATCTATCTATCTATCTATCTATCTATCTATCTATCTATATATGCAACAATATATGCAACTATATATATATATATATATATATATATATATATATATATATATATATATATATATATATATATATATATATATATATATATATATATACACACATATATACAGTATATACTGTATACTGTATATATATAATATATCCCCTCATATCCATATATCATAATGGATTGAGTCAATCCATTATGATATAATGGATAATGCATTTTTAGGGTCCGTCCCAATTTTCACCTGAATGCTTACGACTACCCCTTGGTCCTTATAATCAAGGGCTAAGGGGTCGATATGTGCATTACAACTTAAGACGGCAAAATAACGCTACGCCTGCAGCTGTGGCACAGGTGTAGTGTGGCTGACTACTAATCGGAGGGTCAGGGGTTCGATTCCTGCTCTCTCTGTAGTCTGAATGTCGAAGTGTCCTTGAGCAACACACTTAAGCCTCAGTTGCTCCTGGTGGGTCAGGCTAGCATCTTGCGTGGCACCTCCGTCGCCATCAATGTGTGTGTGAATGGGTCAATAGCAGGATCTGTAAAGCACTTTGGTCATCTTGAGATGAGTAAAAAGCGCTATATAAGTGAATGCATTTACGTATAACTAATCAAAGTCAGATCTCTTTTTTTTTTGTTGTAACAAAACTCACATTCATGCAACTGTGGACAATATTACTCCAGTAAACTGTTCGCCAAGAGTGGGAGCCAGTGTGTGCTCCTGGCTACCTGTCTATTCATCGTCGACTTTTTCTCCTCTGTGTAACACCTGCCGCAAAATGAACCCACTGCGGATGAAGTTCGTCTCCCGTCCTGCCCCAGTTGTTTTTCACACCACAGCCCAGTGAGTAGAAATGCACGGTGGGTCATAGACAACAGAGCACAATCTCTGCTCCGGATATATTCAGCTTCTATTTTTTTCTTTATGTTTACAAACCACTCTTATTTCAAACCATTCTGATTGGATCGAGTCTCTGGAACATTTTTACTTCATTTTTATTCATTGACGAAAAGTGACAATACTTAGCCATAATCTTTTTGCTTGATGTGTCATACCGAGTGTCATGCTGTGTTTTGGATATACTGTTTAACCTTATGTATATGTTGACTGCTATATGTGATGATCAGGTGAGTGTGCTCCCCCTCCCATCCTGTGTGTTTTCCTTCTGTCTCTTTCCCAGCTCCGGAGCTGATCAGCGTACCTGCGTGATTGGACACACCTGCTGCTTCCTGATTTACCAGCGCATAGAAGAGCCGGTTTGTGAATGCTTATCCGCTGGACTGTTTTATATTGCTGCCTCTAAGCAACTCATGTCTAAGTTGTTTGGCGTTAATCCTCCTCAGGGTTTGCTGCCATCTCAGCAGTGTGTCTCCGGGGCTGCGCACGCTTACCTGAACCACTCATCTCCTCAAGACAGCTCCTACTCCACCCAGGTCTACCCATTCATCCTCTTCACCCTGCTATCTCCCCTCATCTGTCTTCCCACCAGTCATCTCCCCACCAGTTCTTACCACCTCACGTTGGAGTCCACAGCCAGGCCCTCTGCTTGTGTAATGAGTCTCTCCTCTGCCCTCTTGATATTCTCTCTTTGTTTATTCCTGACATTAATCATTTCTCCTTTTTTTCTCTATTGCAGGCTGTGTGCTGCTCCAGTGTATCCACTGGCGTTTGTGTTTATTAAGTTTGCGTTGCTTTGCGTTTTTATCTATTTGTGCTGTTTTTGTGTATTCTTTAAAGTAGAACTGAACTCACCTTTTTGCCAAAAAAGTAGAATAGCAGATTAATTCCTTATTACCTATTGTATTTTTCAACACATAAAAGAAATTTTTAGGCCGTGCGATGGCCAAGCTATAAGCCGATAAACTTTTGCCTCTGGCTGGCAGTGCCAAACAAACTGGAAGTAGTGCAGACGACGCTGCGTGACGTCACGAGTGTGACCCTTATCAAAAGAACAATGGCAGATGATAGCAGTTCCAGCAGTCAAGAACACCAGAGTTTTCAGAGTGAAGAGGCATTCAGGATCGGTGACAAGACAGAGGAGGATGCAGGAGTGTCAAGTGAACAGGAAGAGAGCGAGGGAGGCATCGAACCGTAGAGATTAGAGCCAGAATTTTCGGGGGATTCCGGCACCGACTCAGACCGCAGCGGTGATGGGGAGGAGAGTCGCTTTTTGAATACAGAATGGTGAGTCTTTACTTTGGCATGTTTGGGGTGTCAGGATAAGGAAAATTAACAATAAAAAAGAAAGGGGAAAAAAAAACATCAGCATTTTTCCAACTTATTACAGTGATCCCTCACTTATCGCGTTTAATGGGGACCAGAACCGACCGCGAAAAGTGAAAAACCGCAAAGTAGCGTCACCCCCCCCCCAAGGGCGTCACAAGCACTATTTTGCACAAAAAGGCACAAGAGAACAGCAAAAAGTGCCACTAAGCAACACGAGCGATAAAGAACAATGAATGCGGTCTTCCTTCGCTGGGTATAGGCGCTCGGCAGGGAGCGAAGCTGGGTAAAACGTCTCGGCCAATCACCTTGCGAGGTAAAACGTCTCGGCCAATCAGCTTGCGAGATTCCAGAGCGTTGAAGAGGTGGGCGGAGAGGAGTGGAGCGGTGGTCAGAGAGGTAGATTTTGAGTTGTGCGGGCTCTCCGTGTTGATACCTGATGTTCTAATGTAGAAGGCAGGGAGAAGGCAGGGAGACTACATTAGAACATCAGGTATCAACACGGAGAGCCCGCACAACTCAAAATGCACCTCTCTGACCACCGCTCCACTCCTCTCCGCCCACCTCCTCACCGCTCGGGAATCTCGCAAGCTGATTGGCCGAGACGTTTTACCTCGCAAGCTGATTGGCCGAGACGTTTTACCCAGCGAAGGAAGACCGCATTCATTGTTCTTTATCGCTCGTGTTGCTTAGTGGCACTTTTCGCTGTTCTCTTGTGCCTTTTTGTGCAAAATAGTGCTTGTGACGCCCTTGGGGGGGGGGGGTGACGCTACTTCGCGGTTTTTCACTTTTCGCGGTCGGTTCTGGTCCCCATTAAACGCGATAAGTGAGGGATCACTATATATCTAGAAACGCATCGCTTCCCGGTTGCTTTTCCTCCCCCTTTCTTTCCTTTCGTCACCATGACAGCTTTCCTTGGCCACTGAACAGATCTTCCCAGGTGTTGGAAGTGTTTTGTAGTCGACTATCACGACAAAATGCATCAAAAACAACCAGTGTCGACGTGCTCGCAATGGTAAACATGGAGGACTGTGTCACACTCGTAACGTCACGCGGAACTCTGGCTTCACTTCGGCGGATTTGTCTGATTTTTCAGGGTGGGAAATTCAAAATCGCGATTTTCTCCAAGATTCCGGGATTTGTGGAGGGGGTGCCAATGATAAATTATCTTTATAATTGTATGTACTATCACCCAGTGCCGTTCAATGCCGTTCAGTTCAGTTCTACTTTAAGTTTGCATTGTTGTGTATTTTATGTTTAATAAATTGTGCTAAACGTTTCCACCTGAGTCAGCGTTCATCTGGTGTTGCTTGCTCTGCATTTGATCCTCTGTGTATTTAATCATGACACTATACCAGGGTTTCCTCTGGTAACATTTCTCGGTGGTGGGCCACGTCGCCAGAAATTTTACCGCCACGCCAAAGGGATATGAATTTATTAAGAAAAATATATGAAGCAATGACGTTCCACAAGTGCGCACATGAACAACTCGTGTGGCAGTCATCCGCACAGAGTTTAGAAGCTGCCCGCCCACGCAAGTTTTCCAGTCAGTCAGCAGGCAGTGTCTCGCTAAGCGTGACTGTCCGACAGAAACATGAATTTGTTAAAGTACTTTAAACGCAGAAAAAAATCATTAGAGGTATGTAAGCACTGGAGGCATTTATCATGGTTTTAACCCGCTGGAAACGGGAGCAATAATGGAAGAGTCGCTTAGCTAAGAGATGTGGTTAGAATTCATATGCAGCCAGGTTCATATGAAGAGAAAGGCAAGGGGGACTGATGAATTGCTGAGGATATATTTCACCAGCCACTACAATATTAAGTTATGTTCTGTAGGAATTGCAGGAATGAAGAGACTGGCAATTTCTCTTTTCTCACACGAGCAGGCGTGCCGTTTTTATTCTCCAGCGGCAGTGACAAAAAGCAACAGCTAAAAATGCTAGCTCTCTTTTCATTCTAAACTGAGGTCCTTCAGCAGCTGCCTAGAGGGGTGCCTGATGAGAAAGCCTGAGAGCACAACTATAATTGCCTAAACAGATCATTCTGTACATGAACACATATTGTGGTGAATTATGTCTTTAGAGTCCGCTACAGTTCCCTATTATGTACCTGGCAGGTTAAGATGACTGAAATTCACAAAGTCAATGACTTTAATATGTCAGCAGCCTTCAGACAAACTAAACGTGCCAACATCTGATTTCAAAATAAGGGAGGTTTTTCCTGCTGTCTGGGTGGTGAGATTTCTAAAGTAAAACTATAAATACAACGAAATACAGTATTATAAGAGAAATAACGGCATACTTGGTCATTTAAGTCAATTTATTTCACTAAATATAATTTTATTGATATTTTTTCTTTGTAATCAGAGTTAAATTATTGTTCTGGTCTGACTGCAAAATTATGGTCAAAAATGTAAATTGTTATAAGGAAAAAGTTAAAAAAAAAATACAAGTCTGTTTCAAATTTATCTAAAAAAACTATTTAAAAAAAAACAGACAAAAATTAGTCATAAAATAATCCACAAATTTATAATAAAGTTTCAAATGTACAAGAAAAGTCAATTTTACAAGAGGAAATTACAAATTTGAGGAACATGGTTTCAACTTTAGATTTACAGAGAAAAGTAGAAAACTATAAGAAAATTGTTATAAATTTTTGAGAAAAACCTCAAACCTTCAAGACTGAAGTCATTACTCAAGTTTTTAAGTGGGTGCTCTTTGTACCCTTAACTCAACTAGAAATTTTTGGTTGCCTACTTTTAATTATTAATTTCAAAACACTGCTTTTACATAAGTAGAATTTCTGGCTACTATACCCACCTGATCATATAATTTAAGTATGCATGAGTACATTACTATTATGAATGTTTCTTTCCCTTCCCTACTCTCGCAATGGAAAAAAGAAACACTAGAATAAAAATACAAAAAATACACATATTTTTGTCATTTATGTAAACCATGGCAAAAAAATCCTGCAGGACAAAACATGAAACTTGATATTTTCTAACCTGTTTGTATACCACCATAGACAGAGAGAGAACCTGAATTAGAGCTCAGAGAGGGCAAGATGAGACAGAAGAGAGGAGCCAAGGAGAGGAAAGTGTTCACACAGAGGAAGGAGAGAAGGATAACACCACTAAAAAGTCTAAACACAGGATGTCTGGGTGGAACCCCAACTGGCCCAATATTCAAGCCTCGGTTGTACAATACTTCAAATGGTAAGTTCCATATGCAACATTACTGTGTAAAATTTTAAAAAGAAATAAATAGTATAAAATTAACATATTCTGGTATGTTTACTGCACAACCCCCCCCCCCCCCACCGGTTAAAATATGTTACCACTGCGCCAAGGTCTTTAAGCCAGAGGAAACACTGTATGCTTTTGCATGTTTAGGTCTTTTGTTGCCGTTAACCGTTATAATTGCTTGTAGTGCAGTGTTTTCTTGTTTGCTTTTACATGCATGCTTTTGGATGATTGATCACAGCTGGACACAATTAGTGGGGAACTCAGGCATTTACTGACAGCCTTCTTCTTCTTCTTCTTCTGTTTTTTGGCGGGGGCACCCAACTTAAAGGCGCATTACCACCATCCAGCGTTGGAGTGTGGACCAGACATTATACCCCAAGGAAACCCCCCCCCCAAAAAAAACCAACTATATTCTATTAATTAGCCCCGCATCTTTAAGGTAGACCAACAACTTTCTTACCCCATCCCCCACCATCATGCTTAAGTTAGCATCACCCACCCCTAATTCTCTAATTCCCTCCACTAATCTGTTTCTCTCCTGGGTATACTTCTGGCAGTAGAAAATGACATGCTCCACACTTTCTTCCTCTCTCTCACAATAATCGCACATCCCTTTCGGGTGCTTACCTACCAGATGCAAAGTTTTGTTTAACCTAGTGTGACCCATCCTTAGCCTAGATAAAATATTCTCTTCCTTTGTATTTCTTGTCCCCATCCTGCCCTTCACTCCAACCGCACTCTGGATAGCATACAAATGTCGCCCTGTTTCCCCTGTGCCCCACCTATGCTGCCACTCCTGCCTAATATACTCTTTAATCAGCGTTTTTGCCTCAGATTTACTCAGTGAAATATCCCACACCTCCCAGTGTCCCAGAGCCTGTTTAGCCAATTTATCTGCGACCTCATTTCCCTTAACCCCCCTGTGAGCTGGAACCCACATAAACACCACAGCCACCCCTTTGTTTCTGAGTCTATATAAAGTCTCATATATCTCATAGACCAAGTCCTGTCTGCTGTCAGATGACCCTGATTTTATTGACAGCAAGGCTGCACTGGAATCCAAACAAAGGACAAAACCCTTGATCATCAGCTCCTCAATCCTCTGCAATGCAGTCACCAAAGCCAACAATTCGACTGTATACACAGACAGATGGGAAGATGTTCTTCTATTAGCAGATATTTTTAAGGCAGGGATATGGAAAGCAAACCCAGTGCAGCCTGTGTCAGGATCCTTTGATCCATCTGTGAATACTGGGGTAAGGGAATGATATATTGTACCCAACCAATCCTCTACTAAAATTGCAGCGTTTCCAAATTCTCTGCACCCTCGCATCTTTTCCAAAAAAAACAAATCAACTGACACTGGGTAGAAAAACCATGGAGGAGTGACTGGCAAAGGAACTGATGGGATATACGTTCTATCACATAACTTCATATCCCTAGCCTCTCTCCCAGCGTGAAATGCAAAATTCTCCCCTTTACCTCTTTCCCCCTCCCAACAAGGCAACAACACTCTGACTGTAGGGTGTTTCTCTTGAGCGTGCCCCTGCAGATTGACCCAGTAACTCATCATCATCTGCTTACGCCTGATACTTAATGGCATTTCCCCCATTTCCACCTGGAGGGCAGCAACAGGAGTTGTTTTAAAAGCCCCACAGCAGATCCTCAGTGCCTGGGCCTGGATGACATCCAACTTGCTCAACGTGGTTTTGGCAGCAGATCCATATACAATACACCCATAATCCAATATAGACCTAATTAACGCAACATAAATGTTCCTCATAGCCGTTCTGCTAGCACCCCACTCAACCCCTGTCAAACACCTCATCACATTCAGTACTTTTTTGCACCTAGCTGACATCTTCTGAATATGCTCCCTCCAAGTTAGATTAACATCAAACCAGATACCCAGAAACCTGAAAACTTTGACTTGTTCCAATTCCTGAGCGTACAGTGTTAACTGGGCATCAGCTACCCTTTTCCTTGTAAACACTACCACCTTTGTTTTCTCAACAGAGAATTTAAATCCCCAGGAATATGACCATCCCTCCACTGCACTTATCGCTTCTTGTATTTTCCCTCTTATATACTTAAAATTACTCCCTCTTTTCCATAATGCCCCATCATCAGCAAATAAAGAACGGCCAATGTCATTGTTCACAACAGAAAAAACATCATTTATCATAATAGAAAAAAGTACTGGGCTTATAACACTACCCTGGGGGGTGCCATTTTCCACCAAGTACCTATCTGACATGGCTCTGCCCACTCTAACTTGGATGTACCTATTAAACAAAAAATCCTTTATCCAGTTAAATGTTCTCCCAGATATTCCTATCATACTTAGCTTTATCATCAGCCCCTCCTTCCACAACATGTCATACGCTTTTTCCACGTCAAAAAATATCGCAATTACCGACTCTTTGTTTACCTGAGCCTTCCGTACCTCTGTCTCCAAACACACAACAGGATCCATAGTTCCCCTTCCTTTTCTAAATCCACTCTGATGTGGTGACAGAATTCCCCTACTTTCAAGATAGAAAGCAATCCTATCTGTGATCATTCTCTCCATTATTTTCCCCAAATGCGACGTTAAAGCTATAGGCCTGTAACTCGCTGGGTCTGAGGGATCCTTTCCAGGTTTCCTTATAGAAACAATCACAGCTTCTTTCCATGCAGTTGGGAGCTTTCCCTTTTCCCACACTTTGTTGTTAACTTCCAATAGTTTCCTCCTTGCCAAAGTCCCTAAGTGTTTCACCATGATGTAACAGATACTGTCTTTCCCAGGGGATGTTAATCCTGCTTTGTTTACCGCTCTTTCCATTTCATCTAAAGTGAAAGGAGAATCCAACGGGCTACTAAAATCACACCTTTCCTCCAAAACCCCAGGGTGTGCTAAACTCGTCTTACTTCTTCCTCTTTTACCCTCTTCAGTCAAATTACCTGAGCTATGAATTTGAGTCAGGCTCTTTGCTATCATTATTGCCTTCTCCCCATCAGTTATTGCAATCTCTCCCCCACTTTTTAATATTGGGTACTGCCATTCCCTCCTGACTCCCCTCATAGCCTTGATCATGCTCCATACATCTCCCACGGCTGTTGATCTACCTACAGTGCTGCAGTATCTCTGCCAGCTTTCTCTCTTGGCCCTCCGGATAGTTTTCCTGGCTTTTGCCAGTGCTCTCTTATAATTAATCAAGTTTTGCCAATTGTGAGTTCTCCTTAGGACCTTAAGCATCTTATTCCTCTCTTTAATAGCTCTAGTGCACTCCTCTGTCCACCAAGGCACTGCTTTCTTTAATCTTTTCCCTTTACTTTTAGAAATTGACTGATTGGCTGCTTCCAGAAAAATAGTTTTAATACTTTCCTCCATGCTTTCGATGTCTTCACTGACCTCTACTAGGGGAAGGTCTCTCTCACAAATAAACTTAAATAATTTCCAATTAGCAGTGCTAAAAACCCACCTCCCTTCCCTGTGACCACTTACCCTATTCACTGAAATGAAAAGATTACAATATACTGGAAAATGATCACTTCCCACTGAAGACTCCTCCAAAACCTCCCACTCACACACACTTGCAATATTACCAGTCACCAATGTCAAATCAAGAACTGAACCACTCCCCGTATGTACATCAATTCTAGTTGCTCTACCATTATTCAAACACACTAGCTTCTTCTCTTCCAAGAGTTCCTCAATAATCTCACCATTTATGTCTGTATAATTTGCCCCCCGTAACACATTATGCGCATTAAAGTCCCCACAAACTACCACCCTGCTCTCATCTATCCCCTCCATCTGAGATAACTGACTCAATGTCAGTCTTCTACAAGGATTGTACAAATTAACGACTACTAATTCCCCCTCTTTAGTCCAAATTTCAACTACCACGTATTCCTGCTCATCCCCTTTACCTACCTCTCTAAACTGAATTCCCTCCCTCACAAATGTTGCACACCCACCTCCCATTCCCTCCTTCCTATCATTCCGAATAGAAACATATCCCACTATTTTAAAATCCAGATTAGGTTTCAACCACGTCTCCTGAACACAAATGACATCTGGTTTGTCTGAAAGTTCCTCAATATATCTTTTAAATTCCTGCCCATTTGCCACCAAACTTCTTGCATTCCATTGAATCACTATAACCATCCTCACAATTCCTTTCCAGTCAATGCTTGATCCTGACTTGTCTGGCTACTGAGCCCACTCCTCACCTCCTCCCAAGTTAAACCACTGAAACCAAGATGATTAGCTGCTGCCTTCACTATTATTTGAATTCTTTCAGTTTTAGACTTTACTTCCATTGTGGCATTCACAACTCCTGCTATAAAGATAACCAGTCTCTTCAAATCAACCTGAATTTCCCCATTCCGTACCAGCTCTCTTTCCCCTGCAGGCAGCCTCCCCCCAGTCCTTTGCCCATTCCCTCCTCCCTGGTCCATCCTTTTCACTGCTTCAGCATATGAAACTTTACTCTGTACTCTGACTCGCTGAATTTCCCTCTCTCTCATCATACTTTCACAGCCTCCATAGGCCACACTATGATTCCCGCCACAGTTACAACACTTTGGCGTTTCTTGCTTACATTCTCCATACTGGTGGTTGCCCCCACACCTTGCACACCTTTTCCTCCATCTACAAGTGTTAGCTATGTGTCCAAACCTTTGGCAATTATAGCACCGAATTGGATTAGGGACAAATTCTCTTACCCCATACCTCAAAAAGCCCAAACTTACACTTTTGGGGAGCACTTCTCCTTCAAACTCAACCACCACACCCTCAGTGTCTCTCCTCTGTCCTTCCCGGGTGGCCTGTAGCCTACGAGCTGCCTTTACTACCCCCCCTTTTAAATTAGCTTTAACTTCTTCCATTGTCATTCCTATTGGCACCCCCCAAATTACACCCTTGTTCCACTTTAATCCGTTATCAAT
Organism: Pholidichthys leucotaenia; assembly: GCA_020510985.1. Classification (NCBI taxonomy): domain Eukaryota; kingdom Metazoa; phylum Chordata; class Actinopteri; order Cichliformes; family Pholidichthyidae; genus Pholidichthys; species Pholidichthys leucotaenia. Next base: position 75,135,971 of record CM035848.1, read on the forward strand.
AATGCTTGTATTTTTCACTTTAAATCGCCCAACCTCCCTCATTTTTTCAGCTCTTTCCCTTTGCTCCTCACTCCTGCACACAATCAGTAGATTTCCATCTCTCAATACCTTTGCCATGTACAGTATATATCTCCTACCTGATTTTTCACTATTGTTGTTAATTTAATTGGACTCATTGTGGATATTCCCTTTTCGTCCTCAAACCTTACAATAATTTTTAACTCGGCTCCTTCCTGCCCTCCTCCCTCCGCACCACCACCACTTCCACTACTTCTAACCTTCTTTGCATTATTACCGGGAAAGTTATTCTCCCTTTTCTCTTTTCCTTTCCCGCTTCCCTGCCCAGTATCCATACTATCCTCACTGTCCCACAAATCAGAATCTCCCCAGTCTGGCCCATTCACAACGCTGCTGCGCCGACCGCCACACCCGCCTTTACCCTGCAACTCCTCTCCATTTTCCCATGCCCGCAGACTCCAGTCCCGTCACCCAACCTCCTTGCCAAACCGCCCGACAAACTTCTCTGGCTCTCTCTCGGAGATCTGACCATCCGTCGCTTCCTTTCATTTGATGAAGTTCAAAGTTTCGGCCGAAAATTTCCGCCTTCACGCCAACCGCCTGAGAACAGAGCCGCCTTCAAACCTACTGACAGCCTGAACCAGCCAATTGACTGCTACAGGCTGCCCACATGGCCCAATGGGCCATCTCCTATATAAACGGGAAGAGAGCTGCATCGTGAGAGTCCTTCTTCTTCTGAACTGAGGCCCACAATCCTTCCAGGCAGTCGCAGTGTGACAGGGTCAGAAGTGTATTGGAGGACTTGGGTGTGAGTGGAAGCAGGAGCTTCTGCCCAAAGCTGTGAGTTCCTTTAATCCAGTGCTGGAGATTTGAGTAGAAATAACCCCTTTGTGTAAAGGATAGACTGCTGACCACTTTCTTTTCTTCTAGGGGTGGGTGAGGAAGACTCCTGGACATGTGGGTCTGTTTGGTGTGGACTCAATATAGTGTACTGAGGAACAAGGCCCTTGAGTGTGATAGTGAGCCCCTGGGACTGATAAGAGTGTTTTTAATGACTGTTGCCTTTTTAAAGGCTCCCTCATTTTTAAGGTCATATTTGCACAAATTGTGATTTTATTTTATCTTGTGTATTAAATCTTTGTGCTTACAAATTTGGTGTCTGAGAGTCACTAAGTACTGCTCACCCTCGTAGAAGGAACCTAAAAGAAATCTATTTTCCTGGAGGTTAATAAGAGAAGTATAGTTATTCTGTTCTAATTGCCTCCGTACTTCACATTTGGTGTTGTTTGGCAGGACACGAGTTTGTGAGCAGTGCTTGGTACCCACACCATATTTTAGGGATGATGATGATGCCTGTTTATCTTGGTGACCCTTGGTTGCCAAAATTCCATGGCCCAGGGAGTGATTTGAAATATCAAGAATGGAAAGGGCAAATCAAGGGTATTTTGGAGACAAAAACTGACTGAGTCACAAAGAGCTGCAATTGTGCTTGGAGCATTAAGTGGGGAGGCCAAATGACAAATTGATGTTTTAGATTTGGGGGACTGTGATAAGGCTCCTAAAAATTTTTTCTGTATTAGATGCACTTTATGTAGAGAAGTCCCATTGTCTGTTTGTAGAGCTCAGTTTTTTTGGGTATGTTCAAAGACTGGATGAGCCTGTTTGAGCCTATCTATTCAATTCAATTCAACTTTATTTATATAGAGCCAATTCACAACAACAGTCATCTCATAGCACTTTCAACTGTAGGGGGAACCCCCACAGTTGCAGAAAGACCCCAGCAATCAGGCGATCCCCTGTGAGCAAGCACTTGGTGATGGTGGAGAGGAAAAACTCCCTTTTAATAGGAAGAAACCTCCAGCAGAACCAGGCTCAGGGAGGGGCAGTCATCTGCTGTGACTGGCTGGGGGGTGAGGGGACAGATAAGATGAAAAGAACAGACATGTAGAGAGCAAACAGCACAATGGGGACTCAAATCTATGGGAGAGAACAAACAGATGTTAATGACCAGCAAAAAAAAAAAATATTTCATTGAGAGTGAAGAAAAGGGTGAGGCCCAGTGCATTATTGGAGGTCCCTTGGCTGACTAAACCTGTTAGCAGCATAACTAAGGGAGGGTTCAGAAACACATGATCCCTCCCTAATTGTAGGCTATATCAAAAAGGAAGGTTTTAACCCTATTCTTAAAAACAGAGATCGAGTCTGACTCCCGAATCCAGACTGGCAGCTGGTTCCACAGGAGAGAAGCTTGATAACTGAAGGCTCTGCCTCCCATTGTACTTTTGGAGATTCTAGGTATTACAAGTAATTCTGCATTTTGGGAGCGTAGTGCTCTGTTAGGATAATACGGTAGTATCAGATCTTTTAAATAAAAGGAGCCTGATTGTTTAGAGCTTTGTAAGTAAGAAGAAGGATTTTAAACTTAATTCTAAACTCTATGGGAAGCCAATGAAGGGAGGCCAGAACCGGAGAGATATGATCTCTCTTTTTAGTACCTGTTAAATAATAATGTTGCCTAACGGAAGCATATATAAACTAAAAAGAGTAGGGCCTAGCACAGATCCCTGTGGAACTCATGACTGAGCTTTGAGTTGAAAGAAAACTCATTGACATAAACAAACTGGAACCTATCAGATAAATAAGATCTAAACCACTGCAACGAAGTTCCATTAAGTCCAACATAGTGTTCTAATCTATCAAGTAGAATATTATGATCGATAGTATCAAAAGCTGCACTAAGGTCTAAAAGGACAAGTACAGAAACCAGTCCATTATCAGATGCAATGAGGAGGTTGTTAGTGACCTTCGCTAAGGCTGTTTCAGTACTATGATGGATTCTAAACCCAGATTGGAAACTCTTCAAGTAAACCATTTCCCTGCAGGTGGTCAAATAATTGCGTAGCAACAACTTTTTCTAAGATTTTTGAAATGAAAGGGACATTAGAGATTGGTCTATAGTTAGCTAAAGCTCCTGGATCTAGCATTGGCTTTTTGAGTAAGGGTTTAATTACAGCCGTTTTAAAAGCCTGCGGTACATGGCCTAAAGTTAATGAAGAATTGATTATATGAAGAATAAAGCTACCAATAAGTGGGAAGACTTCTTTAAATAACCTGGTAGGAATAGGGTCTAAAAGACAAGTTGAAGGTTTGGATGAGACCTCTATCTGTAGAGGTTGAAAGAACCACATGGTAGGCTGAGGCAGCATAACCTGAATGAGGCCCCACTGACTCTTACCTGATGGATCGGTTCTTGCTAGGTCTAGAGGAAGGCCCGTTGCTTCAGGCCCTGAAAAAGGTTTACTCATCGTAACACAGCTGTAACCTTCGCCCAGATACAGCAAGAGGCCTTATTGTTGGAGGAGGAACAACAAGGAACAAAGTAGCCAAAGGTCACCTGTGCAGCCATAGGTGGGTCTGAGTATCCTAGATCTTATTCACAGACTGACTGGAAGCAGGAATTTAAAAGGGAAATTATGGAAGAAATGAAAAGCCAACTAGTAGACAGGAAACATGACCTGGTCAAAGAACTCAAGTCATGGGCCCCAGGCCCTGCCCAGATTAGTCAGTCCACTCATACTCCTGGAGCCTATGTTCGGCACCAGTTTAGACCTAGATGGGCTAAACCTGGTGGCTCCAACAGGTGGGACAAAAATGGCAGGCCCATCTGCAGGCAGTGCAACCAGTTTGGCCACATCACAAGGTTTTGTGAAAATTCTTCGGAGCCTAGTCCAGTGTTAGAGTTACCCTGCTACCAAGGTCCAGGTGGTAGGGTCGACAGCAGTTGAAGATTTTGAAAGGGCAACTACAGTTTTTATTGGTGAATGTCCAAGAATAAGTCTGTCTCTAGGGGGTGTTAAATTGCAGGCCTTCTTGGACACAGACTCCCAAGTCATATTAATGCACCAGAGCTTATTCTCTCAACACTTTGGCCAACATAACACTAACACTGTAAGTACAGAGTTTCAATGGATACCTTTTGGTCTCTGCAATGTCCCTGCCAGGTTTCAATGCTTTAGCAATCAACGAAGAGAGAAGAAATGCTTAATGCAGCAGTGCCTTAGCGGGCAGATCGCAGAGTCTCTGCTTGTACATTTGGATGACATCATTCCCAGATTTCACAACACACCTTTAGCATCTGGAGGAAGTCCTTGCTAGACTGCATAAGCATGGACTGAAATTGAGGCTTGACAAGTGCAATCTACTTCAATGACAGGTGAAATTCCTTGGTCATGTTGTAGACAAACATGGAGTTCGTCTGGACCCATCAAAGATTTCTGCTGTGATTGACTGGCCTGCACCTTCCACTGTCAATGAGGTAAGGATGTTCCTTGGCTTAGCTGGATATTATAGACGTTTTGTTGCAAACTTTGCTGAGATTGCCCTGCCAATGAATGCATTATTTGCTGGCATCTCCAATAATAAATGTTTTAGTGGACATAAAGTGGAATAGAAAAATGAGTGCCAGTTATCCTTTGATCATCTAAAGACTGTACTAACCCAAGCTCCAGTATTGGCCTATGCTGATTTCATATTGCCATTTATTGTGTACACTGATGCTAGCAACCATGGGTTAGGGGTTACCATGGGTTAACCAGCCCCTGACACTTGCCATATTCATGTTTACCAGAGCATCTGGCATGTCTACCTTTTCATATCGCTGCTACATGACCAAACTTTTGACATTTGAAACATCTGAGTGGAGGAGGAACGTAAAGTCTGACTTCATAGCTCATGTAGCTAATATACACCTTACTTGACAGTCTTATGTCATCAAATTTTAACATTACCGACAGACTATCACATTTTTTGCCATTTCTATTAGTTTTCAATCTTTGTACCTCTGTCAATTTTGCTCCAGTTAAGTTTGTCATTATTTTATCAGTTGAGACAGCCATTGAAATGCCCAATATCACTCCTCTCATTGCCTTATTTCCTTCCAATACTGAAAACTGCACATTTTTCCCCTCCATCTTATTGACTCTGATTGTTTTTCCTTGTTGAACACTATCTTTACACGTAACTAGTAACAAACCACTACCAAGAATTCTTGCATTTAAACTTCTCAAAGTAACTTATTGAATTTGTGAGCTTAATTGGTTTCCACTCACAAAATGATGCTCCTTCCTGAGTAAGTTTAATGATTACTTTACACTCCTGTTTATTCCTTGATTGTTCATCTTCTGATTCATCAGCACTTGATGACGCTCTTGATTTTCTTTACGTCTACGTTTGCTTCTTTTCAACTCCACCAAGCTCCAAACTTCCTCTTCTCCACTTCCTACCTCCATTCTTCCTAGCTGAATTGTATCTCACTCTATATCTTTATATAAGGAGCTCCCACGAGCTCCGAACAACTAGCCATGTGTAAAATGTTGATCTGTGAGAACAGTCATATTCATAGTCCTTTTTGTGACTTTTTACACGTAAAACTTTGCATCATACTCACCTAAAGTTCAGATAATGATGTTCTCTCCTTAACCCCTGCTGGTCCATCACATCAGTGAAGGCTTCAGTCTGAAGCCTTCAGAAGCTGTTGACCTTGTCTCCATCACTGTTTGGTGGAGCTCTTTTTTTCTTCTTCTTCTTCTTTTAGATTTGATTGGCGGTTGGCAACCAGCTTACTGGTGCATTACCACCACTGACTTGATTATCAGCACTCTACATCTTTGTATAAGGAGTTCTGAACAATTTGTGTGAAAAAAAAATATCCGTCCTTGGACTGTGTCCAAGGTGCGGCCGTCTGGTTGCTGCATCATGATGACATTGTCTAAACACCCATCTGTGCTTATTCACCTCATGATGGAGGAAGTCCTCACGGTGAAACAATGTTATGGTTTATTACTTGGGTAGTCAAAAATCTGACACAAATTTCTACATACATAATTACAGCTACTTCAGGGACTCAAGAAATCCCATGGCTAATACTGTGCAGTAACATTAGTTAGAAAGAAAACAAATTAAAACCTTTTTATTCTGCTATTAGAACTTAAACTATTTTAACCTCAATTTCTACTATGGTGATCAAAGTTTTACATTATTATCTTAATCTGTAACATCAATAAACAACTAACTTTTTTTCACTGTACACCAGATTATTACATTGAGCAGCTGCACATCAAAGCTGATAATTTAAAAAAAATATTTATGTAAAAATGACTGCTGTACAATTAGTATGTGGCATCAAACAGGCAGGCATCACTCACGATCATAGGATTTTTTTTTTTTTTAATTATTTTGTACCCGTAGGTAGATTTGTTTTGCAGTCTGGTGACAAACCACCAGCTGCCGGTCGCTGCGTGCGCAAGCGCCCCTTAACTCTCTAACCTGCATGTTTTTGGCATGTGGGAGGAAACCGGAGAAATCCCGGAGTAAACCCACGCAAACACGGGGAGAACATGCAAACTCCACACAGATCACTGTTTGCCGGGGGCAGGGATCGAACCCACGATCTCACGGTCCCCGTGATCCCCCAGCCGAGGGTAAAACTGTGCTGCCACAGTGCTAACCACTGCTCCACCGTGCAGCCAGGACTTGCTATGACATCATCAAAGATCAAATGCAGGCATCTTAGGACTTGCTTTGCCATCATCAAAGATCATAGGACTCACTATGACATCATCAAATATCAAAGGCAGTCATCACTCAGAGTTATAGGACTCGCTATTACATCATCAAAGATCATAGGACTCGCTATTACACCTTCAAAGATCAAAGGCAGGCATCACCGAATGAGTGCTGACGTGGTTGCTTACACCCTTGCTTACACCTCCTTTCTACGGACAAGCAGAAATACTTATATTTGGTTTCTACGGGCATGTACAGGTATGCACAGGCATGCACAGGTATGCACTAGTATTTGACCATTTCTTTTGCATTTACTGCTTCTTTTTCCTCACTTTTCTTTAATTTTTCTTTTATTGTTTAATTTGAACCTTATTTTATAAATCTGTGACATGCTTTTCAAATAATAGTAAAATTAAAAATACCTTTTTTTTTCTTCACATAGAATGGAGTAATGTCACCATGTGCTGATCGTTTTTTGAAATGTGGGAGGAAACCGGAGCACCCGGAGTAAATCCAATATATTATTTGTGTTTTATCTTCTATGTTTTGTTTGACAATTTTTTGCATTTCACGGATATTTTTTTTGAAAAGGCCTGATATTCCTTGAATTGGGACCTTTAAAATCTTGGTCTTGACTGTTACATTATGTTGTTCGCTGGACAAATGTCGTTCCACTCAATAGGACACAAGTCCTATCACATACAACTTTGTAGTGTACATATGTCTGCACCCCGCTGACTCCTCTTCATCATCCTCTCAATAATCAAGTGGCAATGGCCCACGAGGGATGGTGTACTCCTCCAAGTTGTTGAGTCCAGACACCACACAGCAGCTCACAACGCTTTGGAAAATATTCCTCTGACGAGCTTGAAACCACTTATTGGCCACAACATCGTAGAACTCAACATCAAAGATGGTGGTGTCGCCGGTGAAGCCCCCAACGACAAAGATGGAGTCATTGATCACCCCAATACCAAAATGACTGCGGGGCGTTGACATGTTGGGCACATCATGCCAGGAATTAGTAAGGGGGTTGTAAGCTTCAGCGCTGATCAGATGGACGTTGCCGGTAAACCCACCAATGGCATAGACGTGATCCTGATACGCAACAACTCCTAGTCCACTGCGCGGGCTGGTCATCCGTGCAATCATTGTCCACTCATTGGTTTCTGGGTTATAAGACTCTGCTGTTCCTAGGCACTGGTGCCCATCGAATCCACCACAAATATAAATCCTGTGATGGAGTGTTGTGCAACTAGCATCACTCCTCCACTCATGCATGGGGGCAATAAAACTCCACTGGTTACTTTCGGGCCTGTAGGATTCTGCAGTTTTGAGGCGAATATGGCCATTAAAGCCCCCCAAGGCATAGATGCACCCGTTCAGCACGGTCACGCTCACATTGCAGCGGCAACTGTGCATGGGGGCTACTTCCTCCCACATATGTGTGCCAAGGTCAAATCTGCGTACACTGTTGAAATACTCCACTCTGTCAACGCCTCCAACACTGTAGACAAAACCATTAAGAAAGACGACTCCATGATGGGCACGGGGACACTCGAGAGGATTTGTCACGTCCCTCCAGTGGTTTGCCTGGAAGTCGTAAGCCTCAATGCGATTAGTTGGATTGGGACCACTACAGCCACCAATGGCCAATAGGATGGCATTAGGAAGGCGAGGACGTCTTAACGGGGTATCGATGATGGTTTGGAGTGCCTCACATAACAATGACAGGCAGTCAAGATTATTACGTATGAGATCCTGGGACAACACGTTGAACTCGATGTAACTTTCTGTCATGAGTCCCAGACGAACCTTAGACAGGAGACGCACTGCATGTTCCTTTCGCTTTTCAGGCATGTGGAGCATCCACTTGATCGCTGCCTCATACACGGAGTTCTCTCCCTTCACACAGAGTTCATCTCTGCCGAGGATGTCTTCAAGTTCCTCCACAGAGAGCTGTAGGAACTCTTCAGAGGAAACGACATCCACAAAGTGGTCAGTGATATAACGACAGGCCTTGTACCGGATTTCGGGGCAAGAGATTACGTTAGTAAACTGCCAGATGCCGATGCAGTTTTTAGGAGCAAGCTCATTTTCGATAAAGTTCCAGCAGATTTGCACAATGTCCATGACTTCAAGCTGATCCGCAGCAAGCAGAAGTTCCTGCATGTTCTCCACCGTCACAGACACAAGCCCAGTGTAGGCATATTCCAAAATGAGCTCCATTATGGGAGCAGATATTCCTGGTATGTTGAAGACATTTTGTTCTGACGATGCCGAGCACAAGAGAGCTCTGAAGTATGGGCTTAAGTCAACTAGGATGATCTTGTGGATTTTAAATTCAATGTCCTTGACTCTGATGACCGCATCACACAATTTTCCTTCCAAACGCAGCTCATTGCTCACCAAACTCCAACAGCGTGAAGATGTATTCATCTTGACTTTTAAAAGCTGAAAACCCTCTGTTTTGTGATCAGTGTACGAATGTCAACAAAAAACTTAACCGCTCAAATGTATCACTCTATAATTCAAGAAATCTGTGTGTGTGTCTGTCTGCATGTCTGTCTGAGTCTTCTTCTTCTTTTAGATTTGATTGGTAGTTGGAAACTAGCTTACGGGTGCATTACCGCCACATACTTTACTCCATATCATCACTTCTGTGTGTGTGTCATGACCATAGGACGACTATAGAACTCACTAAAAGACCATAGGATCGCCTATGATGTTCCTGTGATCTCTACATGACGTCTATATGATGTCATATAGACACTGTAATGGCCATAGGACTCGCTAAAAGATTATAGGATCGCCTATGATGTTCCTATGATCTCTACATGATGTCTGTATGACATCATATAGACACCATAGTATAGAGTGATTCAAGAAAATCTGTGTGTCTCTGTGTGTGATCAAAGGCAGGCATCACTCACAATCATACAACGTCAAAGATCAAAAGGCAGGTATCACTCATGATCATAGGACTCACTATGACATCATCTAAGAACAAAGGCAGGATCATCTTCTTCTTCTTCCATTAGACTTAATTCGCAGTTGGCAACCAGGGCTTACAGGTGCATTACCGCCACATAATTGATGCTATATCGTCACTATATTTCCTCGTGGCCTCGCAGGCATCACTCACACTCACTCACAATCATAGGACATCAAAGATCAAATGCAGGCATCACTCACGATCATATAACTCTCTATCACATCATCCAAGATCATAGGACTCGCTAGGACATCATCAAAGATCATAGGACTTGCTATGGCATCATCAAAGATCATAGGACTCCCTATGACATCATCAAAGATCAAAGGCAGGCATTACGGAACAAGTGGTGACATGGACCATTTTGGCCGTGGACTGCCACGACCAATCAAATCTAAAAGAAGAAGTACTTACTTGAGGAGAGTTGAGACACCATTACATTTAACACAGGTGTATTTACCCAAGAAAGCAGTCAAGAAAGAGTGGCTATGTGACGTTTTCCTCAAACGCTGGAGTAGCCACGGCATGAAGAGGCGGCAACTCTCTGCTGAAGAAGAAGGCGATTCAACAAGGACACGTATTCAACTAGGATTAATGGAGGTGTGAAGTGAGGATGAGGAAGTTTGGAGCATGGTGGAGTCTAGAAGAAAGAAAAGTAGACGTCAATCAAGTGTGTTATCAGGTGCTGATAAATCAGAAGATGATCAATCCCGGAATAAGCAGAAGGAGTGTAAAGTAATCAGTAAACTTACTCAGGAAGTGGCATCGTTTTGTGAGTGGAACCCAATTAAGCTCACAAATGCAATTAATAAGTTACCTGGAGAAGTTTTAAATGCAAGAATCCTTCGTAGTGGTTCATTATTAGTTACATGTAAAGATAGTGTTCAGCAAAGAAGAGCAGTCACTAAGATGGAGGGGAAAAGTGTGCAGTGTTCAGTAATGGAAGGAAATACGGCAATGAGGGGAATGATATTGGGAATTTCAATGGCTGTCTCATCTGATGAAATAAAGGAAAACATATCTGGAGCAAAAGTGACAGATGTGCAAAGGTTGAAAACTAATAGAAATGGTGAAAAATGTGATAGTCTGTCGGGAATGTTAACATTTGATGAAACAAGACTGTCAAGTAAGGTGTTTGTTGGCTACATGAGCTATAAAGTCAGACTTTACGTTCCGCCTCCACTCAGATGTTTCAAATGTCAAAAGTTTGGTCATGTTGCAGCGATATGCAAAGGTAGGCAGCAATGTGCAAGATGCGCCAGTGAACATGAGGATGGCAAGTGTGAAAGAGGAGCCAAGTTAAAGTGCTGTAACTGTGGTGGTGAACATAGCACTGCATATTGAGGTTGTGAAGCCAGCAAAAGAGCGACAGAAATTCAGCAGGTAAAAGTCTCCCAGGGATTAACATATGCAGAAACTGCGAAAAAAGTGCCAGCTAATAAAGTGGTAGTGGACTCAGGGAAACTGTGCAGGCTTGCAGTACATGCAGTAGAATTAAGGAAGATACTCTGGTTATGAAGGAAAACATTTTTTTTTTCATATTTGTGGTTGATGTGATAAACTGTACTGCACAGACTTCCAAGAAAACGGGGAAAAAAATCAAAATCATTGTGAAAGCAGCAGAAAAATATCTTGGCATTAAGGGGCTACATTGGGAAGCAGTTGAGGACTTGTTAAGTGGGGGCTCTCTAAGTGGGGGCTCTCTAAGTTCACAGACTAGTAGGTCATAATGGTAATCATAATTTTGCACTGGAATGCCAGAAGTCTAATAACAAATGGCCAAGAATTCAAAAAGTTTATATCTGATATGCAAGACAAACTCCAGGTATTCTTTATACAGGAAACACGGCTAAAACCTCAGTTGATGTTGTCATTCAAGGATACACCTAAAAAAGGAATGACAAAACTGGTAGAGGAGGAGGTGTAGCAACCTTTGTGCGTAATGAAACAAATTACAAAATAATGGAAATAGGGAAAGAACATGAATCAATAATGGTAAAAATATGGGCAGTAAAAGACGAAGATACAATAATTACTATAATCCATGTAATAGACTGACGGTTGACACTTTGAACACTGCACATAGGCAAGCACAGGGAAAGGTGATTTGGTGTGGGGATTTTAATGCATATAATACACTGTGGGATAGCAGGGATATAGATACAAATGGCACAGTAATTGAGGATTTTTTTAGAGGACAGGGACTTAATATGCATGAATGATGGGAAAGGTACGAGATTTAGTAGTAACCTGGTCACAGAAAGGGTGTTAGACCTCACTTTGGTTTCAAATGCCATTGCAGGAATCACATCTTGGGAGGTGTTAAGTCAGTAAGCTAATGGGAGTGATCGTTACCCAATAAGAGTTAAAACTGGTCTAGAAGCGGGAGAAGAAGTGATGCAATCTGGCACAAGATGGAAATTGGGTAAGGCAGATTGGGATAAATTTAAATATCTGTGTAAGACTTGATGTGAGCAGCTAAATAGTGAGGACATTTTTGATGGGGAGGAGTTTAGTAAAAGTGTCAGTGTGATTATAATCGAGTCTGCAAATCAAACAATACCTAAAAGTACAGGTTATAAACAACAAAAGAATCTTCCTTGGTGGGATGATAATTGCAATAAAGCTATTAAAAATAGAAATAGGGCATTCAGACAAGTGAAAAAGCATCATACTTTTGAAGCAGTAATTGAGTACAAAAGGTGTCAGGCAGTCGTCCGGAAAACAATTAAAACAGCTAAGCGTTTATTTTGGAGACAGTATTGCAATATTATAGGAAGAGAAACACAGCTATCAGATATTTGGGGAATAATTAAAAAATGAGTGGTATTAGGAAAGAGTACGAAATACCAGTGCTAGACATTATTGGGGAAATAGCTATTAGGAGTATAGACAAAGCAGAGCTTTTGGCAAAAACTTAAGATTCATAGTTCAGAAAACCTACCAAACACAATTAAACAAAGCAGGGAAAGCACTTTATCCAAACACCCACATGTGAACATAAGGAAGAATACTTGAAGGGGCATGATAGATTTGCAATTCACTCTATCGGAATTGAAAAGGGCTATTCTGAAATCGAAGCAGCCTTCACCAGGGAAGGATGGCGTATGCTATACGATGTTGTCGCACATGGAGGACAGTGCACTGAAAGCCAGGGAAAGAGTCATCAGATCCCACTAATTATAGGTCAATAGCTCTTACCTCACGATTAGGAAAAACAATGGAACGAATGGTGACTGAAAGGTGAATTAAATTTTGGAAGGGAGGGAATGTCTTTCTCCTTTTCAAAGTGGGTTCTGAAAAGGGAGAAATACTATGGATTCCATTTTACACCTAGAATCTGAAATTAGGAAGGCCCAGGTAAATAGGAAAAATGTGATAGCTGTCTTCGCTGATGTAGAAAAAGTGTATGACATGCTGTGGAAGGAAGGGTTGCTGATTAAATTAAATCAGTTTGGTATTGATGGTAACTTATACAACTGGGTATTAGATTTCCTGTATGATAGAATGATTTAGGTAAGAGTTGGTATGGAGTACTCCAAAATATATCAAGTTGAAAATGGTACTCCCTAAGGCAGCGTGTGTATTCCTTTTCTGTTTAATATTATTATTAATGATATTTTTGAAGGAATCGATAGTCGAATAGGGAAGGCCTTGTATGCAGATGATGGGGCCTTATGGATAAAGGGATGCAATTTTGAGTACATTCAGAGGAAAATGCAGGCAGCAATAGACCAAGTTGAACAATGGGCAAACCGGTGGGCTTTTAAATTATCCGTCTCAAAAACACAAGTGATTTGCTTCTCTAAAAGTCACAAAGAAATTTCTTTAAAACTTTATGGCCAAAAGTTAGAGCAAGTAAAGGTAGTTCGGTATTTAGGTGTGTTATTCGATGAAAAACACACCTGGAAGCAGCATACTGAAAAAACGAAAGAAAAATGTAAGAAAATAATATTTTGAGATGTCTGGCAGGATGGTATTGGGGGGCGTCTAGGGCCTCTCTGTTGAGGGTATATTGAGGACTAGTGAGAGCGACACTAGACTATGGATGTGTTGCGTTCATGTCGGCTGCTGATTGTCACCTGAACCAACTGGATATAGAACAGACAAAAGCTCTGAGGATATGTTGTGGTGCATTTAAAACATCTCCAGTATCAGCGATCCAAGTAGAGATGGGTGAAAAGCCCTTACGATTAAGAAGAACCAAATTAATGCTGGCATACTGGATCAACTTGAATGGGCATAAGAGGTCACATCCTGCAAAAGCTATTCCTAATGATTGCTGGGAGCACAATGAGTCCAACATTGGTAGCTTTGGATGGATAAGTGATGCCATTGCTAAGCAGACAGGATTAAAATACATAGATTTTAGGCCAGCGGTCCTGTGGTCTGTTATTCCTCCATGGCTGTTTAAGATGCCACTAGTAGATTTTGAAATACAACAACTGAGGAGGCAACATAAGCAATCAGCAACAGATTATATAGTGCATAAATATATTGAACAGAACTTCAGAAACGGGCTGATAGCTTTTACTGATGGTTCCAAGGATCCAACAACTGGTCGTAGTGGAGCTGCGGTATACATTTCTCAGTATAAAATATCTATCAATAAAAGAACCAGTAATCACTTAGTAGTTCCAAGGTTGTCATAGCCAGGAGCGGCACTGGGGTTAAGCTCCCAGTGCTCATAAAATGCTCCTTATGGCGTGCGTCTTGAAAAGCTTCTGACAACTAAGTCCAACTCCTAGCCTGCCCCTGTGGTTTAGTCTCTAAGCCCGGCGGAACTGCTTTTACTAATAGGAGAAGGGGCGAGGGCGGATCTCTGGCGCCTTAAGCAGGGGGACACGTCTGGCATTGCAGGATTTGAGTCCCTGGCGGCGTAGTGTGTTTCTGATGTAGCCTTTGTTACTTTGGTCCCAGCTCTCTGCAGGTCATTCACTAGGTCCCCCCATGTGGTTCTGGGATTTTTGCTCACCGTTCTCGTGATAATTTTGACCCCACGGGGTGAGATCTTGCGTGGAGCCCCAGATCGAGGGAGATTATCAGTGGTCTTGTATGTCTTCCATTTTCTAATAATTGCTCCCACAGTTGCTTTCTTCACACCAAGCTGCTTACCTATTGCAGATTCAGTCTTCCCAGCCTGGTGCAGGTCTACAATTTTGTTTCTGGTGTCCTTTGACAGCTCTTTGGTCTTGGCGATAGTGGAGTTTGGGGTCTGACTGTTTGAGGTTGTGGACAGATGTCTTTTATACTGATAACGAGTTCAAACAGGTGCCATTAATACAGGTAACGAGTGGAGGACAGAGGAGCCTCTTAAAGAAGAAGTTACAGGTCTGTGAAAGCCAGAAATCTTGCTTGTTTGTAGGTGACCAAATACTTATTTTACTGAGGAATTTACCAATTAATTCATTAAAAATCCTTCAATGTGATTTTCTGGATTTTTTTTTCTCATTTTGTCTCTCATAGTTGAGGTATACCTATGATGAAAATTGGAGACCTCTCTCATCTTTTAAGTGGGAGAACTTGCACAATTTGTGGCTGACTAAATACTTTTTTGCCCCACTGTATGTTCCAAGTTCTGTCATTGTCCATATTGTGTGATCGTGTTTTTTTCTTCTTCTTCTTTTAGATTTGATTGGCGGTTGGCAACCAGCTTACAGGTGCATTACCTCCACGTACTTCACTCTGTATCATCACTCTATCTGGTCAAGAGCTGTAGTTCTTACTGCCACGTACTTCACTCAGTAAACATCACTCTATCTGCGTGTCTCTGTCTGTGAGTGAATGTGTGCAGCCCCGCCTCCTGTGTGTTCCCCTGCTGCGCTGATTTGTCTCAGCTGTCCCTCGTTAAGTTCATTATTAGTTCCCCTATTTATGTGAGTCTCTGTGTTCTGGTCTCTGCGAGATCATTGTCTGTGCATGTCAGCTACCCTGCTACGTCTGTCTCCTGTCCATGTAAGTTTAAGATGCCATGTGTTTGCCAAGATTAGTTTATCCTGCTCAGTCTATGTTAGTTTAGCTCTCAGCCCATGTACTGATTTGTGTTGCTTTTGAGTTAAGTTTTATTAATAAATCATCATTTGCACTTGAGCCTGCCCGCACTCTTAGTCTTGTTTTCACACCCACGTCTGCCTGGCAGGCAGACCGTGACAGTATAATTTTGCCCCTTAAGGACTCAGCAGGCAGATTGGCAACTGGTGATCTCGACGCGGGTAAGCAATGGGCAGCATGTACCTTTATGTCTCTGGTGGCGAAAGTTCACAGCGTCTGCACATCGGAGGAGGATCTAAAGCTCCTGGATGTGGCGATGAAGGTGATGGAGATGTTCCTCACCCTGCAGAGCTGCCCCGAGGTAAAGGAGCTGCTTACCTCTGCCTGCAGCCACCTCCACCGGACTTTTCCGGAGCTGGCGCCGCACCCTCCAGCCCCGGAACTCTCCCCAGCTCAGCAGCCACACCATAGGCTGGAGGAGAGCGCATTTCCCCGGTGTTCCTCAGTGTTCGCCCTATCGCTGCATGACTCAATCATCTTGGAGCAGTCACCACCTATGCTGACTCCATGTTGCGCCGCACCATCTATGCCGACTCCATGCTGCTCTACCCCGCCAAGACCGACTCCATGCCGCTCTGCACTGCCAAAGCCGATCCCATGGTGCTTCCCAGCTCCAGCTGTCTCTGAGGTGCGCACAACAACCCCAGACATCCCCGAAGTGCGCACAACAGCTCCCACTGTCTCTGTGACACGCACCACAGCTCCAGCTGTCCCTGAGGTGCATGCTGCTGTTCCAGCTCAGTCCGTGGAGCACACTCCTGTTCCAGCTCAGCCCAGCTCGCGGAGCATGCTCCTGTTCCAGCTCTGTCCGTCAGTGTTCCTGCTGTTGATCCTGAGGAAGTCACCCCAGCAGCAGAGGACTGGAAGCTCAGGCAAGTACTATTCTTTACCTTTTTAACATCTATATTAGTAAAGACTTGCCAAGCTCCTGGTACTTGTGGTGATGCTTCCCTCACCCCCTGCTCTTCTCCCTTGTCTAAGGTGGCCATGTCAGGGATGAAGTTGCAGGAGGACTACACTTCACCAGCCACGCCGGTGGTCATGGGACCTCTGTCCACTGTCCAAGAGGTCATGGGATCTCTACCCACTGTCTAGGAGGTCACAGGACATCTACCTGCTGTCCAAGAGGTCATTGGACCTCTACCTGCTATGCCGGAGGTCATGAGACCTTCATCCACCAATGTCCAGGAGGTCAGGAGACCTTCACCTGGCAATGCTCCCAAGGTCAGGAGACCTCCAGCCAACATTCCTGAGGCCAGGAGATCTTCAGCTGTTGCTCTTGAGGACAATGTAGCCATGTTCTCACCTCCAGAGATCAATGATGTTAATGTTGCTATGTTTTCATTTCCTGAGGTCAATGACATCATGTTTTCACCTCTAGAGGGCAATGATGCTGTGTTTCCACCTCCTGAGGTCAGTGTTGCCAGGTTTTCACATTCAGAAGTCAATGTAGCCATGTTTTCATCTCCAGAGGTCAATGTTGCCATGTTTTCACATTCAGAAGTCAATGTAGCCATGTTTTCATCTCCAGAGGTCAATGTTGCCATGTTTTCACCTTCAAAGGTCAATGTTGCCGTGTTTTAACCTCCAGAAGTTGGTGTAGCCATGTTTCCACCCCCAGGGTTCAGTGTTTCCATGTTCCCACCCCCAGGGTTCAATGTTTCCATGTATCCACTCCCAGGGGCCAATGTTTCCATGTATCCACCCCCAGGAGCCAATGTTGCTGTGTTCCCACCTCCTGAGATCAATGTAGCCATATCTTCTCGTCCAGAGGTCTATTGATAGAATAATTTCGAGCATAAATTATTCTAAGTCAAAGATCAGGCTGAGTATTGGGTTTAAGTATATTTATTATAAAAATAATTCAACAAATAAAAGAATAAAACAATAAAACCTCAATGGCCATTTGAGGGAGAGATGACAGAGCATAGCCTTCAGCACACCCACACCGAATCTCTGAACATACATTCTCGAGGCTTGGTATTTATAGCTGCTCCTCAGGATAGATAAACAAAGGAAGAGATGCCAGAGACACCTCGGAGACAGACAGAATGTCTATAAATCTAATCTATACGAACTGAAAGTTTTAGCACATTCCTGGTCACAGAAAATTAGCAGGGCATGTCAAAGAGATAATCAATGCAGCTTAGGTCGTCTTTTACGCTTGTACTGACCCTCAGTCTCAGCACTCGCACACATCCTCTGAAGGCCACAGTTAGACAATAACTGCTCACAGACATGAAAGAATAATATAAAGGAATATATGAACTTCTTCTATATGATATGTACGTATAAACATTAGACATGAAATAGGAAAGGGATGGTACAAAATAATAATAATAATAATAATAATAATAATAATAATAATAATAATAATAATAATGTTCCAAGGTTGTCATAGCCAGGAGCGGTACTGGGGTTAAGCTCCCAGTGCTCATAAAATGCTCCTTACGGTGTGCGTCTCGAAAAGCCTCTGACAACTAAGTCCAACTCCTAGCCTGCCCGTGTGGTTTAGTCTCTAAGCCCGGCGGAACTGCTTTTACTAATAGGAGAAGGGGCGAGGGCGGATCTCTGGTGCCTTAAAACCAGATGCTTCGGGTAGATGGTGGCTCGTCAACCTGGGAAGGTAGCCCATTTAGGGGAAGGTAAACCCTGATTTCAAACCTACGCTGCCTTGTGGCACACCCGGTCACGGGAAAGGCTTCGGGAGTCAACCCTGATGAAAAATCCGGAGTCGAAGCCCCTAAGGCAGTTCTCTGTTGTGCTCAACATCGTTCTGGCAGCTCCTGCAATGGCGCTGGTGCCAAACTATAGCAGCCCTGCTGTTCCTTTGGATTCATCAGTGACGTGGAGAGGGGGGACATGCTGCATGGGTAACATCTTGTCCTCCATATCTTCCTGCCCAGGCTTGAATCCTACCAACGCCCAACGCTGGAAGGTAGAACACCGGTGCGCATCAGCCTGTTCAGCCACAGGCGGTGCTGTTCCAGCAGAGTAGACATTTAGGATTCTCTTCCATGGTCATCATAGACCGACGGAGGCCGACGATAATAATAATAATAATAATAATAATAATAATAATAATAATAATGTGGATAATATGGAATTTTTCTATCATATTCCCCCCTTGATGCTTAATAAAGCATCATAATTAAAAGAAAAACAATCAAAGTGGAATTAAAATGAAGTGAATGAAATAATCTAAAGATATACTGTAGGTGTAAGAATTTACATGTTGCTATGTGCCTTTGCAGACTAGCAGCAATCTTAGGTGGTTTAAAACATGTGTAGAATATGTCATTAAAAGTGAATATGTGTAATATAATCAAAATTAATCTTAGACTGTGTCAAATTAGAACGTAGAAAATGATATGGAGATACTCAAAATAGACTTAGATTATGTTACAACGTTCATACTCCTTAGGCTAGTATCACTCCTCTCACCATCCTCATCATCATATTAAGGACTCACACAGGAAAAGTCCAAAGTTATCACTATAAAAATCATTACCAAGTTCATGATGAGACTTCTCCATGAAGAGAATCACTAACTTAATCAGTTATCATTACCTGCAGAGGAATGAGGCTGTGTGTATCCAAAGTATTGATATGACCATTTGCATTATTTTCATGGACAGAAGTACAACAAAAACCTCCTATAACAAGACACACACCCCTACAGGTGTCAATTAGTTGACCAAGAACCATTCTATTCTATGTTTTAATTTTA
Organism: Pholidichthys leucotaenia; assembly: GCA_020510985.1. Classification (NCBI taxonomy): domain Eukaryota; kingdom Metazoa; phylum Chordata; class Actinopteri; order Cichliformes; family Pholidichthyidae; genus Pholidichthys; species Pholidichthys leucotaenia. The sequence goes on from CM035848.1 coordinate 75,155,329, forward strand.
CAAATAAGTGTAACCTGTAATTAAGTGTTTTAATCCCTAAGGTGTTCTTACCCACTCTCACTCAAAGAAACAGTGAACAAAAGACCCTCACTCCTGTACTTTCCATCTGAAATTGCATCCATGCCCCAAAATGGCATCATGTGGTAGAAAAGCATCTCTCTTCACCCTGCCCACCTGCCCTGCCGACATGATGAGGGTACGGTCAGTTGCCAAAACGGGGTACACAACCCTGCCCAGTTTCCTGGCCAGGTGCGAGTACACCCAGTGACCCAATGACCTTTGACAATGTAGATCCTTAGTATAACACTTGCTCGCTTCGTTGGTCAAGCAGGGTAGCAGTACAGGGGAGAGACGCACTGTAAGCCGTTGCATACTTAGAAAGTGTTAAGCTGCTGGAAAGGGTCATCACCACTTCAAAAAGAGGAGTTCCCTAATGAAATGAGCCTTGCCTTCACAGAGAAAGGAGTGTCATCATGTTTCCGATTAGTGGAGTGATAAGTGTTGTGACAGGTGTAATTCAAAGTGAAGTTTGCTGTGTTATTTCTGTATATAGCCTCTCTTAAGAAACCAAACAGCCTGTAGTAGCTGCATTATTTTAGCAGTAGCAGATAATTTGTCCAACTGTTAGTGTTATTGAGGAACAAACATAACAATTCTCTACAGTGTATAAGCAGTATTACTATGAGGATGATGGGGATGATAAGGAAACGACTATCCGCACTTTTCTTTCCCTTGCATTTTTGCCTCATCATGATAAACAAATAGCCTGTTTGTCTATTGCAAAATCCATTGCTGTATGCCAGGGAGCGCCATCAGCTGACACTTGCATAGACAAACAGTTAAACAGTCACTTGTTTTTTGTTTGATTTTTTTTTGTTTTTGTTTTTTTTTTAATAAGTATGCAATGTGTATTAAACTGTCTTCTGCTGAGGGTTTCAAGTGGGGTAAAACGTTCGATGCACCCAAGTGCCACGTCCTTCATTTTCCACGGCTGTTGGCGTCGCCAGGATAACCTTTGTGCTGTCCTTGCCAGGGAATTTTGGTCCAATTTCCTTTGATGACCATATCTCCTGGTCCGGCCAAAAGATGGGTGCATAGCCCACAGTTCCTTCATCATATGGTCCCTCCTGGGAAGGGCAGTTTGGATAACATCTCAGTCAGTTGTCATTCTTTGCATGTAATCAACCAGAAACCCTTCCTCATCACCTGTTAAAGGGCTTCAATAGTAGGGTTTGCCATTCACAATTTCCCTATTTTTCTTATTTGTGTATTATGCAAATCCTATAGATTGTTGATGGTAAGCTAAATGGTTTCCTAGGTAAATGCTTGGTACCAATAATTTGGGTACTGTACCTAAATGTGATATGATTTGATTTGCAAAGTGTATTGCATTAAATGTATTTCATTATCTAAGTGAATTATTTCAGCTATTTTAAACCTTGATATTGTTTCGATTAAGGGTTTCAGTGTCACCATGGCAGTATCCAGATTGGTGCAGGGGAAAGCCTTTGTATATTCAATAAGTGTGTCAGTAATTTCTAAACAACATTTTTACCTTCACTCTTATTTAGCTCAATGAGATCTATGCAAAGGTTTTGAAAAAAAAAAACAAAAAAAAACAACTAAGTTTATGCAGGGAAGGTCAAATTATTTTGCTTTGACCTCCCTAAAGCATTGTTCTCTTCTTACTTAACTGAGTAAGAATCTGTGTTGTCTTTGTAGTAGATTCTAAACTGAGTCCCGCAGTAAGCATAAATTCAGCATAAATTGGACCTTCCTTAGACATTTGGAACTTTTCTCATAAATTTGCATGGTTTTCTGCTTCCTTATCAGTTTGCCTTGTTTCTTGTAAACATGATATTTCTTTTTACAATAATCTGCAAATATTTTTCAGCATATAATTTTCTTAAATACCTGAAAATCTATTGATGTAAATTTAACTTCTCCTTTTGAATGTTGTGATTTCTGTCACGCCGCGCCATTCATCAGCGGCGCCACCTGCTCACGCACCTGCTACTCGTCAGCGGCGAAGGATAAAAGCCGCCTCGCCCTGAGCGTCGGCCTGAAGCCGTAGACTTCATTTCCTTTGTATGGACTTCTACCACATTCTCTTCAGCATCCTCATCTCCGGTAAGAAGTTCACTTACCTCATCTCTCCAGTCTGCTCCCCTGTGCACAGGTGGATTCCTCGGCGGCGGACAATCCCGTCCCTCGTCTCTCCTCGCTGCTGCACCGAGCCCTGCAGGTGGCTGTCTCCCGGGCTTCCATCCTTGAAGCGCCAGTCATCTGCCCAAACAAGTAAGCTTCTCTCCCTCGCCTATTCTCCTCCCGTGTTGGTGTGTGCTCATCACCCTGTGTCTGATTTCTCCCATAGGGTTGCCGGCTGAACGGTCTCCTGCCTCTGGGTCCGAAGCAGACGCCACCACCAACACATTAACATTCCGCAGACACGCACCCAAACATCCCTGTTGTTAATAAACAGTTTGAACTACTCTGAGCCTGTGTGTGTGCGTCTCCTGAGCCGAACGTTATGTCAGTACGGCTTCAGCAGAGCGGCTCGGCGGACGGCGGGCTCGCACACCGGTTTACCATCCTCGAGGCTCGGGTGGATCAGATTGTTTATCAGCAACAGGTGGTTCTTCATCAATTATTAGAACTGACTAACCGATTGAACCGCTTGGATCCCCAACAGCCGTTCCTCCCGACTCGCCAGGGTGGCGCGGCTCCTGCTGTTCCAGCGGCCGTCCAGCCGGCTCCAGTGGCACCGGTTCGGCTCACGCCGATTCCGACCCCCGCCCGCTTTAGCGGTAAGCTCGGCGGAGCGCGGGGGTTTATTATGCAGTGTGAGTCCGTGTTCCACCGTGTGCCCGGAGATTTTCCCTCGGATCACAGCCGAATTGGTTACATAGGGAATCTTCTGGAGGGGCGTGCGTTAACCTGGACCTACGCCGTAATGGCGAGGCCCAATTATGCCACCCTCACCTATGACCAATTCGTGAGGCGCTTTCTGGAGGTCTTTGACCACTCACAAACCGAAACGGTCCAGGTCGATCGGCTTCTCGCTCTCCAGCAGGGAAGCCGGTCGGCAGCGGACCACTCGGTCGACTTCCGGGTAGCGGCGGAGGAATTGGGCTGGGAGGAACGCTCCCTCTGTGGCCTGTTCCTCCGCAGCCTCAATAGTGATCTGAGGGATGAACTGGCTGGTCGGGATATCCCTGGGACGCTAGCGGAGCTGACATCCTTAGCGATAAGTTTGGATAACAGGCTGCGCGAGCGCTCCTCGGGGCGGAGGTCTTCTTCTTCTCGCCCTCGTGGAGCCTCGCCGCACCTGTTCCAAGCTCGCCCCCTGGCGGCGCCGCCAGCATCGCGCCCCGAGGAGTCGGAGCCGATGGTGACGGGCTGGACTAAACTTTCCCCTGTGGAGAAACAACGCCGCCGTGAGTTGGGCCTCTGCATGTATTGCGGAGGCGACCAACACACCGTGGAGCGTTGTCCACGGAAAGCCAGTCGGTGGGGTCCGCGAGTCACTGTTGGAAGCCTCGCAGATGTCAATCGGTTAGGATCACTTACTCAATTGAAGCTGCCCATCCGTTTCTGCCATAACCCTACTGGGCACCTCACCCACGCACTGGTGGATTCGGGCGCAGAAGGCAGCTTCATTTCACAAAGCCTGGCAACCCGATTGGGCATCCGCTGCCAGGCACTCAACACTCCCATCTCCCTAATCCACCTCTCCCGTGCCACCCTCGGGAGAGTGACACATCAAACTGTTCCCCTACCGGTCATCATCTCGGGAAACCACCGGGAGGAAATGACCTTTTACGTCCTTCCCAACTCTGTGTCGCCCGTCATCCTGGGGTATCCCTGGCTCCGCCTTCACAATCCGGTCCTGGATTGGAAATCAGCTGGGATCTCGGCATGGAGTACGTTCTGTATGGGCACCTGCCTTCAGTCCGCTGCCTGCTCTCCGTCCGCTCCTCCCCCTGCTACGGACGCTGCACCCCCGGACCTGTCTCTGGTGCCCCCAGAATTTCACGACCTGGGTATAGTGTTCAGCAAAGCGAAAGCTATGTCTCTTCCCCCTCATCGGCCCTATGACTGCGCCATCAACCTCCGCCAGGGGGCTCCCTTACCTTCTGGTCGCCTTTACAGCCTGTCTGCGCCGGAGAAGGAGACGATGAACGCCTACTTGAAGGAATCATTAAGTGCTGGGATTATCCGCCCATCATCGTCACCCGTGGGGGCAGGGTTCTTCTTCGTGGGGAAAAAGGATGGGTCCCTCCGCCCTTGTATCGACTACCGGGCCCTCAACAATATCACGGAGAGGGACCGTTACACCCTGCCTCTCATGGACACTGCTTTCCACTCCCTCCAGGGGGCGACCTGGTTCACCAAGCTGGACCTACGCAGCGCTTACCACCTCGTCCGGATCCGGGAGGGAGATGAGTGGAAAACGGCCTTCCGTACCCCGAACGGCCACTTTGAATATCTGGTGATGCCGTTCGGGTTGACCAACGCTCCTGCAGTCTTCCAGCGCCTCATTAATGACGTCCTCCGGGACTTCATTGGCCTTTTCGTGTTCGTCTACCTGGATGATATTCTCATCTTCTCCAAGTCCAGGGATGAGCACCAGGTCCACGTGAGGCGGGTCCTCCAAAGGCTGCTGGAGAATCGTCTGTACGTTAAGGCGGAAAAGTGTGAATTTTACGCCAGGAGTACATCCTTCCTGGGGTTCATCATCGCCCACGATAAGGTGCTCCCCGACCCAGAGAAGGTAAAGGCGGTGGTGGAATGGCCCACACCTGCATCTCGGAAACAGGTGCAGCAATTTGTTGGCTTCGCCAATTTCTACCGCCGCTTTGTCCCCAACTTCAGTGCCATCGTGGGACCACTGACCCGCCTCACGTCCCCGAAGGTCCCGTTCCGGTGGACCGAAGAGGTCGCTGCCGCCTTTGAGGCGCTGAAGGCGGAATTCCCCTCCTCCCGGGTCCTTCGCCAGGTCGACCCCGCGCTGCAGTGCATTGTAGAGGTAGACGCCTCGGACACGGGAGTGGGAGCAGTGCTGTCCCAGCGGTCACCGGACGATGGCGCCAAGCGACCGTGCGCCTTCTTCTCCCGGCGCTTGTCCCCGGCGGAGAGAAACTACGATGTGGGGGACAGAGAGCTCTTGGCCATCAAGCTCGCCCTGCAGGAGTGGCGCCACTGGTTGGAGGGGGCAAGCCTGCCGTTTGTGGTCCTCACGGACCACAAGAACCTGGAATACTTACGGTCTGCCAAGCGCCTGAACGCCCGCCAGGCGCGCTGGTCCCTGTTCTTCGCCAGGTTCCAATTTTCCATCACCTTCAGGCCTGGCTCTAAGAACGTCCTGCCTGACGCCCTCTCCAGGCAGTTCGCCCCCGTGGAGTCGGAGGAGGCGCCCCACTCCATCCTGCCCAGGTCGTGCGTCGTGGGAGCCATCTCGTGGGACATTGAGAGCAAGATCCGGAAGGCACAGGAGGTGGAACCTGACCCTGGCGGCGGACCGGAGGGGAGGCTGTTCGTGCCATCCGCGGTCCGAGGAGAGGTCATCCACTGGCTCCACACCTCCAAGCTCACCTGTCACCCTGGCACCTCCCGGATGATAAATCTCCTCCAACGGTCCTTTTGGTGGCCAGGCCTGCGGAGGGATGCAGCCCGCTATGCCCGGGCTTGCCCAATCTGTGCCACCTGCAAGTCGGGAAATGCCCCTCCAGCGGGTCTGCTCCAGCCCCTGCCCGTCCCTGGCAGGCCCTGGTCGCACATCGCTCTGGATTTCGTCACCGGACTCCCCATCTCCAACTCCTATGACACCATCCTGACCGTCGTGGACCGCTTCTCCAAGGCCGTGCACTTCGTCCCCCTGCGAGGCCTCCCTACTGCCCTGGAGACGGTGGACCTCCTCGTCCAACACGTGGTCAGGCTGCATGGGATTCCGGTGGACGTGGTCTCGGACCGGGGCCCCCAGTTTTCATCTGAGGTTTGGAGGTCTTTCTGCAACGCCATCGGAGCCAAGGTGAGCCTCTCCTCTGGCCATCACCCCCAATCCAACGGGCAGTGTGAGAGGACCAACCAGGAGCTGGAGGCTGCGCTCCGCTGTGTGTCCAGATCCAAACCCGCGTCCTGGAGCAACCATCTTGCCTGGGTTGAATATGCCCACAACACCGCTCGCTCTTCTGCTACAGGGATGTCCCCCTTCAAAGCGTCCCTGGGTTACGACCCCCCGCTGTTTCCGGAGCAGGAGAGTGAGGTAACTGTCCCGTCAGTTAGGGCCCATCTCAGGCAGTTCCGCTCCACCTGGGCTGCCGCGCGCCATGCGCTATTGCGCACAGCGGAGCGCAACAGGACTGTGGCGGACCGGCGTAGGAGACCTGCCCCGGCGTACAGAGTTGGGCAGCTTGTTTACGTTTCCACCCAGGACGTCACTCTAAAAGGCGAGAGGAGGAAGCTGGCACAGCGCTTCATGGGTCCCTACCCCATCACCCGGATCATCAACCCGGTGGCTGTGCGCGTGGCTATTCCCCCCTCCCTCCGCATTCATCCTACTTTCCACGTGTCGAAGGTGAAACTGGCGGTTACTGACCCCCTTTGCCCTCCTCCTGCAGCGCAACCCGCGCCCCGGATGATTGGTGGCCATCCGGCCTGGTCCGCCTCCTCCATCCTGGACTCCCGGCGCCGGGGTCGTGGGTTGCAATACTTGGTGGACTGGGAGGGCTATGGGCCCGAGCATCGACAGTGGGTGCCCCCGTCGTTTGTGTTGGACCCATCGCTCATCGCGGACTTCCACCGAGCGCACCCGGATAAGCCATCGCCAGGAGGCGCTGCTAGAGGGGGGAGTACTGTCACGCCGCGCCATTCATCAGCGGCGCCACCTGCTCACGCACCTGCTACTCGTCAGCGGCGAAGGATAAAAGCCGCCTCGCCCTGAGCGTCGGCCTGAAGCCGTAGACTTCATTTCCTTTGTATGGACTTCTACCACATTCTCTTCAGCATCCTCATCTCCGGTAAGAAGTTCACTTACCTCATCTCTCCAGTCTGCTCCCCTGTGCACAGGTGGATTCCTCAGCGGCGGACAATCCCGTCCCTCGTCTCTCCTCGCTGCTGCACCGAGCCCTGCAGGTGGCTGTCTCCCGGGCTTCCATCCTTGAAGCGCCAGTCATCTGCCCAAACAAGTAAGCTTCTCTCCCTCGCCTATTCTCCTCCCGTGTTGGTGTGTGCTCATCACCCTGTGTCTGATTTCTCCCATAGGGTTGCCGGCTGAACGGTCTCCTGCCTCTGGGTCCGAAGCAGACGCCACCACCAACACATTAACATTCCGCAGACACGCACCCAAACATCCCTGTTGTTAATAAACAGTTTGAACTACTCTGAGCCTGTGTGTGTGCGTCTCCTGAGCCGAACGTTATGTCAATTTCATTACCAAGCGGATTCATCTATATTTTTCTCTACATTATTGATCATTTATTGATATTTTTTAAGTAATATTTATTTTTCTGAGGATTTTTGCTAATTATTTTTGCTAATTAATTGTTGTGGTACCCCTCCCCCCCTTTGATGCATGGAGATGCACATGCATCAAAGTTACAGCGTACTTGCTTGATGGGTAGTGTCCTTTTTACTAGCAGAAGGAAATGTTTTGTGCTATTTATATGTGTTACAGTTAATTTAGATGAAAGTTTGTGAGTAGTGTAACTCCCTCAAAATGGGGTTGTAATAGTCATGGCTTCTTTTGTGGGTGTCCTCCCTTGACCTAGTTTACAAATTTCAGTTAGAAGAAGTAATACAGCTGTCTGTGTAGATTTAATGCAATTTAGCTTTTATTGTAACCATTCTGAGTTAGTCATTAAGGCCACATCTGTCTGTCCTGTTGAACACAGGCAAGTTGAATTTGTACAAGTGTATCCTTGTGAAAGGTTTTGTCACACTCCTTCAGTCAATGGAAAGGTGGACATATTGCTTAATTAGAATTTGGCTTCATTTTGCACAAGGAATGCCTTATTTTATATATTCCTTCCTAAATTATGGTGTGGACTGTAGTCCCAAGGCCAAGCACTGAGAGCACAGCCCAGCTCTTTAGCACGTCATTGTCATACAACATAATTATTCCTTATTACTGTCACATTTCTAAAATGTGACACTGTCATACCATTATCTACTGAGAGGCATCATTGCAAGGTGTCAGATTGCAATGTGTCAGATGTGTCCTGCAATGTCAAGTCATGTAAACACTACATTTTCAAACTCAGTCAGTTAATTTGATATGCTTAATGTCATTGTCAGTGTCATTTGTTCTACTTAGCTTTGGTAATGCTTGTCCTCTGTGAGGTCCCCTTCCCTCCACGCTGCGCCCCCAGCCAATGATCCTGATGACCAGGCTGATGACGAACATGTTGTTCCCCTCGCCACAGCCAGCCTGCCCCACACTGACCGCCGTCCTCCCATCTCCCACAAAGATCCAATCGCGGGGCTCTCCTGTAAAAAGAAATCGGGGGAAGCCCGAGGCTACCCCCTGTCTGTGCATCAGAATTCAAAACAACAACAGGAGTGCAAATGTTGTCACTCCATAAATTGTTTTTGCTAGTGTCACCGTTATAATTATTCAAGTTTTGTCCTTTAGAGTTTTTTACAGTGGTTATTCCACTGTTTATTATAGTGTTTAATGTTAAGAAATCCAAGTGAATTATTGTTTTTATTATTTTGTTTCATATTGTATTTGGTCACCGAGGATTTGTTATGGGCTGCATGGTGGCGCAGTGGTTTAGCACTGTGGCAGCGCAGTTTTACCCTCGGCCGGGGGACCGCGGGGATCATGAGATCGTGGGTTCGATCCCAGCCCCCGACCAACAGTGAGCTGTGTGGAGTTTGCATGTTCTCCCCGTGTTGCGCGGGTTTACTCCGGGATTTCTCCGGTTTCCTCCCGCACACCAAAAACATGTAGGTTTAGGGCGCTCGCGCACGCAGCGACCAGCAGCCGGTGGCTTGTCACCAGACTGCAAACCAAGTCTACCTACGGGTACAAATAAGTAACAAAAAAAAAAAAAAAAAAAAGTGTAGGCCTAATCTTTTTGCGGAAATGGGAGAGTTCTCTTCTGTCCTTATGGCAAAGCTTGTGAACTGTTTAAAGTTATCTGTGGAAGAGGTCATAGTGATAACCAGGCAGCAGTCTGTGTTCAGGATTGTATCACACAGGAAAAAAAAGTCACAGGCTGAGCCCAAACATGGACCCAAGGCCAGAATATTTGATGCTCTAATCATTTTTTTCTTTCTTTTTTGTTTTCTAAATCCTGTAATCCTTCAGTGCTTTTGCCTTCTTTTTTTATGGACAGTGAAAGGATTAAAACCCTAATAAGCACATAGTCATACAAAGTGACTTTAGAATTTTGGAAAAAAAACCCAAAAAACAATAATATGACATAGAAGCATCAAGACCTATGTTTGATATTCAGCAGCTTCAGGTAAAGCATGTGCACAAACATAGTCATTATCAACCTCTTCTGTACTTTGAATCATGTAATATAAGCTGTATTTAAAGCCTTCAGTGATTGGGCATTATTAAGTGACAACATTATACCATAATCTTCAGTTAAATTTGTCATTGTCATGCTGGTAGCAGTGATTAACATGCATGCAATTGTACTTAACTTATTGGCTTATCTGTCATGGCTTTGTTGTTGACGGGAGGAGTGTGGTGGGCAGTGGTGAGGCGAAGTTGTTTTGCTGGGCTCTAGAGTCAGGTTTTTGGCTGAGAGCGGGGAGCAGAGGGAAGGAGGAACCCTGTCAGACCCTTAGTCCGTCGTCCTTTTTCTCTGTAAAGTTCACTGTTATTCTTCAGTCAGAGAAATAATGCAACTGAGTTAATAAAAATCACACTGATACATCAAAAAAATTGAATAAAAATAGCCCAATGTTGTTCATTTTCCAAAGAAAAAATGGAATAAATGAAAATACTGGCTTTAAAAATATGTGAATATTTACCAGTTATGCAACGTTAGATTGAAAACCCACAAAATTAGGATGAAAAACACATAAAAGGAAACTGTAAAACCCCTAAGCTTTGCAAAAATACCCATATATAGATTTTTTCCTCCTCTTCTCACTCACTCACTGTCAAACACAAGGGCCCACACATACACACATGCAGCGCAGTCCTGTTACCTCTCCAAGGTTACTTTTGGGCAGCTGCTCACACAGAGAAACAGGAAGATAGCCTTAAAACAAGCTTGAAATGGCAACCCAAAGTACTTGTAAAAACAAATCTGGCAACCCAACATTCTCATGTCAACTTTTTGTCAACTGCTATGAGAACACCATTGAATTTCTTACCCAAAAGTATTATTTGCAAACGCCCATAATTCTAATCATTACCAAGGGGATAATAATTATTTAACCAGCTCCTTTATGCTCCACAATGACCAGAAAAAAAAATCATAAAACAACTTTAAAGCTCTGTGCAACCTGCTCCTTCCGCCTTCATGGAAAACTCTGTCTCTCTCTCCCACCGGAGCAGATTTCCCGAAGCACAAGACACAAACACAAAGAAACAGACAACTTTTATTCAAACCAGTGCTACAACAAAACTTAAAAGAAATTACCGGTACACCCAAGTCAGCGGTCATTGTACCTTCCCCACATTATCTTGCATTGATTGTACTTTTTTTTCCCTGCAATATTGCCAGACAGAGTCTTGCCCCTCAGGACTCACTGTGCAATATTAAACAGCCTTTTTGCCAAATCCAATGCTCACTTTGGCAGAATAACAGAATCTTCCCTGAACTTATGAATTAATAGCTCACTGCAGTATTGGGGCAGAATCCTGCCCCAATTAAAAGGGGTTCACAGTGCAATATTTAAACAGTATCTTGCCTTAATTCCTGAGTGCAACACATCTGAGGCTCTACCTTGCCGACATGAAATTTCCCAAAGCCAAAAAATCCTGGGTCAAACCAGCGATTTAGTGCAAGCAGAAATTTAACCAGGCTTTCCGATGTCAAACGGCTCAGGCATAAAACTATATCACATCATACGCATATTTAACTCACTGGGACTCAAACCCAGTGTCCATAAGCTTAACAACACACAAATGTATTTACATCCAAGCCACCTGTAGGGTTCTTAGATCCGTCACCCAGTCAGTTCCAGCGCCCCGGTTCGAAATGCCTTCACTGCAGTAACACTGAGTCTTGTACCCAGCCTGGGTACAAGTCTTTCGTCAGCTGTGCACTCGCTGAAATCAGGCAGAGGCGCTGGAAAGATGGGGGTATGTGGGTCCGCTGTTCGGTGCACCAAAATGATAGAATAATTTCAAGCATAAATTATTCTAAGTCAAAGATCAGGCGGAGAATTGGATTTAAGTATATTTATTATAAAAAAATAGTTAAACAAATAAAAGAATAAAACAATAAAACCTCAATGGCCATTTGAGGGAGAGATGACAGAGCGTAGCCTTCAGCACACCCACACCGAATCTCTGAACATACATTCTCTAGGCTTGGTATTTATAGCTGCTCCTCAGGATAGATAAACAAAGGAAGAGATGCCAGAGACATCCCGGAGACAGACAGAATGTCTATAAATCTAATTTATACGAACTGAAAGTTTTAGCACATTCCTGGTCACAGAAACTTAGCAGAGCATGTCAAAGAGATAATCAATGCAGCTTAGGTCATCTTTTACGCTTGTACTGACCCTCAGTCTCAGCACTCGCACACATCCTCTGAAGGCCACAGTTAGACAATAATTGCTCACAGACATGAAAGAATAATATAAAGGAATATATGAACTTATTCTACATGGAATGCACATATAAACATTAGACATGAAATAGGAAAGGGATGGTGCAAAGTAATAATAATAATAATAATAATAATAATAATAATAATAATAATAATAATAATAATAATGTGGATAATATGTAATTTTTCTGTCATCTATGTAGCCAGGTCTTCACCTCCTGAGGGAGAGATGTCTATGTTGGCATCCTCAGGGGGTAAGATGCCCACGTCACCTCCCAAGGTTAAATTGCCCATGTCACCTCGCGAGGTTACATTGTCCATGTCACCACCCGAGATTGAGTTGTCCATGTTTTCGCCTGAGGTCAGGGGTTTTTTGTTGCCAGGTCCTGGGGTTGGAAGTTTGGGGGTTGCCAGCTCCAGGGCAGATGGTTCCTATGTTTTCGTTTAAAGCAAGTGCTTCTATGTTTCAGTCCAAACAAGAGGTTCATTTGTTTCCCCCTATCTGTTGGCCCATGAACTTTGAAAGGCCCCCTGACTTTCTCAGTTCCGCAATCTGGTGGCCTGGGGACCGGGGCAGGCCACCTGATTTGTGTTGGGGTTCCATGGATCTGGATTGACCTCCTGACCCACTCTGTTTACAGATCTGGTGGCCTAGGGACCTGGGCAGGCCACCCCATCCACGCTGCGCCTTGGTTTGGGGCTCCATGGACCTGGGTTGCCCCCCAGCCTCACTTTGTTCTCGGCTCTGAACTTATGATGGTCTTTTGTGTTTTGTTTTACTTGCCCCACCTAATTCCTGCATTTTGTTTTGTCCCACCATGCCTTGCCCCCTCCTCCCACTCGTGTAGGTAGTACTATGTTTCTAGTTTTGGGGTGTCTGGAATCCACCCCTTAAAGGGGAGATTATGTCAAGGTTAAGGGCACGGCTAGGACTGTGCCCATGCTTTATGTTAACTTAGTTTGTTTTCAGTGTTATTATTATTCCAACCTTGGTTATTATTTATGGTTATGTTTAAGTGCCCTGTGTTCCCTGTCTAGTGTTTGTCATGTCTTCCTCTGTTGACTTTGTCTTATGTTTATCTTCAGTTGTGGTCCAAGTCTTGTGTTTATTATTATTAGTATTGTCCTAATGGTTTCTGCTATCTTCCAAGTTCTGACATTGTTCATATTGTTTGATCGTGGTTTTGTCTTTCTCTATTCTTTTGTGTATATCTGCATGTCTCTGTCTACGAGTGTGTGTGTACAGCCCCGCCCCCTGTGTGTTCAACTACTGCCCTGATTTGTCTCAACTGTTCCTCGTCAAGTTCTTCTTCTTCTTCTTTTAGATTTGATTGGTGGTTGGCAACCAGCTCAAAGGTGCATTACCGGGACTGACGTTATTATTATCACTCTATATCCCTACATAAGGAGTTCCGAACAACTCCCCATGTGTAAAAAAAATTATCCATCCTTGGACTGTGTCAAATACAGCGCAGCCTATCACTCTGTTATTAGTTCCTATATTAATGTGAGTCTCTGTGCTCTTCTCTCTGCAAGATCATTGTCTGTGAGTGTCAACTACCCTGATACATCTCTGTATCCTGTCCATGTAAGTTTACCATGCCATCTATTTGCCACGTTTAGTTTATGCCGCTGAGCGCGAAGCGGCTGGGAAAAGAATTAGTACCTCCAAGTCCGAGTCCATGGTCCTCAGCCGGAAAAGTGAATTGTCCTCTCCGGGTTGGGGACAGGCTTCTGCCCCAAGTGGAAGAGTTTAAGTATCTTGTGGTCTTATTCACGAGTGAGGGGAGAATGGAGCGAGAGATTGACAGACGGATCAGAGCAACATCTGTAGTGATGCGGACGTTGTACTGGTCTGTTGTGGGGAAGACGGAGCTGAGCTCTAAGGCAAAGCTGTCGATTTACCAGTCAATCTACATTCCTACCCTCACCTATGGTCATAAGCTTTGGGTAATGACCGAAAGAACGAGATTGCGGATACAAGCGGCTGAAATTAGCTTTCTTCTTAGGATCGCTGGACCCACCCTTAGAGATAAGGTGAGGAGCTCAGTCATCTGGGAGAGGCTCAGAGTAGAACCACTGCTCCACCACATTGAAAGGAGCCAGTTGAGGTGGTATGGGCATCTGATCAGGATGCCTCCTGGATGCCTCCCACTTGATGTGTTTTGGGCACGTCCCACTGGGAGGAGACCATGGGGCAGACCCAGGACTCACTGGAGAGACTATGTCTCCCAGCTGGTCTGGGAACGCCTTGGTATGCTCTCTGATGAGCTGGAGTAGGTGGCTGGGGAGAGGGAAGTCTGGGCTTCTCTGCTTGAACTGCTGCCTTCACGACCCAGACTTCCGGAAAAGCAGTAGAAGATGGATGGATGGATAGTTTATCCTGCTCAGTCTATGTTAATTTAGCTCTCAGCCCATGTGCTGTTTTGTGTTGCTTTTGAGTTAAGTTTTGTTAATAAATCATCATTTGCACTTGAGCCTGCCCGCACTATGAGTCCTGTTTTCAAACCCACGTCTGACCATGACACATTGGTAGAAACTGTATTAGAAAATATGGGTATGTTGGCACATGTGTGGCACATTACATAAACACTATGTCACCCTAGACTCCATGAGGTTTTGACCATCCATGGGTGAGGGTCCTTGACCACTAGTTCCTAGGGTGGCACACCACATGGTTTGGTAGCCATGGACCACTCATTTTAGGCTCATTGGTAGAAACTGTATTAGAAAATATGGGTATGTTGGCACATGTGTGGCACATTACATAAACACTATGTCACCCTAGACTCCATGAGGTTTTGACTATCCATGGGTGAGGGTCCTTGACCACTAGTTCCTAGGGTGGCACACCACATGGTTTGGTAGCCATGGACCACTCATTTTAGGCTCATTGGTAGAAACTGTATTAGAAAATATGGGTATGTTGGCACATGTGTGGCACATTTCATAAACACTGTGCCACGATAGACTCCATGGACTATTGACCATCCATGGGAGAGGGTCCTTGATCACTAGTCCCTAGGGTAGCACAGCGCATAGCTTGGTAGCCATGGACCACTCATTTTAGGCTCATTGGTAGAAATTGTATTAGAAAATATGGGTATGTTTCATAAACACTGTGCCACCCTAGACTCCATTGGGTTGAGGGTTCTGGAGGACTAGTGCCTAGGATGGCACAGCGCATGGTTTGACAGGCACAGATACTACTCCAACACCATCAGCCCCATATTCAATTATGAATATTGAACCCGATGCCAACTTCACAGTGCTAATATAAAAGCAGAAATGGCAGTTACAGGAAGTTAGCTCAAAATTCTGAATATGAGCTTAAATTTAAAAAAAAAATGCTTGCTAGTTTGCTAACATAGCCACAATGTTAAAATCATTATACATAAAACAAATAACTAGCAGTTCTAGGAATTTAGCTTAAAATGCTAAATGTAAACTTAGAGACCTGTGTTCGGAAGTCCACTGACTCCCTCCGTCCCTACTTGCTATATTTAAGGAATATTTCATGAGAGGGAGTACGGTATCAATGAATATAACTGCGATAGTGAATGACAGCAATACAAGACAAAATATTGATTTGTTTGTTTAACCAGTTATTTCACGCAACTGAGAAACAAAATAGTTCCTTCTAAATGTCGCCAGTAACTGTTGTTTAACATCTCAATCAGCATGAATACTGTATGTCTATTGTCATTTCACCCCTCATGGATCATCACCTTATCGTGGTGGGGGGTTTGCGTTCCCCAGTGATCCCAGGAGCTACGTTGTCCGGGGCAGTTTGCCTCTGATAGGGTCACCCAAGACAAACTGGTCCTGGGAGAAGGGCCAGACTAAGAACGATCCAACAGACTTTCATGATAAATTCTAAATCAAGGATTCAGTGTACCCCACCCAGTATGGGGTTACCAGGGCCCCACCCTGGAGCCAAGCCTGGGGGAGGGGCTCGATGGCTAGCATCTGGTGGCCGGGTTTCCACCCATGGGACCTGGCCGGGCTCAGCCCGAAGGAGTTACATGGGTCCGCCCTCCAGTGGGCTCACCACCTGCAGGAGGGATCATGGGGGTCCAGTGCTATGTGGATTAGGTGGAGGTCAAAGGTGGAGACCTTGGTAGACTGATCCCAAGCTTTCGAAACTGGCTTTTGGGATGTGGAATGTCACCTCTCTGGTGGGGAAGGAGCCTGAGCTGGTGTACGAGGTTGAGAGATACCGGCTAGATATAGTCGGCCTCACTTCAACACACAGCTCCGGTTCTGGAACCAGTCTCCTGGAGAGGGGCTGGAGCTTGGCCTTTTCTGGAATTGCCCTGGGCGAGAGGCGATTAGCAGGGGTGGGTATTCTTGTATCCCCCCACCTTGCTGCCTCTATATTGGAGTTTTTCCCGATGAACGAAAGGGTTGCTTCCCTGTGCCTCCGGGTTGGGAAACGGGTCCTGACCATCATTTGTGCCTATGCACCAAATAATGTTTCAGAGTATCCACCCTTTTTGGAGTCTGTGACTGGGATGCTGGAGGGTGCTCCTCTTGGAGACTCCATTGTCCTACTGGGGGACTTCAATGCGCACGTGGGCAACGACAGTGAAACCTGGAGGGCGGTGATTGGGAGGAACGGCCTGCCCGATCTGAATCCGAGTGGTGTTCAGTTATTGGACTTCTGTGCTAACCACAGTTTGTCCATAATGAACACCATGTTCAAGCATAAGGGTGTCCATATGTGCACCTGGCACCAGGACACCCTAGGACGCAGGTCATTGATCGATTTTGTTATTGTGTCATCAGACCTGCGACCGTATGTCTTGGACACTCGGGTAAAGAGAGGTGCAGAGCTGTTAACTGATCACCACCTGGTGGTGAGTTGGATCCGATGGCAGGGGAGGATGCCATTAAGACCTGGTAGACCCAAACGTATAGTGAGGGTGTGCTGGGAACGTCTGTCTGAGGCCCCTGTCCGGGAGGTCTGCAACTCCCATCTCCGGAAGAACTTCAACCACATTCCGAGGGAGTCTGGAGACAGGGAGTCTGAATTGGCCATGTTCTCCACCTCTGTTGTTGAGGCGGCAGCCAAGAACTGCGGCCACAAGGTGGTCAGTGCATCTCGTGGTGGCAACCCCCAAACCAAGTGGTGGACACCAGTGGTGAGGGGGGCCATTAAGCTGAAGAAGGAGTCCTATCAGGCTTGGTTGGCTTGTGGGACTCCCGAAGCAGCTGAGGTGTACCCACAGGCCAAGCGGAGTGCAGCTTGGGTGGTTGCTGAAGCAAAAACTAGGGTATGGGAGGAGTTCGGTGAGGCCATTGAGCAAGACTTTCGGTCGGCCTCGAAGAGATTCTGGCAAACTGTCTGGTGGCTCAGGAGGAGAAAGCAGCTCCCTGTCCACACTGTGTATGGTGTGGATGGGGCGCTGTTGACTTCGACTGGGGATCTCATCGGGCGGTGGAAGGAATACTTTGAGGATCTCCTCAATCCCACTGATATGCCTTTCACAGAGCAAGCAGGGCTTGTGGACGAGGGGGACGACTCACCTATCACAGGGGCTGAGGTCGCCAAGGTGATTAAAAATCTCCTTGGCGGCCGGGCCCCGGGGGTGGACGAGATTTGCCCTGAGTACCTCAAGGCCCTGGATGTTGTAGGGCTGTCATGGTTGACACGCCTCTGCAACATTGCGTGGAGGTCGGGGGCAGTGCCTTTGGCATGGCAAACCGGGGTGCTGGTTCCTCTCTTCAAAAAAGGGGACCGGAGGGTGTGCTCCAATATTAGAAGAATCACACTCCTCAGCCTGCCTGGGAAGGTCTATGCCAAGGTACTGGAGAGGAGAGTCCGGCCGTTGGTTGAACCTCAGATTCAGGAGGAGCAATGTGGTTTCCGTCCTGGCCGTGGCACATCGGACCAGCTCTTTACCCTCTCGAGAATTCTTGAGGATTCATGTTTTTTTTTCAGAACAGTGGGACTTCCAGGTCACGTAAGAAATCTTTTCAAACAGTGCCTCACTGTAGAAATTAAGGTATCCAACACAGTATTGCAATTCTCACTGAGAGTTGACAGTAAATTACTGTTCGTAATTAATGGTCACATAAACACATTTGATGCGGAGTGATACATATCCAGTGAAATGTTGGAGTGCAATTATATAATAACTTCTGGAATCCCTATTGTCCAATCAAATTGTTCAGTCAGAACTAACTGTTGTATAAGGTGAATTCAGATGTAGTGGACTATATAGTAAACTCAATATAACAAAATTTTCAGCTTTCGGACACTACAAGGCTTGTTTTTGTGGTGCGATTAATGATGTCATCATAGTGAGACAGTAAAACTTAACAGATAAATGGGGGTAAAAAGCAATATCTGCATGTATTTTGTAGTAAATATGTATTAAATCAAATCACTTTTGCTGAATTAATAAACATAATGCATACATACATTTAGCACTGAAGTGGTTACCTTGGGGTAGAGCATCCACCCCACAACCGGGAGGCTGGGGTTTAAGTCCCGACTGGGTCATGCCAAAGACCATGTAAAAGTGGAACTTCCTGCCATCCAGCTTGGTGCTCAGCAAAAATGGAATGGAAGAGGGAAATGTGGGCGGCAGTGGGTCAGGTGGTAGAGCAGGCCATCCAATAACCAGAGGGTTGGTGGTTCTAATCCCGCTCTCCCCAGCCATCCTGCCATTGTGTCCCTGGGCAAGACACTTTACCCACCTTGACCCCAGTGTCCATGACACTGGGTATGAATGTGTATAAATGTTCGGTCGTGGTCAGAGAGGCCGTTGGCATGGACTGGCAGCCACATTTCCATCAGTCTGCCCCAGGGCAGCTGTGGCTACAGTAGTAGCTTACCGCTACCATCGTCTGTCTGAGGAGTGAATGAATAAGGGATTTTTATTGTAAAGTGCTTTGGGTTTATTGAAAGGTGCTATATAAATGCAAACCATTGTTATTACTAAATACCTTAAGGTACTTAATTTTGTGATGTGAAATGCTCCGCTCACTGCTCCAGTGACCGTGCATTGCATTATGGGATTATGGGAAATATTGGCTAATTCAGCAACTATCCATTGTACACTACTTTTCAAAATGCATTATGGGATATTTTGGGATATTATATTGTACAATATAGTGAATAAAATTTTCAGTTAAGATTTTGAACAGCACTACAAAATGGCTGATTGACTATGGGGAATGAGTGAACATTCTGAACAAAGCATCAAACTTCAAAAAATGCTAGCTAGACTGCTAAAATAGTCTAATCATTTAAAATTTTGTCTTAAAAGGGAAAATTGTTTAAAGTTTCACCATGTTAGCTGAAAAATGCTAAACATAAGTTTAAACCCTGAAAAATGATAAAGACCAAAATCGAACAACATTCCAGCACTGAAACACATGTTTAGCTGTCTTTTAAAGGTAACATGATGAGGTTATATTGGCATGCTCCATTCCGCCAATAACCCTACCACTCTGGAGCCTGACAGAGAAAGGAGTGGAGAGCAGCAGCCAGCAAACATATTCAACAAGTTATCTCATAAATAATTGCAAACTGTCCTTCAGAAAGCCAATTTTGATTGTCCCCAAAATCAAAGAACGAACTGAAAGGAGCTCGTGATCTGCAGGACCATCGGAATATAGGTAAAGCAAACCTTATTGTCATTCAATCAATACAACCAATCATGTACAGTAAAATAAAATTACATTCCTCTTATCAACAATGTTAATGACATCTAGAATCAGAGGGGTAGCTGACATGCAAGGCGCCACCACAGATTTTCCTCCTCTGTTCCATTATTGCTGAGCACAAAGCTGGATGGCAGGAAGTTCCACTTCTTATATAGTCTTTGGCATGACCCGGCCGGGATTCGAACCCCAGCCTCCCGGGTGTGGGGTGGATGCTCTACCAACTAGGCCACCACTCCAGTACTCCAGTATATATTGTATGTAGCCCAGTGTGTGAGTATCTATTTCCAATAACTGTCAAGGTTCGGAGATAATGACCCAAAAGCAGACATGGATGAAGACAATGAGTAAAGTGAAACAATGATTTTTATTACAATAATTGTGCAATGGTAGTGACAATTGTAGTGGCGAGGATCTGGCAACCAGGCTCTTCAGGGGAGAACAGTGACAGAGTGAAGATCCTCCGGGCTGGGGAGCTGGATGACAGTGGTGAAAGTACTGAGGCACTGTGGGGAACACTGCGGGGAGGGGAGTGCTGGAGGCAGGCTGGCCAGGCCTGAATGCAGAGGAGGGGATGCAGGAGCAGTGATATACAAACGGTGATAAGTCGACTTATGTGGGGACTGGTGAGATGTGCACATTCCGGGGAAAATCCAAATCCAATCCAAAGGGCTAATCCGAAAGTCTAGGGCAGGCAGAGGGTCAGTACATGATAAGCAGAAAAAGGCAGACTAGGGGTCCAAGGCAACAAGCAGATTCAGAGTCTAAAACAAGCACAAGGTCAAAAACACAGCAAGGCAATACAAGGTCAATAATGCTAGGAAACAGGCAGGATACAGGCAAGTAACAAGGTTGACATGGCCAGACAGAATGGAGGGAGAGTGTCCTATTTAAAGGGCTCTTCTAATTAGCAGCAGGAGGGGAGCAGGGCTGCAGGGAATTAGTCATTAGTTGGAGAGGAGGAGGCAAAATACAGAGCACACAGGCACCATTACAATACTCCCCTCTCAATGGATGCCATTGCGTCTCAATGGATGCCTGGCGTCACTCTGGGTTTGTCCGGATGTTGCTGGTGGAAGGTGTCAATAAGGGAGTTGTCTATAATGAATGACCTGGGGATCCAACATCCTTCCTGAGGTCCATAACCCTCCCAGTCAGCCAAATATTGGATGCCCCGACCCCGCATCGATGATGCGGGTGACGGCGTAAACCAGGACAAAGGGAGCTGGTGAATACTGGTCTGACCAAAGGGGAGGAAACTATATTCTACCCAGGGCAGCTAGGTGCTCCAAAATGCAGGGTCGGAGGTCATGACGCACTTCAGGAATGCCTCCAGCTCCTTGTTGGCCCTTTCGCACTGCCCGTTGAATTGTGGGTGGTACCCTGATGACAGGCTGACCGTGGCCCCGATGGATTTGCAGAATGTGCACCAGACCTGCAACACAAACTGGGGGTCACGGTCCGAGACTATGTCACTTGGAATGCCGTGCAGCCTGATAACGTGCATGGTGAGCAGGCTGGCCATCTCTAAGGCAGATGGTAGCTTGTGTAGGAGTATAAAGTGCACCACCTTAGAGAACCTGTCCACGATGGTGAGAATAATGGTGTGACACTTGGATGATGGCAGACCGGTGACAAAGTCTAGGGCTATGTGGGACCAGGGGTGGCTGGGAGTGAGGAGTGGATGGAGTAGTCCAGCAGGTGGGGTGGTAGGAGACTTGCCAGCCGAGCATTGAGGGCATGTTTTGATGTACTTCCGTGCGTCATGGTCCATGTCGGGCAACTCCTGTTTAGCAGGAAAGCTTCATAGCATGCATCCGGTGCACAACCTCTCCCTTAACCGCAGTGGGAACAAACAGCTATCTCAGTGGGCCTCCCCCAGGGTCCGGGTCGGTGACCTGAGCCTCTTTCACTTTGCTCAATATCCCCTGTGAGAGCCCCCACAACAGCTGAGCCTGGGAGGATGGAGTCTTCAGCGGGGGTAGTAGAGTCTGGAGCGAACTCCCTGGAGAGAGCTTCGGGTTTCATGTTTTAAGACCCTGGCCTGTAAGTAAGGGAGAAGTTGAAATTTCCAAAGAACAATGTCCATCTTGCTTGACGGGAATTGAGTAGTTTGGCGGTCTTGATGTATTCTAGATTCTTATGGTCAGTCCAGACCAGGAACCACTGGGCCGACCCCTCCAGCCAGTGCCGCCATTCCTCCAGCGGCAACTTGATGGCCAGTAGCTCTCTGTCACCGATGGCGTAGTTCCTTTCAGCAGGGGAGAGGCGCCGAGAGAAGAATGCACATGGGTGGACCTTGTGTTCGGTGACTAAGCGCTGCGACAAGACAGCCCCCACCCTGACGTCTGAGGCATCCACCTCAACGATAAATTGACGTTCAGGATCGGGTTATGTCAGGATGGGTGCATCAGTAAATTTGGCCTTGAGCAGGGAGAAGACAGTTCTTGCTTTGTGGGACCAAATGAAGGGAACCTTGGTGGAGGTTAACTGAGTGAGTGGGGAGACCACAGTACTGTAACTGCAGATAAATATGCCGTAAAAATTGATGAAGCCCAAGAACTGCTGAAGCGGTTTTCTAGTGGACGATGTGGGCCAGTCAGCAACTGCCTGAATCTTTCTTGGGTCTGGTTTAATTTTGCCTTCCGAGATAATGAATCCCAAGAAGGTGGTGGATGGGGTATGGAATTTACACTTCTCAACTTTCACAAAGAGTTGGTTCTCGAGAAGACATTGGAGCAATCGCCAAGCATGGACCTTGTGTTCAGCTAAGGTGCAAGAGAAAATCAGGATGTCATCCAGGTATATGGCAAAAAGTGCCCCAAAAGTCCTGCAGGATGTCATTAATTAGGTGCTGGAAAACAGCTAGGGCATTGGTGAGGCCGAAGGGCATGACCAAATATTCAAAATGGCCAGTAGGTGTATAGAATCCCATTTTCCATTCATTGCCCTCTCAGATTCGGACGAGATGGTAAGCATTCCTAAGGTCAAGTTTAGTGGAAATGGTGGAGCCCTGGAGTTGGTCAAATGCCGAGTTCATAAGTGGTAGAGCATATTTGTCTTTAACTGTAATATTATTGAGGTCCCGATAATCAATGTAAAGGTGGAGGGTGCCATCGTTTCACCCACAAAGAAAAATTGCACTCCTACTGCAGATGAAGAGGTGGCAAATGATTCCTGCACTCAAGGACTCTAATATATTTATCTATGGCTTCCCTCTCTGGGCCTGATAGTTTATAGAAATGGCTGGAGGGTAACTGCGCCCCCTATTGGAGTTCTATAGCACAGTCATAAGGATAGTAAGGGGGCAGAGACAGAGCTTTGGTTTTGCTAAACACGGAGGCCAGATCATGATAAATTGAAGGTACTTTGGCCAAGTCAGGGGCTTCAGCAGTGGGAGGTGGAATGGAGATGTGGGGGGAGCAGGCAGCTTACTGGAGGCAGGCTGACATATAAAAGTAGCTCAAGGATCCAATAGTCCCCTTGCACCAGTCTATGGCGGGGTTGTGGAGTCTCAACCATGGGTAGCCTAATGCTATGGGTGAAGTTGACACAGGGAGCACAAACAATTCTAGATGGTCACGATGGTTTCCTGAGGACAACATGTCTATGGGCATAGTTTGCTTAGTAACGACTCATGGGCTGACCAGATAGGACCACTAGGTTTGGACCAGCCCACAGCCATACGTTCCGGTAAGTTGGGGGCGGAAGAGCGAACAGCGCTGGGTGGGCGTTGATATGCAGGCAGTAGTACTGGAGCCGCATTGTCATTCCCTCGAGCGTTCTCACAGTCTGTTGTCGAGTTTTAAGACCATAGAGATTAATGCATTGAGTGATTCAATTTCATGCTGCAGGCGGGTTAGTTTGTCGCAGAGAGTGGAGTTAAACTATGAATGAGGACTGAACATAGTGCGACATCATCCCACCCAGCCATGGGCACAAGAACCCGGAAGTTGACAGCGTGCTCAGCCGCAGGCCTGAACCCCTGGTGAATGCTCATGAAATGGGTTCCCTTCCATGTGGAATGATCAAATATCTGAGAAAATTCTTTTGTGAAACGGGGGTAAGTGTAAGTGTGGTTGTCCGGCCCCTGGATGATAGCCTGACTCAAGGAAAGATCGCACCCGTCAAGCAAACCCGTCATGAAGCTTATCCGGCTATGGTCAGCCGGGAAGTCATCTGGGATGCAGTCAAACACAAGATGACATTGTAATAAAAACCCACTGGCCTCCCCCAATCTCCCATTATAATGGGGGGGGGGGGGGACTACAAGGGAGTGACCAGACCGGACTATGGAGCTAGCTGCGGCCACTGGGAATATGGAGGAAGAGGCTGCCACAAGGCCCTGTACTGTGAATTCCAACTGGGTAACACACTCTGAATGTTTAAGCAACTCATTCGAAGTGACTTGATTTTGATGTGTGGTTCGAACTAAGCACTGCTCACGTGCACTGAGCTGGTCAATAATCGACTCCATCCGAGTGTCCGCTGGGTCAATGTGCCGGCCAGTACTGTCATGGTTCGGAGATAATGACCCAAAAGCAGACACGGATGAAGATGATGAGTAAAGTGAAACAATGATATTTATTACAATAATTGTGCAATGGTTGTGACGATTGTAGTGGCGAGGATCTGGCAACCAGGCTCTTCAGGGGAGAACACTTGGGACAGAGTGAAGATCCTCCAGGCTGGGGAGCTAGTTGTCAGTGATGAAAGTGCTGAGGTGCTGCGGGGAACACTGGGGAACACTGTCTCAAGCACTCCCCTCCCCACTGGGAGTGCTTGAGACAGGCTAGCCAGGCTTGAATGCAGAGGAGGGGATGCAGGAGCAGTGATATACAAAAGGTGGCAAGTCCACTTATGTGGGGGCTGGTGAGATGTGCACATTCCGGGGAAAATCCAAATCCAATCCAAGGGGCTAATCCGAAAATCTCAGGCAGGCAGAGGGTCAGTGCACGATAAGCAGAACAAGGCAAGCTAGGGTTCCAAGGCAACAAGCAGATTCAAAGCCTAGAGCAAGCACAAGGTCAAAAACACGGCAAGGCAATACAAGGTCAATACTACTAGGAAACAGGCAGGATACAGGCAGGTAGCAAGGTTGACATTGCCAGACAGAGTGGAGGGAGAGCGTCCTATTTACAGGGCTCTTCTAATTAGCAGCAGGTGGGGAGCAGTCATTAGTCAAAGAGGGAGAGGCAGAATATAGAGCATATAGGCACCATTACAATAACAGTTGGTGCAGCAGCTCACTGCAGCCAATCTCTCCTTAGAAACACTTTTTTTTTTGCCTATTTAACATGTCTGTCAAATGTCTTTACATTTATTTTCTTTCATTTCTTTTCTTTTAGCAGAAAACCCAACAGAAGCTTTTCACGCAGATTGTCAATTTCCTCAACAAAGGATATAAAAGTTAAAGGTCACATCCAAATTGCACTGTGCTTTCTGTGAAAGGTGAGCAGCAGAGCATATTTTGCCGTAACTACAACAATCTCTTCAAGGTGCGACTGACAGCTGGAGTCATGTATTCACAGGGTTCATGCTTACATCCGAGAAACAATGCAGATGTAGTAGATGTAGATGTGGTGTAAAGGTGGAAAAGGTGAGGTGTTGTTGCTTTGGTGGCTTGAAGCTCATTCAGTAACCAAATTCATGATCTGATTATTTCCAGATCTTGAAATAAAATAACAGAAGCCTCCCCAGTAATTTCCTCATGATTCTTCATTGATAGTAACTGTGAGACTGACCTTGTGGAGAATGTGTATTTCTGACTTTTCCAACCATATGAGCCTCAGTTCAAAGCAGCAATAACTTATGTGAAGTTGAAAATTGAGAGCTTTCTTCCTTCTATATCAGGGGTCTCAAACTCATTCCATGGAGGGCCAAGACCCTGCATGTTTTACTTCCATCCAGTGTCTTCAGCAGGTGTTTTCACTGATCAGCAATCTGTGGGAAGAAATTCAGTGAAATCACCTGTTGAAGACACTGAGTGGAGGTAAAACCTGCAGGGTCTTGGCCCTCCATGGAATGAGTTTGAGACCCCTGTTCTATATGGCAAGAAATTCCCATGAGAGTGCTCTCATGCTCACTGTCTCAATGTTTTCTTGCTCAGAGCTCCTGGAACTGTATGCCGGTGCCTCAGAAAAATAAACTATGTATGCCCCAAGTCAATATTAACCATAGAAGAAACCATCCATTGCTTGAATTTTTACTGTGAGCTGTGTATTTTTAAGTCAGCCTCTTAGTAAAGCAGTGCTGTGAGTTAAAAGTTAAATTCAAAGAACTGACACTGCAAAGCCAAGTCAGTCCATTCTGGTTTAGCAATGGATTATTCACTTACTGAGTCAAAATCCCCACGAGTATAAAAATGGAGAATATGATTTTCACTTGCTCACATTTCCAAATGTACAATGGCAATTTATATTATATCCCACAATGGTGACAGATGGGAGAACTACAGACTTCACCCACTACAAAGTTTTTCACTGACCTACACAAATGTGCAGTGACATACAGATCCAGTAGGCAGTCCTGAGCAAACTAACCATAAAATATTTGCTGATTTACCAAAACAGCACAATTTTACAGGAAAGAAATTAGCTAAATTACAGGAAAAGGTCACAAATTTACAGAAAAGGTGACAAATTTGTAAGAAAATCCTTATAAATTCACAAGAAAGTGTCATTTTTAAAGAAGTATAAGAAAAAAAGCTGAATTTTCAAGAAAAAAGCTGTGAAAAAGGTTTCATATTTCAGCATAAACATAAATTTTATAAGGTAAATTATTTTTTATAATTCATGTTTTTTTTTTATTTTTACTTTAATTTAATTTCTGTCCTTTTATGAAAAGCCTTTCAGGCATTGGTCTCCCATTTTGTAAAAGCTGACACTTTTCTTCAAATGAAAAATTGTTTTAGCTGTGATCCTTCAGGGTAGCCCTGTCCCCTTGTAGGTAGCAGATGTGCTCGGGTGGTCAGGTCAGCTCAGGGCCCTGCACCTGCTCAGGGTAGAGAAAATGGAGAAAGTATCTGAATGTTTTGTTCTGCGGCGTACTGACAGTATTGTTTGTATGCTACTTTGTGACATGATTCAATCAATTCAGGATAAGACCCAAATGCAGATACAGCAATAGGACCATGGCTTGGATGCAAGATTGGTATTTATTGAATTTATTAAAACCAGTATTACTGTCAGGAACACTCTGTGGAAAAGGGAAGGGAGACAGTAATGGTGCTTTTCCACTAGTACCTGTTTGGCCCTGTTTGGTCCGGTACGCTTTGTAGGCTTTTCCATTAGGTACTGTAACGGTTTTGTTATGTCTGTAATTGAGGGTGAATGATGAGACTGAAGGTGGAACTGAACAAGACTTTATTATAGACTCACGGGTTATACAGAAGCGCTCCCACTAGGCTGAGAGGTGGTCAAAGAGACTGCCCCCCTTTCTCACAGCCCTCTTATACCCCAGGTGGCGGCGGAACCGGAAGGTGAAGCCACCACCCATGTCACACACTAATAAGTCCTAGGAACAACACCACAGGTTTCAGTCCCAATTTTTCAGACCTACTCCAGACTGGTTCCAAGCGTGCCATACTGACCTGAAAATGCGACGTCAAAAGACTGCAGGCCACTCGGCGTAACGTCATGAAAGCAACATTTTAAGGTTGAATTACAGAATCTCAAGCAGCCATTTGCAAAGATTTGTCCGTGAGCCAGCAAGCAAGCGTCAGTATAAACGACGATAGAATGGCTTCACAGAAATCAGACCCACAGAAATCAACACCGCGGTCCAGCACAGATTTCTGTGCCTTTTGGCTGATGAGGGAATCTAGAGGGAGCTAGACGGAGCCACCCGAAATGAATTTACAGCCACAGGAGCACCTAACTTCAGCAGTTGAAAGCCGTGATATTAGGATATAGAGGATGGTGAGTGATGTGATATGATGTGATATTATGCATCTTTTACATTATTTATCCCAGCAGTGGAAAGTTCACTTTTCTCTTGTTTGTAGACAATGAGCTAGCTAGTTAGCTGTCAGTGCTAACTCCATGCCCCCCTTGTATTTTGCGCTTGTGTCGACAACATCTGACGAAATAAGCTAGTTGTAATCCTGGTTAAAAAGGTGGTTTTATACATGTTGCACTTTAGTGCTGTGCATGTACTAAAGTTCCGTGAGTTTTTGTTCTAGAGTTTGACCAGCATCTGCTCTGACACTGGCAATGTTTAGCACTACACAAATGTGTTATGACTGGTAAGTTGCACATCCCGTTATTTTTTTAGTAGTGGTGGAAAAAGTTCTCAAATTCTTTGCTTTTTAAGTTAAAGTATATGTAAAGTGCAAAAATTAAAGTAGCACAATTTCCACTTAATATGAAAGGGACTGAACTGACATTTGTTTGTGTGAATATTAATTACAGAATAATTGAAAATGAATGGCACATCTAATAATAGCCACTGTAAAATAAACCTGTTGGATATTATATATTATATATTATATATATTGGTATGGCGGCGCCTTAGTATAGAGAGGTGGTGGCACCCACCTTTGGAGGCTCCGGGTGAGCTGCCTGTTCCTTGGGCCAGATGGTACGCTGCCTTCGAAAATTACCTCATGGCTCTGGACCTCGGTGACCTTGACAAGTTGTGTGCATGAGCTATTCTGGTCCACAACTTGGGAATGGAGGGCCAGAGGTCCTGAGCACACTAGGAGGAGGTAACACATTCGGCGAAGTAGTGAGGCTCAGGGCGGGCTATTTTCACACCCCTGAAAACACCATTATGAGGCGCAGTCAGCTCAGACAGCGACACCAGTGACCAGGGAAGTTGGTTCAGGAGTTTGTGGTGGACCTTCGACAGCTGGCGGGTGACTGCAGATTCGGAGCCTTAGAGGAAGAAATGATTCGCGACCAGCCAACGGAGCACGTGACATATTCCACCGCAAGGGTCCGTCTGCTAGCTCACACTGGTGAGCTGCTAATAGCTCAGCAACACGAGGCAGCGGAGAGGATAACAAAGAATCAAGGTGACATGGAAAACCCACCCAGGAATGAGAGACAGTGGAAGGCACTGGCCTTGCATCTGGACGACAGCAGCGATGATGAATATGCAGCTGTTGTAAAGATTAGGTCCACCCCGGGGATGTCGAAATGTTACGGCTGCGGATCCACTAGGCACCGCTATAAAGTGAGGGAGTGCACTGCGAGGGGGAAGCGTTGTGGAAAGTGCGGTTTGTTCCACTACTTCGCTAGAGTCTGCCGAAATTTTGAGAAGGAAGACTGGGGGCCAGGAACGGGAGCTTCGATAAAGAAGAAACCCACAGTGGTCCACATTGTTTCACCCAGCACCAACGGGCGCATCTTGTGCAACATTGTGCTGGACGGAGTGACGGTCCCGCTGATGGTAGACATGGGGTTGGTGACCTCCATTTTAAATTGGACGACAGTAAAGACTTTCTTCCCACATTATAGAGTAGGACGGATATTGCCTGTTATGGTTACAGTAACAACCCCCTGGACATTGTGGGCTCAGTGTGGCTTTCAGTGAGGTGCAAGTCGGCTTCAATGTGCTCAACTGAATTCATGGTGCCTCGTGAAGGCAAAAACCTGATGGGCTGTGATTTGTTCTACAGGCTCTGCTTTTCTATGCCTGTGGCGTCGGTGAGGAGTGGGCCAGCGGCGGGCTGTGAGACGGGCCGTTCTACGTGGGAAGGAGTGAAGAAGTGTTGGACTTGGACTTGCCCGGACCAAGTAAGGGGGGGGGGGCACCACCAGCACTGTGGAACGTCATCACGGTGAGTGTCCCGTGCCAGTGTTTGTGGTACCCTGGACAAGGGACCCGAATGGCATGGTTTGACACCCGTGGGGGCTGAGGCATCCAGAGAGCAGGCACAGCGCGGCTCCAGTGGCCAACCGGGTACCACTCGGGCACTAACGCAGCCGATTCCAATGCAAGAAATAAAAACAATTGGGATGAGACCACTTGGCACGAGCCCTAGGAGTGCCAGAAATAAGAACCAGGGACAAAGCTCGGGCCGAAGCAGCGGGACCTTACAACGCCGCGGAGGAACCAGGTCACGATGCCACAGACCGCGGAAGCCAGTGAGTACTCAATTCAATTCAATTCAATTCAACTTTATTTATATAGCGCCATTTCACAACAACAGTCATCTCATAGCACTATCAACTGTAGGGGGGACCCCCACAGTTGCAGAAAGACCCCAGCAATCAGGCGATCCCCTGTGAGCAAGCACTTGGCGACGGTGGAGAGGAAAAACTCCCTTTTAACAGGAAGAAACCTCCAGCAGAACCAGGCTCAGGGAGGGGCAGTCATCTGCTGCGACTGGCTGGGGGGTGAGGGGATAGAGAAGAAGAAAAGAACAGACATGTAGAGAGCAAACAGCACGATGGGGACTCAATCTATGGGAGAGAACAAACAAATGTTAATGACCAGCAAAAAAAAAATATTTCATAGAGAGTGAGGAAAGGAGTGAGGCCCAGTGCATTACTGGAGGTCCCCCGGCTGACTAAACCTATTAGCAGCATAACTAAGGGAGGGTTCAGAAACACATGATCCCTCCCTAATTGTAGGCTAGATCAAAAAGGTAGGTTTTAGCCCTATTCTTAAAAACAGAATAGGGCTAAAACCCTATTCCTATTAAAACCCTAAAAACAGAATACTCCCTTGGGTGTGGGTGATAACGTGTGCCCTAGGTTGGAGTCTCGGCTTGGGTGGGTCCGCAAGTCGAAGAAATGGCGTGATGACCAGGGTGAACTGTAGGTGGTACAGATTTGTAAAGACGGTTACCTTGAGCTGATGCATGGGTCCAGACGGCACCCGAATGAGCTGCGACGTTTGGAGGGGTAGAATCGCCAGTGCAGCCCGTCTCCGGTAAAGAAGAGGCGGAGAAGCTCTGGTAGCAGGCTGCGGGATGGATGCTCCAGAGGGGAGCCAATGTGAGACCTGTAATGTGACTTTTCATTTTGTTTAAGGGGCTAATGGTGTGTCTTATTTGAGAGTGTTTTGAAGTTTTATGGCTGATGTTCTTAGTTTAAAGAAAAAAGTGAAGGAAAAGAGAGTTCTGTGACCACCGTTTTGTGCACTGAGTACCCCGTAGGTGTGTGTGATAATTAGGGTTGCATTGATGTGTGAATGTTTTATGCAAAACGTAAACACAGTAGATCTTGAATGTGCCCTTGTTGTTGAAGTGTTTGCCCATGTTGTGGGGTGGGAGCGCTAGCGTAGAGAATTTTGAGGGGGGGACCGCCATTGTGTTAATATACAGTGTTTACAATTGTTTATAGTTCCAAAGTTTATAATGTATATTTATTTCTTTTGGGTTTTATTTCTTTTGGTGTGTGGCCCTGTTATGTTTACTGACTATTTATTTAAGTAGCGGGGTGATCCGCTGGGCCGGTGTGGTATGAATGAATAGGTCTGTACATTTCTATGTTTAGAGTGTGTGTCGGGTGTAAATTTTCAGGGGGGAGGCAATTGATGTGCTTGTGATTTTTCGGGGGGGAGGGGATGTTGGATATTATATTTTATATGTATTGGTATGGCGGCGCCCTAGTATAGAGAGGTGGTAACACCCCACCTTTGGGGGTAGCGTCAACTGGGGTATATAAGGTAACAGCGGGAGACTACCTGCCTCTTTGCTGTGGACTCTTGGGCTAGCGTATGTATGCGTATGTTCTGGTTATCGTGTTTAATAAAACTATAAAAGGCACCTCGACTCCTCATCATTTGTCAGATCACTTGTGTGATCCTTTTTGAGTTATATTCATAATAGTGTATCTTGCACTTTGGGGATTGGCAGTTGTCCAGTCACCATTATAATTTAGTTTATATGTGTAGTTTATAGTCTATCATCAATAAACTCATGCAGTACTATAATAACAGGACACATTACAAATATTTGAGACCCATTAAGACTCCAGCCCCCCCGCGACCTGAAAAAAGGATTAAGCGAAAGAAGATGAATGAATGTAGTGCTTCCTTTTATATTTTAGCAATACAAGTACAAAACACCGCCCACACTTGAAGCCAGGGCAACACAGCGGTGACAGAGCGGTGGCTAAACTTTTATTGATAGAAATTACATATTTTGACTGAGTGACTCCATACTCGGGGATGCACACCCTCAGTTAAAAGTATTACATTCCATTCAACTGAAGGTATCAACTCATTCTGATTGCTGAGGCCACAGTAAAAACAAATGATTTTAAATGTAACCCAGCCCTTGTAAAATCTACTTTACTGAAACGCAGCTACATGAAAATTGTGGTTAAATACAACAACAAAGTGTTTTTTTGTCACATTCCACTACTGGCTTTTAGCAACAAGTGTATTTCCCAAATATGTTTAAACTTGCATTAATTAACCACCACTCTTTTCTCTCTTTTCGTCTAGGCAAGAGGAAAGCAATCCACCCCAAACCGGACCTTGCATCACTATTTACAGAGATGCAGGCTGAAGATCTGCTGAACCGGGACCAGTGTGAGCTGGTCCAGTCCAGTTGCTTCTCAGTGAGGCAGCGTGGCTGGCGTGTGTGACCCATTTTCCAAGGTTTTTTTTGTTTACAGTTTGAATTTTGCACATTCGAAATAATCTGGAATTTGCTGCTGATTGTAATAAACAATTTAGTGACTTATGTGTTTGCATCATGATTTGAGACAGGTGTGTTAATGTGACTAAGATTATGAATGTGCTTACTTTCTGAGTGTGCAGGAGTTCCAGAAGGTCAGGGGCAGGTACGTAATAGTTTCTTTCAGGGAAGGTGGAGGAATGGAGCAGGTAGGGTGTGGAGCTTCTTCGGCAATGACATTCCTAATAGAGGGTGATCGGACCTGGGGCTTTCCTGTGATGATGGTTGAGTGATTTTCCAGATATCAAGAATATTGCTTATGTGTGTTATTCAGTGTGTGTGTGTGGGGGGGGGGGGGGCATCCAGGGAAGGAGATGTCCAGAAGGCAGGTACAGCGGGAGGTCTGAGGAGAATCCTGTGACAGAGGTTAATTGGAATTTTGGTTTTGCAGAGATTGCAGGAGGGAGAACACGAGGAGCAAGTGGATGGGGAGGTGTGCACATAGAGCAGGAGATAACAGGAAGAACAACAGCGAGCTGATCAACTGTGACTTACCTACACCGCTATTAGCCTGAGCACCACTAATATAGTGGTATGGATAATGAGAAGCAGCTGTAGGTAATTGGAGAGGAGAGGGTAGGCTGATGAGGTGTGTGTGTGTGTGTGTGTGTGTGTGTGTGTGTGTGTGTGTGTGTGTGTGTGTGTCATTTGAGGTCCATAACCGAGGATTTACAATGACTCCAGACAGACTATATTGCAGATGCAGTGTGGATGGCCCCTTGTGTTCATCCCTACCAGCTCCATTCATGTTTTGCAGCAGCATGGATGAGAACAGAGTTTGAAATACAAGATTATGTGAGAATTATAAAGAAAAAGATTTTTATTTGTCAATACTTCTATGCGTGGAGTGTGTAATATATAAGAAAAGAATGACTAAGAATTAAAAACAACAGCAGCAGTCTATGTACAGTAATAACATAAGATAAGCCTTTATTAGTCCCACAATGGAGAAATTGCAGTATTGCAGCAGCACAGGGATAGTAGCACTCACAGCAATAGTTAATAAGATAAGATAATAAGAACAAATGAATATACATAGTATGTACACAGATATATACACAGTGTGGGAGCATTGCAGCTAGATGGTATAGACAGCATTACGTTCTGTTAAGTTACCCCACAGATGCTACCTGTAGTGCAAATAATAGTGCAATAATTATTGCACTAACCCATAGTGCAATAATGCTACCTGTTGTGCAAATAAAGATAAAAGATAAAACCCAGCAATCCTCTATACAGAAAAAAATAATGCCGTAATATCCATAATTGCAAGTTCAGTGCAGTAGCATAGGTGAAACAGTGACAGATTGGACTTCACATGATCAATATTGTAATACAGGCAGGCAGCAGCAGGTATGGCATTTGTGCAAATGGTTGCAGTAAGGTGTAGAGACATACAGCAGCAGATGTATTACTGTTGGTGTACCGGTCTTTCTGTGCAAACAGCTGAAGTAGTTATTGTGTGAGTGAGTGTGTTACCATCCAGGGGTGGGGAGGGGGAAGTGGAAAGAGTTCTGGGTCCTGATAGCCCGGTGAACAAAGCTGTTTAGCAGTCTTGTGGAGAGGGCCCGGAGGCTCCGGTACCTTTTCCTCAAGGGCAGAAGGTTGAAGAGGGAGTGGGAGGAGTGGGAGGTGTCGCCTGCAATGTTGATGACTCTGTGGGTGAGGCGGGTGTGGTAGATTCAATTCAATTCAATTCAATTCA
Organism: Pholidichthys leucotaenia; assembly: GCA_020510985.1. NCBI lineage: Eukaryota > Metazoa > Chordata > Actinopteri > Cichliformes > Pholidichthyidae > Pholidichthys > Pholidichthys leucotaenia. The sequence goes on from CM035848.1 coordinate 75,189,092, forward strand.
ATTCAGCTTTATTTATATAGCACCATTTCACAACAGTCATCTCATAGCACTTTCAACTGTAGGGGAAACCCTCACAATTGCAGAAAGACCCCAGCAATCAGGCGATCCCCTGTGAGGAAGCACTTGGTGACGGTGAAGAGGAAATACTCCCTTTCAACAGGAAGAAACCTCCAGCAGAACAAGGCTCAGGGAGGGGCAGTCATCTGCTGTGACTGGCTGGGGGGGGTGAGGGGATAGAGAAGAAGAAGAAAAGAACAGACATGTAGACAGCAAACAGCACAATGGGGTCTCAGTCTATGGGAGAGAATAAACAGATGTTAATGACCAGCAAAAATATTTCATTGAGAGTGAAGAAAGGAGTGAAGTCCAGTGCATTGTTGGAGGTCCCCCAGCTGTCTAAACCTATTAGCAGCATAACTAAGGGAGGGTTCAGGGGCACATGATCCCTCCCTAATTATAGGCTATATCAAAAAGGAAGGTTTTAACCCTATTCTTAAAAACAAAGATTGAATTTGACTCCTGAATCCAGATTGGCAGCTGGTTCCACAGGAGAGGAGCTTGATAACTGAAGGCTCTGCCTCCCATTGTACTTTTGGAGATTCTAGGTATTACAAGTAATCCTGCATGTTGGGAGTGTAGTGCTGTGTTAGGATAATAGGGTAGTATCAGAGCTTGATAACTGAAGGCTCTGCCTCCCATTGTACTTTTGGAGATTCTAGGTATTACAAGTAATCCTGCATGTTGGGAGTGTAGTGCTGTGTTAGGATAATAGGGTAGTATCAGAGCTTTTAAATAAAAAGGGGCCTAATTATTTAGAGCTTTGTAAGTGAGAAGAAGGATTTTAAACTTAATTCTAAACTCTATGGGAAGCCAATGAAGGGAGGCCAGAACCAGAGAGATATGATCTAACTTTCTAGTACCTGTTAAAACTCTTGCTGCAGTATTTTGGATCAACTGAAGACTTTTTAAAGATGTTTTTTTGACAACCTAATAATAAAGAGTTACAATAATCTTATCTAGAGCTAACAAAAGCATGGATTAGTTCCTCAGCATCACTCTGAGAAAAGATGGTCCTAATCTTGGCAATAATATGTTAGAAGGCAGTCTAACATATGCCATCTATATGTTAGAAGGCAGTCTTAGAAACAAGTTTAATATGTGAATTAAAAAACAGATCTTAATCAAAAATAACTCAGAGGTTCCTCACAGAACTATTAAGAGAAAGAGTAACTGCAATTATCCCTGTCAATTATCCCTTCATTGACAGAGATAATTGTGTGTCATCTGCATAACAATGAAAATGTATACAGTGCTCTCTAATAATGTTGCCTAGCGGAGCAATATATAAACTAAAAAGAACAGGGCCTAGCACAGATCCCTGTGGAACTCCGTGACTGAGCTTTGAGTTGGAAGAAAACTCATTATTGACATGAACAAACTGGAACCTGTCAGATAAATAAGATCTAAAACCACTGCAAGGAAGTTCCATTAAGTCCAACATGGTGTTCTAATCTGTCAAGTAGAATATTATGATCGATAGTATCACCAAGGTCTAAAAGGTGTTGGTAAATTTCTGTACTGTACTTGTATTAGCAGCATAACTAACTTGTCCTTTCAACAAAGGACAAGTACAGAAACAAGTCCATTATCAGATGCGATGAGGAGGTCATTAGTGGCCTTCACTAAGGCTGTTTCAGTACTATGATGGATTCTAAACCCAGACTGAAACTCTTCAGATAAACCATTTCCCTGCAAGTGGTCAAATAATTGCATAGCAACAACTCTTTCTAAGATTTTTGAAATGAAAGGGAGATTAGAGATTGATCTATAGTTAGCTCAAACTCCTGGATCCAGTGTTGGCTTTTTGAGTAAGGTTTAATTACAGTAGTTTTAAAAGCCTAATGTACATGGCCTAATGTTAATGAAGAGTTGATTATATGAAGAATAGAGCTACCAATAAATGGGAAGACTTCTTTAAATAACCTGGTAGGAATAGGGGATTAAAGACAAGTCAAAGGCTTGGATGAGGAAATTATTTTATCTAACTCTACAAGGTCAATTGGAGTAAACTCATCCAAACAGATGTCAGTTGAAGGAGTTGTAGTAGTTAATGTATTTAAGTTAACGGTGGGAAGAATCTGACTGATTTTATCTCTGATTGATGAAATTTCATTATTGAAAAAGTTCATAAAGTCCTGACTAGTAAGCTCTAAGGCAGTGGTTCTCAACTGGTCTGGCTTTGGGACCCACCATCACCCCTCAATGACAAGCCGCGACCCAAATCAAAGATTTTTAAATTCTCAAATTTATTGAATGTAAAGATTGTGCATTTTGAACCTGAGGTAGAAGAACAGAATATCACAGTATACAAACACAAAACAAATTTAATGATTAAACAAAATGACCAGTAAGTGGCAATACAACAGAGGGAACAATTCCCTTTAATGCTGAATTAGCTGCATTTTAAATTAAAAATTAAACAAAAAGTGCAATTCAAAAGAATTCAAGTCTCAAAATTGACTTTTCTTCTGATTGTTTTTTCAGTATTTACCTACTGATAAGGTTATGTGCTTTGAAGAAAATGAAGGAACACTCACTAAAACCTGTAACAGTGACATCATAGACCTGAGTCTGGAGGAATTAATAGGAGAACTGGGGGTGTTTTTTGCTCTTGACAAGAGTCTCAATGTCTGGAGTTATATTAGACAAAGCGACTCTGAGGTCATGCTCAATGTCCAGTCTGTTTTTCTGTTTTGTCTTCAACTGAACCAGAGCTGAGAAGCCACACTCACAGAGATAGGTAGTGCTGAAAGGTAGGAGGGTTTTTACTGCTCGAATGGCAAGAGAAGGATACTCGCTCATCACAGTGCTGCACGAGAACTGCGAGAGGCTTACCTCCGTGAACCTCTTTTTCAGCGTGCGGTCACATGACAGCTCCACCAGCTGACTCTCTTCACAAAACCTCGCTGCACCTCGCTGCACAAAACACACTGAGGTTTCTGTACTCCTTTGTCCTCAATATAAAAAAATCCGTATCTCATATAGTCCGTGTCGTATCTGCGTTTCGCCACGCTCAATTAGCATATACAAACAAACGTTGCAAGTCTTCTTCTATGGTGCAAAATATGGTGTCGCCCGCCACCTACTGCCATCTACTGTTAAGGAGTGTGAATCAACACTATGTTGATTTATTTCTTGATATTTTATTTGCCCAGGCAAAGGCCCGCGACCCACTGAAAACAGGGTCACGACCCACCAGTTGAGAATCACTGCTCTAAGGGAATGCTAGGATTGACAGAGTCCTGACTCTTTGCCAGCCTGGTTACAGTGCTGAAAAGAAACCTGGGATTATTCTTGTTATCTTCTATTAAAACAGAAGACTTGTCAATTAGAAAGAAAATGGCACTCCACTAAAATAGATAAAATCTCTTTAACTTGGAGAAATCATCTTCTAATTTATTAAAAAAAAAACTCTTAGGAAAGCTAGAACAAGTTATTATCCTGCATTAATAGCTACGAGTTTCTGCGTTGAACCAAGGAGTTAGAAATATCTGATAAGACTTTTTTTTTCTTTTTTAAAGGAGCCACTATGTCAAGAGTCTGATGCAGAGAAGCTGTAATACTATCTACCATGCTATCAATTACAGAAGGGGCAAGCTCTCCATAGCTTATCTCCATTGTGTTGACACATGGCAGAGAGGAAACAATCTCCATAAATTTGGTAACAGCATCATCTGATTGCATCTACTGTAGTAATATTTTTCTTTAGGCACCAAATAGTCAGAAATAGTAAAATCGAAGGTTAACAGACAATGGTCTGACGGTACAGGGTTATGAGGAGACATTACCAGATTTTCTATTTCAATGCCATATGTCAGAGCAAGGTCCAACGTGTGGTGGAGATAATGAGTAGAATTTCCTACTTTCTGAGAAAACCCCATTGAGTCTAATATTGAATTAAATGCCATATTAAGGCAATCGCTATCTACATCTACATGTATATTAAAGTCCCCTACTATAATTATTCTATCTGATTTCAGCACTAAATCAGCTAAGAATTTGGCAAATTCGAATAAAAACTCTGAGTACGCTGAGGGAGGATGATAAACTATGTCAAATAAAATTGGGTTTAATGTTGTGACCCGAGCACTATGTTATTTGTGCTCGGGCTATTCCTGTCAGGTCTTGACAGCGGCGTTGTTATCCTGGCTCTCCGAGCTCTTATTGTGACAGCGCTCGGGGAGGCTTCCGCTCAGCTGTCAAGCCCTGAACAGCTGTTCTGCATTTGCAGTCGTTAGCGGCGGACTTCTTAAACCAACGCTAGCAGCTGCATCCTTGCAGCAGTGTCCCTCGCTGATCGTCGGAGCTAACGTATGCTTTGGACTTTCTTTACTTTGCCTGTCTGTGGTATGACCGTCGCCTCCTGTGGACTCGTAAGTGAGCTGTTAGCCTTACGCCTCCTGGTGTGTGTAGACTTGTGAGTGTCATTGCCTCAGCAGCTTGTATCATTATTGCTTCACCGTTAATAAAGACTCTTGCACAACTCTCTGGTGACGGTGTGGCGTCCTATGGTGGCTCGCGAGAGCCACCGCATGACAGTACACTGCTGCCAAAAAACAGCGTTTACGGTGACGCCAACCCGAGACGCCTTTCACCAGTGAGTTGGTGTTTTTTGGACACCGCTTTTCCTGTCTAGGTACAGTGTGTGTGAGGAATGCCGTCATGGAGGGGCCATGCTCGGAGTCCGAGCCACGAGCTGACGGGCATCCTAGAATTCGTGGATGAGATGCTCATCTCCGCTTCCCTCCTGGATTACGATCACGGCATACACTGGTACCTGGACTCCACTGAGGATGCTCTTAGTTATCTCTCTCCCCGTTTCGCCGACCACCCGGAAGTCGACGTGAGGAGGGTTGATATCGCCGCACAACGCGAGATATTCCTTATGCTGGAGGAGGACTACGGCAAGAAGCAGAGGAGGAGGCGCTCCTGCTCTTTGCCTTGGGATCCCGATCCTGTCCTCGATCCATTCCTGGAGTTCGCACCATCTGGGGGCCGGCGTAGACGTTGGCGCCGCGGCCGAGCACATCTTCAGCAAGCTCCTGTTCCGGATCCAGTTCCAGGCCGCCGGAATGACCCAGTCAACCAGTCAGCTGTCTTTTTGGCGTCACATCAGGAGGGAATTCCTGCAGCCCCTCTTCTCGGGCCACCACCCCTTGCTGTCCGGTCAGCATGTTGTGCCCGGCCCGCTTTGGCTGCCGCTCCCTCGTCCTCGATGCCCTCTCCAGCTGCTGTGTGTGATCAGAGTCCTGCGCCGGCGAGCTCCGTCCATGGGTCCTTTCCTACCACCCAGCGAGCGAGAGAAGGAGCAATGTCCTCTACAGCTGGCACCATCCTTCCTCCGGGAGACAGGCAAGTTCAAATTCACTCCCCTATTTGTCATGGTGAGCTGTCTTGTCTGACTCCTGGGGGTGAGGCTCGGGGTTTGCAGCCCCCCGAGTTTCCACCTCCAGCTGTAGTTACCTGTACTGAGCCTGCTGCCTCTGTGTTTCCTCCTGCTGAGCAGACCTCGGCGTTAGGTCCACGCCGTCGAACGAGGGGGAGGCCTGCGACTCTGGGAATAATCCCGGCCCCGCAGCCCCGTTTTGGACAGAGGAGGAGAGTGGACTGCAGTGTGGAGCCTGAGCCAACGAGCAAGCGTCCCCGGGTCTCCACAGAGGAGCAGCCCGAGCCAGCGGGTCGAGGGTCCCCTGCCACCACGCCGTGCGGGTTATCGGTGTGGACATCAGTGGGTGAGGATCCGGCTGCAGAGACCATCAGGCCAGCTGTGGAACCCGACGCAGCTGAGTGGGAGCCCAACGACGAGCTTCTACCTGAACCTGGATCGACCAAGTCCTGGACGGCTCCAGAGCCAGAGTGCAGGCAAGTGCTCTTCTTTGCTTTCCTTTGTGGTGTGTTAGAGCATTTTTGCCTGCCTCATGGGGAGGCGAGCAAGGGGCAGCCGTCTGCTGCGCCCGAGCTCGTCTCGCTGGGCTCTGGCGCTGCCGGTGATACTGATCCCGGTCCTCTCCTGTCCTCTGAGCCTCTCCACAGCATAACCGGTTTGGAGTCAGTCGAGGTCGCGGGGCTGGAGGTCCGAAGTTCGGGGATGGAGGTCGTTGCCGGTGCAGTACCGACCCAGTCGGGGTCCGTCCAGGCCCAGTCGAGGTCCGACGCGTGGGCAGAGGTGACCCAATCGGGGTCCGACGCGGATGCAGCGGTGAACCAATCAGGGCCTGACGAGATCCAGCGGGGGTCCAGCGCAGGTTCAGCTGCGACCCAATCGGGGTCCGACGAGGTCCAATCGGGGTCTGACGCAGGTGCGGCTGTGACCCAATCGGGGTCCGACGAGGTCCAGTGGGGGTCCAACGCAGGTGCAGCTGCGACCCAATCGGAGTCCGACGAGGTCCAATCGGGGTCTGACGCAGGTGCGGCTGTGATCCAATCGGGGTCCGGCGAGGTCCAGTGGGGGTCTGACGTTGGCGCTGCTGTGACCCAATCGGGGTCCGACGCGGGTGCAGCTGTGATCCAATCGGGATCCGATACAGGCGGAGCTGCGACGATCGCATCGGTGTGGACCGAGATTGGTGGAGGAGCCGCGGACCCTTCGCCGCCTGATGTGATGTGGACCCATTGTCTTGATTATTCCCCTCTCAGGAGCCACCAGCTGGGGTCGTCAGCGCTGGGGGTCGTTGGAGGTTTTCGTCTTGCAGGCTGGCGCTCTCATGTAGTTTCTCCGTCTGGTAGGCCGCCGCATGCTATTCCTCCATGGTTCTGGTGGCTGAGGGATGCGGGTCGGCCACCCGGGGAACTGCTCCGCCGGTTTGGCACCTTGGGTCGGTCGCCCGATAAACTGTGTTTGCTACTGGGTGGCCTGGTACGGCCACCGGACGACTTGACTCTTGGGGCCTGGGACTGGGGCAGGCCGCCTGACCATGTACTATTTTTTTGTGACCACCCGTGGGCCATAGGGTACAGGGAGGCCGCCGGGGCTCTGCCTGGGGCGTTTGGTCTCCGCCGATCATCTTTTGTTTGGACCATACGGTGTAAGGTTGTCTGGAACAATTAAAATTGCCTCATGTATGTTTGTAGCATGCTTTTGTTTTTTTTTGTTTTTCTCCCCTCTTCTACCTGAGGGGCTATAGCATGTATTCCTTGCTTTTTCATAGATACCTTAGTGTTTGAGGCTGATGTTTTTGGGTTTAATTGTGGCTGAGTTTCATGCACTTGGGTGACTTGGGAATATAATTGTGGCATGTCGAAGTTTGTGTGTGAACAGTGTGGTAAGATCTTAACTCTGATGAGTTCTAAACCATATGAGGTTATGTACTCGGGAGTTAGACGGATTGTCCGTGGTCGCTGTGGGAAAACTTTAGGTGTCGGGTAAATTATGCTCTGTATGGTTTGTACCCCATGTGTTGTAACACTTGCCTTGTTTGTTTTTTGTTTTTTTTCATTGTCTCTGTGGGAATGTGATGGATATGTCAGGGGATGTGTTTTTCTTTTTCCTTTGTTTTTTGGGGCCTTGTTGGGTTTTGTTTGGCTCCCTCCTTGCCTGTTCCTCCATTCACTCGCCCTGTGGTTGGGGTGGCGGGGTGGCTGGGTGTTACAAGGCATTCGGAGCCCGCCTTTTGAGGGAGGGCTACTGTTGTGACCCGAGCACTATGTTATTTGTGCTCGGGCTATTCCTGTCAGGTCTTGACAGCAGCGTTGTTATCCTGGCTCTCCGAGCTCTTATTGTGACAGCGCTCGGGGAGGCTTCCGCTCAGCTGTCAAGCCCTGAACAGCTGTTCTGCATTTGTGGTCGTTAGCGGCAGACTTCTTAAACCAACGCTAGCGGCTGCATCCTTGCAGCAGTGTCCCTCGCTGATCGTCGGAGCTAACGTATGCTTTGGACTTTCTTTACTTTGCCTGTCTGTGGTATGACCGTCGCCTCCTGTGGACTCGTAAGTGAGCTGTTAGCCTTACGCTTCCTGGTGTGTGTAGACTTGTGAGTGTCAGTGCCTCAGCAGCTTGTATCATTATTACTTCACCGTTCATAAAGACTCTTGCACAACTCTCTGGTGACGGTGTGGCGTCTTATGGTGGCTCGCGAGAGCCACCGCATGACATTTAACCTAAAATTGCTAACATGCCCAATGCTGAGGACAAGCCCCCCAAAGGAATTATAACATGTTTTTTTTGCTTTACATTAACTAGTAATTTGGAAAGGTAAATTGTCACTACTGCTCCTCCATGACCAGAACTTCTGGGATTTTGACAGTTTGAATAACCAGAGGGAGTTGATTCATTTAAACCAACATAATCCTCTTGTTCAAACCAAGTCTCTGTAAGGGATATTGATCAATTAACAGATCATGGACTAGCAGAGACTTGGGAGTAAGAGACCTAATATTTAACAAACCACATTTATTTTTTAAATTATGAGGAGGAACAGAGGCCAAGTCATTAAATTTAAATTTAGAGGCTTCATGTTTTATTTGAGTTTTACCAACTTTTTGTTTAATCAGTTTGGGATCGTTCAAGTAGATTCATTTTGTCTTCTTTTAATTATTTACCTTTTGTTCTTATTAAAGACAAAAATAGAAAGGCGATGTCTTTACCTTCTTAAAATGTTTCGACTGTGCACTGCAGCCTTCGTCAGAAGAGTCAGCTGATTGCTGCCAGGTGACATTTTATCAGCTGACTTTCGTAGGCGGGGCCAGCCCAGCAGACCTGTCAGATCCACCGAGCCGGCCCCACTTTCCGCTGTCAGATGGTCTCTGGAGAATGTGGTCCCAGGTGTGGGAAAGCATAAATGCCCCCTCATCTCGGTTCATGGTATCTTTTCCCCGCTTCCTGATTTCTATGGCCTCCTTGATCCAGCGTTTGTGTCTGTTGCTCTCTGATCCAAAAATTTTTGTGTTGTCCCAGTCCATGATGTGATTATTTCTTTTGCAGTGATCTGATATTGCTGATTTTAATGTTTCTTGTTCTGCCTTTTCTTTTTGTGATCTTGTGAGTCGTCCTTGTGTTTCCTTCTCACATTCCTTCTGGTGTTCTTTTTTCTTGTGGTGAATGGTCTTCCAGTTTCTCCAATGTAGGTTTTGTTGCATGATCTGCATGATATTTCATATATCACATTGCATTTTTTGTCTTCTTCTATTCTGTCCTTGGGGTGTACTAATAACTGTCGTAATTTTTTGTGTAGTTTGTGGCTGACGGTGTTTCAATGCAGCGGAGCTGGGATTCCAAATCACACAACCTCGCCTCGAGCGCCCCAAAAAGACAACATTTATTACATTTACTATTAACACTAAAACAGGCAGAGGTGTAGCTAAACATCTGACACAGAGAGCACACCACAGGAGAAGGGGAAGGAGAGCTAGTAGCCATAGCTAGTGGCTAACCCGAAACTAACACAAACACCGATGAAAGGTGAACAGAAGGCTAAAGAGGGTGATTAGGTGACACTGAGTGTGCACACAGGTGCAAGAGGCTTGTTAAACAGAAGAGAGAGGTGACAGTAGATTTGAAAAAAGTGATTAAAATACAATTGGAGGCAATAATCCTCAGGAGAGTGTAGCATCATCTGGCTTAGGCTCATCAATAAAATTATCCTTCATCTTAAAGACATTGTTTCACCCAGGGAAAGGCTAGTCAAGAATTGCTTCTTCATCTCAAGGACCACATGGAACAACATTCCTTTGCTAAGCAAGCTGATAAGGATCCCAGTTCGTGCTTTTAACGGATTAACTACATCATAAATAAACTGGAAACTTCCTTCCTCAAGACTGTTTTATTGGAAAATTAACCCAAGTTACATTTTCCAGGTCTGGAAAATCATCCCATAAACTTTGAGTGCATCTTAGGGTCAATAAGAAATATCCACAGCTCAACATTGCCACCTTCTGAAAACTTAGGGACATGTTGGATTTAACCAGTGAACTTTATTCACTGACATTAATGACTACCTTTTATCAAAACTTTCACTGTTCTGATTATCCTCTTTTTCAGGACACCATGGAAAAACAAGTGGGACTCTTAATATATCCTTCTGTTGGACAATCAACGATGGGTTTGAAGAATTTATATTTATCTTGATTTTAAATGTGTACATGAATGTTTAATGATTCAATATATCTTATTTTATTCTTGCATGTTAATTTTAAAAGTACCAGTTTTTAAAAATGCATGCTCACTTAATAGTAGTAAGGAACACTGAAGTAGCTCAGACTCTGTGCATAAGTATATTCATGAATTTTCATTGTTACAGTATTAAGATGTGTTTCTCATGTTGCCAAAACATTCCTTGAGTCATATGACTGGGATCTGCCAGTCTCTGCATAGCAACAGCTTTCTCAATATTATTGGTTGTTACAGACAAAGGACTATTTTCTGATTGGACTAAAGTTCATAAAACCTGCCCGCAATGGGAGGTAATTGGCTTAGGCTCATGCCAGTCCTTTTTCACCTGTGAAAATTGTCTGGGTATAAGGACCGCCATCTTTATTCAGTTTTCAGTTCAGCTTTTGCTATTGTCGTGTGCTGTGTAAACGTCTGTGTGTTTTAATGTTTTTCCTTAAAATGTCTGGGAATTAATTCTTCCTTGAGCTCAAAATTCTTTCAAACAAAGTCAGACTTTGTGTTCACAGGTGTTTTTCTAACTTTTTATCCGGTTAAACTTTTTAAACTCACCGTGTGTTTTTCAAAGGACTGACTGACCATTCGTCTTCACACTGGAAACTATTTCAGCCAACTCTACGTGTGTCTTTGTTGCTCGAGTTTTATCTTAATCTCTCTAAAATTCTGCTATTCAGATCAGATTTTTTTTATTATATTCTAAGTTTATCTGGAACCTGGAAGAAAGCCACTTGCCAACGAAGAAGGAAAAGAAGCAGCCTCACGTCGCCTGACCCAAGCTCCAACTGTGATTGATACAGTCAAAATCTCATCTTGTGACTGTGGACTTTGAAAGTTGTCCTGACAAGAGCTTACCACTGGCGGAGGGTAAAAGCCTCATCATCATCATCAAATATCAGCCTGTGACTGAATTTTGCCCGAATAGCTGCTGGCAGATATCGGGATCATCTCAACAACAGAACTTCAACCCGGATTCAAGTGAGCCATATTCCTTGTTCCATCTGCTGAATGACTTGTCCAAAATTTGGAAATAATTCAAAAATCTGACCAGATGCAGAATTAAAGAGAATTAATATTCTCTTTTATTCTATTCAGAATTTTTCATATTGATTCATATTCATTTGCATCCAATTTTATTCTGTCTTCCATTTCAAACTGCTCTAAATTAATGCTAAAGTCCATGGTTTTATAGATGTGGTCACATGGTTACTCTATCCTCAGTTACAAATTTAATGTGATAGCTTAATGTTGATCATTTCACCTGCTTACACATCATTTGAATGCAGTGTCATTTAATCAGCTTCATTTAAATAAATCTGTAAAATGAGAGAAGTTGTTGGGAATTTATTCCATTCTGTGCCTGGTTTTGAAGCCCTAGTATCGAATTCACTAATATTTTGAGACTGATAGATTAATTAATTGATGAATGAATGAATTGATTGATTAAAGATATAAAGGTTAATTATTAATAATTGTTCACAATTGTAAGCTGGTGCCCCAAACGAGTGTTTACTATCAACTTTTTCTGTGTGTGAGTGTAACGGATCACGTCACCAATGTAACGGATCTCGTCACAAGAGTAATGGTTCTTCTTCTGAGACACCCTTAAGTGGCCGTGATCAGGAACATCAAAACAAGTGTGTGTGAAGCATAGGGACCACGATGACACCAGACTGCTGTTTCCACAATTTATTTCTCCTGTTAGAGAAATAAAACAAAATACATCACGCTCCGTCTGTACCTCGATCCCACACAGGCTCCCACAGCAAAGCAACGCGATACTGTGTGGAAAGGAGCTCTAAAATAACTTCACAATACAAAAATAAATTACATTTCAAATAATAAAATTTTCCAGAAATAAACATACCTGTTAGAGAAATAAAACAAAATGCATCACGCTCCATCTGTACCTCGATCCCACACAGGCTCCTACATTAACAAAAACATAAATTACACAATGGCACAGGCTGCTGGAGTCACCATTGAGCCTATATCGGCGCGAAACCCTAAAAATGGCGCCCACCGGACTCCCAATGTGCTCCGAAACATCTATAAAACACTTATTTATAACACAAATAACAAAAAAAAATACACTACAGTGACATGACAAACTAATAAGGAACAATTACAAACTAAGGTTACAGTTTAAATGATAAGACTAACGAACAATACAATTATATAATGCCAGCAGCGTTTTGGACACAACTTACCCACAGCAAAGCAACGCGATACTGTGGGGAAAGACTGACTACCAGAGCCTTGGAGGTACAGAAAGAGCGGATGTGAGAAGTGTACTGCCAAAATAAAACACTCAAGTAAAATAAAATTCACAACAACATAAAGAAAAACATAACTGACAAAAAGAAATACTTAAAGTGCATTTTTGACTCCGTTACACCCACCCCACTGAATTTTACTGAACTTGAGCCATAGCTACACAGAATTCATTATAATACACAAAACACCCGGGGTTAGTTAAAGAACACCATTTTACAGAATATCCCACACAAGGACGAAGTGGCATGACAGCAGCGCTTATCTCTCAACCCAACCACTGGCAATGGAGTGCCTTGTACACCCCACCAAAAACCCCAACTATAAGTGTAGCAAATGCTCTTGAACAATAAAATAAAATAAAATAACCGAACATTAAAAAAACAAAGCTAAGTCCACAAAAACATAGCCCACACATGTGACATTTAATCAGTCAGGGTCTGAAACATAGACCTACAAACAGCCTTAACATTAAACTTGTCACGAACCACATCTTGCCTGGACATTGTCTGCACTAGTCTGTTTACAGGTTTAATCAGGCGACCAAATCTTGACCTGATTTGAGGTTGTGCATTCGGACGGTGACAATGTGTACGTGACATCTGGTCAACAGTACAGCGAGCAAGGGGAGTGTCTGTCTGTCTCTCGGAGTCAGGAACAGAAACTAGTTGACTGTCAAGTGTTTGTCCACCATGAGTATCAGTAGCAGCTGTAGTCACAGGTCTAGAGCCAGAGGACATGGGATAATCTACCCCTTGAGCAACAGGTGCAACTGACGAGTTCTGGGGGTCAGAAGACATACTTGTCACATCAGAAACGTCTACCTGTGACACAGATGGTTCAGTGAGCTGCGTGATCCACTCAACAGTTCTCCTTTCAGAGTCAACATGTTCTGGATCAACTAATGGTTCACGTGTTTCTCCACATGAAGACGGACCACCTGTACCAGCCACACTCTCTCCCTCGAAGAGGTCCACAGATGTGTCTCCCTCATCATCAATGTCTGTAGCTAAGGTTTCTGGAAGTAAGGTGGATGAACCATGGTTGGACACATCACACACATCCACCACAGGAAGAAAGTTTACCAGCATCAACAGATTCCTGTGGACCACTTTTGTCCGTCCAGTAAGAGTGTCACAAATTCTGTATGTATGGGTCTGTGGGTTCACATCCATTACAGTGTAAACAGTTGATTCCCACTTATCAGCAGTTTTCTTTTTGCCTCTCTCCTTTCTGTTGGCCAAAAGCACCCTGTCACCAATCTCAATCTTGGATCCTGTCACTTTCCTGTTGTAAAGATTAGCATGTCTGTGTTGCTCCTTAGCAGCATGGTCCTGAGCAACCACCATTGCTTCTTTTAGCTCACAGGTGAGAGTTGCCACATACTTGTCGTAACTGGCTACATCAGCATCGCGAAGAACAGAACGAAACATGACACCTACTGGCAAACGGGGCACACGGCCATACATGAGGTAAAAAGGAGGAAAGCCAGCCGTCTCATGGGCTGTACAGTTGTACATAAATGTCAAAGTCTGCAACCGTCGTGGCCAGTTAGCTTTCACCTCAGGGGACAGTGCACGAATCATCCCACCCAGTGTCCTGTTAAACCGTTCGACACTCCCATTTCCCATTGGGTGGTAAGGGGTAGTGTGAGATTTCCTGACACCGGACACTTTGAGGAGTTCACTGATTAATTGACTTTCAAAATTAGGACCTTGGTCACTGTGGATTCTTTCTGGGAATCCAAAGACACAAAAGTACTTGTTCCACAGAACATTTGCCACTTGCTTAGCTGTTTGATCCTTACAAGGAAAGGCCTGAGCCATCCTGGTAAAGTGATCTGTTATCACTAGGACATCAATAGACTTGTTCCTAGAGTCTTCAGCTGACCAAAAGTCAATGCAGACCAGCTCCAGCGGTCTAGATGACAAGATGCTCTCTAAGGGAGCTCGTCCCTCAGGTTCAGCTGACTTGCTGAGGACACAACGCTGGCAGTGTCTGACATGGTCTCTAACATCTCTCTCAAGAGTCAGCCAGAAAAATCTCTGTCTGGATAAACTGAGGGTTCGCGACTGGGCTTGATGACCAGCATCATCATGCACGCCTTTCAAGACCTCATCCTTAAGTGAGTCTGGGACAACATACTGAAGCCGTTTGGACTTGGTTCTCTGGTCTCTTGAAACTCTGTACAGAACACCATTGCTCACAGATAGCTTATCCCAGTGTTTCAGATATTTAATCACTGAAAATGATTCTTTCACCCTTTCTCTCCTTGAGGGTCTCCGATGTCTTTCAACATAGAACAGGACGCGAGAAAGAGTTCCATCCTCCAACTGTTTGTCACACAAAGCCTTTTCAGAATAGGCAGGCAACGGGTCTTGACCTGGTGGAACTAACTGGGGCAAAAACTGCAAGGCTTCAATTGCCCGGGCCCTCGGACCAGCATCCTACTCAATGTGTGACTGCATCACAGCAGACACTTCTTCTGAATTCACAATCTGAGTGTGTACCCGGGAGGTATGAGCATTGTCACACATCGCATCCATGTGACCACTGGATGAACGAAAAGCATCCTGAACAGAGGCAGTAGACACATTTTTGACTTCACTGAGGAGTTTCACATATGGCTCATTGAACAGTCTGTGACCAATATTTTCCTTGACAAAAGGCACATGGCTTAATGCATCAGCCACAATGTTCTGCCGCCCTGGAACATACTTTATGTCAAAGTCATACGCAGCCAACTTGGCTACCCAGCGTTGCTCACAACAGTCTAACTTGGGCTTTGTCAATATGTGAGTCAAAGGATTGTTGTCAGTCCAAACAGTGAATTTGTGACCCTTTAGCCAATGACTAAACTTGTCAGTGATGGACCATTTCAAAGCCAGAAATTCCAGTCGGTGCGCTGGATAGTTTTCTGAGACTGTGTCAGTGACTTACTGGCAAAAGCACTAGGTCTGGCATGACTTTCGCCTTCCTGGACCTGGGATAGAACGGCACCTATCCCATCGAGAGATGCATCAGTTGAAAGCATGAAGGGACGGTCAAAGTTAGGATGAACCAAGACCACAGTGTTAACAAGTGCAGATTTGAGACTTTCAAAGGCATTTATATGCTCTTGGGTCCAATCAGAAGCACAAAGCTTTCTGCAAGCCATCTTGGTTTTCTTACATCTGCCTTTAAATTTTCCACCTTTCAACAGGCTGAACAATGGCTTGGCAATGGCAGAATATCCTGGCACAAAATGCTGATAGTAATTAACCATCCCCAAGAAGGATCTAAGTCTTTTTTGGGACGGTGTCACACCATCAGTGTCCATAAGGTCAGCACAAGTCATTTTTGCGATGTTTTCAACCTTACTAGGGTTGGTTGAAACACCATTCCCATCAATTACGTGACCAAGAAACCTCACAGATCTCCTGAGGAAAAAACACTTTTTGGGTGCCAGCTTCAAGTTGTGCCTATGCAGCCTGCTGAACACCATCTCAAGGCGCTGCAATGCACTCTCCTCATCAGATGCAAAAATCAGCAGATCATCCAAATAGCACAACAAAGTCAAGTAATTCTGGTCACCAAAAATGGCAGTCATCATGCGCATAAAACTAGCAGGACTATTGCATAATCCCTGGGGCAGGCGATTGTACTCATACAAGCCCATCGGAGTGGTAAAAGCAGAATACTTCCTGTCATCCTCATGAAGCGGCATGTTGTAGAAGCCGGACGTTAAATCCACTGTGCTGAAGAGGCAGTTACCTCCCAGTGCTGCCAGACAATCTGCCTGGTGAGGGAGAGGGTGAGCGTCTTTCAGAGACCTCTTATTCAGCCAGCGAAAATCCGTGCAGATGCGGAGGTCACCATTCTTTTTCCACACAAGAACCAAGGGAGATGCATACTCGCTAGTCAATTTCCTGATAATGTCTTTTTCCTCCATTTCATTTAGCACCTGTCTTAATTTCTGATGCTGACTAGGGGGTACATGCCTGTATGGGAGTCTGAATGGTTTATCATCAGATAAATGTATGCGGTGTACAAAGCCCTTAGCTTCTCCACAGTCTAGGTGGTGGCGTGAAAAGACATCCTTGTACTGAAGTACCAAGTCAGCCATTCTCTTTTTGCAGTCCTCTGACACTTGGCATGAATTAATGTCTATGTCACACAGCCCCACTGACTTAAGTTTTTCTTTTACAGACTCCATACCAGCATCACATGCCGTTGTAGACTGTGTGTAGCAGGTCACTGGTACACTAGACTGCTCATCTGCGTCCATGTCTTCAAGGGCTACACATGTGTAGACGTCGGCTAGCTTTGCATTGCGCCGTAACAACACAGGCTTGTTGGACGTGTTGATGAATTTGAGCGGGACCCACCTGTCACCCCACATAGGAGTTACAATCTTAGCCACTAGGATACCCCTAGGAGCTGAACGAGAAGATGTGGGCTCCGTCATGACTGTACTGCCTAGAGATGCAACAGTGTCTTTAGGCAATTTACCCCAAACAAGGTACTTACGCCCAGGTTCAAGGTAGGTGGCTGAGTTACATCTGACAGTACCAACTTTGTCAGGAATGTCATTTCCTTTCCAGGGGTTCAAACCAGTGAGCATAGACAAGAACTGCTCAGCCTCTGGTTCTGCAGTTGGGCAGGGGCCAGACACTGTTTTCCAATAGGACTTGCATTGTTTTGAGTGGTGTAGGATGTGCTTTATGACATTGGTACCAATAATCAACTCATCATGCTGACCACAGACAACCAGAGTGGGGACTATCATTTTACAACCATACACCTCCATCACAATGTCAAAAGCACTCTTTGGCCTGACACGCTGTCCACCACACCCAACCAGCATCACATCCACATCTATCTGGTTCTCATTTGTTATCACTCCAGCAGTTCTCAGCTTCTTCTCTGCATCCTCGTTGATACTGCAGGCCATGGAGCCACTGTCCAGCATGCTATCAATTATCACTGCACCACCAAAAGCAACTGGTGTGTAGAAAAGGCTGGAACTACTACCAATTATGTGAATGTTCTGATACACAACAACTACATCATCGCACGAGCTTCTCACCGATGCAAAAATCGACTCAACATCATATGTGTCACTGCAGTGGGAGCTTGAGGTGAGACCTGCACTGCCTCCCTCCAAGTACAGGTCAGTTAGTTTTCCCTGAGACAGAGAAGGAGGCTGACAGTTGTTGTTGGGACAGCCCAGTCTGGTATGGCCAGGGGAAAGACAGGTAAAACACAGTTTCTCAGACATGCAATGTGAAATGGTGGAGTGATGTGTGTCATTACAGACCATACAAGTTGCTTCTCTCGGGCGTCTCTGACAAGGGGTATGTTTAAATCTGTTGCTCTCAGTCGGGTGAGGAATTGTACACTGCTGCAACTTCTCTATCATTTCCTGACACATATTAACCACGCGACCAAGGAGCCTCTCCTCTGACTGTTGGAGATTTTGAGCAACAACCGGCATACTAGCACAATCTGAGTTGAGGGGATTTGGGGTAGGGTCAGAGATGGGGAATGGAGAGGGACCCTGACATGTAAACTGTCGGGTTTGAGGAAGTGAAGAGGGAATGACTGGGGTGTAGCACTGTTCTGGCATGGTCATGGCTGAAGATGGCAAAACAGGTGTTTTATAATTATCCATGTCTTTTTTTTTCTCTTTTTTTTTCTTCTCTTGAACAACTTTACACAGTGAAAAAAATTTTTTTTTTCTTCGTTGTGACTAACTCCAAAATAAGGTGGCATATATCAGTTAAAAGCTAATACAATAGTCCTGTATATGCCTGACCACATATACGTCCCAGCGTAGACCCAGTATGGCGATGCAGCATCCACGGTGACCGGCGTCCAGCTGATCTGAAGATCCAAGGGTCAACGGCACCAGTGTAACGGATCACGTCACCAGTGTAACGGATCTCGTCACAAGAGTAATGGTTCTTCTTCTGAGACACCCTTAAGCGGCCGTGATTGGGAACATCAAAACAAGTGTGTGTGCAGCATAGGGACCATGATGACACCAGACTGCTGTTTCCACAATTTATTTCTCCTGTTAGAGAAATAAAACAAAATGCATCACGCTCCGTCTGTACCTCGATCCCACACAGGCTCCCACAGCAAAGCAACGCGATACTGTGTGGAAAGGAGCTCTAAAATAACTTCACAATACAAAAATAAATTACATTTCAAATAATAAAATTTTCCAGAAATAAACATACCTGTTAGAGAAATAAAACAAAATGCATCCCGCTCCGTCTGTACCTCGATCCCACACAGGCTCCTACATTAACAAAAACATAAATTACACAATGGCACAGGCTGCTGGAGTCACCATTGAGCCTATATCGGCGCGAAACCCTAAAAATGGCGCCCACCGGACTCCCAATGTGCGCCGAAACATCTATAAAACACTTATTTATAACACAAATAACAAAAAAAAATACACTACTGTTATATCTTTCACCCTTTACGTTACTTAATATAACAATAATAACTCGGACCATCAACGTACTGTTCACGGTTTTTTAGCGTAGCAGCAACTCATAGCACACACCCAACGACAACACACTCACACATTACAGATTACCCATAATACTTTTAGCAAAAGCACTACGACGGATGCCGTAGTAAACCAAAATACATAACATCTCCTCCCCCCTTACAATAGATGTCCTACAGGAGATACCAAGTGTCTTTGTTTTGTCTTTTTTTTTTTTATTATTATGCTACCTTAGGAGTGAGGGTAGACTACCTCATCCCATAACTGTACCCCTGGGGATTATTCTGCCCCATTAATGTGGGTCAGTTGCTTTCTAGTCTAATAACTCAGACGGACAGGAGGTCGTCGCTCCCTGGTGGGGTATTGGGCGCTCTGCAGGAACATGAGTCTGTGTTCTTTCTAATGTGGAGGTTGCTTCGGGTGCTGATGCAGAAGAAGATGTCACATCTCCAGCTGGAACTCCAGTCTCTGAAGTGGTTGAGTTCTGTTCTGGTGTAGGTGGACAAAGTGGTGAGTTGGTGAGTGCATCTTTAGGATATCCAAGAGACGGTTCTGCAGGCGCTGGCGGTGTCTGGAGGAGTTGATCCACGTGCCTTTTCCAAACACTGTCAGTGGTTTGAACTGTATATGAGACTGGTCCAGTTTGTGCAATAACAGTTGCAGGAACCCACTTAGGTTCACCTCTGTAGTTTCTGGCCAGCACAGATTCTCCTGATGTGAACGCTCTGTCCTTTGCCCGATGTTCTCTGTGCATAATTTGTTTCTCTTGTTGCTTTTGCACAGTGTCCTTTAATTTTGAGGGTTTCAAAAGGTCAAAGGTAGTGCACAGATCTCTCTTGAACATCAGACTAGCAGGGGTTGTCTTTGTGATTGCATGTGGCGTGTTGCGGTAGTTTAGCAGGAACTTGTGCAGCCTCTGATGCAGTGTTCCTTGACCTTGTGATGCTTTCAATGCATGTTTCATTGTCTGCACAAACCTTTCTGCAAGGCCGTTCATCGCAGGATGGTATGGAGCTGATTTAATGTGCTGCACTCCATTAGCTTGTAGAAAAGCATCCATTTCTTGTGAAACCAACTGAGGTCCATTGTCAGAAACTAGTTGTGTAGGAGACCCAAAACGACTAAACATTTCTCCTAATGCCTCTGTGGTCTTCTCTGTGGTGGTTGACCTCATAATAGCCACTTCAGGCCATTTACTGTGTGCATCCACAGCAACGAGAAACATTCTGTCCTCAAACGGACCTGCAAAGTCAATGTGCACACGATGCCATGGCTCCTGTGGGAACTCCCAGGGATGGAGAGGAGCCAATGGTGGGTTGTTCCGTACCTTGTGACAAGATGAACAGCTTTTGGCTATTTCTTCAATCTGCTTGTCAATGTTTGGCCACCAAAAATAACTTCTCGCTATTTCTTTCATTCTCACGATTCCACTATGTCCTGCGTGAAGTTGCTGTAACACTTTTGTTCGACATGACAGGGGAATAATCACTCTCCTCCCCCACAGCAAACAACCCGACTGAACAGACAATTCTGTCTACTTCCCAAGGAAGGGCTTCAAGGTTGCGTCATCACCCGCAGGTTGTCCTTTAATGACCAAGTCCATGACTGCAGACAACACAGGGTCATTTCTAGTCCCCTTTTTCACCTGCACAGCTGAAACAGGTGCGTTTTCTACCTCTGTGAAGTAGAAGATGTCCACAGTGCTTGACTCTGGCTTCATGACAGGAAGTGGTAATCTGGATAACCCATCTGCATTACCATGACAGTCTGACTTCCGATACCTGATGTCATAGGAGTGTCCTGACAACAGCAACGCCCACCTCTGCAGTCGGGACGCTGCAAGAGATGGTATTCCTGTGTATGGTCCAAGGATGGTTGTGAGAGGTTGGTGGTCAGTAAAAAGTGTAAACTTCCGTCCATACAAGTACTGGTGAAATTTTCTGACACCAAACACAATGCTCAGAGCCTCTCTTTCTAGTTGAGCATAGTTAGCTTCTGCCTTGTTTAATGTCCTTGACGCAAAAGCGATTGGCTTTTCCTCACCGTCTAGCATTATGTGGGAAATCACCGCCCCTACGCCATAAGGAGAGGTGTCGCAGGCAAGCTGGATCGGAAGTGATGGGTTGAAGTGGGTCAGAACCTCTGATGCAGTCAGCGCATCCTTTGCCTTCTGAAAAGCTTCCTGACAGCTTGCTGTCCACCTCCATGCTTCCTCTTTGCGCAGCAGGTTATGCAGTGGTTTTAATAGTGATGCCAAGTTTGGTATGAAACGTCCATAATAGTTCAGCAGTCCCAAGAAAGACTTCAGCTGACTGACATTTTGGGGTGGAGGTGCATCCACAATGGCTGTGATTTTCGATGGTGCAGTATGTAGTCCCTTAGCATCGATCACATGACCTAAGTATTCCACGGATGACTGGAAAAACTCGCATTTATCCTTGCGGATTCTCAATCCATATTCCTCCAGTCTCGTGAGAGTTGCATCAAAGATGCTCTTCATCATCTGCTCCTGTACACAGGATATCATCCAGGTAGCACTGCACTCCTGGTAATCCACTCACGATTTGATCCATAGCTCGCTGAAAAAGTGCTGGAGCAGATGTGATGCCAAAAGGCAGTCTGCAGTATCTGAAGAGTCCTTTATGGGTGTTGATAGTCAGCATTTCACGTGACTGCTCGTCTACATGCATTTGTAAATAAGCCTGATTGAGATCTATTTTGCTGAACTTTTGTCCCCCACTCAGCCCCGCAAATAAGTCATCAGTCAGTGGCAGGGGATACTGCTCTGCTGTTAGTACAGGGTTTACTGTTGCCTTAAAGTCTCCACAGGTCCGGATTCCTCCGTCCTTTTTGGGTACTGGAACTATGGGCGTGGCCCACTCACTGGTTGTCACAGGCTCCAGAACTCCATTCTTGACCAGAGCATCCAAGTCAGCCTCCACCTTTGGTCTGATGGTGTACGGCACTGGTCTGGCTTTCATGAACACTGGTTTACTGTCAGGTTTGACATGCAGCTTCACTATAATTTTTTTCATACTGCCTAGTTCATCACGAAAAACCTTTTTGTGCTTTTCCAGTATGGCCTGCAGCTGAGTGGAACTGTGTGACAGCTTCCTTACTTCTTGCCAGTCAAGTTGGATTTTCTTTAGCCACACACGCCCCATTATAGCTGGACAGTTGTTCTTGGTAACATAAACTGGAAGCTCAGCAGTTTGGCCATTATACTGAACAGTTACCTCTGTCATCCCTTTCATGGGCACTCGGTGTCCAGTGTACGCCCTGAAGACGGTGTCTGAAGGCCGGAGTGGAAGATGTTTCAGAAACTTCTTGTAAATGCCATGCGACACAAGTGATGCCTTTGATCCGGTGTCTATCTTCATTTTAATAAAATGTCCCTCCACCTTTGGTTTAGTCCAAAAGCCTTCTGAGCCTTCATTCACATTCATAATCCGGACAGTATTTATTGCAGTTGACACCTCTTCCTCTGAGGAGTCGCTCACTCTGTCCTCGCCATGTTTAACTGTGTGAACATTTCTTTTCTTTTTGTATTTTACCATGTCACTTTTATTCCTTGTCTTTGGGCCTTTGTCTCTGCTCCTTTTGCTTCTACATGCCCGCTCCACGTGGCCTTTTTTCCACAGTTGTTACAGTCCATCTCTTTGTACCAACAGTCATTAGGAAGGTGTCCCACCTTGCCACAGCGGAAACATGGACCTGTTGCATTGGTTTTACCACTGTTGAGCTTATGTACTCTACCTGTAGCATGCAGTTGGTGTGCTTCTTTGGAAGCCATCTCCATCATCACACTAATGTTAATGGCTCTTTCAAGCGTCAGATCACTTTCTGTGAGTAACTTCTTCTGTGCTGCTTCATTCCGTAGTCCACACACAAGCCTGTCTCTTAATGTGTCATTTAAAACATCTTTAAATTTACAGTGTTCGGCTAACTTGCGTAGCGCTGCAACAAACATGTTAACAGACTCACCCTCTTCTTGGTTACGTCTGTGAAACCTGTATCTTTCTGCAATCACTAGCGGCTTGGGTGAGAAGTGGTGGGTCAGTGTGTCCACCAGTTCTTTGTAGGTTTTAGAGCCTGGCTTTACTGGCTGTAGGAGGTTGCATAGTAGGTTAAATGTCTTGGGACCCATCACACTCAGAAAAGTGGGCACTAACTTTTCATCCGTTATTCCATTGGCCACGACGAAATAGTCAAAGCGCTCAGTATAGGAGCTCCATTGTTCCGCGCTCTCATCAAAGGGCCCGATAGAGCCAATGACTCCAGCCATTTTAACACTCCTGGTTGAATGTCGCTCTTTCCCTCGCGGCTCCTTTCTGTAACGTTGTTTCTTCCCTCCGGCGTTACTCACAGAGTTTTTTTGTCCTTAACGATTTCCACTGCTCCGCTCCTCCCCGCTTAGCAGACAGCCCGCAGCATCCACCTCAGCACAGTGGCGCGGTGTATCACCCTGTCAGCACGAAGTAGCGGCGGGAAAAACACGACAAAAAAAACTCTCCTCCGTCGCGGACTGCAGCGTCGGTCCAGACGTCCTCGTCGCCACTTTTTGTTATATCTTTCACCCTTTACGTTACTTAATATAACAATAATAACTCGGACCATCAACGTACTGTTCACGGTTTATTAGCGTAGCAGCAACTCATAGCACACACCCAACGACAACACACTCAGACATTACAGATTACCCATAATGCTTTTAGCAAAAGCACTACGACGGGTGCCGTAGTAAACCAAAATACATAACAACTACAGTGACATGACAAACTAATAAGGAACAATTACAAACTAAGGTTACAGTATAAATGATAAGACTAACGAACAATACAATTATATAATGCCAGCAGCGTTTTGGACACAACTTACCCACAGCAAAGCAACGCGATACTGTGGGGAAAGACTGACTACCGGAGCCTCGGAGGTACAGAAAGAGCGGATGTGAGAAGTGTACTGCCAAAATAAAACACTCAAGTAAAATAAAATTCACAACAACATAAAGAAAAACATAACTGATAAAATGAAATACTTAAAGTGCATTTTTGACTCCGTTACATGTGGACCCAGAGTAAATCTTCGGTCCCGATACATCTCTTAATACAAATCAAGTAAACTTTATACCTGATCATAATTATAAATTAAATATTGCTACAAGAGTGAAGAGAGCTAACCACAGACCAAACCACACTGACAGCCAGCAACACAGGAAGTGACGATACGTTACCACAGGAAGCGTCCAGACCTTCCTGTAGATGTCCGAGAGGGGGAGCAGAGGGGCACCGATGATCTTGTGGCTGCTTTCACTGTGTGTTGTAGTGTCTTCCAGCAGGAGGTGGTGCAGCTTCTGTACCACACCGTGATGCAGCTGGTGAGGATACTCTCAATGGTGCCCCAGGAGAATGAGCACATGATGGGGGGGGGGGGGGTCGTGCTCTCCTCAGTTTGCGGAGGAGAGCATACAAAATAAAGCGAGATCTTGAGAAAGGTCCAAAAGTGACCGAGATGAACCAATTGTGATCATGTGATAACAACAAGAAAGTGTAATTTAGTGGCTCCCCAGTTGGATTTTTGAGCTCTAAATAGCTCCTTAATTTTAATTCTATGAAGCGTTTATATGTGAAGTCAAGTTTTTACTTTCTCTGACACAGTGGTGGAGGAGTAGACCTCAGAAAATAACAAACGGCTATTAAATACCGCAAGATACTGTGGGATTTTCTTGTGGATTGGATCTGGCATCTGTCAAAAATAGACTTGTTGCGTTCCATTAGTGAACTGAATCTAACGAGTTGGATTCGTTCCGCAGTGGTCCAGACCAGGTAGGGATTAGAAAATTGATGAGAATGGGAACTATTTTCTGCAGAGGCCAGATCGCAGCCATAACATACTGCATCCGAAGTCAGTGTAAATCCTGGGTAACACTTTGATTGTGAAGTCACGTTTTTAAATCTTGGTTATTAAACACCATTTAATTTATTTATATTAGTTACTTTAATGGGTCAAGGTAGCATTAATGTTGCATTCCACTATGACCAAGGTTTGCCCACATGTGCTTGAGTGAAAGTATAGTTTTTGCTTTATAAATGTATTCCAATAAAAGTAAAAAGTATTCCCCAGTAAGAAAAAAAAAACGTGAAAAATTACACTTACTTTAGTAAACACTGTCACGACGGCCCTCACGGACCGTCACAAGACGCCTCAGTCACCAGTGAGTTTGCAGTGGTAATTTATTGTGGATAAGGATGAACACACACAGAACACATACAGTGGCTGGGTGAAGTCTGAGCCGGGGAACACCCGATGCGCCAGACGACAATGTTAATGATGAGCTAGGCAAACAGGAACATACCTGAGCATATAGGAGCACCATCAAAATGTAGCAGGATATAACAGATGATCGTAACAGGTGGACGTAACAGAGCATAACAGGAGAACATAACAGAACATAACAGAGACTGCCGCGTTGGAGGACATTTAGCACCCGCTTATATCTCTGGCGGCTAATGACCCCAACGCGGCACAGCTGCTGCTAATGACAGCAGAGCAGCAGCTGACTTTGACAGCAGGGAGCTCCCCCGGGCGCCTTCACAATAAGAGCCCGAGGAGCTGGAAGGAATCCTCAGCTGCCAAAGCCAGGGAACAAAAAGATAAGAGACCCGAGTGTGGCCAGAACTGACACTCGGGTTATGACAGTACCTCCCCCTCAAGGCCGAGCTCTGAGCGGCCTGAGTAACACCCAAGCCCCCCCCCCCCCCCCCAGGGTGGGTGGACGGGGTGCTGGCAGGAGGGAGAGAGACAAACAACCAACAAGGCTACAAAGGTAGGGAGAGAAAAAAAAACAAACATAATCCCCAAAAATGTGGGCAACCACAATAAGTTCAAAATATGCAACACACCCTTCGGCAAATAGAGTGACACAAGGTGGAAGAAACCCCCCCCCCCACCAAACTCAGAAACAACCTGGTGAGCCACAAAAACACAAAACAATCCCCCTCCCCCCCCACACACCCCAACAGTCCCACAGACGAGATCAGGAACCCGGAAAGGGCGCAATCCAGGCCCGGAGGGATGGGGGCAAAAGGTTCGGGGGGGTCATCCGGCAACAAGAGGCCACAGAACAGGGAGGGGAAAAGAGGACAGTTCGGGCGGCCTACCCCAGTCCCATGCTCGGGGGAAGAGAGTTTCAGGCGGCCGGAGCAGGTCGCCGCACAGGAAGATAAACAGGTCGGGGGGGCCGACCCAGAGAACCAAACCAACGAGACAGCCCTTCAGGCGGCCGCCCCGCAACACCAGCCCACCAGAACCATTGGGAAGAAGCAGCCGGTGGTCCTGCAGAAAAGGGGGGAGATGAGGGGAAACCGGGCGGAGCGTTCGGGACCCCAACGGCCCCAGGTGGAGATGGGTAGTGCTCCTCAGGGAGATGAGGATGATGACGGTGGAGATGAGGGTGATGAAGAAAACGAGCCTGTCCAGCATCCGGTGGCTGGGGATCTGCAGCTCCCTCACCGAACCTAGCACCTGCTGGTGCAGCACCCACGGTGGACCCCGATTGGGCCTCCGGGACCAAACCCACGGTGGACCCCGATTGGGCCTCCGGAACCAAACCCACGGTGGACCCCGATTGGGCCTCCGGAACCAAACCCACGGTGGACCCCGATTGGGCCTCCGGAACCGAACTCCCGGTGGACCCCAACTGGACCGGAACAGCACTCCCGGTGGACCCGGTCGGCGTGGCACCAGACTCGACCTCCAACCCCAAAACCGGAACCTCTGGCGCAGCAGGCGAGAGCAGCCCCTCGCCGGCGACCCTGGGAGAAGACTCACACAAGAGAGAAAACCCGGGATCAGGATCACCGGCAGCGCCAGAACCTGGCGAGATAAGCTCGGACGCAGCGGGCAGCTGCACCCAGCTCATCTCCCCTTGAGACAGGAAAAAGTGCTCTAAAAGGTGAAGAAGAAAGATAAAACAGAGCACTTGCCTGAGCTCGGGTTCTGACGCCGTCCAGGACTGCGATGATCCGGGCTCAGAAGTCAGGAGGTCGTCCTCAGGCTCCCACTCAGCTGCGTCGGGCTCCGCAGCTGGCATGATGGTGCGTGCAGCTAGAGAGTCCTCCGGCACCAATGTCCACGCCGGTGGCTCGCACGGCGTGATGGCAGGAGAATCTCGCCCTGCTGGACCGGACCGCTCCTCCGTGGAACCCCGGGGACGCTTCTTCATCGGCGATGGCTCCATGCTGCAGTCCGCTCTCCTCCTCCGCCCATGGCATGGCTGCGGAACCGGAACCAGGCTCTCCAGAACCGCAGGCCCCCTCCTCATCCAGCGACGTTGGCCTGACGTCGAGGACCGCTCAGCGGAGGGAGACACAGAGGAAGCAGGGTTAATACTTTCATCCACAGCGGGTGGAGGGAGCTCGGGGGGCTGCATACCCCGAACTCCACCCCTAGGAGTCAGACAAGGCAAAACAATGTCAAAAGAAGAGAAATTATCATGCACTTGCCTTTCCCCTAAGGGTAAGATGGTCTCCGCTGTGGGGGACGTCATTCCTTCCTTTCCCCGCTGGATGGCGACAGAGGGCCCTCTGGGAAGACGAGATGA
Organism: Pholidichthys leucotaenia; assembly: GCA_020510985.1. Classification (NCBI taxonomy): domain Eukaryota; kingdom Metazoa; phylum Chordata; class Actinopteri; order Cichliformes; family Pholidichthyidae; genus Pholidichthys; species Pholidichthys leucotaenia. The sequence continues at coordinate 75,216,634 of CM035848.1, forward strand.
GGCCACTCGAGGCGGATCCGGGATGAAGCTCGCCGAAACGGAGCTCTCGTGACACACAGCAGCCAGGATAGGCGACGAGGAGGAGGGGGCGACAGCCGGGGTCAGTCGGGCATGGAGCGCTGACGGGACAGCAGGCGAGGGCCCGGGAGAAGACGAGGCTGCGGGGATTCCCCTCTGACGAGGCGCAGGAGTGACAGCTGTGTGGGGGGTTGAGCCCTTGCGGCGACCCGGGACAGCATCCAGACGGGGCTCTAGCCGAGGTTGGAAGCCGGAGTGACGACGGTTCCTTGTAGGGGGAGAGGCGAAGGTGAGGTCCGGAAATCGCTGTTCCTGTACAGAAACAGCGGCAAGCAAGTCGGCGAACTCAGGAAACTCACGCAGCACTGGATTCCTCTCCACGAGTCTAACCGCCGCCACCACATGCTTCATACACGCTGGAGGATTCTTAGCGGAGCAAGCAGCAGCCACCCGGTCCCAGATCTTGTCTGCTGTCATCTGCAGCTTCTCTGGGGGAATCCCGAGTGACGACATGCCCGATGGGAAAAGACCTCCGGATGGTGCGAACTCCCGGGCCGGAACGGAGGCAGGAGCGGGATCCCGAAGCGAGGGGCGACGTCTCCTCCGCTTCGGCTTCCTGCCAGGACTTCCCTCCAGCCCTCGGAGTCTCTCACGATGGGTGGCGATGTCATCTCTCCTCACGCTTACCTCTGGATGATTGGTGAAGCGGGGAAGAGAATCCAGAATCTCCTCGGCTAGGTCCAGGTACCTACGAATGTCGCTGGGAGCGTCCAACAGCGTAGCGGTGAAGATGGTGTAGTCCACCTCCTTCAGAACCTCCGCTTGCTGCCTGCCAAGGCGCCGACAATGGCCCCTGGATGACGACATACCCCCCGCTGCAGACACTCAGACAGGTAGGAATTAACAGTCCACTACTGCAAACTGCACGGTGAATGGCGTCTCAAAACAACGCCTCCTCTCCTGGCGTTTGGCGGCAGTCTACTGTCACGACGGCCCTCACGGACCGTCACAAGACGCCTCAGTCACCAGTGAGTTTGCAGTGGTAATTTATTGTGGATAAGGATGAACACACACAGAACACATACAGTGGCTGGGTGAAGTCTGAGCCGGGGAACACCCGATGCGCCAGACGACAACGTTAATGATGAGCTAGGCAAACAGGAACATACCTGAGCATATAGGAGCACCATCAAAACGTAGCAGGATATAACAGATGATCGTAACAGGTGGACGTAACAGAGCATAACAGGAGAACATAACAGAACATAACAGAGACTGCCGCGTTGGAGGACATTTAGCACCCGCTTATATCTCTGGCGGCTAATGACCCCAACGCGGCACAGCTGCTGCTAATGACAGCAGAGCAGCAGCTGACTTTGACAGCAGGGAGCTCCCCCGGGCGCCTTCACAATAAGAGCCCGAGGAGCTGGAAGGAATCCTCAGCTGCCAAAGCCAGGGAACAAAAAGATAAGAGACCCGAGTGTGGCCAGAACCGACACTCGGGTTATGACAAACAGAGTCGCTCTTTAATTATTCTTCTTCTTTTAGATTTGATTAGCGGTTGGCAACCAGCTTACAGGTGCATTAACACCACACACTCTATATATGTGTCTGTTTTTCCTCTTAACTTTGTCCATTCTTTAATTCACACCTCTGGTAGCAGTACCTATTTTCTCTCTTTCTCTCTCTCTCTCTCTCTCTCTCTCTCTCTCTCTCTCTCTCTCTCTCTCTCTCTGTGTGTGTGTGTGTGTGTGTGTGTGTGTTTAATTAGAGAAAAAGTGTTTTTTTCTTAAATTGCAGGAATTAAAATAAAACCTACTGATTTTTTTTTCACTTTGCATACTAAACAGATATCAAATGACATCAAACTAGGTAATTAAACCATTGGATGTCTGTGAAGTGAATAGCAGCTTGAAGTGATAACGAGATATCAAATACCAGCAGTGTAACTAATGAAGGCATGAGATTACTAAACAGTTTGAAACCTTTGTCAAATTCATTAGTGCAGAAGAAGAAAAATGAAGTGATAATTTTGTCTCTGTAGTTGGAAGTTTTTGAAAACACCCCACTCTGCCTTCTTTTCTTTTTGTGGTTTCCATTGTTGCGTCACAGTCAGAATGTTCTATCTGTAAAGGTGGTTTTGTGTTCTCTCTCATTCTGGGGTTTCTTAAGTGGCCACGAGTGCACCCCAAAGCGTGCTGATTTCTCTGTCTCTGTGTTTGCCCTATAATGGACTGTCCATAGTGTAGCTATCCTTTCACCCTGTGTCACCTGGGATAGCCTCCACCTGAGAGGAAAATGGGTACCCACTGTCAACAAAAATCCTCGCAGCATGTGAGAATAAATGTGTTTAAAGATACTACTGCACCTCTCCAGCACATAGTTAATGTCAGTCTATTTATTTATAGTCCATCCATCCATCCATCTTCTTCTGCTTAATCCTTTTTGGGTCGCGGGGGGCTGGAGCCTATCCCAGCATCTTTGGGCGAGAGGCAGGGTACACCCTGGACAGATCGCCAGTCCATCGCAGATATTTATATATGCATATATTTATTTATAGCGTTCAAGCAATTCAACACTGTTTGCTGATTCTTTTTTTTTTTAAATGCAGTAAAACTGGGCTGGAATTTTGGTTGATGACACTGCAGTCTGTGTCACTGTTGTGGAGAAGTACAATTATATGATTTCTTTTCTTTTTAAAGGGGAATTTTTAATGCTTTCTGGAAGAGAGAGAGAGAGAGAGAGATTTGATTTTTAAAAGATCTTTAATAAACACATTTGTCCATCAGTCAATACAATTTCTATGTCATGCTATATTACACAGAAAATTAATCCCCCAAAAAACACCCCAAAAAAAGCTGTCCATCATGAACTGAACAGAGGACATTCTCCAGGGACCAGAGGGTCCTGAAACCTTCCACATCCCCATTCCCCATAAAAAACTGAAAGTCCAGCCTGATTCTGGCTTTAAGTAGCCTCACAAATAAAATTTTGACATCAACATCATTCTCAACATTCTCAAGTTTTCTTCTCCGGCTTACATAGATAGCCAACTTTGCCTGCCCTAAAACAAAGTTCAGTAGTTGACACTTCTGCTTAAAACGACGATTGTACATAAAACCACAAATGAAAACCTGCTTAGAGAAAACTTCCTTAAAAATATGAAAAAGTTCTGTGAGAAGTTCAAAGAGGCCACTCAGGCGCTGACATTCAATAAAACAATGAAAAACAGTCTCCCTAGAGGAACAAAAAACACACTGATCACTGACACTGCTGTTAATCACAGAAACAAAAGCATTGACTGCTATAATACCATGCAGGACCCTCCACTGTAAGTCTCCATGCCTCTTAGGGAGAGGGGCTTTATAAAGAGCCCTCCAGGCAGGCCGATGCCCTTTTCCTAGTTTAAAATAGGCTCTCCAAGGAGTGTCCACACAGGTGTTCAATCTGTCCTTGTTGAGTGCCATCACCACCAGTCTGTAGAGTGCCTTACCACTGGCTCCTCCAAAGTCCACACCAGTGGGAGCACAGAATGCCAGTAAGGAGCAAGGAGCGACGTCAAAGTCCATATAGAGCGTGAGAGAGGGAAAGGGGTCCGTGCTTTCCGGCTGCAGCGTGCCATTGCTAAAGTCCAAGAGTAGGGAGTGCTCAAGTCCATGAAGCTCCTGTTTCCAGTGTGCAAGAAGACCATCGATGAAACGATTCGACCTGACACCAAGATGAGCTGCTAAAGCTGAGGCGTTGTTGAGGCCAGGACCAGCCAGTTCCACCACTTGCTTCAGAGTGAGAACGTTCCTGGAACACAGCCTATCAAGGAAGGTCCTTCCAACTCCCGGCAGGACACCAAGGCGACCACCAAAAACCAGCGGCTCCCTCAACAACCAGTAGAGGGAATCGCATGGCCCTCTTTGTTTTTTAAAAAGAGTCCACACTGAAAAGAGACTGCGGTAAAAACTGGGTAAAGACAGTGCATTAGAGTTCTTAAAATCCATTAAAAACACAGGGAGGTCTAGCCCAAGCCCAAGGACTCTCTGTAAAATAACACAGGCCAAAGGCCTCCATACCAGGTCCTGGGGGCCCGTCAGCAGTCTCTGTATGAAAGTCAGTCTAAAAGCAGCACCTCTACTAGCTAAATGAATCACTCCTTGCCCCCCCTCCTCTTTGGGAAGAAATAACAGGGCTTGAGGAACCCAGTGGAGTCCACCCCCCCAAAAAAAGTCCACCAAAACAGACTGAATTTTGGACAACAAACCAGCAGGGGGGTCCATGCACATGAGGCGGTGCCACAGGGATGAGGAAACAAGATAATTTAAAATGAGCACTCTTCCTCTAAAAGATATTCTTGGCATTAGCCACTTCCATTTGTTTAGTCTCCCGTTAATTTTCTCTATGACCCCATCCCAATTTTTTTGCTCAAACTGCTGATTTCCAATAAAGACACCAAGATACTTAAAACCTCCTTTTTTCCAAATCAACCCACCAGGCAGCGTAAGCTGATTTTCTAGTTTCTCCCCCACCATCAGAGCCTCGCTTTTTCCCCAGTTTATTTTTGCAGAGGAAAGTTGGCCAAAAAGATTGACACTCCTAACCAGAACGTCAATGTCACTCTGCTTATTTAGCAGAATGACTACATCATCTGCATAGGCCGACAGCTTGAACGTGGTGTCACAGCCAGGAAAAGTAACTCCTGATAGATCCCTTCTCAGGCAGTGAAGCAAAGGCTCTATGGCGAGGGAGTACAGCATCCCTGAGAGAGGGCAGCCCTGCCGAACCCCCCTCTGGACTTTTAAAGGGGCAGACAGGTCCCCATTTATCTTCAGTACACTCTCAATGTCACTGTACAAGACCCGTATCCTGGCTATGAAGCCTGGGCTGAACCCAAAAGCTGTTAAAACTGTCCATAAATATTGGTGTTCAACCCGATCAAACGCCTTTTCCTGGTCAATTGAAATCAAACCAGTTTCTACCGCCAATGAACCAGAGACCTCCAAAATATCCCGAATTAAAGTGACGTTGTCACTAATCAGCCTGCCAGGCACACAGTAAGTCTGGTCTACATGAATGAGCTCGCTCATCACCTTTCTCAGTCTTCGGGCCAGAGCTTTTGAGAGAATCTTATAGTCTGTGCAGAGCAGAGAGACTGGCCTCCAGTTCTTTAGGCTCTGGAGGTCCCCCTTTTTCGGCAACAGTGTGATGATGGCCCTCCTGCAGGTCGTGGGTAGGGTCCCCCTTTCCAAGCTATCTTGGAGAACCTCCAGCAGGTCTGGACCAAGCAGGGGCCAGAATTCCTTAAAAAAGTCCACAGAGAGACCATCTATGCCTGGTGATTTTCCATTCTGGAGGCTCATTAGCGCCGTATGCAGCTCAGACAGAGACAGTGGAGCATCCAAGCCGGCAACAAGGTCCTCTGAGAGCACTGGAAGACCATCAAGGAAAACCTGGCCCAGTGACGTGTCCTCCCTCCACTCTGCTCTAAACAATTCACTGTAAAAGCTAGCAGCTTGTTTCCTGATCTCTGCTGCTGTGGAGATTGTTCTCCCGTCATCGCCCAACAAGGAGTGAATGAGCTTTCTCTGTCCATTTTTCCCCTCCAGTCCAAAAAAGTACTGGGAGGGCGAGTCCATCAGAGCTACATCCATGTAGCGCGAGCGGACCAGAGCACCCTGTGCGGTGACCCCTAGCAAGCTAGCCAAGGCTGACCTTTTTGACTTAAGAGCCTCTAAGTGCTCCTGTTTTCCGGTAGAACTGAGTAACTCCTCTAGCTCTACCACCTCAGTCTCCAGAACTTTCAAGGATTGGGTCAAGCTACGAGTGACATTTTGAGTGTACTGTTGGCAGAATTGTTTTATCTGTGCCTTACCAAAATCCCACCACATTTGGAGAGAACTAAAAGAAGATTTTTGTTCCCTGTGTGACTTCCATACATCATGAAAAACTCCCTTAAAAAACACATCATTTAAAAGTGTATTATTAAAATGCCAAAAAGCACTCTTACACTTTACATTTTCAATGAAAACAGAACAAATCAGCAGGCAGTGATCAGTGAAACCAACAGGACAGATACAACTATTTTTAAAAACACTCATTTGGTGTTTAAAACCATAGAAACGGTCTAACCTAGCCATAGATAAGAGGTTGTCTTTAGCATGGCTCCAGGTGTACTGCCTCTGGTCCCCATGATGTGATCTCCACACATCGGCCATTTCATGTGCCTTCACTAGTTCCCTCAGCCTATTGGCAGAAGCAGGGTGAGGTTCCTGATGGTTCCTGTCCAGTCTGTGGTTTAATGTACAGTTAAAATCACCCCCCAGAAATAAAAAACTATTTGGATTACATGATCTAACCCTATCTGATAGCATATTATTATTATTTAGCGAATGCAAAGTCCTTAAGCCAAGCAGTTGCCTCCTGGTTTGCTGTATGGAGGGTGTGCAATCCTCCTTCCAGTCTTTGGAGCGGGCAAGCCTCTATGATGTGTTCCATTGTTTGCTCCTCTCCACATGCGCACAGTGGGCTAGGGCTAGGGCTTAATAATAGCATATTAAAGACCCTGATCCTTTCTGCTCTCTGGGTTGGCACATACACGTTTATAAGAACCAAGTTTACGTTTTCAAACTGTACCTTTAGCAAGAGTACATGTCCTTTCACCACCTCTTCTACCTCATAAGAGACAGGCACACAACCCCGAGAGAAAAGTACAGCCACCCCTCCACTATTATTGGATTTGTGGCTAAAAAAAATGCAGCCATCCCACTCTTTTCTCCACTGGCACTCAATGTCTACAGTGCTGTGAGTCTCCTGGACCATCAGCACGTCAAGTGCCTTTAAATTAAAAAGCTTGTATAAAGAGGCCCTTTTTACATCATCCCTGGCCCCGTTTATATTAAGAGTGCCAATTCTAAGGTGGGGCATTAAAAAGGATAAAAATAAGGTACAGTAAAAAAACACACACATAGCATAAAAGGGAAGAAACAAACTAAGAGTCAACATGACTGTTAGTAATTTGTGATTTCAGTTTGACAACCAGTTTCTTTAAACGAAAAATTTCCTGATCAGTAAAAGTCTCATTCCCATCATTCACTTTCATCAGCTTGCGAGCTGATGCCACAAATAACTCCAGATCTGGAAAGTAATTTTCCACTTTCACAGCTCTGCTCCCCTTGGTCACCTGGAGAAATTGCCTAATTTTGGTAAAACAATAGGAGCTTTGCTCCTCCTGCGTCTGCATCATTTCAGACTCAGCTCCACTTTCGTCAGAGACGCTCTCATCTAGTAAATCTAACTTCCCAACCCTACTAGATTTAGCAGAGCTCTGCAAGTTTTCAGCACTTTTTCTTTTTTGTGCAGCTTTAAAAGGATCCTCTTCAACAAAACTACATTCCTGCATTTCTTCGTGAACTGCAACGTTCGTCATGCAGTGTGTGTCCGCTACAGCCTCAAACCGCTCCTCCCCCGCCTGCAAAGTCTGCTCACCCACGTTCCTTCGTTTAACTGCACTCTTACTTACACCCTCCGCCTCTTTACTCCGGGTGACAGGCTCGTCACAATGATCACAGCTGCCGCCAGACAGAAATTTCCCACCATCAATGTTTGGGGGGGCAACTACCGCGCCCGCTGCGGCTACCTCAGCAGAGGCGGCCGCGGCCGCCCCAGCACAAGCGGACGCGGACGCGGACGCGGATGCGGACGCGGACACCCCCGCAGAAGTAGAAGCGTTTGCGGCCGCGACCGCCCCAGCAGAAGCGGGCGCCGCAGCGGCATCCGCCGCACTGCATGTAGCGCTACCCTCCGGACCACCAGAAACAGCGGCGTCACCTTTCTTACTGCCAGTGCTCTTTGTGTTCGCCTTTTCAGGACATGACCTAATAAGATGGCCTTCTGCGCCACACGCAAAACACTTCATGGTTTCAGATGTTGCAAACACCAAGTAGCTAAAGCCGTCAATCCTGAAATTAAAAGACGCGTTCAGTTCAGCATGGCTGTCTTTCAACACCATGAAACACTGCCTCCTGTGACACACAACATGCTTCAGCAGGGGTGATTTACTACCCAGAGAGACCATTCTGATAGGGGACACAACCTGGCCAAAACGGGACAACTCTCTAATCAGCTGATCATTTTTAACGAAAGGAGGAGCGTTTGAGATGGTGATCCTCCTAGACGGGTTCGCCAGCGGTAAAACGGGAGTAAAAGTGTCACCTATGACCACTCCCTGTGCCACCACCTGATCAGCTTTTTCAGTCGAATCCAGAAAGATCACAATTGCGCTGTTCATCCTCGATGCTGATTTTATGCTGCCATGCCCAACCACCTGTCCTACAGCGAGGCTGGCCTCCTCCACAGAACAGCGAACTGTCGGGAGGATTCTCACGCCATGACGCCGGGTTAAGCGCTCAAACTCCACACCACCATCAATCACCGGCATGATGCCGGCCGGGAAAAACCGGCAGCAGAAGCTACCGTTCCCCGACACACTCACTCCAACACTCACACCCCAGCACACACACACTCAACCCACTATATTAAACACACACACCTCAAACACACAAGATAGAGAAAAAGTTAGAAAATACAAAGTTTAACGTACTCACTCGACACCACTCCACACCCCTGCTCCCACAAACACCTACGCATGCGCACGAGAGAGAGAGAGAGAGAGAGAGAGAGAGAGAGAGAGAGAGAGAGAGAGAGAGAGAGAGAGAGAGAGAGAGATTGATTTTTAAAAGATCTTTAATAAACACACTTGTCCATCATTCAATACAATTTCTCGTCGGCCTCCGTCGGTCTATGATGACCATGGAAGAGAATCCTAAACGTCTACTCTGCTGGAACAGCACCGCCTGTGGCTGAACAGGCCGATGCGCGAATGACAGTCCCTGTCACACAGGTCACACTTGTGGGTGGTCTCCGTGCTGCTGGGTCTGTGGCGGTTCTTCCTGCGGGTCCTTTTTTCATCTGCTGCAGCAGTCAGTCTCTCTTCACCCGCCTTGAGCTGTCTGGTCAGGGTGCCTCTCCATTTGGAGCGGTCCGTTGCAAGGTCCTCCCAGCGCTCTGTGTTGATATCCAGGGCCTTCATGTCTCTCTTGCAGACGTCTCTAAAGCGCAGCTGTGGGCGGCCAACGTCTCTCCTGCCAGTTGCCAGTTCTCCATAGAGGACATCTTTGGGGATTCTACCATCCTCCATACGGTGAATGTGGCCTAGCCAGCGGAGCCTGCGCTGCCTGAGTAGAGTGAACATGGAGGGAAGGCCGGCGCAGGACAGAACTTCTGTGTTGGGCACTTTGTCCTGCCAGGATATGTCCAGGATGTGGCGAATGTAGCGCAAGTGGAAGGAGTTCAGTCTCTTTTCCTGCCGGGCGTATGTTGTCCACGTCTCACTCCCATAGAGCAGTGTGCTGATGACGCAGGCGTTGTACACTGCCATCTTCGTCTTGACAGAGAGTTTGGGATTCTCCCACACTCGTGTGGTGAGGCGAGCGAGTGTGAAGGCTGATTTTCCAATCCTCTTGTTGATCTCTCTATCAAGGGAGAGGTTGTTGCTGATCGTGGACCCCAGGTACGTGAACTGATTCATGACCTCCAGCTTGTAGTCATCAATGGTGATGGTTGGTGGTGCTTCCGTGCCTTGCGCCAAGACGTTAGTCTTCTTCAGGCTGATGGTAAGCCCGAAGTCCTTGCATGCCTGGGAGAAGTGGTCCATCAGGGTCTGAAGCTCCTGCTGTGTGTGGGTTGCGACTGCAGCGTCGTCTGCGAACAGCATGTCTCTGATTAGAGCCTCGCGTACTTTGGTTCTGGCTTTCAGGCGGGCAAGGTTGAAAAGCCTGCCGTCAGATCTTGTGTGCAGGTAGATTCCCTCTGTTGCTGTGCTGAAGGCATGCCTCAGGAGCATAGCAAAGAAAATCCCAAAGAGGGTTGGCGCAAGTACACAGCCCTGTTTCACTCCGCTGCGTATGTTGAATGCCTCTGAGACGTTGCCATCATGCTGCACTATCCCCTGCATGTTGGTGTGAAACGATTCGATGAGGCTTTGCAACTTTGGTGGGCATCCTATCTTTGGCAGGATCTTGAAAAGGCCCTCTCTGCTAACCAGATCGAACGCTTTGGTGAGGTCGATGAAGGCGACGTACAGAGGCATGTTCTGTTCTCTGCATTTCTCCTGGAGTTGGCGGATGGAGAATATCATGTCTACCGTCGATCGCTCAGCGCGGAAGCCACACTGAGACTCGGGGTAGACACGTTGGGCAAGCTTCTGTAGACGAACGAGAACAACTCGTGCGTAGACTTTGCTAACAACGCTGAGGAGGGAAATGCCCCTGTAGTTGTTGCAGTCGCTTCTCTCCCCTTTGTTTTTGTAGAGGGTGATGATCTTGGCGTCCCTCATGTCCTGTGGTACGGCACCTTCCTTCCAGCACTGGCAGAGGACGTCATGCAATGGCAGCAGTAGGGCGGTCTTGCAGTGCTTGATCAGGTCAGGGGGTATGCTGTCGTTGCCGGGTGCCTTGCCAGCGGCCAAGCTATCAATGGCCTTACTGAGTTTGTCGATGGTTGGCTCGGCGTCAAGTTCGTCCATGGATGGCAGGCAGTCGATGGCATCAAGGGCTGACGGTGTCACGGTGTTCTGTCTAGAGTAGAGGTCGGAGTAGTGTTCCACCCATCTCTCCATCTGCTTGTTCTTCTCTGTGATCATCTCCCCAGTGGAAGATTTGAGGGGGGCCGTCTTGCTCTGAGCCGGACCAAGTGCTTTCTTGATGCCATCGTACATACCACGGATGTTCCCTGTTATGGCAGCGGTTTGAATGTCTTGGCTGAGCTGAGTCCAGTACTCATTGGCACAGCGCCGAGCAGTCTGCTGAACTTTGCTTCTCGCAGCCCTGAGAATCTGGAGATTCTTCTCGTTTGGGTATTTCTTGTACTCAGCAAGTGCTGAGCGCTTGGCTTCAATGACGGGGGTCATCTCGGTCAACTTGGCATCAAACCAGTCCTGTGACTTCAAGGTCTTCCTCCCAAAGGTAGCCAAGGCTGTGCGGTAGATGGTGTTTCGCAACTCTTCCCACTTCTGCTTTGCAGATTCTCCTCCTTGTGGTACACCAAGTTCCTTCTCAAAGGTGGAGGCAAACTGCTCAACAAGTTCTGGTTGGGCCATCTTGCTGGTGTCAATCCGTGCCTTTCCAGGTTGTCTAGCACGATGGAATTTCTTCAGCTGCAGCTTGACCTTGCAACACACCAATGAATGGTCTGTGTCGCAATCTGCACTCTGGAACGAACGGGTGATTAGCACGTTCTTCAGTGAGGTGCGCCTGGTCAGGATCAAGTCTAGCTGGTGCCAGTGCTTTGAGCGCGGATGTTGCCAGGAAACCTTGTGTTGGGGCTTGGTCTTGAAGAACGAGTTTGTGATGCACAGATCGTGATATGTGCAGAACTCGAGCAGCCGCTGTCCGTTGTCGTTCATTCTGCCCACGCCAAAAGGTCCAAGACAGGAGGGCCAGGAGTCGTGGTCAGCACCCACTCTGGCATTGAAGTCTCCAAGGAGAATGAGTTGTTCTGGGTTGGGGATGATCCTGACAGTTGTTGTGAGATTCTCGTAGAACCCGTCTTTTGCCTCTGGTGTGGCTGTCTGTGTTGGGGCATACACACTGACGAGGGTGACTGGGCCTTCAGTGGTGTTCAGGCGGAGGGTGAGGAGTCGTGCAGAGCCAGTGCTGCCCGGTTCCACCATCTTCAGCAAAGTGTTCTTCACTGTGAAGCCCACTCCGTGTTCCCTGTGTTCGTCACTGCCCTTTCCCTGCCAGTAAAACGTGTAGTCCTTCTCTCTCAGTGTGCCTGCATCAGCTAACCGTGTTTCCTGGAGAGTGGCGATATCCACTCCCAGTCTCTTCAGCTCATTATTGATGATGGCAGTCTTCCTGGTGTCGTTGATGTCCTTGAGGTTAGCAGCGAGTCCTGTCATCATAGTGCGGACGTTCCAAGTTCCCAGTTTTAGAGTTGGTCTCTTTTGTTTTATTGTCTTGCCTGGTGCGAAGGTTCTCAGCCTGCTGTTTGGATTTCTCCTTATCCCCATGCACCCAATGAGGAAAGCAAGCTGTGGCGGGACAACACCTTATTGGCTGGGGGCTGCCCAGCTTGAGGCGGGCGGTAGCTGTCCAGTGAGATCTGATGATCCCTCCCACCGTCGGGTACAACCCCTGGCGCCACGCTCTACGCCAATTGAGCAGTGGCTTATAACCGGTAACTGTCATTCCCCGTGTTTTGTCTACGCCAAAGGCGAAGCTGGAGTGTCCTCTCCAGTGATCCGGTGTTCTACCTTCCAGCGTTGGGCGTTGGTAGGATTCAAGCCTGGGCAGGAAGATATGGAGGATAAGATGTTGCCCATGCAGCATGTCCCCCCTCTCCACGTCACTGATGAATCCAAAGGAACAGCAGGGCTGCTACAGTTTGGCACCAGCGCCGTTGCAGGAGCTGCCAGAACGATGTTGAGCACAACATAGAACTGCCTTAGGGGCTCCAACTCCGGATTTTTCCTCAGGGTTGACTCCCGAAGCCTTTCCCGTGACCGGGTATGGCGCAAGGCAGCAGAAGTTTGAAATCAGGGTTTACCTTCCCCTAGATGGGCTACCTTCCCAGGTTGACGAGCCACCATCTACCCGAAGCATCTGGTTTTAAGGCACCAGAGATCCGCCCTCGCCCCTTCTCCTATTAGTAAAAGCAGTTCCGCCGGGCTTAGAGACTAAACCACACGGGCAGGCTAGGAGTTGGACTTAGTTGCCAGAGGCTTTTCGAGACGCACGCCATAAGGAGCATTTTATGAGCACTGGGAGCTTAACCGCAGTGCCGCTCCTGGCTATGACAACCTTGGAACCATGTAAATGAATGAGATAAAATAAACTAGAAAGCACAGATAAATGAAAGGTCACCCTCCTTTTTTCCAAATCAGCCCACCAGGCAACGTAAGCTGATTTTCTAGTTTCTCCCCCACCATCAGAGCCTCGCTTTTTCCCCAGTTTATTTTTGCAGAAGAAAGTTGGCCAAAAAGATTAACACTCTTTCAAGGACTGGGTCAAGCTACGAGTGACATTTCGAGTGTACTGTTGGCAGAGTTGTTTTATCTGTGCCTTACCAAAATCCCACCACATTTGGAGAGAACTAAAAGAGGGTTTTTGTTCCCTGTGCGACTTCCATACATCATGAAAAACTCCTTTAAAAAACACATCATTTAAAAGTGCATTATTAAAATGCCAAAAAGCACTCTTACACTTTACATTTTCAATAAAAACAGAACAAAACAGCAGGCAGTGATCAGTGAAACCCACAGGACAGATACAACTATTTTTTAAAAACACTCATTTGATGTTTAAAACCATAGAAACGGTCTAACCTAGCCATAGATAAAAGGTTATCTTTAGCACGGCTCCAGGTGTACTGCCTCTGGTCCCCATGATGTGATCTCCACACATCGGCCATTTCATGTGTCTTCACCAGTTCCCTCAGCCTATTGGCAGAAGCAGGGTGAGGCTCGTGATGGTTCCTGTCTAGTCTGTGGTTTAATGTACAGTTAAAATCACCCCCCAAAAATAAAAAAAACCTATTTGGATTACAGGATCTAACCGTATCTGATAGCACATTAAAGACCCTGATCCTCTCTGCTCTCTGTGTTGGCACATACACGTTTATAAAAACCAAGTTCACGTTTTCATACTGCACCTTTAGTAAGAGTACATGTCCTTTCACCACCTCTTCTACCTCATAAGAGACAGGCACACAACCCCTAGAGAAAAGTACAGCCACCCCTCCACTGTTATTGGATTTGTGGCTAAAAAAAATGCAGCCATCCCACTCTTTTCTCCAATGGCTCTCAATGTCTACAGTGCTGTGAGTCTCCTGGAGCATCAGCATGTCAAGTTTCTTTAAATTAAAAAGCTTGTATAAAGAGGCCCTTTTTACATCATCCCTGGCCCCATTAATATTGAGAGTGCCAATTCTAAGGTGGGGCATTAAAAAGGATAAAAATAAGGTACAGTAAAAAAACACACACATAGCATAAAAGGGAAGAAACAAACTAAGAGTCAACATGACTGTTAGTAATTTGCAATTTCAGTTTAACAACCAGTTTCTTTAAACGATATATTTCCTCATCAGTGAAAGTCTCATTCCCAACATTCAGTTTCATAAATTTGCGAGCTGATGCCACGAATAACTCCAGATCTGGAAAGTAATTTTCCGCTTTCACAGCTCTGCTCCCCTTAGTCACCTGGAGAAATTTCCTAATCTTGGTAAAACAATAGGAGCTTTGCTCCTCCTGCGTCTGAATCAGTTCAGACTCAGCTCCACTTTCGTCAGAAGCGCTCTCATCCAGTATTTCTAAATTCCCAACCCTACTAGATTTAGCAGAGCTCTGCAAGTTTTCAGCACTTTTTCTTTTTTGTGCAGCTTTAAAAGGATCCTCTTCAACAAAACTACATTCCTGCATTTCTTCGTGAACTGCAACGTTTGTCATGCAGTGTTTACTCTGTGTGTCCGCTACAGCCTCAATCCGCTCCTCCCCCGCCTGCAAAGTCTGTTCATTCACGTTCCTTCGTTTAACTGCACTCATTTCGCCCTCCACCTCTTTACTCCGGGTGACAGGCTCGTCACAATGATCAGAGCTGCCGCCAGACAGAAACTCCCCACCATCACTGTTTGAAGGGGCAACTACCGTGCCCGCCGCGGCCGCCCCAGCAGAAGCGGACGCGGCCACGGCCGCGAACGCCCCAGCAGAAGCGGACGCGGCCGCCCCAGCGGAAGCGGACGCCGCAGCGGCATCCGCCGCACCACATGTAGCGCTACCCTCCGGACCAACAGAAACAGCGGCGTCACCTTTCTTACTGCCAGTGTTCTTTGTGTTCGCCTTTTCAGGACATGATCTAATGAGATGGCCTTCTGCACCACATGCAAAACACTTCATGGTTTCAGATGTTGCAAACACCAAGTAGCTAAAGCCGTCAATCCTGAAGTTAAAAGACGCGCTCAGTTCAGCAGAGCTGTCTTTTAACACCATGAAACACTGCCTCCTGTGACACACGACATGCTTCAGCAGGGGTGATTTACTACCCAGAGAGACCATTCTGATGGGGGAAACAACTTGGCCAAAACGGGACAACTCTCTGATCAGCTGATCGTTTTTAATGAAAGGAGGAGCGTTTGAGATGGTGATCCTCCTAGAAGGGTTCACCAGCGGTAGAACAGGAGTAAAAGTGTCATTTATGACAACTCCCTGTTCCACCACCTGATCAGCTTTTTCAGTTGAATCCAGAAAGATGACAATTGCGCTGTTCATCCTCGATGCTGATTTTATGCTGTCATGCCCAACCACCTGTCCTACAGCGAGGCCAGCCTCCTCCACAGAACAGGGAACTGTCGGGAGGATTCTCACACCATGCCGCCGGGTCAAGCGCTCAAACTCCACACCACCGTCAAACACCGGCATGATGCCGGCCGGGAAAAACAGGCAGCAGAAGCTACCGTTCCCCGACTCACTCACTCCAACACTCACACCCCAGCACACACACACTCAAACCGCTATATACTAAACACACACACCTCAAACACACACGATAGAGAAAAGTTAGAAAAAAACAAAGTTTAGAGTACTCACTCAACGCCACTCCACACCCCTGCTCCCACAAACGCTCACGCATGCGCACGAGAGAGAGAGAGAGAGAGAGAGAGAGAGAGAGAGAGAGAGAGAGAGAGAGAGAGAGAGAGAGAGATTTTTGATTTTTCAACACACCTTTATTGTCACAAATTCAACAGAAAAACACAACAATTAAAACAACTAAAAGAAGCAATGGAAAAGAAAAATGTCTCACTGACAAGAAATCAAAGACACAAGTAACCAAACAAGGAAAACTAAAACAAAAAACTTGCTTCTTACATCAGGATTATACCATAGGTAATTTTCCCCTCCTTAACACAACACAGGATGTGCTTAAAGCACCACATAGCCTCAAAGGTTTCAACATTCTGCATCAGATGATAGTAATTGTAATCAATCATTATTCGAGCCTTAATCATGCCAACCAGCATGTCTTTTACATTACAATCCAGTATTTGTTCAATTTTTCTTTTTCTACGAACATAAATAGCCATTTTAGCCTGACCCAGGATGAAATTTAAGAGTTCACTCTTTTTCTTAGTCCTCTGTCTATATGGAAAGCCCAAGATAAAAATCTACTGGGAAAAGACTTCTCCAAACAGATGAAACAGCTTCCCCAAAAAAACAAACAACAATTGCAGTCTGTTACAGTCCAGAAAACAATGAAACACAGTTTCTTTCTGAGGACAAAATGGACAAACCTCAACAACATTTGGGTTTAAAAGAGAGATAAAAGCATTTACAGCCACAGCACCATGTAAAACTCGCCATTGTAGGTCTCCAACCTTCTTAGTTAATGGTGGTTTATAGAGTGCTCTCCAGGCAGGCCTCACCTCTGGACCCAGACCCAAGTGTTTCCTCCATGGTGTATCAGCTCGACCTTTTAACTTATTCACATTTAGAATTTTCACCAAAAGTCCATACATTTTTTTACCAGGAGAGTCACAAATGTTAATGTGCTCAGAGTTTAAAAACACACCAGTGCCATCTTTAAAATCAGGAGATAAAATACTAAAAGGAAAAGGTTCATCAGCAGTTTGCACAGAGTTTTTGCAGTGTAAAACAATAGCAGAGTGTTCTTCTGCAGACAGGCAGTCTCTCCAATCTTTCAACAAGTTCATTATAACTCTGACTGAAGAGACGCCAAGAGCCGAGCACAGGGCAACAGCATTGTCCAAGTTAGGACCACATAAATTCACCAAATGTCCCAGCGTTGTAACCTTTGCAAAAATAAACTTTTTTAAAACAGAAGGTCCTAAAACATTGCCCACATCAAAACGGGTCCCGAACACAAGTGGTTCCTTTAAAAGCCAGAATGGCGACAAGGAAGCCTGGGGAGAGTTCTTTTTAAAAAGTCCCCAGATTTTAAAAGCACTTTGGTAAAACTGGGGAAGTTCTGGGAGTTTTTGGCCCCTTAAATCCATTAAAAGCAGTGACTCCTCTAGTCCAAGCCCTCCACAGCGAGCCAGGACAGCTCTGGCAATAGGTCTCCACACAAGGTCAAGGGGGCCACTCAGCAGTCGCTGAATGAACTGCAGGCGGAAGACAGCCCCCCTGCTGGCCAGATGGATGAGCCCTTGACCACCTTCTTCCCTCGGTAAAAACAGGATACTCTGTGGGACCCAGTGAAGACGGTCCCAGAAAAAGTCCACGACTATAGATTGCACTCTGGCCAGCAAATTGGGTGGAGGGTCCACACAAGACAGTCGATGCCACAGCATTGAAGCAATCAAGTTGTTGATAATTAAAACACGACCTCTGAAGGACAAGTTTGGCAGAATCCATTTCCATTTTTTTAGTCTTCCTTCAGTTTTTTCTAAAAAACACTCCCAATTTTTCTCAGTAAAAGTCTGATTTCCTAAAAACACACCAAGATATTTAAAACCACCTTGTGTCCACGAGAGGCCACCAGGTAGGGCAATTATTTGTGGTCTCCCCCCCACCACAACAGCTTCACTCTTACCCCAATTCACTCTCGCTGAGGAGCATTCACCAAAAAGATTGACAGTTCTTAAAAGGTAGTCTACATCATTTTGATTTCTTGTAAAAACAACAACGTCATCAGCATAGGCAGACACTTTAAAAACAGAGTCAGAGTTGGGGACTTTAAAACCAGTGAGGCCTTGCCTTAGTTTATAAAGGAGGGGCTCAATGGCAAGAGAGTACAGCATACCTGAGAGGGGGCAGCCCTGTCGGACACCCCTCTCAACTTTGAAAGGAGCACTCAAACCACCATTAATCTTAAGAATACTCTCAATGTCTCTATACAAAGCCTGGATCATGGCGATGAACCCTGAGCTGAAACCAAAGGCCTGTAATGTCTGCCAAAGGTATGGATGTTCAACTCGGTCAAACGCCTTTTCTTGGTCTATTGAAATAAGACCAAGTTCTTTGACCAATGAGCTGGAGAGGTCCAAAACATCACGAATTAAAAAAATGTTGTCTGTAACCAACCTACCAGGTACACAGTAGGTCTGGTCTACATGTATGACCTGCTCCATCGCCTTCCTCAGTCTGGTAGCCAACACTTTGGAGAGAATTTTGTAGTCAGTACAGAGGAGGGCCACCGGACGCCAGTTCTTAATGTCTTTCAAGTCGCCTTTTTTTGGAAGGAGAGTGAGGACTGCTCTCCTACAACTTAGGGGCAGGTGACCCTTCCGCAGACTGTCAGACAGTACTTCCAGCAAGTCCTCACAGATCTCAGACCAGAACGCCTTGTAGAACTCCGCTGGTAGGCCATCTATCCCTGGGGCTTTTCCACACTGAAGAGACTGGACAGCCACTGCCAGTTCTTGCAGAGTGATCCCGCTCTCCAGCTCCGCATTCACGCTAGCCATCACCTTTGGCAAGTCCGTCAAAAAATGACTCAGTGCATGTGGATTCTGAACAAATTCTTTCTTAAAGAGATCCTTGTAGAAAGCAACTGCAAAGCGACGGATCTCCGCAGACTCATGGATCGGCCGCCCGTCCTCGGAGCTAAGAGAGTGGATCATCCTCCTCTGACCATTCTTCCTCTCCAGACCAAAGAAAAAATGAGATGGAGCGTCCATTAGTGCGATGTTCTGGAACCTACTGCGTACCACAGCGCCCCTGGCAGCCACACCCAGTAGGTCAGTTAAAACAGACTTTTTGCCATTGAGGGCCTCAAAATGTCCTCTTTCTCCTGTGGAGCCTGCCAAAGACTGCAGTTCCACTACTTCTCTCTCCAGGTCCCTGACAGACCTGGCCAAGTCTCCAGAGACATTGCGAGTATACTGTAGGCACAGATTCTTTATTTGGCTCTTCCCTACATCCCACCACTGCTGCAAAGAACTAAAACTTGATTTTGTTAATTTAAAATTACTCCAAAAAAACCTAAAAGCAGTTTTGAAACTGTTATCCGATAAAAGTGACGTGTTAAAATGCCAGTATGCACTACTGCACTTTATATTCTTGATAAAAACACAACACTGAACCAGGGAATGATCTGTGAAGCCAACAGGGACTATAAAAGCACTTTTAAAAATGCTAAAATGGTGCTTAAAACTGTAAACCCTATCCAGTCTAGCTAAGGACAGAATATTGTCCTTTCTATGGCTCCATGTGTATTGTCTAGCCTTGCCATGAAAATTTCTCCACACATCACACAGATCATGAGCTTCTATGAGACCTTTTAAAACTCTTTTGGATGCAGCATGTGGCTCTGGGTGATTCCTATCCATAAGAGGATTTTCTGTACAATTAAAATCACCCCTCACAAATAAAAAGTCATCATTACTGCAATTTTTGATCGTGTCATCTAAAATATTTAAAAAGGCCAATCTTTCTGTGCCTACGGTTGGAGCATACACATTTATAAAAACAACTTTCACATTCTCAAAAACAGCTCGAACTTTTAAAATGTGGCCTGTAATTATCTCATCAATGTCATAAGAAAGTGGAATAAAATCTCGAGAAAATAAAATACCCACTCCACCACTACTGCTGTTTTTATGACTAAGAATAATTTCACCCCGAAATTCCCTCCTCCAGTCAGCAGCATTGTCCTCAGAACTATGAGTCTCCTGAACAAATAGAACATTAATTTTCTTGCATTCTGCAAGAGTAAAAATACTCGCTCGCTTGGACATTTCTCTTGCCCCATTGATGTTGAGTGTGCCAAAATTAAAACTGCACATGCATATAAAAGGGTAAAACCAATACAAAAACAGAAAAGAAAGAATGAGCGATAAAAGACTAATCATCCTGGGCAATTTGGTTCTTAACTTTTAGCACAAGCTTTTTTAGTCTGTAGATCTCCTGATCAGTAAAACTTTCCTGCTCAAGCTCTCCCCTATTTTTCATGTAGGCCCGAGCAGAGTCAACAAAACGTTTTAGATCGGGGAAGAAATTTTCAACTTTAACCAGTCTGGATCCCTTAGTGTCCTGCAAAAACTTCTGTATTTTTGTGAAGGGGTAACCACCTCCACTTGCCACATCATCACTGCTTTCACCATCACTCTCTATCTCAGACCCAGCATAAGAATCTGGCTGAGATAGAGAAACCTCAGAACTGTCTTTGACAACCCTTTTCACTTTGCTCCTCTGCTGTTTGGTTTCCAAATTCTTCCGCTTGATTGAGAATTTACATAACTCTTCATCTAATTCGATGTCATCCTCGTCCTCCAACACTGACTCAGCCACCCTGGTAGCTGTCTCTTCCTGCTTCTCGCTCACCCTGTGCTGTGCTTTTATATTCATTTTTCTAGTCCCACCATCTACCTGGGCCTCATTTGGCTCATCTGTCTGATCCTCAGCGTGATCCCTCACGGTAATCTCACCCTTGTCCACAATGTTGGTCTGTGCAGCAGCCCTGCGATGTGCTTTAACTTTCGCTGCCATTTCATTTATGATCGACAGGCCGGCTGCGGAGGGCGGCAAAGCTGCCCCGCCGCCAGACGGCCCCGCGGCCTTGGCCGAAGCGCCCGACGGCACTAGCGGCCTCCCCCGAGTGATCACCCCCCACTCCCTGAGGGCATGATCGAATCAAGTGTCCCTCCATTCCGCAGCCGAAACACTTCATATTATCAGAGGTGACGTGGATGGTGTAATCAAAGCCGTCAATCCGGTATTTAAATACGAGGTTGAGGCTTTCCTCGCTATTCTTTAAAATCATGAGCACCTGCCGCCTAAAAGACATGACATGCTTTAAACGCAGGGACTTACAACCGAGAGGGATGTGCTTAATGGGGGACAAAAGCTGCCCGTGTCTCGACAGCTCCTTCTCCAACAGCTCATTCTTTAAAAATGGTGGGACATTTGAGATGGTAATTCTCTTCGCGGGATTCACCAGAGACAGAACAGGAACCAGTGTGTCTTTAATCACAACCCCGCTCTCCACTACCTGGTTAACTTTTTCAATACTATCGAGGAAGATTACCACGGCACTATTCATTCTAGAAGCTGATCTAATGCTTTCAAAACCGACCAGCTCCCCCACAGCTAGACTACATTCCTCCACCGAGCAGCTGACAGCCGGTGTCAGTTTGACAGCATGGCGGCGTGTCAGCTGCTCAAAACCGGAGCCTCGCTCCAAAACCATGCTGACCAGCAGAGCTGGCAGCAGAAACCCCCCTCCCAAAACGCCTACCCCACCCCAGCTACAGAAGACAACAAAAATTAAGATTATTTAACAAAAAAACACCTTAAACACCAAAAGATAGAGAAAAGTTTGAAATAATTCACTCACGCTGTCACACGCTCTCAGCTCGCACTCACGACCACACCCACTCAGAGAGAGAGAGAGAGAGAGAGAGAGAGAGAGCGAGAGAGAGAGAGACTTTGACTTTTAAAAAATGGCTTTATTGCACATTTCAAAATTGCAGAAAGACCAATATCAGTTGTCCAAGTGTGTCACATTGCAAAAGTGCAAACATAACTCATCCCCCTGACCCACTGAGCATAAAACATTCTCTACAGCCCATCTATTGATGAACGCCTTCAGATTGTCTACCATTTGATAGTAAGAGAACTCCACCCGGAGTCTGACTTTCAACAAGACCTTGAAAGCGGACACAGGATCCACATTGCCAGCATTGCTTGCCCGATTTTTCCTCGTCAGCCAGATGGCAAGCTTAGCAGTCCCAGATAGGAAGTTCATCAAAGTGCGGGCAGCCTTCCTTGCCACTTTATACTTCGGACCGTAAATGAACAGACCAAAAGAGAAACGTTCACCCAAAGCCCGAAACCACTCGCGCAAAATCTCAAAAAGTCCAGATAAACGAAAACAGTGGACAAACAAATGGTCGAGGGTCTCAACTTGGGAACAAAACAAACATTCCCCCCCCCCCCACAGTCGGATCAAGGTGTGCCCTGTATTTATTTGTGGCTATTGCCCCATGCACAATCCTCCACTGGAGATCTGCTTTGCGTTTCTCAATAGGTTGCTTGTACATGCACCGCCAGCTGCCCTTTGAGGAGACCCCTGGCCCCAAACAACCCGCCCACCTCGACTCCATGACATCCTTCAGAGAGCGCAGATTCAGAACCTTCACACAGATGTGATACACCGCCCTTTTCCCAACAAACTGGAACTTGCCCAGGCGAGGAATCCTGAAGGTCAGTAGGTGATCCTCTCCTCCCTGCCACTCCCCCACATCTGGAGTTATGGAAATTGCAGGAAAGGTGGACGCAGTGTCATCATCCCATTGATTGGAAAGAGTGCGGTTCGTCGCAAACGCTCGAAGCGGCTGCGGCAGGGCGGCGCACATGTCCTCCACCACCCTTTGCAGCAGTCTGACAGATGTAATTTTTACACTCCGCCTCAGTGTATCCATCGATGTGGTCGACATCCTCATAAGATGACCCAGCTTGGTACAGCGTGCCTCCCGCAAATAACTCCGCAGACTGGCAGACTGCAGCACCTCTGCTGCGATGAATCGATTGAATAACAGTGGTTTGTCGAACAGCCACAGAGGGAGAGAGAGAGAGAGAGAGAGAGAGAGAGATTGATTTTGATTTTTAAAAGGTCTTTAATAAACACATTTTTTCCATCATTCAGTACAATTACCATACCATACTACATTACAAAGAAGAATTATTCCCCCCCAAAAATGCCCGAACAAAAGCTGCCCATCACGGATTAAACAAAGGACATCTTCAAGGGACCAGAGGGTCCTAAAACCTTCCACATCCCCATTCCCCATAAAAAAAACCTCAAAATCCAGCCTTATTCTGGCTTTAAGTAGCCTCACAAATAAAATTTTGACATCAACATCATTCTCAATGTTCTCAAGTTTTCTTCTCCGGCTTACATAGATGGCCAACTTTGCCTGCCCTAAAACAAAGTTCAGTAGTTGACACTTCTGTTTAAAACAATGATTGTACATAAAACCACAAATGAAAACCTGCTTGGAGAAAACTTCCGTAAAGCTGTGAAAAAGTTCTGTGAGTAGTTCAGAGAGACCATTTAGACGCTGACATTCAGTAAAAGAATGAAAAACTGTCTCTCTAGAGCACGGGTGTCAAACTCATTCCATAGAGGGCCAAGACCCTGCAGGTTTCATGTCCACCCAGTGTCTTCAACCAGTGATTTCGCTAAATTTCTTCCTACTAATTGCTGATCAGTGAAAACACCTGCTGAAGACACTGGGTGGAAGTAAAACATGGAGGGTCTTGGCCCTCCATGGAATGAGTTTGACACCCCTGCTCTAGAGGAACAGAAAACACATTGATTTTGACACTGCTGTTAGTCACAGAAACAAAAGCATTGACAGCTATAATGCCATGCAGGACCCTGCACTGTAAATTTCCATGCTTCTTCTGAAGAGGGGGTTTATAAAGAGCCCTCCAGGCAGGCCGATGCCCTTTTTCCAGTCTAAAGTAGGCTCTCCATGGAGTGTCCGCACAGGTGTTCAATCTGTCCTTATTGAGTGCCATCACCAGAAGTCTGTAGAGTGCCTTACCACTGGCTCCTCCAAGGTCCACACCAGTGGGAGCAGAGAATGCCAGTAAGGAGCTAGGAGAAACGTCAAAGTCCATATGAAGTGTGAGGGAGGGAAAAGGGTCTGTGCTTTCTGGCTGCAGCACGCCTTTACTAAAGTCCATGAGTAGGGAGCACTCAAGTCCATGAAGCTCCTGTCTCCAGTGTGCAAGAAGACCACTGATGAAACGATTTGATCTAAAACCGAGATGTGCTGCTAAAGCTGAGGCGTTGTTGAGGCCAGGACCAGCCAGTTCCACCACTTGCTTCAAAGTGAGAACATTTTTGGAACACAGCCTATCAAAGAAGGTCCTTCCAACTTCTGGCAGGACACCAAGACGACCACCAAAAACCAGCAGTTCCCTCAACAACCAATGGAGGGAATCACATGGCCCTCTTTGTTTTTTAAAAAGAGTCCACACTGAAAATAGACTGTGGTAAAAACTGAGTAAAGACAGTGCACTAGAGTTCCTAAAATCCATTAAAAACACAGGGAGGTCTAGTCCAAGCCCAAGGACTCTCTGTAAAATAACACAGGCCAAAGGCCTCCATACCAGGTCCTGGGGGCCCGTCAGCTGTCTCTGTATGAAAGTCAGTCTAAAAGCAGCACCTCTACTAGCTAAATGAACCACTCCTTGCCCCCCTTCCACTTTGGGAAGAAATAACAGGGCTTGAGGGACCCAGGGGAGTCCACCTTCCCAAAAAAAGTCCACCATAATAGACTGAATTTTGGACAGCAAACCAGCAGGGGGGTCCATGCACATGAGGCGGTGCCACAGGGATGAGGAAACAAGATTATTTAAAATGAGCACACTTCCTCTAAAAGATATTTTTGGCATTAGCCACTTCCACTTATTTAGTCTCCCCTTGATTTTCTCTATGACCCCATCCCAATTGTTTTGCTCAAATTGATGATTTCCAATAAAAACACCAAGATACTTGAATCCTCCTTTTTTCCAATTCAGCCCGCCAGGCAGCGTAAGCTGATTTTCTAGTTTTTCCCCCCACCATCAGAGCTTCACTTTTTCCCCGGTTTATTTTTGC
Organism: Pholidichthys leucotaenia; assembly: GCA_020510985.1. Lineage (NCBI taxonomy): Eukaryota > Metazoa > Chordata > Actinopteri > Cichliformes > Pholidichthyidae > Pholidichthys > Pholidichthys leucotaenia. The sequence goes on from CM035848.1 coordinate 75,241,263, forward strand.
AGAAGAAAGTTGGCCAAAAAGATTAACACTCTTAACCAAAATGTCAATGTCAATCTGTTTGTTTAGCAGAATGACTACATCATCTGCATAGGCCGACAGCCTAAACGTGGTGTCACAGCCAGGAAACGTGACACCTGATAGGTGCCTTCTCAAACAGTGAAGCAAAGGCTCTATGGCGAGAGAGTACAGCATCCCTGACAGAGGGCAGCCCTGCCGAACCCCCCTCTGGACTTTTAAAGGAGCAGACAGGCCCCCATTTATCTTCAGTACACTCTCAATGTCACTGTACAAGACCCGTATCCTGGCTATGAAGCCTGGGCTGAACCCAAAAGCAGCTAAAACTGTCCATAAATACTGGTATTCAACCTGGTTAAAAGCCATTTCCTGGTCTATTGAAATCAAACCAGTTTCCACAGCCAATGAGCCAGAGACCTCCAAAACATCCAGAATTAAAGTGACGTTGTCACTAATCAGCCTGCCAGGCACACAGTAAGTCTGGTCTACATGAAGCTCGCTCATCACCTTTTTCAGTCTTCGGGCCAGAGCTTTTGAAAGAATTTTGTAGTCCGTGCAGAGCAGAGAGACTGGCCTCCAGTTCTTTAGGCTCTGTAGGTCCCCTTTTTTGGGCAAGAGCGTGATGATGGCCCTCCTGCAGGTCGTGGGTAGGGTCCCCCTTTCAAACTATCTTGGAGAACCTCCAGCAGGTCTGGACCAAGCAGGGGCCAGAATTCCTTCTAAAAGTCCACAGAGAGACCATCTATACCTGGTGACTTTCCATTCTGGAGGCTCATTAGCGCTGTATGCATCTCAGACAGAGACAGTGGAGCATCCAAGCTGGCAACAAGGTCCTCTGAGAGCACTGGAAGACCACCAAGGAAACTCTGGCCCAGTGATGTATCTTCCCTCCACTCTGCTTTATACAGTTCACTGTAGAAACTAGCAGCATATTTCCTGATCTCTGCTGCTGTGGAGATTGTTCTCCCATCATCATCCAACAAGGACTGAATGAGCTTTCTCTGGCCATTTTTCCACTCCAGTCCAAAAAAGTACTGGGAGGGCGAGTCCATCAGAGCTACATCCATGTAGCGCGAGCGGACCAGAACTCCTTGTGCGGTGACCCCTAGCAAGCTAGCCAAGGCTGACCTTTTTGATTTAAGAGCCTCTAAGTGCTCTTGTTTTCCTGTAAAACTGAGCAACCCTCTAGCTCTACCACCTCAGTCTCCAGAGCTTTCAAGGATTTGGTCAAGCTACGGGTGACATTTCGAGTGTACTGTTGACAGAATTGTTTTATTTGTGCCTTACTAAAATCCCACCACATTTGGAGAGATTTAAAAGAGTTTTTTTGTTCCCTGTGTGACTTCCATACACCATGAAAAACTCCTTTAAAAGACACATCATTTAAAAGTGTATTGTTAAAATGCCAAAAAGCACTCTTACACTTTACATTTTCAACAAAAACAGAACAAAGCAGAAGGCAGTGATCAGTGAAACCAACAGGACAGATACAACTATTTTTAAAAATACTCATTTGATGTTTAAAACAATAAAAATGGTCTAACCTAGCCATAGATAAAAGGTTATCTTTAACATGGCTCCAGGTGTACTGCCTCTAGTCCCCATGATGTGATCTCCACACAACGGTCATTTTGTGTGCCTTCACCAGTTCACTCAGCCTATTGGGAGAAACAGGGTGAGGCTCCTGATGGTTCCTGTCTAGTCTGTGGTTTAATGTACAATTAAAATCACCCCCTAGAAATAAAAAAAACAACTATTCAAATTATAGGATCTAACCATATTCAATAACACATCAAAGAACGCGATCCTCTCTGCTCTCTGTGTTGGCACATACACATTAATAAAAATCAAGTTCACATTTTCAAACTGTACCTTTAATTAGAGTAAATGCCCTTTCACCACCTCTTCTACCTTATGACAGACAGGCACACAACCCCTAGAGAAAAGTACAGCAACCCCCCCACTGTTATTAGACCTGTGGCTAAAAAAAATGTAGCTATCCCATTCTTTTCTCCACTGGCTCTCAGTGTCTATAGTGCTGTGAGTCTCCTGCAGCATCAGCACATCAAGTTTCTTTAAATTAAAAAGCTTGTATAAAGAGGCCCTTTTTACATCATCCCTGGCCCCATTAATATTAAGAGTGCCAATTCCAAGGTGAGGCATTAAAAAGGATAAAAAATAAGGTATAGTAAAAAAAAACCACACACGTAGCAGAAAAGGGGAAAAGACAAACTAAGAGTCAACATGACTGTTAGTGATTTGTGATTTCAATTTAAGCACAAGTTTCTTTAAACAATATATTTCCTGATCAGTGAAAGTCTCATTCCCATCATTCAGTTTCATAAACTTGCGAGCCGATGCAACAAATAATTCCAGATCTGGAAAGTAATTTTCTGCTTTCACAGCTCTGCTCCCCTTAGTCACTTGAAGAAACTTCCTGATCTTTGTAAAGCAGTAGGAGCTTTGCTCCTCCTGTGTCTGCAACAGCTCAGACTCAGCTCTACTTTCCTCAAAAGCGCTCTTGTCCAGTATTTCCAAACTCCCTACCCTGCTAGATTTAGCAGTGCTGTGCAAGTTTTCAGCACTTTTTCTTTTTTGTGCAGATTTAAAAGGACCCTCCTCAACAAAATTATATTCCTGCATTTCTTCATCAACTGCAGCGTTTGTCATGCAGTGTTCACTTGGTGTGTCCATCACAGCCCCGGTCTGCTCCTCCTCCGCTTGCAAAATCTGTTCATTCACATTTTTTTTCTATAACTAAACTCTTTTTGCCCTTCACCTTTTTACTCTGGGTGACAGGCTCGTCACAATGATCAGAGCTGCCGCCAGACAGAAAATCCCCACCATCACTGTTTGGAAGAGTAACCGTCGTGCCCACAGTTGCCTCCCCCGCCACCGCCGCCCCGGCAGAAGCGGGCGCTGCAGTGGCACCCGCCGCCGTCCTGGAAGAAGCGGATGCCACAGCGGCACCCGCCGCTGCCCCGGCAGAAGTGTACGCCAAAGCAGACGCTGCATCGGCATCCGCCGCACCACACATAGCGCTACTCTCTGGACCACCAGAAACACCAGCATCACCTTTATTACTCCCAGTATTATTCATGTTAACTTTTTCAGGACATGATCTAATAAGATGGCCCTCTGCACCACACGCAAAACACTTCATAGTTTCAGATGGTGCAAAAACTAAATAGCTAAAGCCATCAATCCTGAAGTTAAAAGACACGTTCAGTTCTGCAGCACTGTCTTTTAACACCATGAAACACGGCCTCCTGTAACACACAACATGCTTCAGCAGGGGTGATTTACTACCCAGAGAGACCATTCTGATGGGGGAAACAACTTGGCCAAAACGGGATAACTCTCTTATCAGCTGATCAATTTTAATGAAAGGAGGAGCGTTAGAGATGGTGATCCTCCTAGAAGGGTTCACCAGCGGTAAAACAGGAGTAAAAGTGTCATTTATGACATCTCCCTGTTCCACTACCTGATCAGCTTTTTCAGTTCGATCCAGGAAAATGACAATCGCGCTATTCATCCTTGATGGTGACTTTATACTGTCATGCCCAACCACCTGTCCTACAGCGAGGGCAGCCTCCTCCACAGAACAGGAAATTGTCGGGAGGATTCTTACGCCGTGCCTCCGGGTCAAGTACTCGAACTCCACGCAACCGTCAACTACCGGCATGATGCTGGCCGGGAAAAAACGGGCAGCAGAAGCTACCATTTCCCGACACACTCACTCCAAAACTCACACCCCAGCACACACACACTCAAACTGCTATATAGTAAACACACACACCTCAACACACGAGATAGAGAAAAGTTAGAAAAACAAAGTTTAGAGTATTCACTTGATGCCACTCCACACACCTGCTCCCACAAACGCTCATGCATGTGCACGAGATAGAGAGAGAGAGATAGATAGAGAGAGAGAGAGAGAGAGAGAGAGAGAGAGAGAGAGAGATTTGATTTTTTCAACACACCTTTATTGTCACAAGTTCAACAGAAAAACACTCCAACTAAAAGAAGCAATGAAAAGTAAATTAATTCACTGACAAGAAACCAAAGACAAAGCAACTAAACCAAGAAAACTAAAACAAAAACTTGCTTCTTACATCAGAACCACACCATAGGTAATTTTCCCCTCCTTAACACAACACAGGATGTGCTTAAAGCACCACATAGCCTCAAAAGTTCCAACATTTTGCATCAGATGATAGTAATTGTAATCAATCATTATTCGAGTCCTGATCATGCTTACCAGCATGTCTTTTACGTTACAATCCAGCATTTGTTCAATTTTTCTTTTCCTACTAACATAAATAGCCATTTTAGCCTGACCCAGGATGAATTTAACAGTTCACTTGTTTTCTTGCTTCTCTGTCTATATGGAAAACCCAAGATAAAAATCAGCAGGGAAAAGACTTCTCCAAACAGATAAACAGCTTCCCCAAAAAAACAAACAACAATTGCAGTCTGTTACAGTCCAGAAAACAATGGAACACAGTCTCTTTCTGAGGACAGAATGGACAAACCCCAACAACATTTGGGTTTAAAATAGAGATAAAAGCATTTACAGCCACAGCACCATGTAAAACTCACCATTGCAGGTCTCCAACCTTCTTAGTTAATAATGGTTTATAGAGTGCTCTCCAGGCAGGCCTCACCTCTGAACCCAAACCCAAGTGTTTCCTCCATGGTGTATCAGCTCGACCTTTTAATTCATTCACATTTAGAACTTTCACCAAGAGTCCATACATTTTTTTTTTTTTACCAGAGGAGTCACAAATGTTAATGTGTACAGAGTTTAAAAACACACCAGTGCCATCTTTAAAATCAGGAGATAAAACACTAAAAGGAAAAGGCTCATCAGCAGTTCGCACAGAATTTTTGCTGTGTAAAACAATAGCAGAGTGTTCTTCTGTGGAGATGGAGTCTCTCCAATCTTTCATCAAGTTTATTATAACTCTGACTGAAGAAACACCAAGAGCCGAGCACAGGGCAACAGCATTGTCCAGGTTAGGACCACATAAGTTCACCAAGTGTCCCAGTGTTGTAACCTTTGCAGAAAAGAACTTTTTTAAAACAGAAGGTCCTAAAACATTGCCCACATCAAAACGGGTCCCAAACACAAGTGGTTCCTTTAAAAGCCAAAAAGGTGACAAGGAAGTCTGGAGAGAGTTCTTTTTAAAAAGTTCCCAGATTTTAAAAGCACTTTGATAAAAACTGAGGAAGTTCTGGGAGTTTTTGGTTCTTTAAGTCCATTAAAAACAATGACTCCTCTAGTCCCAGCCCCTCACAGCGAGCCAGGATAGCTCTGGCAATAGGTCTCCACACAAGGTCGAGAGGGCCACTCAGCAGTCACTGAATGAACTGCAGGCGAAAGACAGCCCCCCCACCCCCCACCCCCCCCCCCACCCCCGCTGGTCAGATGGATGAGTCCTTGACCACCTTCTTCCCTAGGTAAAAACAGGATGCTCTGTGGAACCCAGTGAAGACGCTCCCAGAAAAAGTCCATAATTATAAATTGTATTCTGGCCAGCAAATTGGTTGTAGGGTCCACACAAGACAGTCGATGCCACAGCATTGAAGCAATCAAGTTGTTAATGATTCAAACACGATCTCTGAAGGACAAGTTTGGCAAAATCCATTTCCATTTTTTTAATCTTCCTTCAACTTTTTCCAAAAAATACTCCCAATTTTTCCCAGTAAAAGTGTGATCTCCTAAAAACACATCAAGATATTTAAAAACCACCTTGTGTCCACGAAAGGCCACCAGGTAGGGCATTTTTTTGTAGTCTACCCCCCATAATTACAGCTTCACTTTTACCCCAATTCACTCTCGCTGAGGAGCACTCACCAAAAAAATTAACAGTTCTTAAAAGGTAGTCTACATCATTTTGATTTCTTGTAAAAACACCAACATCTTCAGCATATGCAGACACTTTAAAAACAGAGTCAGAGTTGGGGACTTTAAAACCAGTGAGTCCTTGCCTTAGTTTACAAAGGAGGGGCTCAATGGCAAGAGAGTACAGCATACCTGAGTGGGGGCAGCCCTGTCAGACACCCCTCTCAACTTTGAAAGGAGCACTCAAACCACCATTAATCTTAAGAATACTCTCAATATCTATACAAGGCCTGGATCTTGGCGATGAAACCTGAGCTGAAACCAAAGGCTTCTAGTGTCGGCCAAAGGTATGGGTGTTCAACTCGGTCAAACACCTTTTCTTGGTCTATTGAAATGAGACCAAGTTCCTTGACCAATGAGCTGAAGAGGTCCAAAACATCAAGAATTTAAAAAAAATGTCTGTAACCAGCTTACCAGGTACACAGTAGGTCTGGTCTACATGTATGACCTGCTCCATCACCTTCTTCAGTCTGTTAGCCAACACTTTGGAGAGAATTTTGTAGTCAGTACAGAGGAGGGCCACTGGACGCCAATTTTTAATGTCTTTCAAGTCACCTTTCTTTGGAAGGAGGGTCAGGACTGCTCTCCCACAACTTAGGGGTAGGTGACCCTTCCGCAGACTGTCAGACAGTACTTCCAGCAAGTCCTCACAGATCTCAGACCAAAACGTCTTGTGGAACTTTAATGGTAGACCGTCTATCGCTGGGGCTTTTTCACACTGAAGAGATTGGACAGCCACTGCTAGTTCTTGCAGAGTGATCTCACTCTCTAGCTCTGCATTCATACCAGCCATCACCTTCGGCAAGTCTGTCAAAAAATGACTCAGCACATGTGGCTTCTCAACAAACTCTTTCTTAAAGTGATCTTTATAGAAAGTAGCTGCAAAGCTGCTTTCTATAAACCACTATATACTTTATACTTATACTTTACTTTATACTTTATATAAACCACTTTCTATAAACCACTGCTGCACGGTGGTGCAGTGGTTAGCACTGTGGCAGCACAGTTTTACCCTCGGCCGGGGGAGCGCGGGGATCGTGGGTTCGATCCCAGCCCCCGACCAACAGTGATCTGTGTGGAGTTTGCATGTTCTCCCCGTGTTGCGTGGGTTTACTCCGGGATTTCTCCGGTTTCCTCCCACACGCCAAAAACATGCAGGTTAGGGAGTTAAGGGGCGCTTGTGCACACAGCGACCGGCAGCTGGTGGCTTGCCACCAGACTGCAAAACAAATCTACCTACGGGTACAAATAAGTAACAAAAAAAAAAAAAAAAAAAAAAGCGACGGATCTCTGCAGACTCATGGATCAGCCACCCGCCTTCGGAGCTGAGAGAGTGGATCATCCTCCTCTGACCATTCTTCCTCTCCAAACCAAAGAAAAAATGAGATGGAGTGTCCATTAGTGCGATGTTCTGGAACCTACTGCGTACCACAGCACCCCTAGCGGCCATGCCCAATAAGTCAGTTAAAACAGACTTTTTGAGGGCTTCAAAATGTCCTCTTTCTCCTGTGGAGTCTGTCAAAGACTGCAGCTCCACTACTTATCTTTCCAGGTCCCTGACAGACCTGGTCAAGTCTCCACAGACATTGCGAGTATACTGTAGGCACAGATTCTTTATTTGACTCTTCCCTATATCCCACCACTGCTGCAAAGAACTAAAATTTGATTTTGTTAATTTAAAATTACTCAAAAAAACATAAAAGCAGTTTTAAAACTATTATCTGATAAAAGTGATGTGTTAAAATGCCAGTATGCACTACTGCACTTTATATTCTTGATAAAAACACAAAACTGAACCAGAGAGTGATCTGTAAAGCCAACAGAGACTATAAAACAACTTTTAAAAATGCTAAAATGGTGCTTAAAACTGTAAACCCTATCTAGTGTAGCTAAGGACAGAATATTGTCCTTGCTATGGCTCCACGTGTACTGTCTAGCCTTACCATGAAAATTTCTCCACACATCACACAGATCATGAACTTCTATAAGAGCCTTTAAACTCCCCTTGGATGCAGCATGTGGCTCTGGGTGATTCCTGTCCATGAAAGGATTTTCTGTACAATTAAAATCACCCCTCACAAATAAAAATTCATCATTACTGCAATTTTTGATCATGTCATTTAAAATATTTAAAAAGGCCAATCTTTCTGTACCCATGGTTGGACCACACACATTTATAAAAACAGATTTCACATTCTCAAAAACAGCTTGAACTTTTAAAATGTGGGCTGCAATTATCTCAGCAATGTCATGAGAAAGGGGAATAATATCTCGAGAAAATAAAATACCCACTCCACCACTGCTGCTATTTTTGTGACTGAGAATAACTTCCCCTTGAAATTCCCTCCTCCAGTCAGCAGCATTGTCCTCAGAACTATGACTTTCCTGAACAAATAGAACATTAATTTTCTTACATTCTGCAAGAGTAAAAACACATGCTCGCTTGGACATTTCTCTTACTCCATTGATATTGAGTGTGCCAAAATTAAAACTACATATGTGTATAAAAGGGCAAAACCAATGCAAAAACAGAGAAGAAAAAGGAGCAATAAAAAACTAATCATATTGGGCAATTTGGTTCTTAACTTTTAGTACAAGCTTTTTTTAGTCTGTAGATCTCCTGATCAGTGAAGCTTTCCTGCTCAAGCTCTCCCCTATTTTTCATGTGGGCCTGAGCAGAGTCAACAAAGTGTTTTAGGTCAGGGAAAAAGTTTTCAACTTTAACCATTCTGGATCCCCTAGAGTCCTGCAAAAGCTTCTGTATTTTTGTGAAGGGATCATCACCTCCACTGGTCACATCATCACTGCTTTCACCATCACTATCTCAGACCCAGCATAAGAATCTGGTTGAGATAGAGAAGCCTCAGAACTTTCTCTGACAACCCTTTTCACTTTACTCCTCTGCTGTTTGTTTTCCAAATCCTTCCATTTAACTGAAACTTTAGATAACTCTTCATCTATTTCAATGTCATCCTCATCCTCCAACATTGACTCAGCCACCATGGTAGCTGTCTCTTCTTGTTTTTCACTCACCCTGTGCTGTGGTTTTATAGTCATCTTTACTGTCCCACCGTCTACCTGGGCCTCATTTGGCTCATCTGTCTGATCCTGAGCGTGATCCCTCTCGGTAATCTCACCCTTGTCCACAGTATTGGTCTGTGCATTGGCCTGCGATGTACTTTAACTTTTGTTGTTGTTCCGTTTATGACTGACAGGCTGGTCGCGGAGGGCGGCAAAGCCGCCCCGCCGCCAGACAGCCCCACGGCCTCAGCTGAAGCGCCCGATGGCGCGGCTGCGCCAACAGCCTCAGAGGGCGGCGAAGCCATCCCGTCGCTGGACGGCCCCACGGCCACGGTGCCTGACGGCGAGACCACAGCAGCAGCCTCTCCCGGGTGATCACCCCCACTCCCTGAGGGCACGATCAAATCAAATGCCCCTCCATTCCACAGCCAAAATTCTTCATATTATCAGAGGTGAAGTGGATGGTATAATCAAAGCCGTCAATCCGGTACTTAAATATGAGGTTGAGGCTTTCCTTGCTGTTCTTTAAAATCATGAGCACCTGTCGTCTAAAAGACATGACATGCTTTAAATGCGGGGACTTACAACAGAGAGGGATGTGTTTTGACACAGTTCAGGTGACCCACAGAACAGACACGACTCAGGATAAATACAATTAACATACTTTTATTGTAAACTTGAGTGAGTGGGTGTGTGAGTGCAGGATATGAGGTGTAATGTTGTGTAGTGCAATCCGTATTCTCCAGCTAGGGCCGACAGAGCACCATACGACCTGGCAACCCTGTATTGAGACAAGGGCCGTTAGTGTACAATTTAACCTATGCAACACTACAGATGTTACAGCGCTTACTGTCAGGAGATGTTGGAGAAGCTCAGGTTGCGCTGAAGCTGCGGCCAGGAAGACAGTGTCTGCCAGGCTGGCTAGCTGGAGGTGAGAGGATGAGTCCGCCGCCTGGAGGAAGAAAGAGGACCGCCGCTGCGGATCTCCGCCTGTGCACAGGGGAATTGGACAGGGTGAGAAGCAAGTAGGCTTACTTGGTAGTTGGCCCGGGTGGAACCGGCCCGGACAATGGTCAGCAGGGCTAGGAAGCCGAAGGCAGGAGAATTGAGTGCTGGGAAGCACGGAGGCAGGCGTAACTGGATTCAGCATAGAGAATCAGACGACTCCGCGCCCAGCACTGGTCCTGAAGGAATAAATAGGGCTGCATGAGATGACAGGCAGGTGGGTGCACAGGTGTCGTGATTGGCGGCCATGACATGTTTAATGGGGAACAAAAGCTGCCCGTATCTTGACAGCTCCTTCTCCAACAACTCATTCTTTAAAAATGGTGGGACATTTGATATTGTGATTCTTTTTGCAGGATTTACCAGAGACAGAACAGGAACCAGTGTGTCTTTAATTACAACTCCGCTCTCTACCACCTGATTAACTTTTTCAACGCTGTCTAGGAAAATTACCACGGCATTATTCATTCTGGAAGCCGACCTGATGGTTTCATAGCAGACCAACTTCCCGACAGCCAGACTACATTCCTCCACTGAGCAGCTGACAGCTGGAGCCAGTTTGACAGCATGCCTGCATGTCAGCGTCTCGAACCCGGAGCCTCTCTCCAAAACCATACTGACCAGCAAAGATGGCAACAGAAAACTCCCCTCCCAGAACACCTACCACACCCCAGCTACAGAAAATAACGAAACTTAAGATTAATTAACAAAAAACACCTTAAACACAAAAAAGATAGAGAAAAGTTTAAGACAACTCACTGTCACACGCTCCCAGCTTGCACTCACGACCACGCCCACTCAGAGAAAGACAGAGCGAGAGGTGATATAGCCTGAGGTGCGTGGCGGAAATGCACCTGTAGGCTGGTTGCCAACCGCCAATCAAATCTAAAAGAAGAAGGAGAGTTTTTAGTTTTAACAAAATGGCTTTATTGTACAATTCAGAAAAGTAAGAACACCAATATCATGCCCCCAAGTGTGTCACATCTCAAAAGTGCAAACATAACTCATCTCCCTCTCCCACAGAACACAAAACATTCCCCACAGCCCATCTATTGGTGAATGCCTCCAAATTTTCCACCATTTGATAGTAAGAGAACTCCACCTGGAGTCTGACTTTCAACAAGGCCTTGAAAGCAGGCACAGGATCCACATTGCCAGCGTTGGTAGCTCGATTTTTCCTTGTCAGCCAGATGGCAAGTTTAGCAGTACCAGATAGGAAGTTCATCAAAGTGTGCGCAGACTTCTTCGCCACTTTATACTTTGGACCGTAAATGAACAAACCAAAAGAGAAACATTCACCCAAATCCCGAAACCACACTTTCAAAAGATCAAAAAGGCCAGATAAACGAAAACATTGAACAAACAAATGCTCCAGGGTCTCAACTTGGGAGCAAAACAAACATTCCTCCCCCACAGTGAGAGAGTGAGAGAGAGAGAGAGAGAGAGAGAGAGAGAGAGAGAGAGAGAGAGAGAGAGAGAGAGAGAGAGAGAGAGAGATTGATTTTGATTTTTAAAAGATCTTTAATAAACACACTTGTCCATCAGTCAATACAATTTCTATATCATGCTATGTTACACAGAAAATTAATCCCCCAAAAAACGCCCCCAAAAAAAGCTGTCCATCATGAACTGAACAGAGGACATTCTCCAGGGACCAGAGGGTCCTGAAACCTTCCACATCCCCATTCCCCATAAAAAACTGAAAGTCCAGCCTGATTCTGGCTTTAAGTAGCCTTACAAATAAAATTTTGACATCAACATCATTCTCAACATTTTCAAGTTTTCTTCTCCGGCTTACATAGATAGCCAACTTTGCCTGCCCTAAAACAAAGTTCAGTAGTTGACACTTCTGCTTAAAACGACGATTGTACATAAAACCACAAATGAAAACCTGCTTAGAGAAAACTTCCTTAAAAATATGAAAAAGTTTTGTGAGAAGTTCAAAGAGGCCACTCAGGCGCTGACATTCAATAAAACAATGAAAAACAGTCTCCCTAGAGGAACAAAAAACACACTGATCACTGACACTGCTGTTAATCACAGAAACAAAAGCATTGACAGCTATAATACCATGCAGGACCCTCCACTGTAAGTCTCCATGCCTCTTAGGGAGAGGGGCTTTATAAAGAGCCCTCTAGGCAGGCCGATGCCCTTTTCCTAGTTTAAAATAGGCTCTCCAAGGAGTGTCCACACAGGTGTTCAATCGGTCCTTGTTGAGTGCCATCACCACCAGTCTGTAGAGTGCCTTACCACTGGCTCCTCCAAAGTCCACACCAGTGGGAGCACAGAATGCCAGTAAGGAGCAAGGAGCGACGTCAAAGTCCATATAGAGCGTGAGAGAGGGAAAGGGGTCAGTGCTTTCTGGCTGCAGCGTGCCATTGCTAAAGTCCAAGAGTAGGGAGTGCTCAAGTCCATGAAGCTCCTGTTTCCAGTGTGCAAGAAGACCATCGATGAAACGATTCGACCTGACACCAAGATGAGCTGCTAAAGCTGAGGCGTTGTTGAGGCCAGGACCAGCCAGTTCCACCACTTGCTTCAGAGTGAGAATGTTCCTGGAACACAGCCTATCAAGGAAGGTCCTTCCAACTCCCGGCAGGACACCAAGGCGACCACCAAAAACCAGCGGCTCCCTCAACAACCAGTAGAGGGAATCGCATGGCCCTCTTTGTTTTTTAAAAAGAGTCCACACTGAAAAGAGACTGCGGTAAAAACTGGGTAAAGACAGTGCATTAGAGTTCTTAAAATCCATTAAAAACACAGGGAGGTCTAGCCCAAGCCCAAGGACTCTCTGTAAAATAACACAGGCCAAAGGCCTCCATACCAGGTCCTGGGGGCCCGTCAGCAGTCTCTGTATGAAAGTCAGTCTAAAAGCAGCACCTCTACTAGCTAAATGAATCACTCCTTGCCCCCCCTCCTCTTTGGGAAGAAATAACAGGGCTTGAGGAACCCAGTGGAGTCCACCCCCCCCAAAAAAAGTCCACCAAAACAGACTGAATTTTGGACAACAAACCAGCAGGGGGGTCCATGCACATGAGGCGGTGCCACAGGGATGAGGAAACAAGATAATTTAAAATGAGCACTCTTCCTCTAAAAGATATTCTTGGCATTAGCCACTTCCACTTGTTTAGTCTCCCGTTAATTTTCTCTATGACCCCATCCCAATTTTTTTGCTCAAACTGCTGATTTCCAATAAAGACACCAAGATACTTAAAACCTCCTTTTTTCCAAATCAACCCACCCGGCAGCGTAAGCTGATTTTCTAGTTTCTCCCCCACCATCAGAGCCTCGCTTTTTCCCCAGTTTATCTTTGCAGAGGAAAGTTGGCCAAAAAGATTGACACTCCTAACCAGAACGTCAATGTCACTCTGCTTGTTTAGCAGAATGACTACATCATCTGCATAGGCCGACAGCTTGAACGTGGTGTCACAGCCAGGAAAAGTAACTCCTGATAGATCCCTTCTCAGGCAGTGAAGCAAAGGCTCTATGGCGAGGGAGTACAGCATCCCTGAGAGAGGGCAGCCCTACCGAACCCCCCTCTGGACTTTTAAAGGGGCAGACAGGCCCCCATTTATCTTCAGCACACTCTCAATGTCACTGTACAAGACCCGTATCCTGGCTATGAAGCCTGGGCTGAACCCAAAAGCTGTTAAAACTGTCCATAAATATTGGTGTTCAACCCGATCAAACGCCTTTTCCTGGTCAATTGAAATCAAACCAGTTTCTACCGCCAATGAACCAGAGACCTTCAAAATATCCCGAATTAAAGTGACGTTGTCACTAATCAGCCTGCCAGGCACACAGTAAGTCTGGTCTACATGAATGAGCTCGCTCATCACCTTTCTCAGTCTTCGGGCCAGAGCTTTTGAGAGAATCTTGTAGTCTGTGCAGAGCAGAGAGACTGGCCTCCAGTTCTTTAGGCTCTGGAGGTCCCCCTTTTTCGGCAACAGTGTGATGATGGCCCTCCTGCAGGTCGTGGGTAGGGTCCCCCTTTCCAAGCTATCTTGGAGAACCTCCAGCAGGTCTGGACCAAGCAGGGGCCAGAATTCCTTAAAAAAGTCCACAGAGAGACCATCTATGCCTGGTGATTTTCCATTCTGGAGGCTCATTAGCGCCGTATGCAGCTCAGACAGAGACAGTGGAGCATCCAAGCCGGCAACAAGGTCCTCTGAGAGCACTGGAAGACCATCAAGGAAAACCTGGCCCAGTGACGTGTCCTCCCTCCACTCTGCTCTAAACAATTCACTGTAAAAGCTAGCAGCGTGTTTCCTGATCTCTGCTGCTGTGGAGATTGTTCTCCCGTCATCGCCCAACAAGGAGTGAATGAGCTTTCTCTGTCCATTTTTCCCCTCCAGTCCAAAAAAGTACTGGGAGGGCGAGTCATCAGAGCTACATCCATGTAGCGTGAGCGGACCAGAGCACCCTGTGCGGTGACCCCTAGCAAGCTAGCCAAGGCTGACCTTTTTGACTTAAGAGCCTCTAAGTGCTCCTGTTTTCCCGGTAGAACTGAGTAACTCCTCTAGCTTCTACCACCTCAGTCTCCAGAACTTTCAAGGATTGGGTCAAGCTACGAGTGACATTTTGAGTGTACTGTTGGCAGAATTGTTTTATCTGTGCCTTACCAAAATCCCACCACATTTGGAGAGAACTAAAAGAAGATTTTGTTCCCTGTGTGACTTCCATACATCATGAAAAACTCCCTTAAAAAACACATCATTTAAAAGTGTATTATTAAAATGCCAAAAAGCACTCTTACACTTTACATTTTCAATGAAAACAGAACAAATCAGCAGGTAGTGATCAGTGAAACCAACAGGACAGATACAACTATTTTTAAAAAACACTCATTTGAGGTGTTTAAAACCATAGAAACGGTCTAACCTAGCCATAGATAAGAGGTTATCTTTAGCATGGCTCCAGGTGTACTGCCTCTGGTCCCCATGATGTGATCTCCACACATCGGCCATTTCATGTGCCTTCACTAGTTCCCTCAGCCTATTGGCAGAAGCAGGGTGAGGTTCCTGATGGTTCCTGTCCAGTCTGTAGGTTTAATGTACAGTTAAAATCACCCCCCCAGAAATAAAAAACTATTTGGATTACAGGATCTAACCGTATCTGATAGCATATTAAAGACCCTGATCCTTTCTGCTCTCTGGGTTGGCACATACACGTTTATAAGAACCAAGTTTTACGTTTTCAAACTGTACCTTTAGCAAGAGTACATGTCCTTTCACCACCTCTTCTACCTCATAAGAGACAGGGCACACAACCCCTAGAGAAAAGTACAGCCACCCCTCCACTATTATTGGATTTGTGGCTAAAAAAAAATGCAGCCATCCCACTCTTTTTCTCCACTGGCACTCAATGTCTACAGTGCTGTGAGTCTCCTGACCATCAGCACGTCAAGTGCCTTTAAATTAAAAAAGCTTGTATAAAGAGGCCCTTTTTACATCTCCTGGCCCCGTTTTATATTAATAGTGCCAATTCTAAGGTGGGGGCATTAAAAAGGATAAAAATAAGGTACAGTAAAAAAAACACCACATAGCATAAAAGGGAAGAAACAAACTAAGAGTCAACATGACTGTTTAGTAATTTGTGATTTCAGTTTGACAACCAGTTTCTTTAAAACGAAAAATTTCCTGATCAGTAAAAGTCCTCATTCCCATCATTCAGTTTCATCAGCTTGCGAGCTGATGCCACATACAAAATAACTGCCAGATCTGGAAAGTAATTTCCCACTTTCACAGCTCTGCTCCCCTTTGGTCTCCTGGAGAAATTGCCTAATTTTGGTAAAACAATAGGAGGCTTTGCTCCTCCTGCGTCTGCAACATTTCAGACTCAGCTCCACTTTCGTCAGAGACGCTCTCATCTAGTAAATCTAAACTTCCCAAACCCTACTAGGATTTAGCAGAGCTCTGCAAGTTTTCAGCACTTTTTCTTTTTTGTGCAGCTTTAAAAGGATCCTCTTCAACAAAACTACATTCCTGCATTTCTTCATGAACTGCAAACGTTTGTCATGCAGTGTTTGCTCTGTGTGTCCCCTACAGCCTCAAAACCGCTCCTCCCCCGCCTGCAAAGTCTGTTCATTCCACGTTCCTCCGTTTAACTTGCACTTTTACTTACACCCTCCACCTGTTTTACCCGGGGCGACAGGCTCGTCACAATGATCAGAGCTGCCGCCAGACAGAAATTCCCCCACCATCACTGGGTTGGGGGGGGCAACTACCGCGCCCGCCGCGGCCATCCCAGCAGAGGCGTGGCCGCAGCCGCCCCAGCACAAGCGGACGCGGACGCCCCCGCAGAAGTAGAAGCGGACGCGGCCGCGGTCGCGAACGCGGCCGCGACCGCCCCAGCAGAAGCGGGCGCCACAGCGGCATCCGCCGCACCACATGTAGCGCTACCCTCCGGACCACCAGAAACAGCGGCGTCACCTTTCTTACCGCCAGTGCTCTTTGTGTTCGCCTTTTCAGGACATGACCTAATAAGATGGCCTTCTGCGCCACACGCAAAACACTTCATGGTTTCAGATGTTGCAAACACCAAGTAGCTAAAGCCGTCAATCCTGAAATTAAAAGACGCGTTCAGTTCAGCAGAGCTGTCTTTCAACACCATGAAACACTGCCTCCTGTGACATACAACATGCTTCAGCAGGGGTGATTTACTACCCAGAGAGACCATTCTGATAGGGGACACAACCTGGCCAAAACGGGACAACTCTCTAATCAGCTGATCATTTTTAACGAAAGGAGGAGCGTTTGAGATGGTGATCCTCCTAGACGGGTTCGCCAGCGGTAAAACGGGAGTAAAAGTGTCACCTATGACCACTCCCCTGTGCCACCACCTGATCAGAGTTTTTTCAAGTCGAATCCAGAAAGATCACAATTGCGCTGTTCATCCTCGATGCTGATTTATGCTGCCAATGCCCAACCACCTGTCCCTACAGCGAGGCTGGCCCTCCTCCACAGAACAGGGGAACTGTCGGGAGGATTCTCACCACCATGACGCCGGGGTTTAAGCGCTCAAACTCCACACCACCATCAATCACCGGCATGATGCCGGCCGGGAAAAACCGGCAGCAGAAGCTATACCGTTCCCAACCAACACTCACTCCAACACTCACACCCCAGCACACACACACTCAACCCACTATATTAAACACACACACCTCAAACACACAAGATAGAGAAAAAGTTAGAAAATACAAAGTTTAAAGTACTCACTCGACACCACTCCACACCCCTCCTCCACAAACGCCCCACGCATGCGCACGAGAGAGAGAGAGAGAGAGAGAGAGAGGAGAGAGAGCGAGAGAGAGAGAGATCAAGAAACATCTAAATCAATGATGTGAGCAAAAACAAAAAGTATGTAGGCAAAAGCCACGGCTTACTGATACCTACCCCTCATACTTAAAATGACACTCTGACAAAAATCTTTTTTTTCTTGTTAACAGTGTCAGTTACATTATTTTGTGACTTACAAGAACATATCAAGAGCGAAATCACTCAAATGTCTAATGTATTTTTTTTGTTGTTGCTTTAAAGTTTCACTTAAGCCCCACCCCTGAAAAAAGGCAAGTTTAGACAAAGCATTTTTGGTGACGAAACTACAGTATATACAGCCGCTGGCACGTTGGTAGTGTTGAGCCAATCAGGGACTCTGGTCTAGCTGAAGTTAGCCTCTGTCCAATTACTGTTTTTTGGACAGCTGGCTTTGAAAACTTGACCCAAATTAAGATGGATTTTACCATTAAACTGCTTTAATGGACTGATGCAGGTATCCTGTTATGTATGGTAAAATACCTGGGCGAAGGATGAGGCAAGATGACTGGATGAACACAGCTTTATTGATGTTGGAGAACAGCAGTTTACAAGGTAGGCAGCTGGCAGAGGCACCGGTCAAAAGGAGGCCGAAATATGGACGCCGTCCGCCTTATATAGGGCGGTGCAGTAACATGATGGGAAGTGCAACGTCACTACAACCGCACTTTACAATCAATTTGCCATTTATAACACAACACAACCCCCCTTTAGAAAAGTCCAAACCCATGCACACAATTAAGACCCCCCCGCAAAAAAAAAAATAAATTTGGGGACCTGAATCACTGCACTAAAATAATGAAAAACAATGTACTAAAATGGCCTAACATATTCACACAAAATAAACCCAAAATAGGTCTGATGGTGGACTACCATGCAGCCCACATGGCGGAGTGGATTAATTCTGTCACCCATATCTAAATAAAAGTCCATACATAAACTAAAATCACATGGCCGTGTTCCTAAACTAAACAAAATGACACAAAATAATCTCATATCACAGACATATACCACACCATAACACAAGAATTATAAAACACTCAAATATTTACAGCACTGTTCCTTGGGTAGGAGGAGTAAAACCAGCTTCGGAGGGCCCAGGGAGGCCCCTCAGCAAGCACAGCCCCCTGGAAGCAGCAGAACCCCGGGGACGATGGCTGATCTTTTGGAAGGTAGAGCCTTGCTTCTTCACTCACCAACACCGACTCTCATCCAGCCTCGCCACGTGGAGCCTCTTCCCGGACATGCTGAAGCTGATTGGCGTGCCGTTACTGAGAGCCATTGGACTGCCTGAAGATATGTGCCCAGCTTAGCCACTATGCGCAGACACCCTCAGTGTTTAGCTGGCTGGTCGCCTGGCCAATCTTCGCCATGGACGTTCTTCACTCCGAACCCGAACCAAGTCCAAAACCCTCAGCAGGGCCCGGCTCGGCCTAAAATGGTGCTGCTGATCATGCAGTTCTTCCATGCTTGTTGGTCTGTCCCCGACCTCTTCTAAAACCATCATAGCGTTTCACCATCGTAGCTGCAGACCCTCCATCCCCCTGCGGCCGAACTCCAGAAGCATCTGAAACGTATCTCGAGTGCCGAAATTGAGACCCTCCTGCACCAAACCTGAGTGAGGCTGGTCCTGCATGACCGCTGTGATGTCCGTTAGTTTTTCATCCCACACAACATCCTCATCGACCATCGGAACCAGAGGGTTCCACTGGCCACAACGCGTGACCATTCATTCCTGGCATCATCTTTTATGGCGAAACGTAGTCCGTAAAACAAATCACAGCCCATGATGATATCGCCTTGCACTGCACTTGCAATGTGAAGTCAACCATCTTTGCAGACTTGTACCGGACCGTTAACTCCAAAGTCCCAACCGTGCACAGCCTGCCACCTCGATAACCATACAACGGCGCCGGGTTACCTCTAATCTTGTAGTGGAGGAAAAACTTCCTCACCATGGCCCAATTCAGCAACAACCCCTCCACACCCATGTGGAGCAGCAGCAGCACCTCCACGCCATCCTGTTCCACTGTGCAGAACATGTACCCGTTTGTACTGAGGGACACAGTACGGATGGTCAATCGTGGGGTGGGCGGGAGTGATTTTTCCCGTGGGCTCTCCAGTTCACATACACAGCACACCCTAGTAATAATGGTTCAAGCATCCACATCCTGCTACAGCAACGTTTTCCCCTAGCCGGTCAGTCCTTACCTTATTGCGGTGCACTGCAGACCCACAACCCTTGCCAGGGTTTTCCCAGGGCAGACCTTCGGCTGGCAGTGTTGACGTCCATAGTATCTTCGTCCAAACTATCCTTTCTATCCAAGTCCGCAACATTTGCCGCAGCAGGAGGCTCCTGCAGCCGCTGTGACTGTGCCAGGTTAGCTCCAAAACTAGTTTGTCTGCAGCCTCCATCTGGAGAGCTAGCTCAACAGCTCTAGCTAATGTAAGTCACTGGGTGCCATGAGTAGCCTAGCCCACAATGTGGCCTACATGTTGTGCTCCGCAAGCCTGGTTCACATACCATTTCATCTTCCAATGGCCAAAGCGACACTCACAAGCTAGCTGCCTCAAGTTGGCAACAAACTGATGAACAGGCTCACCTACCCGCTGATGTCACTGCTGAAAACGGATCCTCCTGACAGTCACGCTATCCGGGTGTGAAAATGGTTTGCTAGCAGCTCCACAACATCTTCAAAAGAGTCCGAAGCTCCAAGTGCGCACAGGACTCGCTGGCCCTCAATACCCAGGTTGTGAACAAGCAGCGCACATGCTCTTAACTTGTCGAGCTTACTGAAGTCCAGCACAGTGAAGTACGTCTGGAAAGCCTCAAACCACATAGGCAAAGGCACCGGCAGTTCACCCGGGAGCTTGAGAAAGGGACGAAATGGTGTGATACATGCCTCCATGAGTTAATCCTCGATCGCCAAATGTTATATGGTAAAATACCTGGTGAAGGATGAGGCAAGATGACTGGACGAGCACAGCTTTATTGGTGGTGGAGTACAGCAGTTACACAGCAGGTACCTGCAGAGGGCACCG